>CM031858.1:71414666-71989575 GCA_018697195.1 Certhia americana
CTTTCCCTTTCCCTTTCCCTTTCCCTTTCCCTTTCCCTTTCCCTTTCTTTTTCTGCAATAACATAATAAAAACTTCTTTTGTCTGACAGGACAGAAACCCCAAACCTCCTCTGGCAGTGCATCTTGTGATCTGAGCCCTACAATGACCTGTTTCAGTTTTCACATGTTTGGGATTACAGAGTAAATCCTAGATCTCTCTGTCTCTGTGAAGTAACTCCAGCTTTTGGCAATGGTTGAACAACACTGTATTTTTTGCCTTTCCTTTTCATGGCCTCTCTACCAAAAATATCATGTAAAAGAAGCAGAAAGATGAACAGAAGTGGGTGAGAAAAGAGCTCAAAGGCGACAGCTGAGGAAGGAATGACTATCACAAGACTGAAGGCATTGTGGGTGCTTTTTAAAGCAAAATGGCAATGGGAAACCCTCATTCATTTTATTCTGAGGTTTTACAGAGTGCTTCAGCCTCAGAGAGGTTTAGTTATGGTAAATCTGGGAAGGGACATAGCTGTTAATGAGTTCCAGTAGACTGCAGATGCAAGGAGGCACTGGCAAAATGAGAAACAAATATAGGGTAGGCAGTGACCAGTTTCTTTGTCTTTATTTCTCCTCTTCTTCCCCTCTGTTTTGCTCTCAATTCTTTTTTCTCCTCTGTCTGCCTCTGTGTTGGTCTGGAACTTTTTGGCAGACTCCCTTTTCCCCCAGCATCTTGGTGAAGTCCCTGGGGGCTGTTTTTCTTACAACCAGGCTGTACAAATTCATCACACTAGAAGCCTCTGGGTCCTTGGGGTGTCCTGTGAGTCCTCCAGGACCCAGCTGAAAGCCCAGAGGAGGATGAAGGTGCAGGCACAGTCATATCTGTCCTGGACTGAGCTGCTACAATGGGCAGGTGCCAGGGACCATTCTGGCACACATCCCACAGCAAGGACAGGGGATGCCAAGTGCGACTGCTGCTCCTCAGATTTGGCTGGAAATAGCAGGTCTTTCTGATTGAAATACATTAGTCTACTTTTGCCAGAAAAAGCTCTCTTTTCCGTCCCTTTTGTGCATTCTGCAGTGCCTGTGTTGCTACTGGACATTCCTGTTTCAGGGCAGCAAGGGTACTCATAATTATTACTGCCATTTTCCAGTTGCATTTGCTATACAGGTCTGCCATTAGTTCTGGTTTCAATTATCAGGGATAGCATATTTTAATATCACTCTGAACTGCAAAAGTGAGGAGCTTTAAACAGCTCAAGAGTCCCATCACAGCTGAGGCCTAATATTGTTTTCCTCTAATTAGAAGATCTTTGCTGTGGAGAGGTGTTGAGGTGTCCCTGACAATGGGGTGCCTGCACAGAACAGACAGATTTTCATAGCTTTTGTAGAACCTGCAGATTTCCTTGGGGACCTAATGAATGAAACATGAAGTCAATGTATGTTGCAGTAGATAAAATTCCATGATTAAATTCTGAAAAAAAAGTAAAATGACATCTACATGTGAAGACTTTCAAGACCTCTATGTCCCACAGCATAATGGAGTGTAAAAATGCAGTGTTCTCTTAGGAAGTTCTGCTACAGCAGAAATCACATCGTGCATGTCTGTAATTATTATTTCATGTGTGATTTTCTGTATAACATACATTTAGCTTAAGAGTAAAGCGGATATTTGTTTCCTAACTGCAGACCTTGCAAACCATATGTACACCTGGACTGGTGAAGTCTTTTATACAGCTACCAAGCATGAATGGCTAAAACTGCACTGCTGCTGGACCTTGTGCAGTTCTGTTGGTCTCACTGCAATTAGTCAGGTTGCGACTAATTAGCTCTCTGTAAACACTTCTGAGGATGATGCTTATGATAGAATAGAGGCCTCAGCTCCTATCTGCCTATCTGCATCAAGTCTGCAGGACAAAATAAAGGGAACAGGAGAAACTCAGAGTTTTGTTAGACCCCCTAAGCAAGAAGATGCTCTTTTTATGTGGCAATTTTTTGCAGTGAGGTTACATACAAATGTAACAAAATCCCCCTCCTTCCCTGTCTTTAGGCTGTTGAATGCCTTAGTAGATGCTTTTCCCCTAGAGACAAGGAATCCCTAACAGAGGACTATCAGCCTCTTGGAATGATAATTCAGGATCTTCCCTCCAAGTTCATGAGCCCTTTTCTCATACAGAAAGGATTTTAAGGGTACTGCAAACTAAAATATGCTACCCAGCTCTTTCCATGATAGCTTCTGGGAATAAAAAAGGAAAGTGCTTTGTGAGCAATTGGTGTCCATTCCCTTCCATTGCCATGCATTCATTGTCTTCACATAGCTCATAGCTAATATTTCCTACTTTCCTTCTATGAAAGCAGAAAAAGGGAGTCAGGGCATCATCCATTTCTAAGGAGGCTGTGAAGATAAATACAGCTAAAGCTTGTCAACAGCTTGGGTAACTGGGGATCAGAGAGCTGGAGACCACACAGATCTCCATGCTGTGTACCCAGGAGCTGATATTTCAGTGCTGGCACATGCCAATCTTTTCCCACCTAGAGGGGAATCTGACTCTTAAACAGCCAGGATGGATTACTTCTGAAGGTCTCTCTAGCCAGTCAAATAAAGATATTTTAAATAGAGGCTCAATGTCTGATTAAATAATATGCCAGGACTTGTTTTGCAGGGATTTATGTTTTGTGAACTGTTTAAATTGCTTTAAATGTAATGTAAAGCAAAGGTCACTTTTTGTTTTGTTTTTCTTCTCTGAAACCTTAAATAAATGAATAAAGAATTGCAGAATTAGAAAGAACCTTTACATTCAAAACAAGAGGCTTGACTAATTTTGAATAAATAATAACACTTTCCTGTGCTTAAAGATCCATTAAGTAAAATCAGACTGCAAAGTCCTGATTACGATGAGATAGCTGTGGTATGTTAACAGACTTTGTCTCTATGTGAGTGGGAGTATGGAGAGGGAAAATGCTTTCATAGAAAATAAAGCAAACAGCGCTGTTGTGTTTGCAAGGATGTTAGGAGTCTGCAGATGAGGGAGATAAACAATTGCTTTTATTAATAGCAGCAGATCAATGCTACTAGATTAGCAGAAACTGGGAATAAAGCAAAAACCAAGTATTTTTTTCTAGTCACACCTCTTCACCTCTGTTGCTGAGCAAAATCCCTAGCTATGAATGGATGCAGTAACATAACCTGCCAAGTATGGGCTCAAATTTTAAGACCAAATAAAACATTTCCCCATATTTAAAAACTAAACAGAATGTAGCCACTTGCATACACTGAGGATGGTACATGTACGGACGGAAGAGCAGAAAAATGAGTAAATGGCTCAGAAACTGGTCCACCTTGTCTCTTTCTTCCAGGAAGAATAAACTAATCCAAACCAAGAGAGGTTTGCTTACTATCTTTTCTTAGCTAGGAAATAGCTCCAGCTACTTTGCCTGTACCCATGGTGGGAAGCAGGAGCTGGGAAATAGGAGCTCCTGAAATTTCTTTCAGGCTGGAGCCAGCAAATGATCAGATCTGATGAAAAAGGAAAGGTGTAGAGGCAAAGATGTGCATCTGGGACTTTTGAAGGGATTCTGGGAGCTAATTTCCAGGCTAGCTAGGCTGATTAGTACTGAGTGTCATTGCATGTGTGGGTTATCTTCAACTTGTCAACAGCTGCCTGAACGTGAGCCAAGAAGGCAAATGGCATCCTGACTTGTATCAAAAGCAGCAGGGCCAACAGGACCAGGACAGTGATTGTGCCCATGTACACTGGGGTTTTATGAGGAGCAGTTGAGGGAGCTGGGATTGTTTACCCTGGAGAAAAGAAGGCTCAGAGGAGACCTTATCACTCTCTACAACTGCCTGGAAGGAGGCTGTAGCCAGCTAAGGGTCAGCCTCTTGGAGGTAACAAGTGACAGGACAAGATAAAATGGCTTCAAGCTGCACCAAGGGAGTTTGGTTTGGATATTAGGAAAAATATCTTCATGGAAAGTGTTGTCAAACATTGGAGCAGGCTGCCCAGGGATGTGGTGGAGTGACCAGCCCTGGAGGTATTTAAAAAAATGTGCAGATGTGGCCTTTGGTTTAGACATGGTTTAGTGGCAGACTTGGCAGTGCTGGGTTAATACGCAGACTTGATGATCTTAGAGGTCTTTTCCAACTGAATTGATTCTATGATTCATTGGTATTGGAGAGCTGCAATCCTCACAGGCTGCAAATGAATCCCTGTCCTGCCAGCACGTCAGTATAAAAGCTTCCAGATGAAAAGGAAAACCAGAGCTATTTACATAGGCAATTTAATGGAAGTACAGCCATGGCTATACCAGAAATTTTGCCCATGTATTTACCGGAGAAAGTCTCATACTTCTTATGGCTTACACAATTTTGTCATTTGAAAAGCAAAGGTGCAATTTAGCATCTTTTCTTTACAAATATTTGAAAAATTTTCTCTATAAAATTAGCAATAAGGATCAAATTCAGAATTTATATAAAAACGTGAATTGTCTAACTTCTGAAAACTTCAGTTTAAGATATTAAGCTAATAATTAAAAAATTATTCTCTCAACAGTTTCTTCATTATGTTTTGAGTTTTTTTTGTTTTAGTGTCAGCATCTAAATGAGATTAAAATATCTGAGAATTTCCATTTGTTGTTGTATATATATATATCACTGCAATATCAGTGGCAAAACCTTAGCTCCTATCTGGGTCAAAACCCTCACTTAATGATTTGATACATTTCTGTATTTTATCTTTCCTACAAGATCAATAGTAATCAGCTCCTCAGGGAAGTTAACTAGTCAGATCACACATTTCCACAAGACTATTGCCGAATTCTGTGAAAACTGCAAAAAGGTTTCTGTTTTGCAAATCCATGCACAACCAAATTTTTCAATACTGCTAAATATTGTCATGCAGTTCTCAGTCAGAGAATTCAGACTTCAGCACGGGATGTTACGACTAGATGATTTGCTATTGTAAGAAATAATGAAAGCTAAATTACACTTAACAAATGAATAACAAGAGCTCTTTCCCATTATCCTCTTTATATTATCCTCATCATGTGGTATATAACAAAATTCAGTCATTCAAAATGGGTGTCCTGTTTCTTATTTTACACTGAACATAATTTGAGAGAGTAAAAGTACGGTACACAGTTTATTTGGGTCAATCAGCTGTACATGTCTTGGGGGAAATAATTTGCAAATTGCAGTTCTAGGGAAAAAACCTCAGGGGTTGTAATGGATCACACACACCAAACAAGATTCAAAAATATCCTGCAGATACAAAAAAAGGAAACACCATAGTGGGATGTATGAACAGGAAAAAAGCAAGACATCTGAAACAGCCCTTCCCATTGCACTTGGCACTGAAGAGGCTTCATGGGGGGCTGCATTCAGATTTGGGCACCATGCCTCAACCAATGTGTGGCTCAGCTGGAGAGAAGGCAGAGGTAAGCACCGAGGCAGATCAGAGGTCTGGAAAACGTGATATCAGAGGAAAGTCTGCAGTTAATTAGCCGGAAGAAGAAAGTACTAAGGAAGCAACATCACAACAGTCATCAAACACAAAAAAGTATGATGTGAAGCAGAGACCAAGCTCACTGTCTGCCCACAGTGGGTGCCTGACTCAGGAGTCTTCCCTGCCTGCGAGGGGGCACCGGACCACATGTGACCTTGCAAGGACAAGGCTTATCAGGCACTGCAGAAGGTTGCAGGGGGAGGCTCTTGCACTCCCATTCCCTACAATGTTTAAATCCAGGCCAGACTGGAGGTATAATTGGTCCTGTGTTCAGGCAGGAGTGGCCTCTTGACACTGCAGCCCAGCTTTATTTCCATTTTAGAGCTGCACAAATGCTGCTAGGCCAGCACAGATCACTGACACCCCTGTCCCAGGCTCTCCCCTGTGCCAGTGGTTGGCAATAGAAGTTTCAAAGGATGTGCAAAAACTACGTAATACAACAGTGGAACAAACTAGATGTCAAAAAATATGTTAGTATTTGGCTTTCTTTTGGAAGATTATGGCTTTATGACACATTGCCTTTTGAAGCTGACCCAGGGTAACAATAGACATTCTCAATGTACATATACTTTTCTACCCTTTTATCAATTTTTACTAGATGATTTGCCTCAGTGGTAGCTAGTGGCAGTGAGTTCCACATTTAACTGTGCTTTTGGGTAAAAAATATATCCCATCTTAACAGTTAGTTAGGAGTTATAAAGAAAAGGTAATTAGGAGTTCCCAAGTTGACTCCTCTAAATTATTCATTACTCAGTGTACATCTATCATGCTCCATGTTATTTATTTAATCTCCAGGCTAAGGAGGTTCAAGATTTTCACTATCTTTTCATATGGAAGTCTTTTTGTGTCTGTAGTAATTTTCATCACAGGTCCCTGAATCATCTCTGCTGAGTAGCATATGCAAATCTCTTTTTTTCTAACTGAAGCAAGGGAAGAAAATGCATGGGTATTTTGGGTTTTTTGGGGGGGCAGGGAGGAGATATTTTATATTCATATTTGTTTTCAGGACATTTTTTGCATGGCTGATTTCCCACAGATTTCAAAATACATGGCTACAGTGAAGGAATTATGGACAGTTCTGCAAGTTTGTTCTGAACTTGGGAAACGGTGCGTGCAAAGCATATTGATTTCCTTGTCTGTATTGATCCTTCTTCATTACTTAAGTCTCAAGCCATAAAATCTGATGGTTAGAAAAAATTCTGATAACCTGAATTTAGCTTATTAGAATTTCTGTTACAGGTGGCATGCATTCTTCCATTTTAAAAGCATAGCAAAATAGTGAATTCAAGATTATTATTTTCTCTAATAAAATTGAAAGTGAATCTAGTTAAATATAAGGAAATGCAGAAGAACATGCAAAGTACTGTATGCTGTGTTCTGCTCATCCACAATTTTGAATGGGACCCTTGTATTTCTTGTCCTTGTCCTCTATCTTTTAAGAACTGTGTGGATTTTTCAACCACTATGTGTTGCATGATGATAATCTGCACTTTTGCTTCAATGCTGCACTTCTGCTCCAAAGCAAATTGCTAACACGAGTACAGTCTTGACTTCTAATAGGCAGACAGAGGCTGAGAAGACATGACTGCACCCTAAACTCAATGTCAGCCCCATACCCTTGCTAGAGGAGCTGACTGGCAATGTAAGAAGTACAAAACTGACCCCATCAGCAGAAGTAATAGTGACAGGGGTGTTTGATAACATCAAGGAGGTGAGGAAGGTTGCCCCAGGCAGAACATTATAAGGGCATCTTGAGTAGGAAAGGGAATCTCAAGCTTCCTTAGAGCATAGTTATGTCTCTGCAGGGTATCAAACCCTGCCTTATCAGGCAGCAAATCAGGACTTTTAAAAAATGACAATGTTACTGTTGTGAAAAGTGATCAGTGGGTGATAAAGTGGGCATACTCACTTTATCTGCCTTCAGGTCTTCCTGTCACAGAATTACAGCATAAAAGGTGACATTTTGTTCAAACTTTTTACTGATTTGCATTACGGTTAGAGGTAGACACAGAATTCTAATATCATCTAGGGGTTGCCTGACATTTGAGGGCTTATGTCAGATCTTTTGGGTTATATGAATATTTTCTTTGATGTAATGATATTTTCTATTCTTACAGGATCTATTTAAAGACAAAGGAAAATCTCTCTTCAAAATGTGTAGTTAATGAAATAGCAGTCTGTGTCACCTAATGCATTGTGCATTTCATAAGTATATATTACAAGTTAGGAAAGCCAGCTTTTCCATGCTCATCTCAATCTAATTCTTTGAGATCTTCTGGGTCACAGTAATTTTATTTGAGAAATGCAGACATCGTGTTGCAGCTGATCAGCATTTTGGATATTACAATAATGAAGATAACCCATAAAGAGAGCAGATGGATGCAGAGCTCCCAGTCTTTGAGTACTATAAGTATTAATTTTATTTATTTGATAAGTCATGCCTCAAACTACAGTTTAGAACAGATTCCTGTATCACTGGCTGCTCCTTCTAAGCCTCCATAGACCTATTATGACTGTGTGCACATTGGACTGCAACTTCTGAATATTCATATCTGGTAGGGCTGTTTTCTTCACTTTATGGTGCTTTATACAGTAATAGAGCAAGCAAGTACTTTTTTTTCTCCTCCCTAAGGTAACATGAATCCAGTTCAGTCTGTTGCACGAAATCTGTTTTAACAGTCAGCAAAAGTCATAGAGAACACAAAGTGTCTGACTGGTAAGTCCAGCAAGTCTGCTGAAGTCTGAGCAGCAGGCACACGAACCGAAGACTTTGAGAAGTTAAGTGTATAGAACTAATGTGCTTAGAAATAAACTAAAAAAATAGAAAGTGGAGATGCTAGTCCACCTACCATTTCCATTGGGAGACCTCTATCTGGAAAGTTGATTGGAAGAAGTTATAGTAAGTATAATACAGGTATGCAGATAGTAGTGGGTGTGTTGAGGACACCTCCTCTGATCACACAATGCACCCTAACACTGTGGGACTTTGCTTTCCCTGTTCCTGGAAAACTATGAGCTTGAACCAAGCAAGCCTCAGGGGGTTCTAGAGGACATGAGCAGTTTTTTTGCCTCAGAACTACTTTTGGCCAAGATCTATTGTGCAATGAATGAATGAATGAATGCCTAGTTCGTTCCTTTCTTTCTATGCCATCTCTTTATTGTCCATCTCTAACCCTGCATGTTCCTTTTTTATGCTGTTTGTTCTTTTTCCATACCATTTTTCCTTTGTATGTGATTTGGATGTTCTTATCTACATTTGTGTGCTTTTTGATGTGTCTGTGTCTTTTTTGTGTGAATCTGATCTGCTTGACTAAGGTAGCAGCTTTTGTTGTTACATTGAGCATACCATCAAAAAGGGAACTACCAGCAAGTCAGACCAACACCAGTACAAAGACTGAATGGGCTAAGAAGACTAGATGTGGTGCCTGCTGTTCTATAGGAGTGCTGATGCAAGTAAGAGCCAGTCTCAGAGTCCAAAGCCCAATTTTTCTGTCTTTGATGCTCTTTGCTCCTTATTTGGCACACATTTTGGCTTCAGGGAACCAAAATGTGACAAACCAGCTGCAACCCAGCCTAGATGACATTTTATCTTTAGCAAGAACAATTACTATTATCTCTAATATCAATCAAATGGTTGCCAAATGGTCCCTCTACAGCTAAAGTCTAAGGAAATATGGCATATTGCTAAAAAGAAGTTACTTCACAGTTTATATGTCAGAGGCATTAATCTTCTTCTTTTCTTATTTTGCATCTTTAATAAAGGATGATAGATTTTTAAGCTAGTTGTTTACCATGGTATTAATCAGATTGAGATTTCTCTGTCAAAACCATAAATGCATTTAACTGTATGATGTTCTGAAGTGACAAGGTTGTGCTAACACCCCTAAATCCATTGAAATCAACACAGAATTCAGCTGTTCTTCCCTTCATGCCACTGTGTCCCAAGAAGCACAGAGGCTATTTCCAAGCCAAATTTCTCCCTATGCTCACACCCAGATACTTTTCCCCGTTTCCTTTCAGAATGAACCTAAGTTATGTTTTCCCACTGGTAGACTGAGTATCATTACCCTTCTCTCCTGCAAAGCAGGCTTTGGAAATGACATGAAGGCTACTCCTCCTCACGGGTCCCAGGCAGAGCTTCCAGTGGCTGCCTGTTCTTCCAGAGGCATGGAGATCCTGTCTTTAGAAGCCCAGCCTATTGAATCATCTCTGGACCAGCCTCTACTTGCTTTTCTGGCTTCACATGGGAGGCCTGCCTTTGATGCTGTAAAGCCAACTCCCCATCAGCCCCCAGCTTAGGGAACTGACACTCAAAACTAAGGCCATGCCTGCACCCTGGACAATCTGATCTGCTCTTGTGCGATGATGCACCAAGCTGGGTGTGTGATGGTGCAGTGCAGGAACTCTGGGCACAGATGCATACAGGGGCTGCACTGCTGCATCCATGTGGAAGGGATCTGCATGGGAACTACTAGTCCAAAAGCATTTGTATAGATTCTGAAAACATGCAGTCTCTGCTACCATTGGAGTTCGAGTGTGCCCTGAGAAAGTCAGCTCTGGAATTGAACTGTTAGGCTGTCTTAACCTTTAATAAATTAAATAATGGTGCCTGGGCAGTGGGTGGTGACAATCTGTCTTTCAAGACTGTCAGAATAGTCCCCAGTCTCATGGAATGTTTCATGCTTACTGGTCTCAGTGCCAGACAGCAGTCCTGGACATGTTTAATTAACTAGGATAGATGCAACCTCAGGCTGCTTTTATCATCTGCTCATGTGCTGACTGGCTGCATTTCTCACTCTCAGACCTGATTCTGCTGCTGCTGAGCACCTGAATATTTTCATTGGCATGCAACTGCTGTCCCTCATAGGACAAAAACCAGTCAGCAGTACCTAAACTGACCATAATTTGCGAACTGATAGAAATAAATATGCAAATATGACACAGTAACTTATTCTCCGGGAGTGTGTGAGTCTGTGTGTAGTGTCTTCTGAAACTCCGTAAACTCTCAATAAACCCATGCAATTATCTTTTGTTACCTATGGTTTTGTTAAAGTACAAATTTAAATAAAACGTGTCAGATATTGGTAAACCTGAGCTTATGCAGGTGTTAAACCTACTTGTTTTTTACAGATAATGCTGTCAGGTATATATAGCCTATCAGTTCTTAACGTGAGGTGATAATACTTCTGTGTGCATTTAATGGTTCTGAAATGAAAGCAGCTAATATGTGTGCTCTCGCCAACACTCTGAGGTTTCCAACTTGAAATTTTAATTTGAAGAGAATAACAGAAAAGAGCTCATCTAAATCATTAACTAATGTTACACAACGTTTCATTTTGAAGAACAAAACAATTTTTAAATTAGAGGAATCTTGAAAATAGCCCAAACTAATTCTTATTTTCACACATTATAACAAACCTGAGAAGAAATTTACCTGAGGTTGTTTTTCTTCCTTTGGATTGCAATGTATTAACAGAATTAACAGTGCAAAATTAGCGCTCTCTGAAGGACAGGAGAGTGCTGCAAGGAGAGGTTCTACTATAAAGCATCAACAACATCGCAAGCAGTTATCTGACAATAACTTAACCTTTTTCCTTTTAATACTCATTAAAAATACCAGATCAATAATAACAGAAGTTGATCACTTCTGGCTCTATCCAGACAGCAAAACCAAAGGTTTTTGTCACCTACCATAAAAATACACCACCTGTGAATCCAATTTCAAAGGTGTTTGCAACCATTCAGTACTTTTTCTCTAAGATTACAAAGAAGGTCATGCCAGCTGAAAAACTGGAGGTTTCATTCTACTGTAACAGTAAAAAGCAGCTATAAAACATTAAGTCTTCCTGAGAGGAAGACAGCCAAACAGCCAAAAAACTACCTCAAGCCACATTTGTTTTTTGGCTCCTCACCACTGAAATGGGCAGAAGTTAGTCAAAACATCCCCATTTCACTCTTCCTTCTTCCATTCTTTTCACTTTTAATTTTACACAGAGATTTTAGTGGTTTGTGAAGTTTTTGGAAGGTAAAAAAAGGTAATCAATAAAAATTAAAGCTTTAAAAGTAAACTTTGGACCATTCTACATGTACTTGAAGAAGTAGGAAAACAGGCTTCAAATCTCTGCTTTGAAACAGAGAAATAAGAGGCATCTCAGATTGGACTTCCAAAACTAGAGGGTTATAAGAAATTTGGTTATGCATTGCTTTTAATCTCTCATGCTTATTTTATGCCACTTTGCATAAATAAGTGTCCATGTGAAGAAAAGAGAAAGAAGAATGACTTTATAGCTCTGCAATTAGGATACTCACCTGAGAATATGGGAAGCTGCTTTCAATTTCCACTCAAAATAATATTTGTCTGCTTCACACAGTGGAGAAAGAGTGCTGGGATGCAGAGCAAAGATGCTGCTGCCTGAAATACCCAGTATGCTTTCTCAGGATTCAGAGAATGCAGGCTTTCAGGTGGAGGAGAGAATTGACTGAGATTGCTGGGATCCTCTTGGTGGGCATCAGCTGCAGGCCTCCTTCCCTTTTAGCTAACACACTGCTGCATTCCATTTCTGTCCAGCCTAGCAGTTCTACAAATACAGCCTAGATTCACAGTTATGTCTGGAAATGGCATATTTTGGAAAATCTTTATTTTATATGTTTAAATATACTGACAGGCAGGTAGATTTCCACCCTAATTTTCACCAATAATTTTTGTAGATAGAAAAAAGTATGTTTCAGAGGTTGGCTGGTTCTATATACTATATTCAGCACAGGCTAATCATTTGCCATTTTCTAAGTAATGCAGTAGACTTGGTTAAACTTTAGGGAGCAGTTGTAAGTGCAGAGACTTTTAAACTGCTGACACACTGCAAACTGTGAAAGCACCATTAAAAAAAAAATTAGCATTTCTCAATATAGGTCTCTAAAACACACACATAGTTTAAAATAAATTGACTGAACATTTAAACCTGCTTAATTTTGGAATCAATTCCACGTTTGAAATAATCTACAAGTTGAAACAGCTGAAGCATAAAATGTATTTGAAACTGAACAAGTTTAAATATTGAATCAATTTTGACATAAATGTGTTTGCATATTAAGGCATTAAAAATGAATCCAGTTTAAATACTAAGCTGATGAGAGAAAAAGCTGTGCTAGGGGAAAAAGATTAAGGATGACCACTAAAATTACAGCACGCTCAAATATTAGAAAATCCTGCAGTTTGTTATTTAATCATAGTGAAACAGCTACGGTTAAAGGAAAAAGAAAAATCCACTAAGCATTGGTATGTAAAAGAGCGAGTAAGGCATTTGAAAGCACTGAGTAGTGATGGGTGAGGAGTTTCTTACTCAAGTTTTACTCAGGTTTACCTGATTTCAAGAGCCACCCTACAAAATCGCCTTCCATTTGCAGCTCTATTTTGTTTTTTTAACTTTTAACTTCCCAAAGGAGTGAGGGAAGTGCCCACAAACCTCACCCTTCTACTCAGTAAGAGTACTGACAAGCCATATTCTTTTGATGGGTTAGTTGTAATTGATCAGGACTCAAATACTGGCTTTCTTCACATAATCGTACACATCATAGTCCGCTGCAGACTGAGGGAAAATTGCCTGTGCCTTGCACCCTGCTTTCCAAGTAAAGAATAAACTAAATGTTGTGCCATGGTCTTGGTCCTCCTCTGGCTATACTGAGTGTGCAGGATGCACTCTGGGTTATATGGGGAGGAGGTGAAGAGGGAAACAACAACAGGGTAGAAAGTTCTGCAGGTAAAAGGAAAGTAAAGGCAGAGGGGCAAATTTTCTCAGGTAAAAAAAAAAAGCAAAACACCAAAACTTATATGCTTCCATAAGCAATCTCCTTAGTTAAGAAGTCAGGCTAAATACAAGCCCCCTGCCTTGGCCCCATCCAGCTGCAGGAGGCTGGTAAGACTGGCAGGAGGGAATGTGTCTTCTGGCTTCCCAGCTTAGCACTGCTGCTAGAAGCAGCAGCAGGTTCAGTAGCTCAGCCCACATTTTTCACCTGGATTCAGATGACTGAATATTGCCAGATTTCATGCTATTTAGTCAATTACTCACTTGGGCTGCTCATCCTCTGTTGGGAAAGCTGCACCCACCTTGCTCTTCATGCAGCTCTATTCTGCCTTCACCGTTAATTCCACTGCCAGAGGGAGATAACTATTGCTTAACCACTTCACCTCTGAAACTGCCCCTTTCTCCACGTCACTGCCCACAAGAAGAGCAGAGCTTAAACAGATGTTGCTGATAAGGAGTAAGGAGTATTCTCACCAGGCAGCAACACAGTCTCTGGAAAACACCCTGTAACCCTGAGCTAAACAGGACTAAACCCTCGATGTGGCAAGTTTTGGTGCTCACCGGGTTTCTTGAGACCTCTTGTCATTTCTGTTAGATTTCACAGTGCTGATTTCTGATAACTTCAGTGGCAAAACCCCTACACCACCACAACATCTCTCCTTGTCCTAGGTACAAGAAGGCAAGGAAACAGCATTTTAATAAGGAGGAGTGAATCAAGGGTCTGAGGACTTGCATATCTGGAATGCTCAGGTCCATATGCACCGAAGTAATTATTACTGCAAATACTAACAGTCTATGGGCTAAATCATTCCTTGAGGAGAACGACTTCTGGAATGGAGTCTGCTTGCTGTTGAAGTTTCAAAGGGGATGGCAGTTTTAGTTCTTTGTACTCTCTGTGTGGAAATCTCAAAGAAGTCATTTTTTACCAGAATTTTATTATAATAATAGAAAAGTTTATGCATGACAATAACTATTGTGTGACAATGTGAATTCGAAGACCATTAAGCTGTGATTTTCAAAAGATAATGTTAAAGAAGTGCTCCCTGTATTTGTGCAATACACATCAAAAATGTAGTCTTCAGAGAAAAGAAAACAATGATTGACAGTAGGAGGTGTAGAATCAGCCTCCTGCCCCACAGCTGTGGAATTTCCCACTGTAAGAGCAGGGCACACCCATCCTATCACTTCTATCTGTATTTTAGGTATTTATCTGTATATTTTAAATAAGAAATATTAAAACCTGCATATACAGTTTTTTCACTATTCTTCATCTTCACTTCTATAGGTTATCCTCTTGGTCATAAGAATGGCACAGTTTTACTCTGTGACATGTTACATGTCCCTTGAATAGTCTGACTGGAGTTTACTAATTTCTGTTTGGTTTAGAGTCACAGAGAGATTTACTACTATTAAAGAGTGGGACCAGGACCTCAATAATTTTATCATCTGCTTATTAGTCTTTTTTTCTTTAAATGACCTGTGGTCCATGAAAATGGATGATCCATGAAGTTGTTCCCCAAAGTCTTATGGATGCATTTGTATCACTTGACACAAGAACAACTCATGGAAGGGCTGCATGGTGCTGGGTGCACAGGGGCACAGGGAATCTGGAGGGCAGAGAGACAACTACATCTGTTTTGTACCACAGAGAGCAGATGCAGATGCTTTGCATATGCTAAAGAAAACTCCTTCTGAGCACTCTGCTGTTTCTTTATGGGACAAAGGCCTCTCTGAAGCACAGGCTGGTAGGCTGCATGTCTCCATATGCTTCTGTGAGAGAAGCCCCAAACAGAGCTCATCTTGGTGATGTAAAGCAATATCCTTTATTCTTTTAAGTTTGGGGGGTTATCATTAACTTCACTGGGGGTAAAATCTAATGCAGCATTTTTGTCAGCCCTAGCTGTGAGGACTGGCTCTGTTGGACAATTCCCCAGCAGCTCTGGAGCATGAGACCGCCTCCTTCTGCATGACTTTTCTTTAATTTCCTTCACATTCACTCTCTGACAACCTTTCCTTCATCCTTTATCGCATGTGAAGCATTTTTTGCATAAAAGGAGTGAAGGAACTTTATCCTGCTCGTTCTTATCTCAGACTGAATAGGTTAAATTGCCATGGTTACCTCTCCTGTGCTGCTAGGCCTTGAAATATATCTCTATTTCACTTTAGCTTTCCAAGCTCAAAGCTGAGCTCTAGACAAATTTAGGAAGACTTTTCATCAGGATATTAGCTCCCCTCCCAGAAGTCCCCTTTTGGGTTTTGTTCATGCCTCCAGCTTCCTTCTGTGCCTGTTTAAACCAACAGTTGCAGCAAACCTCCAAATCAACAGCCTTGTCAGGATGAATAATCTAAAATTAATGTGCACTTGTCGACATGCATTACTGTTCCTGACAGAGACGCGTTGCCTGCGCTGGCTACAAACCGACAGTCCTTCAGAAGAAGTTTGCTCACTGCAGACCAAGGGCTGATGGAGAGCCAGGATAGGGCTGGGAGTCGGATTTCAGATGATAAGTACAATGGTTCCTGACATATAAGACTCAGAGTGAACTCACCAAAGACCAGGCTGCTTACTTTTTTTCCTGCTGTTTGCTTTATTCTCACTGGTGATGGTTATTGCATTTATACAGCACCCCCTGAGAAATCATCTAGATGGGTTTTGAACATCTTGTTTTTACCACCCTCAATTTCAAGTTGTGGAGCAGAAGCGTGAATAATCCAGCACACCACCCCTGTTACATTACAAAGCATACTTTAACTTTGTGCTTGGTGCTCCCACTCCTACTTATTTTTTTTTCCTATCCTTAGCTCTAGCAAGCCTTTCTCGACAGCCAAGTGTGCTCTTCTGCAGTGCTGTGGGCAAGCTGCAGTGAGAGATGGGGGCTTTGGACCCAGAGAAATGCCATTTGTGAGACCAGCTCAGGGTTACAGTGGTTAGCACTGCATCTGCTGAAGTAACACAATCAACCTGAAATGAAAACAACAAAATAAAATACTGCTCTGATTTTTTTAAAATTTTGCCCTTTTTTACATGGCTCAGTAATCAGCATTCAGCATATTGCTGCATTTTTAAAGTTAACTGTTATGGAATTAATGAATTCTTCTTCATGAATACCAAAGGACTTGGTCTTTTGCAATTTAATAGGTAACAGAGTAGCTTTAAATAAATTGTCGCTTAGCTTTCATATGTCAACACAGTTGTATGAAAATTGAGACAGGCTTTTATTTTTGGTTTTGCTTAAACTTTCTCACTCACTCACCCTCTCTGCTAAGCCACAGCGTTGGCTGGATTCCTTTGTCTTCCAAATCTTTTCATTCTAGAATGACCTGTCAATAGTCAGGTGGTAGTTCACATGAGGATGACCTTGTGGGGGCACTTTTGAAGGCCCAGAGGCAAACGGTGTGCCCTGTTGGTGGGATGTATTTGGGGAAAGAACAGGTTCACTGCCCATGCTGAAGGCACCTACAACCTGGCTGCTTTGCTCCCTTCAACCAAAGACAGGCCAGGCTGTCCAAAATCCCCAAGTCGGGGAGGCAGAGGTGCCTCGTGGGGGCCTGAGTGCTGCAGCCCTCCTGTCCATACCTTACACCAGTTCCCATCTGGCTCTCATCCGCTGGCAAGGACACCATGGGCAGGAAAATGGCCTTTCTGTCCTTCGTGCCAGCATGCACCAGGGAGGAGGCACGGATGCTGGCATTTTAGTGTCTGACTTCCTGGCTGCTCAAGGCACTGCAGCTTTCACCTTGGGAAAGACCGGCCGGCCGCCTCCATCTGGCCGGATGAATCCTCGGCTGGGAAAAGCCTGCCCCGGGAAAAGCCTGCCCCAGGAAAGGCTGTTCTTTCCCGATGCTCCCCTGAGATGACCTGGCAGTCTGCCTGCCCACTCCTGTGCCCATCCAGCCACTAGCAGGCTGGAAGCGCAGCTCTCTGTCTAGCTGCTTTGGGGTGGCAGCAGGGGCAAGGTGTCAGAGAGACAGCTCCCGGCAGCCAGAGAGGAGCAGCCTGCTCCTTGGAAAGTGCAGCCTGCCGGCAGGGAGAAATGTGACCGAGGGACGAAGGGAGAGAGTGAGCACAGAGAGAGGCTGCAGAGGTAGGGGCAAAAGGTGGAAACATCACGGGCAAGTGATGGTATGTGAACAGCTCTGCATGCAGGAGGAGCATCCCCTGATACCTCCACTGATGCTCTTCCTAAGGGATGATTCTAGGTAATTTCTGGGGAATTGTAAATTATTTTTTGTTATTGTTTTCCCCTACTCTCTTTCCACTTTTCTAAGAAGAAAATTACCTAGCATTTACTAAGCTGCACAACAGCTAGTTGGCAGCTTTCAGCATATTTGGAAAAACATTTCCTTGGCAGAACTGCATACAGGTTTGTAACTCTGAGATGACATCACAATAATATACCAAGGGGCTCAGAACTAGCATCCCAGCAGATTAAACATAAAAGAGTTACCAGCAGTGTCTTCTCACAAGGGACTTATTGCTTTAGAAATACATGTTCCTGGCTGGTGCTGAAGAACAAACATCTCAGCAGCCCTTGGCTAATGATGCGTGGCCCATCTATTCATCCTTTGCCGACTGCAAACAAAACTGAGGTTTGGATGTGACGCAAGCTGAGCTCTAGATGTGCAGCATGCCATTCCTTGCTCTTGCTTTGAGACTCCTGTCTTTCCAGGGAAAAGCATGCTGAAGGAGATCTGAATTTGAGCTAGGACACTTTTAGGGACTGGAGCAATGAGAAATCATGTTGGGGGTGGGGGCCAAGAGCAAGCCATTAAATTGCAGGAACTAGCTCCTGTTATATAGTGAAGTTTAATGGCTAGGCACACTAATTTCTATTGTGAATGCTCCTACAAAAGCCCTGGAAATTTGAAAACCATCCTCATTTCAATAGTAAAAAAATCCAACTTGTGCACTCAGATGGACTTTTGTCTTTAAGGTTTTAATGAAGGGATGACACAGAGGCAACAAGGTTCAGGGAGATGTGTTTAGGTGAAAAGGGAAAAGGGTCAGTTTAAACCCAGATGGAGTCTGAGTGCTGACTTGATGGGCCCTCTGAGCCTCCAAATCATTGTGTCCAGCACCCAGTAAACACTGGGCTGGAAACAGGCTCTGAGCTGCTGTAGGCTCTGATGTTTCTCTGCACTCCCTGTCTGTTTTCTTTTTCTCCCTGCCCTGCAGGTCCTGGGAACACACAGAAGTGGAGAACAAAATAAAAGCAGCTCCTGACAATTATTTTCCATGGAGAGTATCAGGCTCTTAATGAGCCATATCTCACCATACAGTGTTGGTTTTGTGTACCTCTCCATAGGAGCTAGGTGAACCAACCTGCCTTTTTTTTCCCTTTTTATTTTCCCTCTTACAAAGCTCTCTTAAGACAGGCTGCTGGGAGGCATCATCAGCGTGCTGACTACCTGCTGCCTGTTAGAGTACAGGTTACATCTCATCAGGTTATGCCATGGCATGTGCCTATGAAGACAACATGAGGCGAGATCATGTCACAGAAATTAACAATGCAGAAAGACATTTTCTTGATTCACAGCAAGGCATTAACTTATACATCTGAGTAGTGGATTAAAGGCTTCCAGCAGTGAGGTGGGGAGGAAGTTAGAGAACAAGCTGCCAACTGGTAAATATCCACACTAATTTTGCAAATGCAGGTATTTCATGTCTTTCCTAATCTAATCGTGAATGCCACCTGGATTACTGAGTCCGACATGACAAGAATAAAACAGCACCAACAGACTCTTGAAATTAGCAGAGTGAGTTTGCTAAGAGGAATTACATTGCTGATACTAGTCACTCTCATAATAAAGGGCACCCCTAAAAAGAGAAATAAAGAAAGTTGGAGACAAAAAAACCCCACAAAACCAGGAGTAGGCAGCCTTTTCCTCTAAATGAGAGACACAATTAAGAGGCTAATTCTTTTTGCACTAAGAACAGACAATTTTCCCTTCAGATGCTCACAGTGTCACAGAAATTATCATGACCATCTATGACCACTTGACAGGAGAATATAGGGAAGGATGTTGAAAATACCAAGGGCAGTGGAAGCACATTCTCAGGTATTGGAAAAGATGGGCCCAGCAGAGATTCCTGGAGGTTCAAGGGGGAAATCTATGAAAGTGCAGAGGTTAAGAAGAAGAGCTGTAAGCAGGCACACCTCCTCTTCAGAGCAGTGCTAAAAAGGGTCTTGCCTGATATTCCAATTCTCTCAGCTTTGGGGAAGCCATAGAAATAACTAAAAAGTTACTGTAAAAAGAAAGCATTCAAAAATGGTTTCATTTCTGATATCATGTACAGAAATGCAGAGGAGTAGAGAGTCTTGCTCTGAAATCTACCTTTTATTTCTGTGTCATTTTCAGGTTATTAAAGAACCCTTACTGCCAGCAAAGCTGCTCTGTTTCTCTAGGCTCCTATCTTCTGTATGTAGCATGGCTGAGGTGGTCCTTAAACTACATCAATCACATGCCTGGAAGGAGAGGAGATGCATTGCAATTGAAGCTGCAGGCTGTTTTCTGCCTGCTACAAGAATAAAAGATAACCAGAGTGAAAACATGTTAAGAGAGTGATTGCATAAAGAAAAGTTTTAAAGCAGAGAGGGTACAGAGAAAAAAACAGATAAGCAGATTAAAACATGTTAAAGTAATTAAAAAAAAAAATTCCTTTACAGGTGCCTTTTGTGGAGAAACTGGGCTGAAAGTCAAAACAAAAAAGCTGTGACAGCAAGGAAGAACAGAGACAAAATAGGAGAGGGGACTGTCTCTGCAGGAGTGGAGACAAAAAACCCAAACCATTAACTTTGCTGTGGAAAAAAACAATTTAAACTGAAAAATTAAAGGAGCAGGAGTTGTTTTTCATAGGCATTGGGGTTAATGGGTCTCGTAATCGCTCTCCCTCTTCCCTGCCCCAAACATGGATGTACTACCTTCAATAACAAAGGAGCAAGGCTGGGGTCAAGAGGCTGCTTTCACGGAGCTTCGTGCAGTACCAAGGCTCCCTAGAGGAAAGACAGTCTCCTCCACTGTGGCAGGTGGCAGGAGGGCTGCTTAAAAGCCCTTCCACTGGGGAAGCTGGGACCAGCTGCCACAGGATGGTAAAAGAAAATAGCAGGACACTGGGCACAGCCTGCAGGCATACAGAATGGGGAGCAGCAGTGATGGAGGACGTAGGGATAAGCAGCAGACAGTGGCAAACACTGTGAATTCACCATCCCAGTGCATGGAATACCTGCCTTCAGGAGTGAAGTGCTAAAGAAAATGTTAAATTATCAAACTAGTCAAGCCTGAAGCAATGAGAAGAGAAAAGAAAAAGCAAGAGCCAAAGAGAAGATGGAAAAGATCAAGCCTTGAGCTAGAAATGAATAAGTTTAAAGCTACTGATGACAAAAATTAAGGCAGGAAACAATGAAGCACTGGATATAAATAAAGAGAGCCAAGTGACTATAGGAGCAGGCTGATCTTTGTTCAGCTTAGCTGGTCTCCAATAAGGTTTACCATAAAGCACAGCAGAACATTTTGGTGTTAAAAATTCTTTCTGGAGTTAAAAAACAAACATGGTTTGAAAGGAAAGCCAAAGCATTATGAGAGAAAAGCCCAAGCATTAATGCTGGTTGTATCATCATACCCAGATATTTTGGTCATCTTCCATGTCATCCAAAATCAAGGATTTACCTCTGTTGCATCTGTCTTTGCCTCTGCCCCGGACTACAACAGCACTGAGGCAGAGCAGATATTCTTATGTTGAGGTACCATGAAGACTAATTTGCCTTGACTGAAAATGTTGTTGCTTACTTCTAGTTCTGTCTCCGCTGGCAATATCTTAAGTAACTACATTTTTAGCTTGGCTGCAGCAAGCCTCCAGTTACAAGTTTCTCATCCTAATATGTCATTGTCATTAAAAATATCCTGTCTACCACTGTAATGGAGAAAGATTACACTTTTGGACATTTTTTTTTTCCTCAGAAGTAAAGCCTTAACTCATTTCATTTTAGTCGCACAATTGATTCTTACCTCTCCCTCCTTGAAAGCCTTCTATCAAGCTACTATGTCATTTTGAGGACAATTTTGGGAAGCCATAGATGACTTTTTAGCTCCCCATTATCCTAGCAGGAGAGGTCTGTCTTAACTAAAAAGAAGGGTGAAGGAACTAAAGTACAAAGAAATAAACCAATAATAACATAAATGTGAAGCAGACTTGCTCAGTTTTTTGAGAAAAAAATCTTGCTCCTAAGCTTTCAAGGCACAGCATAGGTTCAAAACACAACCCTTCCATAGTTTCTTCCAGACATTAACTATGATTTTGCCCTACTTAGAAATTTTAGAGGTAACAGACAGGAGGCTACTTGAGGAGACCCTGCTTGAGCAGGGTGATTGAACTAGATGACCTCAGGCATTCTTTTCCAATGTTACCTATTTTGTGCTTCTGCAGTTCTATAACAAACCTTCAATTCCTGGAAATCATGTTAGCTTTGTTGGCATTCAAATAATACCCAATTTTAAAACCTAGGAGCCCAGAAAAGCAGCAATAAAATGACTTTGCCTACATATGAAGACAATGCTTCCTACTCTATGCCTGCCACCCTAAAATTAGTCTGAAAATTACTGAATACACGCCAGAGCAAATCTTCCCACAGTGTGGCATGACATGGCATCCAACAAATCTCATTCCTGCTTTTGTCCTCTCACACATCACACCCCCAAATCACAGAGAATGAGTCATGCCTTTCCTTTAGACCCTTTTCTTTTGGACTGATGAGAAGCCAGACTTGTCCAGGATCACTGAGAAGATGGCAAGTGGATTTTGTCCTAGAGACTGAAGTTTTCCATGACTCTAATGAATATGGTTGTGCTAAGTGGTCCTGCCAGCACCCTTCATCCTCACAGTGACTGAGAAGCTATTTTGCACAATAGATTTCACCAGTTAAATGTTCACTAATGAAAAAACTAATGGCAAAATAAAACACACAAAGGCTATGACAATTTTCTGACTTTTGTGTAGTCTGCACTTGAACCCATGGTCATTAAGTGAAAGGCCATGGTCAGTCTCTAATGATTTAGTTATCCATATAGGTGTACTGAACACTTGGTTTGACTTATAGGGGAACAAAAAGAAAATATAAGAGAAAGGGAGGAGAGGGATGGGGAAAGAGAAAAGCAAAAGGAGAAGGGGAGAGGGAAGGAAAGCAATTAAATAAAAACCTGTTTGGGGGTAACGAGTTAAAGGTGCCTGGAGTCTGCACTCTGCAAATAGATGCTGCAATACAATGATTTCATGCTATCATCTAAATTTGAATTTACAATACTGTTACGGAAAAGCCTTATCAGGGTTTTATGCCCAACACAGTAACAGAACTTCCCCCACTTCCATTGAAATCCATCTCTGTGCCCTGTCAGTCCACACATAAGGAAGGTGAAGAGGGGGGACAACGCTTTGTCTTTCCAACTGGCTGCTCCTGCCCATCGTGCACTGGGTTTGTAACGCTGTGGCATTTTGCAAAGCAGCACTGCCTGATGGTGCCAGATGGAAGCCTTACAAGGGGAGGACGTAACTCAGGTTGGGGTTGTCTAATAGTGCTGGCTGCAGTTCAGAAGCAAGCACTGTCCAGCTAACTCACTCATCCAAATTAAGGGTCAAGGCCTTACATGGCACTGCCCCGACAGATGCCGGCGCCGTGCAGTCGCCAGGGGAGGACAGTCAGCTAAAGGAACAGTCCTTGAAGAGGCACCAGTGCAGAAGCAGCTCCTCAGATAAAACTTAAAGGAGACCGAGGGACACACATCTGGTTAGACAAAGCAAGCTAATGGAACTGATTTAAAACATTCTTAATTGTATTATTCCTGGTTAATTATTTTTTTCTAGTGGGAAAGAGGAAAACCAGAAAGTCAATCAGTCAGAACTAATGAAGAAATATTTCATGGTAACTGTTTGCATTAATAATAATATGAAATGTTATGATGAATCAGAATGGTACAAACAGAGTGAGTTAATTGCGGGTTGCTCATTACAGATTCTGAGACTAGGACTAATGCACTAAGTGGACACAGAGTCAATTTTAAATATGAAGTAGCATCACTGATTACCCTGAAGTTTTCAGCAGTGTAACACAGATCCAGATCTGACCCATGGTCTTCATTTTCTACTTGGTCTGCCCTATTTGGGCAGGTAATTAGGTCAGCTGAATAGCCTATTCTTTGACTTTAGCACATAAATGGAAAAGCTTTGTTCACCAGCTCATTGTGAGCCTCACCCCACTGAAGCAAGGGCCCACTCAGTCATTGACTCCAGAAGTTAATGACTTTGTCCTATATTTTATGGGAGAGGGAATTTGGCTGTTTGTTGGAGGGGCAAGGCAGGTTCCTAAAAAAGAAAGAAAGTGAGAGTCACTAAAAGGGACAGGCTAAGGTGAGAAGTCTGAAAAAATGTTCTGTTGGTTTGGGATGATGGACATTATGTGGGTTGCACAGTTTCTAGGACATAAAAGCAATAGCTATTTAAACAAGCATTAAATCCAAGTCAGGGACTTGGGCTTTCCTCTCCAGGCCAAATAATGAAAAGGGTTAGAAATAATTTCTTTTTCTCTTCCTCCTGCGCCTCCTCCACAGTATTTCATAAATGAATGAGCTCATTGGAGGGGTTTTGCTTTGTTTTGCTGGGCTTTGGAAGAGGGATAACAGACTACAGGATTGTTCAAATTTTGGCAATGCACACATTTCATTACAGAAATTTCTCCAGCAGCACCTAATCAACACAGATTTTAATTGCAGGTCAGCATTAGTTATATTGTTATTCAATATATATTAATAAAATTTTAAATAATAGTGTATTAGTCTGTTAACTATATAAGAATTACATCTTCACAATACTTGTAATGAATTGAGCAGTTCAAGGCACATTCATTTCTAGGGAGATATCTTTGTACTTGAGATGATTATCTGCTTCAGAAGTGGATTACAGTTGGTACATAGGGACTTTCTGAAAGTTAAGCAGGTACTTAACTGCTGTCCTGCAGTGGGATGGACTTCAACACCATTAAATTCACCAAGGCAGAAACGTGCATCTTTTCTTAAGCATGTCCTTAACTGAATAGAGGCAGTGCCAGAGGACAGGGTGCTACTGAAAAACAGGGTCAGGCTTATGTCTCACTTTTAACTGCATGTGGAAGAGTTGCATCACATTAATTTTTTAATTGTCTGGTTCCAAATTCACTCCATTTTACAACCAAAAAAAGAAGGAATCTTCATATGCAGTTTAGGCCAGGTTTTTCCTCCTTTGCCGACATCTCTGCTCCCTCCTTCATCTGAGAATATGATCCCTCTCAGTGATTGCACCATTCCAAGCATGGCTTATAAATCTGCCATCCCTGTGTCTCAGGCAGAGCCACTACGTGAATGTTGAAGGACAGTGCGGATTGTGGTCCTTGGAGATCCTGGCTAAAAACATACTACATGAGGGAATGACTCTGCCTTGCCTGTGGAGCAGGGTCTGGGCAGCCATGCTGCCCATGGGACATACAACCTCCCTGAAGATGCAGTCCAGTACATCAGATTTGCAGAACACATCCAACTTATCTGCAAGCAAACAGCAGCTGGTTTCTGGACATGCAGCAGCCTGGCGTGCTGAGGATGTTGTTGCCACAAAAATACAGAAAATATCCTTTCCCTCAAAAGGTTTCCCCATCTGAGATCTGGGATTGGACTGTCTATACAGGACTGCATAATACAGGATCATCTCTATTATCAAGCACAATCCTAGCACAGACTGATGGGTCTCCAGAGTCTTTCAAGGCTGGGGCGCTGGGTGCTCACACACTCACAGCCCGCTCCTTAAGACAGGGCTCTTTCTGCCTGTCTGTTCTGGCTAGTCGCAATTAGTTTAAAATCTGTTGGCCTGTTCCAATCTCAGTTCTTTCAGCCAGTTTCAGCTGGCTTAATTCAGAGCGGACAGCATCAGAAATCATCAGGGCCCTACATGTATTATACAAAATGGCAACAAAGAGAAGAAAGAGCCAAATTAATATCCCATGGAGAGAAAATCTGCAGCAAGTTCTTCTCTCCTAATTGTGGTTCTGGCCTTGGCCTCTGCTGGGCAGCCTGGGGATTTGGCTGGCCAGCTAGCACGTGGGTGGCTTGGACATTGTCAACAAACAGATCCCCATGGCCTTGAAAGAATCTTTATCTTAGTGTGGACTAAGTGCATGATAGTGCATGAGGAGAGAAAACTGAGATCATGTCGGGGTGGCTGAGACAAAGGAGCCACAACAGAGACAATAAGGCTACTCCAGAGGACGTATGGGCATCTATAGGTATAGGAAACAAATCTATATGACTCCAGGCTTTTTAAATTGTGCTGCTCCTGGAACAACTTGTTAAATTTTATGATACTGACTGTATCTCTTACTTCTCATTTGGAGGTTATATGAAATAAATCCCCAGTGAGCTTTCACGTCTCACTATGGGATAGAACTCAGCATTTAAGAGTTGGGAAATTTATTTTACCTTTGTGGTCCCTAGTGACTTGAATTCTTGTAAGCCTGATTTTTACTGCTTAAAATATTCCATAGTCATTTGTCACCATTATCTACTGCTTTACTAATGTTACTTAGGTAAATTATTATAATCTCAGCAAAAAATATTTCAGTATTTCCTTTACAACTTTGTTTAAAGTAGTCTTAGCAGAATTAGATTAATAAAACATGTGCCCTTCAATATACTTCAAAGTAACTTTAGCAAGATATGTGCATGCCCATTAATTCTGCAGTAATAAGCAGATTGTATAAAGGCTGATTTTAACCAAGTAGCTGCATCTTCTATTTCTCTTGAAAAATCACCCTGTAATGTAAGGGGTTTGGTTTTCTCTCAAAATCAAGCATCTTGGTCACTGTTAACAACATACTTCATTAGGCAAAAGTACCAACTCTTGAGATATGTTGGGCTCAAGGGTCATCTTTTGGTCTAAACATCCAAAATTGTTCTGCTCCTTTATATAACTTCATTTTTCTGCATCAGCACTGTTCCTATTTATCTGTTGGCTTGGGCCTTCACATCCTTTGGTTGCCCAAAGAGCTATCTTCACAGCCTTTACAAGAAATGCCTCTCTAAGATATGCTCTAGCTTACTGTCAGCTAATAAGTGAAGGCTCTCTTCCAGTTGCTCTTTGGTGTTTAATAATGCTGAATTCATGTACAAATAATTGTAATCTGTTTATTCTCAGGAAACTACCTTCAAGAGCAAAGCCATTGTGTTACCAAGAACTACATTGTATTACAATACCATTAACATGACCTATTGCTGCCTTAACTCTTCTCTTTCCAGTAGACCTTGTCTGAATATGGCTTCTACACAGTTCCTTCTCAAGTTGCAGGAACGTCAGCCTTGCTTTTTTTGTTTGTTCCTCCAAAACACACACACTGGATGCTATCTGAATTTAATAACAGCAGTAATATAGCAATGCAATGGAACTCTAAATGAAGACACAAGACTAAGATTGTGCCTTCTGCAGCAACTCTAAAGCAGTGCTAATTTAAATTGACCCATAGGACTTATTACGCACAGTTCTGATGCCTTTATTAAAAGCAAAATGATATAATGTGCAGTACTTGAATGACATTTAAAGAAAATTTACTAAACAGTGTAAAAAAGTGAGGGGAAAAAATACTACATTTTATCTACTCTCAATGTGGGATATGGAACTTTTGGGGAAAAAAAATGCACCACATATTTCCTGTGACATACAGAACCTGACAATAAGATCGTTGACTATTTATTGGCTGGGTCAAATATAAGGGGGAAAAAAAAGCTACTAATTTTTGTTTTCCACAGAGACCAAGACCAGGTTCTTTAGAGTTAGAAGCTCTCTACTGTATGGGTGGAGTCTTTCTACACATTTCTGTACTGTAATACCCAGCACTATTTTAGAAATAGCTTTTAATAGTAAATAATAGCAGTGTAAGATGTAACTTAGTCCCTTTTTTCTCCAGGTTCTACTGATTTTGTCTACCCTTTCCTATGTGCATTGGTGAGCCTAATATTTCAAAGGAATTCAGTGCCAAAATTCACATTAATCTCAGTGATGTTGGATTCAGTCCTGATGCTTAAGATACATTTCAATTCTACCTTTATAAGCAAATATTTCATGCTTGAAGCCTGGAATTATAATGATTGAAGTCTGCTGTCAGAGACAACTCTGCACTTCTACAGTCACAGTCTTTCCCCATAACCTTTCTAAGACATGCCCATTCCAAAGCAGGAGAAAGGCAAAGGAAGAAGGAACACGTTTTCTACAGGCTCTCACTGATATCCTTCTGCAACAAACATTGCCCACTGGTCTGAACTGAGCAAGTCAGGGAATGTAACTATTTCATTTAGGCAGATGACAAAGGGCTTTCTTTTCCTTGCAGTCTACCAGTCACTTTCATGAAATAATTGGTTTTACTAGCATCCACTGCAATGCACTCCATAAACTGGGAAGAAATATTCCTGAAGGCTTGAGGCAAGACTGAACACAATTTCAGAGTCCTTTTTCATAAGTGAAATCAACAATCCATGCTAAGCTATTATTAGAAGTTCAAGGTGGAATTTATATCCTGGATAAAAAAAATGATTTGAACACCCTCGTTTCAAAGTCTGCAGTGGCTCTTGGAAGGGAAAAAGTACCCCATCACCTAAAAAAGCCTTATCTCTTTATAGGTTTTCTGCTCTGCCTTCCTCACCCTGACATATGTGAACAAAGCTCCCCAGAGAGGGATTTTAGTGTTGTTGCAGGAACTCGTCAGAAGAGTGCAGTGTATGGTAACAGAGAGCAATGCTGATGTCACACAACAAGTCTGTGCGAGCACAATCAATAGCCTTCGTTAGACAGGCTGACACAGCTGAAGCAAAGTTATGGGCCCAAAGTCTTGCCCAGCTTCACCATCCGGCCCGACAAGGGTTCCTACCTCCTCTCACTCAGCTCCCTTAGCTGGTCAGGGGTGCAGCGAGCATCTCCCTGTGCAAGGCTGGACTGGTCCTCCTCTGTGACCTGTGGTGTGCAGGCTGCCTATCGTGCCTGATGAGGTGGCAGCACATAAAGCCACCTCCATCTCTGGAACTCTGCGGAATTTTTACAGCAGAGTACATCTAATGGGCGCTGGTAACAATGAGCTCCACTTGTTTTGTCACAAGAAGTAAACAGGGTGAACACATCAAGTGTATTTAGATACTTACATTCTGGTCTAATTTTAAAGTAATGTACTTAGTATACAATTTTGTAGCCAAGAAATGTAATAGAATGTAGTCTACTAATGCATAACACTTTTCATTCTGTGTGCTGCAGCCAGGCAGCTTTTTACAATTAGTACGTAATACACACATATTCATTAAGAACTACAGTGCAATATACAGGGCGCCCACAGTTCTCCTCCTTTATCTTCTGCATGAAGAAAAAGAAAAGAAAAAAGGGTCACCTAATGTGACTAGAAGATGCATGCATAGCTAAGAATGAATACTAACTGTGTGCTCAAAAAAACCTATTAAAGCATTAGGAGGAGGCATTAGTAATCCAACACTGTGTACTTTAGAACAACTCACTGCCAGAAAGAAAGATAGTGAGGACAAAACTAAAATAAAACAAACAAGGAAGCAAAAGAATTAATTATGATTTCTTCATACAAGCTAACTGAAATATTTGTAGCTACAGTATGGGACTGTTTCAGTCACAAAACAGCCTGATTGAATGATAATCAAATTAATTATCTACATTAACTGAACAGTTGAGAGCCTAGGTTGAAATTTAATAAACCACACTGCATGAGGATGCTTAAAGATAAATCACAGCATGTGACTCTGTGAGCATAATTTATTTTAAAACATTGCACTGTTTCTACAAATTGCATTTATTAAAGCAATGCAAAAGCTTCAAATCCTTTCAAAGGTGAGGACATTTGGACTGTGCTGGTTCTTGTTATTTAAGAGGTACTTCACAGAATCACAGAAGCACAGAACAGAATGGGTCAGGCTGGAAGGGATGCACAGTGGGTCATCTGGTCCAACCTCCCTGCTTAAGCCAGGTCATCCCAGAGCACATGGCACAGGATTGCATCCAAGTGACTCTGGAAAATCTCCAGTGGGAGAGTCTCCACAACCTCCCTGGGCAATCTGTTTAGTGTGTGGTCACCTGCACAGTAAAGATGTTCTTCCTCTTATTCAGGTGTAAGTTCTTGTGCTCCAGTTTCTGCCCATTGACTCTTGTCCTATTGCTTGGAAAGAGGCACCAAGAGCCTGTCTCTATCCTGTTGACACCCTCCCTTCAGATACTTATAGACATTGAAGAGGTCCCTTCTCAATCCTCTCTTCTCAAAGCTGAAGTAGTACAATTTCTTGTGAAACAAATGAGAGAGATGGTCCCATCTCTCAATCATCTTTGTCACCCTCCCCTGCTGTTCCAGGAGCTCCCTGTCTCTCTTGTCCTGAGGAGCCAAGAACTGAACCCAGCAGACCAGATGTGGCCTCATCACAGACGGTGAGGGTGAGCAGAGGGGCAGGATCACCTCCCTCCACCTGCTGGCAACAAAGCTCTTCCTAATGCACCCCAGGATACCTTTGGCCTTCTTGGCCACAAGGACACACTGCTGGCTCATGGACAGCTTGTTTTCCACCTGGACCCCCAGGTTCTTCTCTGCTTTCCAGGAGGTCAGACCCCAGCTTGTGCTGGTCAATGGGGTTATTATTCCTCAGCTGCAGGACCCTGCATTTTCCTTTGATGAATTTCAGACAGTTTCTCTCTGCCCATCTCTCCAGCCTATTGGGGTACCTCTGAAGGGCTGCACAGCTCTCTGGGGTATTGACCACTCCTCCCAGCTTTGTGCCATCGGTGCACTTGCTGAGGAGGCATCTGCCCCTTCATCCAAGCCACTGATGAATAAGTTAAACAATACTGGGCCCAGTATTGGGGGACACCACTAATGACAGGCTGCCAACAAGATCCTGTTACAATGATTACAACCCTCTGGGATCTGCTGTTCTGCCAGTTCTCAATCCACTTCAATTTGTGTCCTCTCTCTCTAATTCCTGATGAAATTTATTTGGCAGTCATGCTGGGAGGAAAAACGTGGATGCAACCCTTTGCGCAAGCTTGATCCCATCCTACCTTTTCCTATTTTCTCTCTTGAGTTCACAGTCCCAAAAACATTTGCTCCACCTATCCCCTAACATACATGCCAACGTCTCATGCACAGGACCTTCTGTGGGCTACTCCTCGTTTTTATTTGTTGTCCCTATGCTAAGATGTTCAGGGTACAGTCAGCCTGGTCTCAGCTGCTGACAGGGCTGGAGGATAGGTGGCCACAAGCTTGTGTCTAATGAAGAGACACAACCAGCTCTGCCCAAAATATGCGAAGGAGGGTACAAAATGGTTACTATGTCACATTCTGCCAGCCCTTTGGTGACAGCCAGGCCGACTAAGAGGAGCGAGGCCAACTAGACTTTGACGCTGCTTTCCCCTCCTCTCCCAGCTGGCAAGACCCTGGGCACCGGGACTGTGGGATTGTGCCAGGACAAGGGGCGTGGGGAATCACGGGTTAGAGAAAGCAGCCTCCCAGCCACTATTCCACAGGGTTTATGGGTCTGTGAGCACAGCACTACCTGACAGCACGGCCCCAGCTCCAAGGGGCCCCCCTCCTCCTCCTTGCCCCTGTGTGTCTGCGGGATATGGGGCAGCAGGGCTGTCAGCACATCCATGGTGGGGAAGGGTGACCTGAGGGCCAGGTAGTTCCTGGTGGTCCTGGCATGGTGACAGTGCTCTTGTCCCATGTAGGGACATGGCACCTGTGCACACTTGAGTGACGTGTGTACTCAGGACTGACAAGGTTAATTACAATGCCACCTGTAGGAGGTACTTGCCCACAAATACGAACCTTCTGTTTTTTCCATATGCTCCCATATGGTCCAGTTTTTCTTCATAAGCAGAGCTGTACTAGAGCTAAGAAATGACAGCAAGGCTTTACTTGTGTGCCTGGAATGCCAAAACCAGAAGTCACCTGGCTTTGATAAATCCAGGGTTTAAGGGAAAAAAAAAAAAAAAATCATCTTTTCCTTTGACACTAGGAATAATTTGCATACACAAGATACGTGAAATTCGATAGATTTTGTCATGAAACATGTTAATTTGTGCCTGGCAAGGGGTCAGTGAGAAGACTCAGGTTTTTGTATCTTGATGTCTTCTCTGCAGCCTTCTCACTTTGCACCTTTGCTGCAGTCCAAATATGCCCTGCTCTACACATGTAGAAAGCATTACAGAAATCAGATACAATCTCCGTTAATCTTGGGAGGAATAGAAAAAACAGTTTGATTGTGATGCTCTACAAAACACAGTATTAATGTGTGATGTACTACAAAATATAGTATTAATCCCTCAAATAGTAGCAGAATAAGCACAAATGTTCTTAATCAATTTCTACTAATTCATATCAACAATAAGGAAGAAATCAGATAATAAAAATGCTTGAAGCATTTCAGGTTTCTCCACATGGCGTGGAGAAAAGTCTGAAAACAGACTTTGTTAGCAGATGACTGAAATCTCTCCGGTTTTAGAGATGTGTGAATGGTTGTGAGAGGAATGCCTGAAACAAGTCACTTCTGGAGAAGCTTTGAACAATAAAGAGCCTCTGTTTTCCAGTGAATTGTGCATATGCACACAAATGCTCATCCATAATGTGAATTTAAAATAATCCTGATGGGAGTGAGGGGGGGAGGGACACATGGAAATAACTAGGCAGACTTTGACCCTTTGTGTCAGAAAACAAAGCCTTGTAGTTCAAATCTGAGATAGCAGTTCCCATTTGACATGGTTTCAACAGACGTACATGCCTTCTGGCTTAAGCCTGTCCCTAAAGGATACTAAGACCAAGCAAAGCTTGCTTACAAGCCACCCAACCACAACACGATGGTTTTAAGTGGAAACAAATGAATGGAACAGATGTAATTAAAAGTCCAAACTGAATTAGTCAAAATCGCTACAGCTTCACTTTATGAAGTCAGTGAAGGGCAGAAATGGAGCATCTGGAATAGCTGTTTGGCATAGGGTCACTAGGAAGATGAATTAGGGTTAATTTTCTACTGGAGTGTAGGTCAGGCACTGTGCTGTGGCAGAACACTCAATTTACTGGGTATGTTTTGGCCTACTTAGAACTTTAGAAAATAAATATTACAATGTTAAATTAAATATGCTCTGTGACAAGGACTTGCAACATTGGGAGAATGTGATTTATATGCAATTGGCTCATATATACCATCTAATATGATATGCACAGTGTAATGAAAGCTCAAGGGTCTGATCTGCAGTGTAGAGATGCTTTACAATCCTCTTTCAGGTTGCACATTGTTATTTTTTCCTCCTTCTTTTTTTTTTTTTTTCTTTTAATGACTACATGAGTTAATTAGTGGTTATGTACTCTGTCTCTTTGCCTGGCCTAGCTTATCCCTACTGCAATAAATCTCTTTTCTTTCACTCTCCCAAGGATCATTACAACTTTGGCCAGCACTGTCAACAAAACTAATTGAAAGCTACCTGCTTTTAGGATCACCTTAATGAAAAATGAAGAAGTTAAGAAACAAAATTCAATCAACTTTCTAATTGTCTTTAATTTCCTATTAATTCACAGAAGTGCAAAGGCAGAAAACCCTCCACAATATCCCTTTTGTTTTCACTGCTGGCCTTATCATCCAGTTCTCCTTACATCTGTAGAATTAGAAATTATTTTTGTAACCTAAATCTCCCATCATTCTTTAATGTGGAACTAATAGTTTTACATTTCGTCTTTTTAACTGCTGCTGTACAAAAAAAAGTGAAATGTACTTGCAAATAGCCTTCCTATTCTTTTTGCTGAATGTTTGGGTGGGTTCTTCTAATCAGGCAGGCCCAGATTCAGCAGAACTTTTATAAATGTCAAAGTCCACTTTAGCACTTTCACAAATGATCTAAATCTTACTGCCTTTGATGACATTCAAGCACCTGCAGAAATCTGGGAAAAAGGCTGAACATGCAAGACTGAATATGTCTGGATTTTGTGAGGGGGGCCTTGGTACCCAGACATGCAAAACTGCTGAGCACATACTAAACCTCAGGCAGGTGACCAAGGACTATTGAAGCTGATAGGAAGTAAGCACACGTGTGCAGATAAGCACTCTGCCACCACTGCCCAGGAGTTCACAATTTAGTGGCGTGAGCAGGAGTAGAGGAAAGCATCTTGAGATAGCTTGATGGCTATGCTGTTTCTCCTAACTAGTTTCACAGCTCATCCTTAGTTGTGGAGAAATAAGCCTGGAAAAGGATAAGAGTGGCTGATTTATTTCCTTCAGGCCAGCTGGAGCAAAACACCGAGAAAAGAAAAAAACCCAAAAGGGGAACAGGAGACAGATGGGACTAACGACTATTTGTGTTTGCGGCAGGGCTTAGATGTCCCGGTAAATCCTGGGATCCCACAGCGCAAGATGCTGTGCAAACACATCAGTGAGGGTGTCCAGTAAAAGGGAGCTGCCTGTAAACACTGCATGTGGAAGTCCCTTTGAAGTCAGCAGAGCCCAAGCATGCAAGAGGTTTGTACTGCCAGGCCACGCGTTTCAAGCTGTATGATTAATTGCTGTCGAGTGTGCCAAAGCAGAAGACAGGGTCTCTCATAGGATGGCCACCAAAGATATAATGAGCTGAGGAAGAAAAAAACCAAATATGGTCATAGATAATATATTGGCCTTATTTGATATTCCACTGTTTACTTCATGTATGTGTAAACATATTATTTCTCCTACTTCAAAAGAGTAAAAATTCTATTTAGATGAAATACATTTAAAACAGTGCAGGTGACACGCAGTATGGGAAAAATGTTACCTTCATGCAAATCTATGCTTCTGTCATTGATTATAGTAATAAGATATGCAAAGAAAAATCAGAGGAATATAATTTGATCCTTTTTGGAAGCTACTCTGAAATCCATGCTGCATGTAGTGTGTGTACATGCACAGAAGAGTAGCGAGGAGTCACAGCACTGCTGAACCTTCCCAGAGATGGCAAATTCCTGCTGCATTAGAAGTGAACTGATGGCTACAGAAGATAGATGGACCTAGAAACAAGGTGAGCCCCCCAGTTTGTGAACCTGCAGTTTCAACGATGCGATCACTGCTACAAAACGCGGAAAAGGCTTAAACACAAAGGCATACAGAAGAATGAAAGGAAGGAAAAAGTACCAGTCAGGAATAATTATCACAGTGTATAAAACTTTCCACTCCTTTATTATCATAAATTGCAAAGTTTTATTGATGCATATTTTATCACAGCACTCTTGCCATATGTGATCTGAAGATTCAGAGCCTGTCCCCGGGGACAACGGTACTGATATAGATAATCAAGAATTCCTTTTATGCTCCTCTCAACACAGCCACAGCTCAGATTGAAATTAACATCTTTTACAATGAAACACCAGTTTTCTGCCACAACTAGACATGACAGCTGGAGAGAGAGACTTGCTTATCCAGTTATTCCTTCAAGTCTCAGTTTCATTACAGCCATGAAGATGTAAACTAAGTACAAAGCAATGCGGACGGTCACTGAATACCAGAAAAACGGATCTGCATGCAACCTGCCACATAAAGAAACGGGAAGAGAAATGCTTCCAAATAAATCCAGGGATGAAAAGCAAAGATCAGACGCAGTCCCATTAAAAAAAAAAAAAACACAAACCAAAAAACCAAAAAAATAACCTGATGAAGAGAAATCCAAAAGCTTTGAACTTTTGCTGTGTTCACTGCCTGGACTAGACTGGGTGATGCTTGCACACATGCATGTGCATACAGGAGTGGGACCCATGGGCAGAAAGAAACTCAGCATGGGGATCTCTCCTACTTAAATCCTCCAACGCAAAGATTTGACCTAGTGGAAGCACTAAGGCTGCTTAGTGTTGGTACTTGTTCCTGGTCATTTTTTCAGCTTGACTGCTTCTACCTGTATATCGTCCCTGTTTCTCTGTTTCTCATGCTGCTGAGAAGGGGGGTATGGATGTTGTTTTATCCTGCTCACTATGGGGTCAAACATCACTGTAGCATCTGACTGTCCTTCTGTAGAGAATTTAAGAACCAACATCTGCCATGTAAGGTTCTCCCTCTCATCCTATTCCCAATTGGGAATGCATTGAAGTGTTTTGTTTTGTTTTGGTTTGGTTTGGTTTGCTTTGGTTTGCTTTGGTTTGCTTTGTTTTGGCACAACTTTGTTTTTGTTGTTTAAAATCTACATGCTGGGTATGTTGGGAAGGAAAACAAGGGCAGCACCTTGCTTGTGAAGTACAAGGTGGTGGGGTTTGAAATGGTCATCATTTTCTGAGGAAGTTAGTGCCAAAGTCTCAGCCTGGTTTCCCAGAAGGTGCAGCTTCCTGCTGGCTGCTAGAGCTGATAGAAAGGTGCAAACTTCACAGACTGTCAGAATGAGCTGGAAATGATAATGCACTGGAAAATTGCATCTGTTTCGTGTGTAAAAGCAGTTCAAGTCCAGCTTTGAGCACTTGCCTACCTATCACAACATTTCAAAGGACCCTGTTGCTTTGTTATATTACATGCTGGGACAATATATAACAAAACCTACTCCATTGATCATTGGCTTTTTTTTTTTTTCCTTTTCTTTTCTTTTTAACACCCTACAGCCTAGGGGTTATCTCCAAACAGGGAAGCACAAGAGAGGTTATCAATGTATTTTGAAACATGTAAGTGGGCAAATGTGCTGTTAGAGATGCAAGGATGCTCAGGAAACATATAAAGGCAATTGCACACCTTCAGGTTAGGTCAGGAAAGGAGTACAAAAAGGAAGGCACATGCCACTTTTCTAGCCTAATGTCTTTGTCTTTCTGCATTTTGCACAAAACAGTACTTCTATGTTTCAGTTCTGTGGATGAACTCAGGCTAAAAGCACATGTAAAAGCAAGTACACTTTAGGGTCATTATCAAGTAAGACAGGGAAAAAGAAAGCCATGAAAGAAGACAGATATGTGGCAGAAATGCAGTATAAGGATCTAATTTAAATCATCAGAAAAAAAAAAAAATTAGCACTAACACATTAGTTGGATGAGTCTTTGGGGGGATAAAATGAGAGGGCAGGACCTCTCACCCTGCATTAGGAGACTGTCATTTTCACTTTCTTTAACCAAGGAATGTTTGGAATTTCCTGCTCCTTGTCCCCCTGGAAGGGCTTATCTCACTGGGAAAGTCTGATTCCCAAATGATACTCAAAGCTTTTTGCATTCATGAAGAAGATTGTTTTTGGGATATTCATTCTGCCTTTCATTATATTTTTAATTGACAAATTTCCCAGAGTTCACTATTACAGAATGCTGGCATTGGAAGGATTTAATAATGAAGATATTCTTCTGCATGAAGGACACTTTGGAACACAAGTTCAGATGACCGGGATTTCTCAAGTCTTGCACACACACACACACACACACACACACACAGAGTGATGGCTGCAACCTAACTGCAACTGCGAAGTCCAGATTAGCTAAAACTGTTTGAGAGAAATGTAACAGTACCTATTATTTTTCCTTTTATGAGAGATTTAAGATAGAATATTTACTATGATCATACAATTTTTATATCAGATTGAAAACTAGAACTTCCATCTTGTAAGAAGTTATAGCATTTGGCATTTCTTCCAAGTCAGGCTAAAAAGCCCAAATAATGAAATTTATCTTTCCAAGGAATTCTTAAAAATCAGTTTTAAAATGCAAAAACTTTAACTTCTTTAACATATCATAGTATGATATGAGTCATTTTGAAGTTTTAGAAATGAAATGTCTAGTATGAAGGCACAAGAGGGATGTGGTGAACTTGCTCCTTCGCTCCAAATGCAGATGGCCACAACTGAGAGCTGATATTCTTGACCCACTTCTCTCTATCTACCTATGGATCCCTGTCCCCAGACAGAATTAGAACCCCACCAGACATCAGAATCTCATGGTGTGGCTGTTGCCAAGAGGCTTCACACCAATGCAACATCTCATCTCAATTACAAAATATATATGCTGGCCAGATTTTCCTTTGGAGCATTTCACTAAAATGCTGTTTTCACTATAAACATTTTCAAATTTAATGAAAAACAGAAAAACACTTAATTGGACACTTTAATAATCAAACCTATTTTTTTTTTTTACAACTTGCTTTTAAAAATCCCTTGAGTGGCAGAATATCAGGTAAGAAGACTAGTATCAAACTAGAATCTCAGTGTGATTTTTCGATAAGAAAAGACTGAAAAACATTTGAGATAGTCTTTCTTCATGGCCTCAAGTTTTAAATTATGTTTTATAAGAAATTCTTTTCATAATTCTTTTCATGGCAATATTAATTTTAAAAATTATTTTACACCTGGAAATCAAGAAGCACACTGGAACACCTTTCTATAAAACTTTCATTAAGGTAGAGAACTTATTGGGAATCTGTGCAAGATCTATCATTATGTACAGAATGACCAAGCCAGAGGGTGGTAGGATCATTTTTGTAACAGAACAGTAACAATCAATTAAAAAAAAGAAAAATCAGAGACAATCAAGCAATCAAAAATCAGTTGTTTTCTACAAAGGAAATTCAGACCCTCTTTGAGTGAAATGTATTCTCATTGCACCAGCATATCCCCATTGAAACCAGTGAGCTTGCATTAAGGTATTAAAGAGCAGAGTAACAGAGACATGCCATGTTGTAAAAGTTTGTTACATCTTTCTTTGAAATAATGACATGGGTTATTGTCCCAGACACCAATCTGTCCTTACAGGATAGAAAATTCTGGAACTTTAAGATAGATGGCCTGTAATTAGGACTAAAACATGGTCTATGGGGAAAAAATCTTTCCCCGTTTAAATCACATTGTTTTCATTGCTGCACTGGTGTAAATGGTATTTTTATGTATGTGTCCAGAAGAGAACTCAACTGCAGTATTTCTTCTCTGCTGCTGAAATATTAGCATTAAAAAAGCAGTATTTTACAAAAGTCATATAAACACAGTGCTTCCAACACAATCAATTTTGTTGGAATTATTTTACACCATTCTTCATCCTTGAAATTATATCCCTTCCTTTGTGGAATGTTTGAAAACTTAAAAAATTCTGAACTTATTTGGAGTAAGATTCAACAGTACACTAACTGGTAAAAATCAAAGTACTTCTTTTTCTCCCCAAGCCCAGAAGAATTAATTTTGTTGCCACTAAAGAAGAACAGGCACACAACTTTTGAACAGAAACTGACCTAATATTTCTGAAAATCCTGCATGCAATTAGCTTCTTGTAAGAGCCATCTTTCAAGCAGTCTTTTTCTGCTTCTGAACTCCAAAAGCTGCTCATGAGATCCAGCAAAATTAGGATATTAATAGAGAACCATTTATCAAACTTGATGGGTTTGTTAGAGGCACACTTGTCTAGTTAACCAACACTGTCAGGATATCTTTTAAAGCAGACAATACTGTTAAGGGCCTCCTTACTCTTTCTACTCCTGATTTTTCACAACAGTGTCTGTCCAGCAATGGAAGCAATGCTGCCCTAGGAAGTGGTGCTCAGACAGCAGAGGGTCTCCCCAGAAAGGGAGCCCTCCTTGGCTATAGGGTGGTGTGTCAGCCTCATCCCAAGATGTTGAGATGTCCAGAGGGATTCCTGGTCTAGTGGGGTGTACACCTGCACCCTTCAGTGCTGTGAGCATGTGGAATCACTGGTGGGTGATTCCTACCCAGCAAAGAGGGCTGCTGCCCTCCTGATCCCAGGGTCTGCAGCCTGTTTCTCAGGAACTTTGGCCTAGGCTGAAAAGAATAAAATGGCTGGTGAATTGGGATGGCAGATTCATGGTACAGGATTCGGAACCAGGGGCTGACTCCAGTGTTTGGTTTTTCTCTTGCCTTTCTCCTTGATGGCCCACACTGTTCTCGGGCTTGTTTATCCATCACTCTGCCTTGTGTTCAACAGCATTTTTGTTTTTGAGATAAATTCTCTTCAAGAAAAAAAAAAAAGCAATTTTTTCTTTCCACCAGAAACATATGAACTTCAACCATTTCCAGGAAAAGATTTCTCAGATCAGGGTTCCTTCTTGGCACTTTGAGACACAAATCACAACCTTGACCTCTTCATTACTAAGTGCGATTGCTCTGACAGGTCTTTTGTCTGAGCATTTCCTAAAAGCTTTGCTTTCCCTCCAAAACACATGATTTTGAAGTCTAAGCTTTGACAAACCGAACTGTGATCTCCCAGCTCTGGTATTTGGATTGCAAGCACTATGATGCAGGGATATCTGTGTATTACCTAGCACCTGCAGGCAGCTCTAAACCACAAATTATAACTGATAAAAGAAGTTTTACCTTTGTGTCTGGTGGTTCAGTCTCAGAAACCTAAACCTGATGTATTTCCTCAAGCACTCAGATTCTGTGGACTGTGTGGACAAAAGCTACAAAATCACTGTTGTATCAGCAGATTAGAAGGTAAACTCAAACATTGCTTTTATGTAGACATATAATCCCATCAGATTGCAAACCTTTGGTTTTGGCAACAGTGGCAGAAGTTGTGCTAAGGCTGGATACTTATCCCACTCCATCTCTGCCTCCTTTTTCACCCAGACTCACTTGGCTGTGCTGGCAGCACTCATTTACTGGCACCAGTACTGCACAAGTTTCAGATAAAGGAGCACCATTTTCTGCAGGCCTATTCCTTAAACATTTATTGTCACATCTGTGATTTTTTCTAGTTCCAGGATTTTATATAAGACAGGAACATTGAGGTTATCTGATCACCTGATGTTGACAATACCCCACACATGGCAGAGGACAAGAGGATAAAACACTGTAAACATTGTTAATGCTGTGTCTTCCCCCTTTCATTTTTTATTTCCTCTAAACATTACGGGAGAAGAATGTACTGCAAAGTCATAAATAAAGTATACTTGTCAGAAGCTATGATCTTAAAATATTCTAACGGTTTTTTTGTGTTCTCTTCATAAATAGTTTATTGGTCAATATGGACAGAATTTACAAATGCATCCTCCTTTTTAGTTCAGTAATATTATCTCCATTTTAAATACTATCATCTTGTATTAAGCTTACAAAAACCCCCACTTTCTACCCTTTTTTCATTGATGAGAAATTTTCTAATGCTGAATATTCAATTATGCACTGTGTTTCTTGGCCTTAAGGAGCTGGTGGGAATTAAAGTACTATGATTTTTAAAGTTACTATCAGAGGTAGGGTTATGTAATTGGGATGATGGTTTTTGAGTGGTCTCCATCTACACAGTAAAGTAAATAAAAAAGAGAAAAATCTCTGTAGAAAATGTTTCTAATTTGTATTTTTACTTTCCTGTGTCATGCGAATGTTCTTCAAGTCATACACTGTGAAATGGTACCCTGATGAGTAAATTATTACAGGAAGAAGTTTATCAAGGCAGTGATTTCAGAGTCTGAAAAGCCCATGAGCATACAGAACAGGAAAGACCTTTTTAGCCAGAGAGAACCCTTTAGTCAGAGTAGACACCAACCTTTAACACAGAAAAAAAGGACATTCTTCTAACTCTCCTGGAACCCTGCAAAGCAGGGTGGTCTTCCAATAAAACAATCATCCTGAATAGGGTGATATTTTAAATCAGAAGTTAAGTGGTTCAGTCCCCTCTGGATAGTTCCTAAAGAGGCACAAAAAAGACCACTAGACTTAAAAATGCTCTTAAATGCACATAATGGTTGATGTTTTGGCAATCTGCAGCTAGAAGTCAAATCTGTTATGACATTAGGTAATTGCCTCTTCAATAAAAAACTTGATAAGTTCCCAGAGAAAAGAAGGCAATTTATCTCAGAATAAAACCAGTTTTGGTCCACCAGCTCTTTGAGGACAATTTGGTAGGGAACTGTAACTACATGGGGAATTTGGATGCTCAGTGATCATTAAAAATAATGGGAACTTAAGTGTCCAGATCCTACAGCAGTTTCAAAACTCTTAGCTATGCTCTCCTGGGACAACTACTTTTTGCCCACTGCAAAGGTATTAACACTTAAACACTCAAAGAGAACAAACTGCATAAAACCCCACTGTCAGATGGTTATCTATGAGCATTTTATTGATGTTTTACTAAATTGACACAATGAAGAAGAAAAAAGAATACCTTATAATTTATTTTTTGATACTGTAATTATTGACATTTCAACAAAACAAGGACTTCACAGAAAAAAGGGCTAATTTACAACAGGATTAAAGTGGCAGCAGATTTAAATGAGAATTCATGTTTTTAGGCTAGGAATTTGTAGTAAAAAATTAACACCTACCTGCCACACAAGTATATATGTTTGTTCTGCATAAACACCTGTACAGCCCAGTAGAGGATTACAGAGGCAATGCAATGGAGCTCTTTTTCCCAAGGGTGAGAAACAAATGAGGTGGAGATAGCAAACAGTAGTAGGGAAATGTTATTAGCTATACTGGGTATCACTGCTGTTAGCCATGGTTGATTCATTGCCTCACTAACAGTCGCCTATTTAGCAGGCTGTAATACAAATGAGTCTTTAATAGGCACCCCTTCTCTTGTGCAGAGCAGCAGGACAGCAATCGAGGGCACTTGAACAGCTACGTGGGCCAAAGAGGCAAGGAAAAGAGACAGGCAAAGACCAACAGCTCAGTGTTGAGTTGCTCTCTCTTCTTTCTCTCCTTTGCTTCCATTATTGCTTCCACCCATTTGAATCTAGCATCCAGTTCCTTTGTCCTCCACTTTGTGCAGGCGTGCACCCTGGGCACAAGACAGTAGGAGCCCACCCAGAAGAGTGGATCCTCACCACAGTGCATTTAACACACTGGTGCTGCCTTTAGCAGCACCACTGAGCTCACCCTCGTGAGGATTCACCCTTCCCAAGTCTATACTACACCAAAAAAAGGTTTAGCCATGGTTCAGACAAATATTTCTATACAATGGTTACATTTTGTATATATCCCTAATACCTACAACACACTGCTGACAGATGCCTTTCTCTTGGCACTGTGATGAGCTACAACCTGAAATCACATGCAAATCTAGGAATATGATTTTTTTAACACCCCCCTCCCCAGTAATCTTTACTCACCCTGTAGACTTCTTGTGGGCTCCAGATGCTGTTATTCCAATCTCTATCTGTTACGACAAACTCCTCTGCTTTCTGACATGCTCATTTACAACCCTGTGGAACAGTTATTTGCCTTCTTTTTGTATCAATCTATTTCCAAGCCAAAGCCAAACTGTGTACTTGCAACCTACCAGATCTGTCCTTTTTTGTCTCTGTTACTCTATGAAGACAGTTGTCATTTCTTTCTGACTGCCTCACTACAGAAATACTGTTTTCTTGCCCTCCTGCAGCTTCTTTCTCTGTTCAGTCTCCACAAGGTTTTGTTGCTATTATCATCATTTTGTCTCAGCATGCTCTCTGTCCTCTTGAAGGCTGGTTTGACAGATCCTCTCTTGTCATCTGCTTGAAGGCTGATTTCAGCTCTTCCTTGCAGCACTGTGCCTATGTGCCTCCTCCGCTACAAGTGTGTAATGTGGAGCTTGCTCTACCAGAGCTGCTCCTTGTGGCCCTTCCTCCTGAGGATCATCTCCAAGACAGAAGGTGTGCAGGGCTGTGGGTCACAGAGGTGGTCTGATAATGTCAATACCTGACTGCTGCCTTTCCAACAGGCCTGGCAGCCCTTCCCCTTGTCATTATCAAGGATGTGCACTAGTCATTTGACAGGATCTCCTCTAGGTGTCTGTGGGGTGCCCAGAAAAGATGGTGTTTAACCTTGTTCTTAGAATAAATTTACCAGCTTGTGTTCACTCCTCATGCATTCTTTGCATGGAAACTGTCCATTTCCATATCACTTTCTGAAGGAGAGAGAACAGCATCTCCTCTCAGGAGGTAGGGTAGTTGTTTGCTGCATGCAGCCCTCCTCTAACATTGAGAGAAACTGAGTGTCCAATTAAAACATATAGGCACCGCTGATACAGTCTTCCCATACTTCCCTTTCTGGGAAAGCATTTTTCTGTCCTTCATAGGTCCTTCACAAGGCCTGCAGAGTTCCTCTTTATTTCTCCACTATCTTCCTTAAAAACATATTTTTGCTCTGAAGCCTTAATATATTACACCTGCAGGTCAAGTAATACATAATATTTACTTTAATGGTTAATGTCTTCCAGATTATGCATGGATTGGAGGATGCTTGGGGCAAAACTTCAAATTTTATTTGAAGGGAAATACTTCTTTTCATTAAGGAAGCTCCCCTTTCCAGAAGTCAGTCTTCTAGTTCACAGAGAGAGTCACCATAACTTCACCTCTTAAAGCCTGTCTTTCCTCTTCAAAAGTATCTTAAAATTAAAAAAATAGACTAATTTCAGCAATGGGCTAAGCACATAGAAGGTACTTCATAATCTACTGAAGTACCTATATTATTCTTAAGAGATTTGCCAACTAGCGATCTACTACTGCTATTTTAATTTATGTTACATCGTGATTGCAATTCTAAATTAAACTCATACAGGCAAAAAAAATTATCGTTAAGCCTTTCTGTCAATCCTTAACTTTCTTCGCAGTACCAAAGTGACATATTGCAAAGGCTCTCCACTGCGCCTCACAATACCTAAGCATGTACAAAGGTTAATTACTGTACTGGATTCCAATGACAAGGTTTTGCTGGTGGGGGTGGCTACAGGGGTGTTGATGTGAGAGCTGCCAGAAGCCTCTCCCATGTCCATTACAGCCAATGTCCACTGGCTCCAGGATGGACCCACTGCTGGTCAAGGCTGAGCCTATCAGCAACGATGGCACCACCTCTGGGGTAACTTATTTAAGAAGGGGAGAAAACAGCCTTGTGCAACAGCAGCCAGAGAGGAGAGTGAGAACATGTGAAACAGCCCTGCAGACACCAAGGTCCCTGAAGAAGGAAGAGAAGGAGGTACTCCACGCATTGGAGCAGAGATTCCCCTGCAGCTCATGGTGCAGCCTATGGTGAGGCAGTTGTGACCCTGCGGCACCTAGAGAACACCACATCAAAGCAAGTGGATGGCCAAAGGTGGCTGTGACCCCCATACTGTAGCAGGCTCCTGGCAGGACCTGTGGATGTGTGTAGACAGTCCATAGTGAAGATAACCTTTGCCAGCAGGATTTTTGATCCATTCTGCAGGGGACCCACACTAGAGCACTACATGAAGAACTGCAGCCCATGGGAAGGACCCACATTGGAGGAGCTCATGGAAAACTGAGTCCTGTGGGAGGGACTCCATGCTGGAGCAGGGGAGGAGTGTTAGGAGTCCTTCCCATGAGGAAGAAGCAGTGACAATATATGATGAACTGACTTTAGCCCCAATTCCCAGTTTCCCTGTTCCATGGGGAAGCAGAGAAGTTGGGAACAAAGTTCAGTCTGGGGAGAAGAGCTGTGTAATAAATTAAATTGATTTCCCAAAGTTGAGTCTCTTTTGCTGGTAACAGTAATACATGAGGGATAGCCCCCATCCTCAACTTCCCCCATTCAGCTGAGGAAAGGGATAGAGTGGCTTTGGTGGGCACTGGGGTCCAGCCAGGGTCAGTATACTGCAATTACACAGACACATTTTTTACCTTTGATTTGCAAAAAGGAATCATGTAGAAGAACTCAGCACCAGTGTGCTCTTTCTGAAAACTCTTAGCACCTCTTGGGCTATGCTGTCAGGCGCTGCATAGCTCAACAGGGCAAACCCTACACCTTTTAGTGAGTGCTTGTTCCATTGAGCATCTGCACAGAAGCAGGAAGGGCATAAGTCCTTCTGAAAAAAGTAAAATAATTTACAGAAAGGCCTTACTGAGAAACATATCTGCATGTTTTCCCCAGAGGCTCCATGGCAGCCCTAACCAGCTCTACACTCCTTCCATCTTTGGTGAGGACATAAACTAATAGCATGGGTCCACAAGAACATCCCAATGCTGTCACTGCGAGAAAAAAACAGAAGATGACACAGATAGCAAAAAGGAGAAAACCAAGAGGGAAATTCAGAAGGCAGCCCTATTTACCCAAATACCTCTGTGTTTCACTGGTTCCAGTTTAAGCTTGGGCTGGTTGTTGTTTGGGGTATCATCAACCCCTGAATGCTCAGGTTTTCGAAAAGCCATTACAAAAATCATCACAATCAAACACTTTTAACATTCAGAATGCATTTAGTAGTGTACCTTGAATTTATTTTTTAGCATATGAATTATGCTTGTCAAAGTAAAAGAAGTAGTTTTAAAATTGGAACTGCCTGTGACTGCATGAAATGCTCCTTTCATCCATTCATTCTGTAAATGAGGACCTGAGTCAACTCCTTCACAACAGTTACGGTTTCTCAAGTCTGCAAACACTTTTCAAATGTGTGCTCTATCTTTTGGAATGCCATCAAGACATGCTTGCTGGTGTTGTAGCTGGTGAATTTTAAGTGTTTAGGTTTCAGATGAAATGTATGTAACTATGTTAAAAATTCCTCTGAAAAAAGTAGGTCTTATACATGTGTTGCTGTCAGTTTTCACAGTTCTATCCTTTTTTTAATTACCCAAGGCATTCTGATTACAGAGCTACAAAGTAATCTATTTAAAGCTGGGTTTACAGTGATCTAATGGGCACAAAAACCATATGGAATTAGAAAACATTTACTTCTCTTCCCCTTCTTCTTATATTGCCAAATATGTTTAAATCAAACTTGTTTTAAAAACAAATATTCCCAGGGTAAGGACTTTCATATCAACTCTGGTTGTTTCTGTTGAATTAGAAACCTCTGGCAATTTTTCTCCTACTGAAATGTAAATGATGACATATCGTTAACTAGCAGCATTACACCACAAAAATACTAGGATATGTCTTGCTCGCCTCAAACCTCCCTTTCCTTAAGTGTAATGCCTTAGAGGCAGCAGTGTTTAAATGGTACAAAGTACTCTACTAGCACCAGGCTGAATCTTTATTTAGGAGAACAAGCTCCACATTCTTCCCTGCTAACACAGTATACGGGCATGTTCGGCTCCTCCATAAAACACACTCAAACACTATTACTGTCTAACCCAAGGTACAGCACTGACATGACAGATTCATGTTCCCAGCTGTGACATAAGGGCTCTTTGACAATACCACAGTGAAAGCCCTATTAAGAAAACATGTGCCGGACAGTGCATCTGATGCACTTAAATGCTATAAAAGATTTTCCAGGTGTTAATGAGATGCACGAGTAGAATGAAAATGAGGGGGATCCGTGCACTTGGAAATTCTCAAGGAGCAGGACTCAGGCTCTCAGAGAAACAGACAAACAGGGCTTTATAAGCACCACTGGCCACACTCTGCACCTGACCACACGAGGTGATGAGCGACCCTGACTATTCACTGTTCATTGAGGATCGTTTGCATGGGAAAAGACAGATTTTCTTGTCTTCCTGCAGTTTACTACATCCTTTTTACTTTGCGCTATTTGGGAAAAAGTGCTAGTTATTTTCCCCCTTTTAAGCATTTTTTTTTTTTTTTTTTTGTTCTAAAGAGAAGGAAAACATTATGCCTGTAGCTTCTTGCTTCTGGTTTTATGAGGACTTCAGCTTGACCCAATATAGATAAGAAATTGCCATGTAATTCATGTTAAAATATCACTACTTAGAGTTTATGCTTTAAAGAACAGACATATAGTCTGTTGCACACTTTGAAACAGCAGTGGCTGAAATTTTTCAAGGCAACATTGAGGCCTAATATATATTTGTTTAAGATACGTACAAAATCCCAGGTATGGGCTGCCCTGAGAATTTCAACCACTGATACTTCAGAGTATGTGCATATGTTATTTTGTACAGTAGTTACCCACAAGAGAATTGTTTATTCATATAATCTGTTGACTTGATAAAAGATTGTTTCATTTCTTTAGCATGTGTGAATTTTATGGCTACTCTCCTTGAGGAGATAAGTTTTGTTTTATCTACATATGACAGGTACAGTGAGGGAAGGCTGCAATGCAGATTTTTCCATGTTGTTGTGACCACAATCTCAATCTTAATCCTGGCATAAAACTGTATCTAGAAAAAAGAAAAAGATAATTTTGGCATCATGCTAATTTCAGCCTGATTTTCTGAAAAGGGGAAACTCCCAGTAATATGAGAGCCAATGGAGTGTCTCCTCTCAGAAGTTAATTTAGAACCCATTTTATTTCCCACAGAAAAGTCAGTACTATTTTATCTTTCATTTCCAATCTAATATCCCAAGTTGTCTACCCACTCTTCCCCCGCCCCAACAGAGTTACTTAAATTAACGTGAAGCACTAAATTTTCTTAAAGGCGTAAGAAGACTAGGTGGAGAGAATAAGCAAACCAGTGTAATAACACATTGACACAGATTCTTGAAATTCACATCTTAAGGGTTAAATTCCTCTGGCTTGCCAGGTGTTCTGTGCAAATGTTGCATTTGTACAATGTAGTATCTGACCATTTAACCATATGTCAAACAATCTTTGCTATGACAACCAGATGTAGACATTGCCATGGAATGAAATTATCATTTTATTAATTACCCTTTAATTAGTTGATACAGGAGAGAACATGCAGTAATTTAGTCATAATTGGCCTGACTGAGACTCAATACTTAAAGGGATGGAGTCTGTTTGTGAGACGGCTTGTTATGAATAAAAATTATGTCTGTGACAATGCAATTTTATTATGAAGATGTACTATGCATTTCAAATAGTGTAAGTTAGTACAAAAGACAGGTATAAGATGGTATCCAGGATTCTGGCTACAATTGAATGGAAAATATTTTCCTTGAATAAAAGTGTGTAATCATCTGTGTATTTTGCTACACGTTATAACAATGCAAGCAAGACCCCTTACCAAACTCACTGTGATGACCAAAGTGTGTTTTCAATGCATTTTATTATAGAAATGAGGAGTCACTTGCACTTCTCAAAATCTTTTTCAGCAATCTTCAAATTATTCTAGAATTTAACATGGTATTTGTGCAAAGGGTACACCATGCAAATTTTTTTAAGCACTCTTTGACAAAACATTGTAATCAGGAACTTGAGTATAGTCTCTTATGTGATCACTTGTCACCACACTTTTTGGATTTTTGCAAGAAAGTGGAACATCCCTAGATTTCTCGGCCTTCATAGGTGCATGTAAAGTTAGCAGCATCCCTTTCTAGACTGTAGCAGTAGGTGAATGTCTTGAGGACATTCTTTCAGCACAGATTGCTGTTAAATCAGGAATACTCTTCACAGACTGAGTATTGAGTATCACTGTAGTAGGACAGAGCACATTCAACAGCTTAATAAAAATGCTTGTAAGCGGATCTTAACATTGGCCCTTACATACCCAGTTGTTGAGAGACAGTTTTGCCATTCTGGAGCCATCACTCTGTCCCTGCTCTTCTAAACTCTATGACCTAAGAGAAGACTGCAGTGTTTTATATTAGTTTTGCACTTTTAGGTGGACAACATGCCTCATGTTTTCACCTCATGTCTTTCCACAAAAATCTCAGAAAGTGCAGGTCAAAACCTTCAGCAAATGCAGCTCCAACAAATATAACAAACTGCTTTACTTTTCAGACCTGAATGAAAGCTCCCTCATTCTGCTTTTTCTCATGATGGGTAGCTTCTAGTTTTCTGCAGTGGCAGAAATTATACTTAACTGATTTTCTTTTAAAACCTTGCCCAATTACAACATGTTTATTCATTTCTTTATGATGAATGTGCAGGCTCTATAGATGTCTCCAAGCCAAATGAGTCTTTCATGTAACTATTGTAAGGTCAAGGAAGTTATACAAATGATAAGTCCATTTCCTTTACAATTAGATTTTGAGAACTCCTTCTACCTTGCTTAAATGACCATGGACTGCTTTCAAGGTTAGTTTTTCTTTTTAAACACAGCGTCCTTCGTGAGGGCTAATTTACTATTATGCTTCTTTAGCACAAATGTGTGTGTGTGTATGTATGTATATATATATATATATATGGAAAAACATGCTATATAGGAAAGCAAAACACCTTTTGCCTAGGGTGCCATCTTCCAGTTAATATCAGTAAGTCATATTCTGTTGCTTATAAGTGCATCATGCTCAACAACTTATCACCACCTCCAGTACAAACACTCCCAGGTTGTATCTTCCTGCTGTGTCACAGGGAATAGCTAACACGGTGTAACAAGAGATCATTTCATTAGATCACCATGAAAGAATCACCGCTGCAAGGAACTTGAGCTGAACAGGGACACAATCACAGTGTTAAAAACTCGAAACAGTTTACCATTAAAGCCTTGTGTGACTGCTTGAGAAATGTCTTAGAGCAGCACAAAAGCTGGCACCATTAGCTTTCATCCCTGCTGAGTTGGCAATAAAGTGCACACATAAGTAAAATGCATTAATTGGTATTAGTCAATCTAGTTAAGATGTTCATTCTCCAGGCATCTTCATATTTCATTTCCATAAAATAGGATTTCTTTAAGTCTCATAATTTGATTTTGTCCAGCCCCAAATGACATTGACACAGTGGCAGCAAAAGCACAATTACACCCCAGCTTTACAAAGGTGCTCTCTATCTAAATAGACTGGGACCCACGTGCTCCCACTCCCAGTCTCACACACACACAGACACACACACAGACACACACACACACAGACACACACACACACACGCACAGAGGGAGAGAGAAAAAAAAGCAACCTACATTAAAAAAAAACCAAAACCAAAACCCGTCAGAAGAGGAAAAAGTGATGCATTTTCCTATTGCTATTTTTCCTCTCTTTCCCCCGTATTTTTCCTACTGTGCACTACTGATTACTGCACTTTAAGATCAGAATGAACAATTAACTGCCTAATTATTCCAGTCACACCAAGCCACAATGAAATCTTTATTCAGTGTTTACAGCGATCTTTGGCAGAGACTGTCTTGCTGTTTTTAAACCAAGAAGAACTGCTCCCTTTGGCTCCCTTCAGCATCAGCTGCCTGGGTTTCAGAGCTGGATGCCAATAATCAGCCTCCTTTTTCTCTTCCAAAGTGGCTATTTTTTTTTTAAGGGTGAAAAGACCTATTCTCATCGACTCCCCATATATTCTGCCTGATTTATGTCCCAGCCACTGGGTCTCTTCCTTCCGTATCTTTTACCATTTGTGCCCCCCCGCACCCCCTCCGCACCGCTCCCGCGGCGCCCTCCGAGCCCCGGAGCCCCCGGACACCCCGGACACCTCGGGACAGGGGGGCGCTTCTTCCTCGGGAGCTCCGGAGAGCGGGCAGGAGACGGCGGGGGATAATATCCAGCTCCGGCTGTACAGCATCCACACGCATCCACACACGCACGCCTTCTCCCGTAGTTTTTCCCTCGTTCTGCCGAAATCCCGGAGGAGGCTCCCCGCCCCGGGAAAGTTGGAGGGAGCGGCTCCATGCCCCGGGCGGCTCTTTCTACCCCGTCTCCGTCTCTCTGACCCGCTCCCCTCTCCCGCTGGGCAGCCGCGCCGCCGGGACGCTCCGACCCCGCTCCGCCCTGCGCTGCCCGGTCCTGCCGCCGCGGCACAGCACCTGCGGAGCGGGGAGAACCTTGTCCCAGCCAAACTCCAGAGCGACCCGGTGAGGGCTCGCTCCGTTCCCCACCGCCTCCTCCTCGCCCCCTGATTGCGGCTGGACAGCCAGGGGGTCGGGGAAGGGACTAAAAAAAAAAAAATAGGAGGAACAACTAAGATTGAAAGAATACTGAAACCCTACGGAGGAAAAGGAAGAAAAAGTAAAGGAGAAGAGAGAGAAAAAAAAGAAAAAGAGAAAGCAAGGAAAGGGGAAAAGGAAGAAAGAAATGAAGGAAACAAAAATAAAGAAAATAAGAAAGGAAAAAGGAGAGGGAGGAAGAAGGGGAAAAGGAAAAAAGCAGAAGAAAAAGTCCGCGAAGGAGAGGTCGGGTTACCTTGCAGTGTGGAGGGGCTCCCGACTGCCTTCCTGGCGACGGGACTTCCCTCCTCCGCCGGCTGCGCCGCTCACATCCCCGCGCCCCCGTTCCGCAGCCGCGGAGGAGCCGCCGCTCGCTCCCGTCTCCGGTGCGCAGAGAGGACCGGGCCGGGCGGGCTGCGCGGGGCCGCAGGCGGAGGAGGAGGAGGAGGAGGAGGAGGAGGAGGAGGAGGAGGAGGAGGAAGGAGCCCCGCAGCCGCCCCGCTCCCAGAGCTGCCCGCGGGAAGTGTCCGCCGCTGCCCCCGCCTCGGCTGCCCGTGGATATCGCGGCGGGTCTAACGCTGCCGCGGGGACCTGCGGGAGGCGATTGGAGCTGCGCCCTCCTGCGCCGCCCCCGCCCTCCTTCCCGGGGACTCCCCCCCGCCCCAGCTGCGGCCCCCGGCCTCCACGCAGCCCCCCGGCTACGGGAGAGCAACCCCGGGTCTCCCCTCCGCCGGGCTGGTTACATCTCGGGAGGATTCCAAAACGCACCACATTGGCTGCAAGAGGATGGACTGCTGAGGTAGACCAGAAGTCACACCGGAGAGGCGAATCGGTCCTTTATTTCACTAAAAAGAGTACGAAGATGAAAGCTGCATTTCTTTGGAAGGCTCTCTTTTAGTTAATAAACATGCCGAGACTAATGCCTGAGCTACTTTTATGAGGGCAAGCAGCAGAGTTTCCTGGAGGGTTTGTGTAAGACTTTGGAAAAACAACCAAATAACAAAGGGGTTTAACATCCACCTTTAAAGATCATTTTAGTGTTCATAAAAGCTGCCAGGCTTGCTGAAATACTCCCCATCCACAGAACAACAATTGCAAAGGCAGCGGCAGGACAAGGCATCCTTTCTGCCAACTATTTCTTCTCTATCTTGACCTGAAGCAACCAGGAGGGCAGGTATTCCTTATTCACCATTCCTATGCTAGCCTTCATCCTTCTGCACAGAATGGGAAGGCAGCAGACTTGCCCCAACTTTGATGATGTGTATATGTGAAAAAGAGAGGGAAACTTGTCCACTTGGGTATGAGGACGCTATTACCTCTCTAATAGCTCCCTGTAGTAATAACTCCTTTTTTGCTGCCAGCACACAGCCTATTCCCTGTCTCAGTGAAATTGCTAAATCTCAGGCAACTCCAGTAAGCAGAGCTGTGCCACATCAGTCTGTGGCCAAGCCAGTGAATGGCAGTAGGAGACTCTAAATCTCATTATCAATTACCTGGGACACTGCCAGTCCCTCAACAATTAGATCTTGAGATGAAGATTCAGATTATACAGTCAAGATTTGTTTTGTGTGGGTTTTTTTTGTTTTCTTTTTTTCTCTCCAGATTTGCACTAATGATTATTTGCAGAACTAAGGTCTCACTAGCTAGTTTTCTGGCCCTGCATTTTTCATATTGATCGTAACATAGTCATTTCAGCATTACAGAAGAAAAAGGGCAGTCAGATCTCTGGAGAGAAGTTGTTGGAAGCTTGAATGCTGGCAAAGTGCCCAAAACAAATGATGAATTACAGCTATGATAAATGAATACTTTGGTGTGTTGGGAAGCCATGCGATGTTCTCCCAGTTTCCTCTATTGCATCTTTGAGCTCATCCTCAGGCTGATGGAACATTTTTAATGTTACAGTTTGAGGAGGCAGGAATGGCCGTTGTCAGCATTACTGATCAGCCACAGAGACTTGGCACACTTCTGACAAAAATAAGGCCAAACAGACCCTTTGGTATCGCTTTTCCCTAATACAGGGACAGAATACTTGTAATAACCTCTGGAAAGTTATCAGAACATCATTACTGCCTCGAGTATGATTGTAAGAGCAATGACCTCTTGCTAGAATTGAGCTGGTTACTGAATCAATGCACTTTCTTCTTGTAGTATGTGCACACATCTCCATTCCTCTGCTTCAACTTGCTATACTTGGAATAAGTCTGATTGCAATCTTAAAGGCTAAATAGATGCCACTTGTTCAGTTTGAGTGTAGTCTGTGAGTTTGTTTTTCTTCCCTGAAGCTGGATTGCAGTAGGCAGAAAAAATTCAGAATAAAACACATATGACAGCTTTAACGGAATAGCAACTCTAATGGATGTCCTTTGATTATTGCATATACCACAGCACCATGAAAATAAAATGCAGTACCGTCTTTTGTTTAAGTTTATAATTTAGGATTAGTATATAGTGCATAATGCAGCACTCCTATATGACAGAAAACACAAGAGAATTCTATGATACACCGAGTAAGCACTAGAACAAACCCAAGCGTTTAATAAATGAACTCAGTGTCACATACACAGCCAAATGTGTTATCCAAACATTGTGTTTACTAAAGTACATGTGGCTACACACTTTAAGTTCTGTCTCATGTGTTGTCTTCTTTCACAGGGACATGATTCAGTAATGTGCCTGTGACTTATCTTTTCTGAGACCTGTGCTCCACAGTAAAATAGGAGGAACTTACCTTTCCACTGCCTCGTGCTCCCCTCCCCAGTACCCAGCTGAATCATGGAATCTGAAGAGTGCTTTCCTGTGCCTTTGAAATTGGAGTTGAGAGAATGTGGCAAAGACTGTTCATCAACTCACCTGTCGTAGTATTGCATGTTTTCAACCACCAGATTTTTCAGGAAAAATGAGAGTAGCTTTCAAACATTCATATGCAGAATGCACATACAGAACAAGTGGATGAAGAAGTGTCTCACCTTCCTCCTCAAAAACATGAAATAAAATTACAATTTTAAATTAAAAAAACCCAGAATCTAACTATTAAATCTTACATGTACCATAAAAATCAATTGTTGAATCTAGAGCATTTATTAAACACAGTTGTGATTTAAGTGTCCTTACATGAAAGAAGTGAATCTTTCGTCTCCAATACTTGAAGTTCTCCCTGCCACCATACTATACATAATTTTAAAACCGTACAGAGTAAAAAAAATACTAGAAAATGCAGCATGCTGAGTTGTTTTAAAATTTAGAGGCTTTCTGAGAGATGAAAGAAGCATTTTGCTATCACTGTTTGAACAAGAGAATTTTGTATGCTGCAAGGTATTTACACTGTTCTCCTACTAGGAAGACTTTGAAGATGAAGCATTATATATGGATATTGCTTATGTGTTCATATAGCTTTCTCTCATCAAGGACTGAAACAAGGCACGGGTTACAAGTTACCTAAATGACAGAGGTGAAGGAACAAGAGAGGAGAAAGCAGGAAAACAACTATTTTCCACTTTTATGTTATTGCATGTCATACAACAGCTTTTATGTTTCTCTCTTATACTCCTGCCTCACTTTATCCAGCTTGGTTCATTATTTTTCTGACAAGAAAAGAGGGTTTGGATTTTGCAGGAGTGAACTGTGTGTGGTGTCACTTTAGAGGTGGCTAACAGGAAACACTCTCTCTTTACAAATACTAGAATGGTATATTTGCACCAAGAAATGTTGGAGAAATTAATATGATGGAATTTTTGTAGCACCTCTTTGATTTTTTTAAATAGGTGTTTATTTAACCATTGATTTGCTTTTGTAGTTAATTGCAACCTAAACTGTATTGTTTGTATCATGCAATAAATCACGGCTTTTTAAAATGCAACAATTGTTAAGGGCACTATAGAATCTATTTGAGAAAGCAAAAAAGTGAGTATTAACTAAAAAGGATTCCATATGCCAAACAATAAAATGAATCGACGACCCAAAAGCAGTGAGTTTCCAAAGCAATAAAACAATATTGCACATTGCTGAAGAAGTGACATAGCAAGACAATGAATCCATAACAAGAATGGTGAAAGGAATATGTGTGGTCATAAAGTCACATCCATCTCTGTAAAATGCTACTAAACCAGTAATAGGAATGGCTTTCAAGTTGTCATGTCCACAGGGAAGAATATCAGAGGTACTTGCAGTCAAGAAAGCCCAGACTGTTACGTGCTACAAAGATGAAACTCCTGAATGCTGTACAGCCTGTTTAAAGCATGTATGCAAACAAAATCCAGTGGAGAATTCAAAAATACTTCAGCACAAGACACAAAGACATGTATATGGCTGCACCTGTTTGCCACATATACATAGATATATCCCAGAACCTCTCATTCAGCAGGCTCCAAGACATGACTTTCTCTGCCACATGCTTTTATTCTGGCCTTCCCACTTCTTTTCTTCCAAGGAACCAGTCATGGGGCCCCAGATCTTGGGAGTAAGGCCTGATCTTAATCCTTCTCAAGGGTTTATCTGAGCTTTCCACTGTCAGAAAAACTAAGTAAAGTTTTCCTTCCTCAGAAAAGAGGGACCCCCTTCCTCTTTGCTCTGCTTCTTTTCTTGTTTTGCCTTACTCAGTCACTTAATACAGTGATTTATCTCCTCTGTTGCTTATGTAGGGTGGGAAAGGCCAATCTGACATGACTTTCTTCTTTGTCACCTTTTCTTTTATATTAAGAAAACCTTATTCAAGCATGCATTCAAACCTGGTGGCTGGCTGGAAGTACAGCCTTGGGCTATCTCTTGCTCTTTAAAATACAGCCTTTGTCTCTGCCACCTCTTCTTAAATTTAATTATCAGTTTATCATTTTAGTCTTGTTTTAGAGTATTGTTTCTTGGAAGGTCTGTATGATTCAGCATCTTCTTTCTCAATGGCTGCTCGTAAGGAAGAGATTAAATAGAATATGGACTTCTATTTTTGCTAAAAAGACCATGACCATGGACTACTCCAACAGTGTCTTCAGAAAAGTAATTTGTGATCTGGGTCACTGAGGAAAATATTCTCTTTCTCTCCTGCTGAGAGATGCATCAGCTTTTCCTTCACACAGGCCTTTAAAACTCCACAGCAGTGGCAGGGAATCCCAAGAGTAGGAGTCAACTTTACAGCTCTAGACTTTATTAATTTAGTTTGAAACCTGATTTGGTTTCAGGACAGCAGCAAGAAAGTTTACCTCTCAAAATGTACCTCAGATGGAGGCCACCAGGAGACTTGCATGGCTGAAAGCCTCAGAGGGAGCTGCCAAGGAACTGCCATGTCATCGTGGCCTTGGCCTGGCCTCTCCCTGACTGCACCATTTCATTTTGCTGATTTTTTTCAGGGCATGAGGAATTTCCAAATGAAAACAAATGAAAAATACACACAACTGTATTATTACAACTCTACCTACTCTTAACAATTTTTCTCCCACACCATTCCTAATGGAATGCTGATGAGCAGATTTTCTGCTCTTCCAGGCATTTACTAAACCAATTCTGAATATCTCTAACTGCACCACTTAGGTAAAAGGAGTGGATTATTTGCTGTGGTACCTGTGCCACAGGATATGAAGTGTGTACTATGGACAAATCACAGGTAGGATGCTGGTTGGTAAAAAAGCCATTGTCAAACTGCTAGCTACACCCTTGTCTTCAGTGAGAGAACTGTAGGTAATGAAGGACTGCATTCTTGCCATGCATGATGACAGGGGCTAATAGAAAAGAAATAAAGTGAAGAAGGAAAAACACTTCAGATGTCTCTATATGAATAGAAAAAGGAACAGGCTTCTATTGTCAGAACTTAACTCAGTGACGTCTGTGCTTGGGCTGCTTTTCCTGCTTGCACTGAATGTCACAATACAAAATGCTGCATAACTCTGATTGCCCAGCACTGTTCATGCTCTCTCTATGGGAACTGAGCAGGGATTTTTCTTTGAATATATCATTTACAGCTTGCTACAGCAATTCTGCAAAGTCAATACATATCCTTAGTACAAAGCAGAGAATGAAGGGCATTATGGAGAAAGAGAGAAAGATACTACATTGACAGAGAAAGATGAATTCCACTGCACAAGCACATTACAGGTTTCATTCAGAGGAATAAAATTACTCTCTTTTTCAAACAGAAAGTATTTTTCAAAATACATTTAATATGGTTATATTTAAAAAGATCTTGTGTGCAGCTTATGTGTCACTACTGACAAACTCTCTGGCACTGAATTATCATATGATTATCTATTGTGCAACGAAGATCTATTTATTGATTCAAGTCAGATGTATTTGCAAGGCAAGGTTTGTAGACACAGGTAATATTTTTTATTAGACCAACTGATTAGAATGAAAATATGGATCAGGAAAACAAGCCCTTTGCAGAGCAAAAAAGTCTGTTTTTTTTCTCTAGGTGCTCAAACTGTCTACATAAAAAGATGTTATTTCTCCTGGCAAACTTAGCTGCTGCTACAATCTTAGATCACCACGTCCATTACAATGCTGTCGCTTATGTAATTATAAAATACCTATCTGAGAACCTGGTTACTCCTCTGCATTATTAATAGTGTCTGACATGTTTTCACTCTTGTGTTGGGAATACATTTAGACAAAACCTTCTCCTGACCACCTGAAATAATCAATTTGGAGCCTATAAGTGTTGAGGAAGGGTATGGAAAGCAAATTTCAGCCAGAGGGTGGCTGTGCTAGAAGGGGTCTGCTAGAAAGGGCCTGCAGAAGGTATTGCCTTGAGCTTCAGAAATACACCAGAGCTAATCAGTTTTTTCTGGAAAGGGAACAGAGCATGGGAGATTGCTGGGGGACAAAAATGGATGTGCTGGACATCTTTGCAGAAATACTTCTGGGTGCTTTGAAGAACACTCCCTGACCTGCAAACAGTGTGGTGGGAAAAAGGCCAAGCTGTCAACTACACCAATTAAGAGAAGTTTTAGTCTCATCTCACCCCTTCACAATCCCCACTGACAGGCAAAAATTGAACACATTCCTAACTCTAGAGGAGAGGAATCTATTTCATAGTGTGCTGCAGGCATGATCTAGACAAATTGCACCTATATTTTATTTGAACCCATCACAATACAACATAACAAGGCTTTTCAATTACCTCAACAAGCTACCAATACAACTTTATCATTTCAATTTTTCATCCGTTTTCTCCAACTCGGCATTTCTTCTATATATCACTGTAAATCTCATCAGATCCAGCCCAGTTTAAGCTAATAAATTTCAGTTACCAGCTCAAGCCTAATGAAAAGGGGAAGTTTGCAGTGAAGAAAGACAAAGGCACTGGTTGTTGCCTCAGGGCTCAAGCTCACCCCTCTGAACAGGGCAGTGGATGGGCTCATCCATCCCCATCTCCTCGGGGATGGGTAGGGCATAGGGAGAGGCAGAATTCTCAAGTCCCCTTGCAGTCAGCAAAGCTGCAGGGTTGGTCTGCCCCCAGGAACAGACCCGTTTGTCCCCCTAAAGCCAAATTTAGGCAATGGTTAGAAATACACTTTGCCAGAGCACAGTGGTAGCTCGGGTATGTAGAGCCCAAACACAGACTACAGCTGTGATTCAGGGGCAATGCATTTCATCACAGTGACTTCTATGGTTTTGTGGCATTCTATTCCTGTCTTCAAGGAGGAGGACAAGTTAAGCAGGAAAATACCAATTTGCATATTAGCTGGAAATGCACTGAGATCCCAACAGAGAGAGCGAGAAAAACCGGATTTTGTACCATAATTATGTTTTCTTCTAAAAGCCACTGATAAAGCTTAAAGTTTTCAAAGATTTTATGGATACGCAGAAAAGGAAAACAAGCTAAAATAACACTGCAAATCAGCAGACTTATATGTTTATTAATTTAGACTAAAATTTGCCATCTGTAACTGAACATTTTACTAAATAAATCCCACAAAACAAAAATTATTTTAGCTAAGAATCTTCATGGCACTGCTTTTTAAGTTCGGGTACTGAAATAGCCCCACAGTAAATTAATATTTACAATAAAAGTATGTTCATAAAAGTTCCAAAGCATTTTCTAGTGTCAGTCTGTTCAACTATTTAGTGATTCAAAAGCAAACTCTTCAAGAAGAGCCCCATATCAGTGGAGTACATAAAATATAGAAATATATGAAAAATGACAAAGGCAGTATGTTACTTTTGAGGTGACTCTAACTTGATTATTAAGCTGGTAGAAGTAGCTTTTCATAAATGAAATATGTCCTCAGTTTTCCTAGAATAGATAGAATAAGAGCAAAGTCAACAAAATGTCTCATCTTTATTTTCCCTTGAAGACATTATTGTCTCTGGAATACAGTAAAAATCTGTGTTCAGTGCACGTTACTAATTCTGAGGCACACGTTAACAAGCAGACACATAAGGGGCTAATTTACATACTTAAAGGCAACTGAAACTTTGTTTTGCATATGCAAGTACACCTGCCCAGGGTAAAAAGTGGGCTTTCCAGTGTACCTGTGTGTGAGCTGGGTTTGCAGGCATTGTAAAAACAAAGTCTGATCTGCTACTGCTGTCACTGTAGCTGTCATCACAGCACAATTCAGGCAGAAAACCTCAAGACACCGATCAGACCAAATCTTGTGGACCTTACTCAAGCAAAAAATCTTGTTGATGTCAACAAACATTTTCCCCAAAGAACCTGTACACAACTGAGCCTTTTTTGTACATCCATATTTTAGTATCATTGAATATCTGCATGAAAAACAAAATAGGTTTGTTCTTTAAGTCAGGCATTGAGACATTGGAGAATGAAAAATAAAAAAACCCCTCCTTTAAATCCAGAAAGGGGTTAGTTTTATAATTTTAGGATGTGTTAGAAGGCTCTGGGTTTTCCGGATGAGTAAAGAGATGAGTAAAGAGCAAGTTTGAAGAGCAAGTTCCTTTAAAGACAAGTCACAATGGTCAGACAAAGGAGTATTAACCACTCAGAATTTTCTTTCCTTTGAAACAATATTTTTAATATAAGAAGCATGCATTTAATGTCCAAAGGGTTCAAGATAGTAACTGTTGGTCAATAAATCTGCACCTTGTGTGGTTTTTTAGGACTCTACCCAGATCAGGGGCTGTTCTGTCAAAAAAATTATGCCCTTAGGCCATAATTCTAGCTCTGGTGTTTGCTGGGGACAACAGCTTCAGTTTACACATCTGGCTACCTCACTACCAGGGACCTCAAATTTAGGGTTTTAAGGTAAACAAACCATGATAAACAGTGGTACAGAGGGTTTCACCCTTGCTAGCCCCTTTGTGTCCAAGAGCTGAAGAGAAGATCCCAGTCACCTTCTGCAGAGGAAGGGTACCTGCTAGAGATGAATCTAAGGGGACCAAAGAGAACATTTTCAGGAAGCACCTTACTGGTTGTTATAGTCAGAGCCCAGCTGAAAAATCATAAGAATGAAAGAATTTCTAGAGAGCTCAACCTGTTTTCTAATTCATCAGACAGTTTTAGCAACAATATAGAGAAGACAGGTCTGGACATTTTCAAATGGTTTCAGAAATGCTGAAACAGTCCCCAGTCCAAAACAGTACTGCACATTTGAAGGTAGGATTTGTGTTTGCTTGAAAATAAAAGACTTTTGGGAAAGAAAATTAAAAGATAAAAGATAAGAAATTTTCCAAGGACTTATAAATGAAATAAGGCATTTCTTTTTTAAGTATCTGTAGAAGAGATATCGCTCCAGTAAACTCTATCAGCTATTAATTTATCATAATGTAAATGGCTTAATTAATGTTTAATGATACAGCACTTTCCACAGGAACTGATCTACAAGTACACTTTTTTAGAAGAGGGATATGATACTCTGATAAATACATTTATGGGAGATTGGACAAGCGTGGTTCATATAAATCCTTTTAGTTCCAACAAAATCATGAGAATGATGTTGGTTTTCACAGGTTTACTATCTGCAAATGATATTACAAATAATATATTACCTTGGTGGTTATCTCATACATATACATCTTGTAGCTGTGCATATATATCTTGGTAGCTATTTTTGTTTTCCGGGAGTGTAAACTAACTTTGCAGAATCACTGAATTACATTTCTTGAGACAAGTACTTTTAAACTACACTTTTTGCAGTCCTACCTCCAAAGCTTTTTACTCTGAAGGCAAACCTCAGTAGTCTACTAGTTGTGCAGTTAGATAGCAACAATCACAGCAGATAAAAAGGAGGTACAGTAAGAAAATGCAGAGTACTCAATAATGTTTCTTAATAAGATAACTCTGTAAAGTAATCCCAAAACTCCAGCTGCTAAATTGCCTGTTGACATGGTAAAAACAAATTCAAAATTATTCAAAAAGTTTGTACCTAGACGTATCTCCTCCAGTTGTACAGCAGTGTAAACACTATGTGTATCACAGAAAGTAAAGATCTTAGTAGCATTTACAACTTTTCTTGCTTGATTTAGTATTTTTCCTTCTCTCAGATGATCTTCCAAGTGTCTTTATTTCACACAATAGGGAAACAGAACAAAAGACATTTTCTCTTCCAAAGCTCTCCAGAATGTGGAGTTTCAGATACAATTTTCCAAGTGCTTTGGAGGCTGTGTCAGTCACAGGGCTATTCTTGGCATAGCCACTGGCAATCCAAGAGCAAAGCAGAAAGAATTCTGGAGCAAGAAGACAACCAAGTCAAATTCTAACTAGGTGGAATAGTCTGAAGGAAAGAATTAATAAATCAAACTATCAGAGTGCTTGGCACAGAAGTGTCTGGCAAGTGGAGAGATATAGCCTAATGCAGGTAATAAGATTTTGTTTTCTTGAGCTACACCTTTAAATATTAGGAATTTCTGACTTTTTGCGTTGTTCTCTCACGTGTTAACTTTTGAAAATGGAGGGCTATTGTTTTCAGCTATAGCAAATTTGCTGCTCCTACAACTGTAGCTCAAACCTTACCTATACTGCTCTATTGCAATTAAACAAAACACTGATGTTCAACTTCAGCGTAATTGTTTTCTGAATCAGTTACCTACATGCAAATTTATAATTTGCTTTCAATTTCTTCACTGGTTTCATCACATGGTACATGTACTCCAGGCAATTTAAGCTAGCTCAGCAAGTTTGTCTCCTGCAATGCAGGCCCCATTTCCTTCAGTGACAATTTATGTTAATGATAATCAGATGCTTTTTTAATTAACAATGACCTACAAGCATCCTAATATATTTCTCTCTCTCCCTGATGGTATTTTTTTTACAGGACTGTGTCACTCCGTTTCATTTGAAACTAGGGGGCTCCTATATCTGTTCAGACAGCACAGGTCCCACAGCCCCTTAATTTTTGCTTTCACAGCATTTATGTTCATATGTCCCTGTAAGTGTGTGTAGCTCTAAAACAGTAGCATGGTGGGGGACTGAGGGGAAGCCGTGTTGTTCCAGCAGTGCAGAATTGATCTTCACATGTACAACAGCTCTGCAATTGCCCAGGCTGGCTAGACTTCCTACACACACCTAAATTGGCTGCATATTACACATATGGAAGTAGGGTTGCCTTGGACACACTACCAAAGTGGCAAGGTTATGTGCAATCAGGAACAGTCATGGTGTGCAAGACAACCAGCAAAACGAGGCAGCAGAGACATCAGACATATATATATATATATATATATGTACACAAAAGACTGCTGCATAAGATGTAATTCCTTTTATTTCATGTCATATGCATTTCTAAGAAACAATACTAGTTATAAATTCTTTCAGTGCAGAAGGATACAGATATGGATCCTGGTCCCACCTCCTTCCCAGGAAAGCAAAAACAAATAGCCAAATCAACAACCAGGTTTATAGTTCTGAATTGTTCATAATTGCTAGTTTCTTCTTGAGACCCTTTTTTTCCTGCACTTCTTGTCTGGACTGTTGCTACCTTAGAGATAGTGAAGGCATCTGTCTAAGACAGAAGATGTCAGAGGGCAGCAAAAAATGTGCCCGTATCTCAGTTGTCCCATATCACACTCTGGCATGTTAATCCAAATCTGCTTTCCCCTTTGACTTTTGCTAACGATACAGGACTGTGACCAGTGCTGGCTGAGGCACTGTGCATGTTGGGCTCCCTGCCTTCCCTGTCACAAACACATCAGCCTCCCACGGAGAGCAGGACACACATCTGGCTCTTGCAGCTGGGGCTTGGACATCTGCTGCAGGTCAGCACTATCTAGCAAGATGTTGGCATCTTTTTGTGCAGTCTGGTCGTGACCTGATAACATGGCTAGGAGCATTCTGGAGTCTCTTGAAAGCAGTTTTCCCAGTCAATGCTCTTTCCAAGCCATGGCTATGTGGATGCAACCATTTTCCTTAGTAAGATGTGAGATCAGATAGGATGTGAGATCACTCATGTCCTAAGACAAATTTTAACGGGAGAAAGGGAGAGAGAGTAGGATGCTGTAAAATGCTGATAACTCCAAATTTGGGAGAGGTAATTTTATTCTCATATCCATGTATCCTTACTCTAGCCTAGATTGTCACTACTGGGCTTTGGGTTTTGTACTGCTATTTTGATAACTGTGGCTGTTTTGGTACCACTCTTGCAAACTAACCTATAACAATGAAGGTTGCAGTTGATGCCATACAATCCTAACCACATCACTATAACAGAAAGACTTAGCATAGCAAAGAGATTTTGGACTGTTTCTAGACAGCAATCAGGCTCTGGAGGCAGCAGAAATATGACTTTCATGGCTGCAGCTGATGCATCATTTTGGGTATAGGGAATTTTGTTACCCCAGCTGGGGTCCGTTATGAGTCTAATCTGGATCACAGGAAACAAAGACACACTAGGGATAAAGGATCAGAATTTCCTTGAAATCTGAAGCTGATACACAGTGTGTGTGGGGAGAGTGTATCTGTTGTGGGTGGCATTTTGTAGTTACTGGCACTAGCTGATCATCCCAGCTTAGCTGATGATTCAGATAGCACCGCAAGGTTTTATCCCCCTTTGACAAATTCAGCAGTATCCTTCACAGACTAGTGGTGTACATTATGCTGTTTCTTCTTTTAATTTGCCTTGGTGATCATGGAAGAACTTGCATAATTTGTGAATTTGCAAATAAAAGTCTTCTGTTTTTTTTTTTTTTTTTTCTTTTTCCTAAGGGAAAGGTACACAAACACGGACTTAATGTACTAGCCTGACAATAACTTTATATGAAGCATATCAGAAACTCAGATTATCAACAATTGGCTGTAATTGAAATAGAATTACTGCAGCTAATTCCTGGCACTGGGACTCAGGAGGAAATATTAACAACTAGAGAAGGAGCAATCAGAGAACCATAATGACTGAAGATTACGGACTTCATACTGTCAAAAGTCTGCACTAGCTGATATGTTATCATTTATTCAGAGTGTTTGGACTGTTATGTGATGAGTAGACCACATATTTTAATTTTATCCTAAGTTCTTCCAAGAAAGACTTTGTATTTTGTCAAATCAGAATAAATTACACAGTTTTCATTTGGTTTTTTGCCAGATCAGTTATGCAAAACAAACATAAAATAAAGCTATTCCTGAAGAAAGAGCTGGGTGCTGGACACCTGCTGGGAACTTCACTATTTTTTTCCTGACACCACATCTGCTTTCCAGCCTGCAGGATAGGTGTTGCTGATAGGAAGGCAGAGGAAGGAGACTATGGACAGGCAGTCCTCAGAAGTGAAAAAGGAAATTCAGCAAGCTGCACTCCAACTGAGACATGACAGTACTTTGGCTAGTAATAGATGTGCCTGTTTTCTGTAGCATATTGGCCTTCCCTATTTGCCTGCATTTAGCCCTACTGGAGGTAAACAGAGAGGAGGACATAGGGATGGAGGCTGCCAGAAGCTTGTTTTTGTCTCTATTTTTCCTTGAATTGGGCAACACTGAGAGGCACACATGGGCCTGGAATATTTATCCACTGAAATGTATTCTCTAGACGCTCTTCAAGCTCATCTTTCATCCTACACAACATTCAAATCTTCACTTCAGCTCCAATAACAGCCAAACACCTGTTTTGGCTGACACAAATGTTTTGAGTTCTGTTTTGACAAAAGGTGCCAGACTGAATGTACTAGATAAAAGTGTCCTTCATGCACTTACATTCCTGCAGTTGCAAACAGATCTGGTACAGACATCAAAACCACATTTCAGTTCATGAGGATCACTCTGGAAGAATAAGGGTATTTGTTGACTCCTCATGTTCTTTCATACCTCAAATAACTCACAAGTTAAATAAACTAGGGGTTTAGATAGATTTCCTGAACACCAGCATTTCATTGAACTGAGATACCAATTCGTGGCCATCAGGGGTCCTGGACATTGGCAGCTGGGTTTTTTTTGTTGCAATAATAAAGATTATTATGCATAATAAAAGCCACAGATGAAATCCAGCTGGGCAGGTAAATATTATACATTAATGTGAAGACATATGTATGTGAAGGAAATTTATGCAATTCACTTCATAAAGCAAAGTGAAAGTAAGATTTGACTTTTTGCCCTCCTTCTTTCTTTCTTCCTCCCTTCCTTCCCTTAGCACAGACTATTTCAGCTGGAAAGGACCTACAGCGATCATCTAGTACAATTGCCTCACCAGTTCAGGGCTGATCAACCTAAAGCACTTTGTTAAGGCATTGCCAAAGTGCCTCTTCAACACTGACAGGCATGGGGCATGTCCATACCACCTGTCCATGAAGCCCGTCCCAGTGTTTGACCACCCTTTTGATACTGAAATGCTTCCTAAAGTCCAGTTTGAATCTCCCCTGGCACAGTTTTGAACCATTACCATGTGTTCCACCACTGGTTACTAGGGAGGAAGAGATCAGCACCTCCCTCTTTACTTCCCCTCCTTTCCACCTACCTTCATTCCTGCCTGCCTTCCTGCCTTGCTAAATAGTCAGCTAGGCAGAGGGCTTTGTACCATTTATGGTCTTGCCTTCCATAAAAAACCTGAAACATCCAAATTTTTTCATACCTGCAATACAAAATTTCTTCTTTGCCTGATCTGTTACACACAGGCTCTAATGAGAAGCTTTTTTGCCTTTGGAATTGGAATACTTTCTTCCCTCTCCTCATGACAAACAAAAGTAAATCACGCCTGTATGTATGACAGCCTTTTTGCTTCTGCACTTGCAAAAATTTTTGCAAATTAGAGCTTCTAGGAAGTGCTACTGTCCCTTTCATTTAAAAGAATAGGCAGCATACTGTTGCCTTCTTTTGTAGAGATCAATTTGCAGGTAGTTGCCAATTTGTAGGATTTGATCCTCAATAGGCATTCCAAAATATCCATTTCCCTTTTGCACAGCTAAAATGTAGTTTTGAATAGGTTATCAAAATAATTTTAGTTGATATTTGGGCTGTTGTATTTTCTTTTGTTTTTCCTTTTTCTCTTTTTAAACCTTACAGGCACTATTCAATGCTTCCTTCCCAAGCACTCTTATGAGGGTATATTTCCCTGTTTACAAGTAACACATGGGCTTACAAGACTGGGGAAACTGTAAAGAGAAAGCAACATGCAAAAGGCAGAAAAATGGGTATTATTATACCTTTCTTAAAGATCAGTGGATCTTACTCCCAGAGCAATTTTCTCTGTAATCCACTGCTTCCATGTGCTGGTGAGAACATACAAAAGACAAGGGTAATGTATTGTATACCAAGTCCCATTAGGTAAACATTATTCATGCTTTGGTGGCATGCTCCTCCCTTGGGAAATATTATCTAGTTTTGCTTGGAGGCTCTTGCAATTAACACATCTCTGATGATTTCTGGAGGGTTTTTTTGCATGAATAGGCAGGAGGATCATCATAAGAACTCACTAAGGTCTGTTGTCATCCTCTGCAGTGTGTCTCACGAGGAGGACAAATTAAGTCATCCTTGACTGAGGAGGTGTCCTTGGTCATAGTACACTGAACAGTGCTCCCAGCTGTTCAGTCTTTCCATGGGAAACAGCCACCCTGTCACAGATATTTGAGAATAAATATCTCTCTTGCTCTTAGTTCAGCTTGGTTCCCCATCCAATTTTGCTTCTCTTTGTAGTTATGGTGGCTGCCACAATATCACCAGGGATAGGAAGGAACTATGCCTTCCCTATGGCAGGGGAATTGATACAGAGAAGGCACATTCTTCACTGAGTTCTCTTATCCCTGAACAGGAAGAAGCAAAAAATTTCTCAGTTCCTAAAGTTTCTGCTCATTCTAAGTTCTGGGTAAGTACACTGACAAACTGGCTCTCTACAGGTTCTTTTACCCACACAACAAAGCACAGCATCAGAAATATTGCTGGCCATCACATCACATTTGTACCTGGCATCCTGAAGATCACAGGGCTAGGAGCAAGCAAAACACCTATAAATGTAGCTTCAAATTCTGAAGGCCCTATGGGTCAAAGAATTACCTCTAGATGAACGTGTGTGACTTAAAAAGAAGTTCCCATCTCCATTTTTACTGTGATATTCCCCCCTCTCTCTTCTGGTTCCCTTGTGATGAACTCTGTCACCTTCACAGTACAAGCCTTCTGTTACCTCTCCCCAGCTCTCCTGTCTATGATGATTTAAATTTATCTCATCCCAAACATCACAGATTCTAAAGCCTGCCATGTTGCAGGAAGGCTTCTCTATACCAAAGCCAGCTGAAGTGGGATCTTGAGCAAGCTGGTGTAGCGGAGGACATTCCCTGTGGCAGGAGGTTGGATTATATGATCTTTAAGGTCCCTTCCAACTCAGCTCATTCTGTGGTTCTGTTTTTTGACCAGTTACCTTTATCAGGCTTGTGCAAAGTGAAGAACACAAGAACATCCATTCTTTGCCAGAGTTTAGTGAATATTGAGGTCTGTGGGGCGTGAATGTGCTTCCCTACATAGCATGGGTGTATGAAAGACTGAGTTGCCTCACTGGTACAGTGCTCCCAGGAACCTGTGGAAGAACACTGTGTTTCCTCTCATGGAAACTCCCCCATGAGTTTGGGTACTAGGAGGGCTGAAAATATGGGGAAACTGAGCCAAGGACATAAGCAGGTGTTAACAGCCAATTATCATCAAAGTTGTTGAGATTTAAGCACCTGTTTCTGAGGAGTGAAGTCCCTGGCTGCTCCTGCAAGTGAGCACCTCTGCTCTCAAGGATCTCACGGGTTTACACAGGATGCAACAGAGATGTCTTGTTGCATGTTTTTGAGGGCATGACAATGCTCTCTGGAAAGTGTTTCATGTTAATTTTTTTTGGAGGCAACTCCTTTAAAGATTATACAAAAAATATGGAAGAGGAGAATCCAAATCAGAATGTTTACTGTGTTTCAAGATGACAGGTTTTCATGTTATTATTATTAGTATTCACAAACATTGCTACAATTATGTTGATACTGTCCACATCCAGATTGTTTTGAAATAAAGTACCAGAAAATTAAATGCCAGAATTTACACCACTCCAGACCATTTATCGAGCTACATTATTACACCCTTCAATTGCCAAATACATGCCACTTGTCTAAGACAGTTTAATGTGACCTGGAATAGCTTTGCATTAATATCCTTTTAGGCTGGATCTACATTAGCAAATAGTGCTGCACAATAGGAAGGGATGTGTAGAGTAAGACAGATGATAGAGAGGATCTGACACATTTTGTGTTACAAAAAAATGTACACATTTTGGAATGGGTTTACTTTGGACTGGGTCTAGTCTAATCCTGTAAATTGAATGTCTGGTAGTGTTTGGAGCATATCAGTGTGCACCCAGAATGGATATTTTGTTAGCATGTTTTCACTACAAATATGAAACAGAGCAGAGTAAGAGTGACAACTGAGAAATTTGATTGAAAAACTTATTCCTTGCCTGAACTGAAACTCTTATGTGGAAGCACCTTAGAAACAAATTGGTTTCCAATGTAAGGAATCAAAAGAAATCTGAAAGTCAGAGAAAATCCATACTATGAACCATAGCTGCTTAATTTTAGTGCTGAAAACAATTGACAGGATCCCATGTGAATTTTACAGTGTAGGTTTCAGACTGCTGTGTCCACACTTGGCTCTGGCATCCAGATGTGGTCAGAGAGTGTGGATGGCAGGGAGGTGGGGCCCATGCAAGACAAGACAGAACACACCTGCACCTCACAGCTTTCTTCAGAGAGGGCAGATCTGGTCAAGAAGGTGTTTCATGAGGAAGACAGTAATTGGGACTTAACACTGGGCATGTCAGCTTTGTAGGCTGCAATTAAGGCCAGGCAGTGACTCCCTGTCTAAATGCAATAAACTAATGTGGACTTCTGAAGAGGTGAGAGCTGCCTGAAATATTCCAGCCTGCAAAACATTTGGATTTGGCTGACAGACTGCAGGGGAAAATAAAACTTAAAGAAAAATCTGTTACAAAAAGAGGAGGAAATAAAAATGCTCTTAGTCATTCCCTGGAGCACAAACAGACGTTCAAACAATATTCTTAGTAAAGATGAGATTTAGAGCTCAGTGCATGGGACAGACATTGTAAAAATCAGGGAGAAATTCCCATTTACATCTATTTCTAATATTAGAGCTTTGTTTTTGACTGGCATAAAATCTCATCAGCAGAAGATAACCAAAGCTTCTGGAGTCTCTGATAAAAATAAACTTCAATATATGTGATAAAACATGTTATAGTAACTGACATACTTGGCCAGATAATTTCTGAGGTGGAGACCACCAGAACCAGAGATGATACTGAGAGGATGATATGCTACCAATATCTACAACATCAGTAAAAATATTGTCAGATCTATTCTACTGACATTTCTTACTACAGCAGGGTGAAATGTGCACTATGGCCCATAGGTTTTCTAGGTTTCACATATCCAGAGTCCAGAAGAGGATTTTCCACCTGTTTTTATCAGGAAACACATTGTTATCCAAATGTTTACATCCGGTTTGGATTTGTTTATTCAAATTTGTATTGAGATCTCTACAAAAAACATTCTCCTGTGTACTTTCATATCCAATTATCCTGAGGGACTCTGTTATTGCATGAGTGTGAAGGGCAACATGAAGTCTTGATTCAGAGACAGTGTGTCTCTTGATATTGATTTCAACAGCCTTTGGATCATAAAACAAGCAATAAATTCCTGCAGCATCTAAAGTGTGTCAAGTACATCATGTAGGCTTAATGGGACCTCACCAAACTGAGCCCCAGTCCTTTCTGGGGAGGCAGACTTATTTAATCCAAGCAATACAGAGATGTACCCACTCTCCCCTCCAGCAGTACTAATGACATCAGCAGCTTATTCGTCTATCTAAAGTTACTGCTAAACAGAAGGCAAACTAGAACTGATTGTCTTAACCCCTAGAAAGTATGTCCCATTGCAGATGCTCCTGCCATTTCTATCAGCAGGTGAAAACACACCCTAGTGCAACACGCTGGTCTCAGCTGTGCTGGAGCTAACCCCAGATCAGCCTTTGCTGATCATTATAGTTTCTTCAGGTGTATATTAGCTGGGCTGAGAACAGCATCTGACTGATACTTTATGTAAATAAGAATGAAGTTCCAGTTACCAGAACATACTGAAGAAGAGAGATTTCTAACAAATCACTATGCTGCCAATGTTGCTGGTGGCTCAAACACTTACTTCTTCTAAATGGCAAAACTTTCAATTATTTTCTCCCTGTCTGAATCTCACAACATTATGCTAATGCTGTACTCAATGATAATGTCATATTCGCTCTGTTTCACTCAATATGCACCTTTGTTACAGCTCTTCTGCATTATTAATTCACTTCACAAACATGGCAGTCTTAAACTTCATCTTTTCATCACTGAACTTCAGAGTTGCTACCTTATTTGTAAAAATCATCCAGTAAGTTGTGTTAAACAAAAAACCAGAAACAAGCTAACAGGCAAAACTGCTTGTTCTTTGAGAACTCACAAAAACTTATCTTTTTTTGCACCAGACAGTGACTTAAGGGCAATTTTGATGAAAACATGTGAGAGACAGTGTCTAAAATGATATGACTTGTTATGTAGCACATGCTTTACTGAAGTCCTGTTCCTTGGCCTTTGCCATTTGCAAATGCCTTTGTATCTTCTCAGCTGAGGTAACTTGTTTCCCTTTGGCTCTTGATTCATGTTTGGTATCTCTAAAATCTGATGTACAACTTTATTTCTGTTTCAGCCCCAAAACAGCAGCCCAGAATCTCCTTAAGAGTGTGTTTGTACGAAGCTCTTCCTTTGCGTCTTCATTCCTGCACTCATCAGGGCCCCCAGCATTTGAGCGCTGCCTAGAATCCTTTCTCCATGCTCTAGAATACCTAGAATCCACCTCCCTGCAGAGGTTAATGGGGTCATTTTGGTCCAACACCTGCTAGCAGGGTGAGATATTCATTAGATATTGAGGGCTTAAGACTTCTGAGGGAGCTGACTCCTGTGTCTGTGGCCAGAACCAGACAGCTCTGCGAAACATCATGAGAATCCCAGCACTTTGCAAAAGCTGTATTTTGGGAGCTGAGCACACTGCCCAGCTTTTGTTCCCTTATAACAAAAGTTCATATCATTAAGAAGCTCAGCTGTAAAGCTTTTAACACCTTTCTCTATACACTTGCAGCTAAGACTAACACCAGAACCAGGGGCTCAGACAGAGTATGCAGCACTGTTGCTCAAGATCACACAGACCTCCCTTCCAACCTCAATGTCACTTGCCCATGGAGGCAGTAAACCTTATGATACAGCTCTGACATGTGTTTCCTGGAAGTGCCCCCTGTCTCAGCCTGTCGTGCTCCCTGCCTGGCAGAGGACCCCTCGAGAGGGAGCTGGCTGACCTGAGGCAGCCCCAGCCTCTCTCCTCTCCAAGCCTCTGAGAAGGTGACTCCACTGTCTGGGTTGACAATTTCAGGCAACTGCAGATAACCACTACGTCTTGTGATACCATGGCAATTCACAGCCACTATTTACTGACATGGGTAGGTACAGTCTCTTCCCGTGAAGGAGCAGTGGCCCTGGGGCCCCGACTCTCATCAGTGAGGGGGTTGTTTTGCCTTAACTGTCACTCTGCATATTTGTAATTTCCCAGAGTCTCTGGCATCTGTTCCTAACAGCCCAGGCATTCTTGTTTTTAGCAGAACAAAATGTTATGCCTACGGACTAGCCACTGTCAGAACCGGTTACCTTCTGATTGTCTCTCCTTCTTAATGCACCTGTGGATGCTGTTTGCAGACAACAGTCAAAAGCCATCTCACTTTCTCCCTATTTTCCACAGTTCCCAGCAACCTTGGGACTCCCATATTCTGCTTCTTCCTCTCAGCACAACAATCAAATATATTTTGATTGCCTTTTACCTCTGAAACCATGGGACTGTCAGAGCTCACTTAGTGCTCCAACTGCTTCAGGATAATTGGCTCTGGCCTTTGTTATTTAGGTTGCTCATTATACCAGGAAGAGTTTATGCATTCCTGGCTCATACTTACTGCATTCAGCCTGCTTAGGTGAAACTCCTTCAGGAAGAGCTTCAATCTTCACACTTGTTATAGCTAATGGGGAAGGAGAGAGGAAGTTGGGAGCTATTCTCTGGAATTGCATCTCCCTCATTCTCCCTTCTTCATTAGCTGTAGGGGGAGATAAGGAATGTAACGAGATAGGGCGCTTCCTAGAGGTGTCTTGGAGGAGTGACATGGAGCTGGGCCTCCATTCTGAGCTGTGAACAATACAGGTTTGGAGGGTTCTCTGGGTTTTTTTTGGTAGAACTTCTCTTCAGTTGAGCAACTGTAACAGGAAACTGACTGACACAGTTAAACACCTTGCTGAATCAACACTTCATGAAAAAAGTAAATCTCGTTGGGCAATAGAATTATTTAGGGATGGGGTGGGAGGGGGGAGTAGAGATGCTTTTTTCAGTTTCTCAGCAGCAGTCAGATCTTTCCCAATGAAAAACTTATCAATCAGAGTGAACACAAGCTTCAGTTAGACTATGCAACATACCAGACCTAGCATTTAAAAAAAAAAAAAAAAAAAAGAAAAGAAAGGTTTTCCTTGGGTAGAGATAAATTCAAAGAACTATGCCTTCCCTATAGCAGAGAGGTCTAAAACTCAGTTGCACTGAAATTCTGACATCCTCATGCCTTCACAATCTAGAAGAACAATTGAAGAGGAGAGACATACATCTCACTAGCTATATGCACATGAGGACGCTGCAAAGCCAGAACACTAGATGTTGGTAAATTGTTGAATTTTCTAAAAATGAAGTACCAAACATTACACATGCTTCATGGCAGAGTTCCCACCTTGTCAAAGAAGTATTCTCCTGTCCCAATGGATGTGGCACTGGACTCTGCAGCCTGTTGGGCTGAAGGGAGAGGATTTTTTGTAGCTGTGTCTTGGGGACACTTGCACAGGGACAAGAGAAGGTCTTCACTTTGTACCTCACTCTGGGCTGAAGAAACTGCCTCCTCAGAGCAGTGTCTCTGTGACAGTGTCTGGCAAGAGCCTTCCTGCTTGCTCCCACGTTATTTGGCATGTTTCACAAGAGCTCTCTTTCAGGGTTGATATTCTGCAGCTGATGCCCCTCTGGCTCATAAATGCTGAATGTTGTACCATAATCAAATTCTCATAGGTAATTTGAGACAATAAGCAGCTTTCTTTCTGTGGTTAAATACCACAGTCAACAAGGTACATGTTGGAGCTCTGGCAATTCATTTGCCGCTGTGAGATTATGGTTGACCTTGGCCAGCTGCCAGATGCCCACCCACCTGCTCTCTCACTTCCCCCTCCCCAACAGACGAAAATGGGATGGAGAAGTTCATCAATCACAGAGTTCTCTTGCCAATTATGGGCAACACAGACTCCACCTTGGAAAATTTAATTTGTTGCCAATTAAAATAAAGTTGGGTTGATAACCAAAAAGCACCAAAGGACCCTCCCATTTTTTCCAGGCTGAACTTTACTCTTTAATCCTGACTTCTCTACCACCTCCCCTAAGCTGTGCAATGGAATGAGGGGCTGCAGTCAGTCCACAACATCTCCTCTCTGCCACTCCCTCCTCATATTGTTTCCCTGCTCCAGCCTGGGGCATTACCTCTAGCTGCAGTCCTTCAGGATAAACCTGCTCCACTGTGGGCTACCCATGGGCTGCAGCTTCCCACAAGGCATATCCACCTGTCCCACTGGGTTCTGTCCTGGGGCTGCAGGTGCATATCTTCCAGAATTAATACACCTGCACCCAGTACAGAGGTTTAGAAATATCCCCCTCCCCAGATACAAAATATATTTGTATATGGTGCATGTATATCATATATAAGGCTTAATTAAGTGACTCCAAAAGAGCTGTTTTTTCTCTCTAAACCCTGTGTTTGTTTAGGGAGAAAAGAGCTGTTTTTCCCCTCTTTCCCACCAGTCCTCTAAGCAATCCTCAGCCAGGTCCCTCTCACTAACTGGGCACCAGGGCAATCATGTTCCTTTCACAGTGTAATCATTATGGAAGAGGCCTCTTAAAGCAGCACTCAAGCTAGGAGCTAAATCAGGATGAAGTACCCTCCTCCTTTTTACTGGCTACTTAGGTAGCTCATCTAGGGATTATTTGATCCACTACAGACATTCATGTAAATCAGATTTTGGGCTATGAGTTGTTATTTAAGACTGTATGATCTCTGGAAACTGTAAGTGGAACATTGGTATTTCTGAACTCACTCTCCTATCAACACGCCGTACTCCCAGATTGTTATTTTTATCTACAGTTTAGCTCCATGCTATTTAGAGATAGAAAAAAAATGTATTAGCTTATCTAGCATACTTCCTATAAATGTGCCATGGCTCACTGAAGTATCTTGTATAGGACTTTTTTTTCTTTAAACATACACAGAACAGAAGCATTTCTGATTAAGGAATTTTCAGTGTGTTTAATGGTTTTGGTGAGATGTATTTTTTCCTGGGTCACATGGCTCAAAATTGTTTTGTGCACAATGTCCATTCACTTTTGGCAAACCTAAATATCTGGTGAGATGTTGTCCACATCAAGCTCTGGGTTCCTGCATTCCTAGTTGTTTATGCTGGGACCAATTTAGAAAAGATAGCAGCTTGCTTCATGCTGGGTTTCAGCCTGGTTCACATCTGGACCCATTCTTCTAACATCAAGGCAGAGCAAAAAAGGGCTATAGCAAATAAGAGGCATCACAAAGTCCAGCGCTTAAAGTAGCCTAAAGTGAATTTCAGATCCAGCCCTTTATATGCCATTTAAAAGCATTTATCTGATAAGTTTTTTGAAGACAATATTTATCCCTTTTCCGGCTCATGATGTCTTGAAAGATGAAGGGGACACCTGAATGTTAAAAAATACTGTGTTTTTTTAATGCACAAATATGGTTATAATTTTTTTCCTTAAAATCACCCCTTTTCTTTTTTCTTTCACTTGAGAAATCAAACAAGAATTAAGGTTAACAATATATGCTTGAGAACTGAGAGTGCTTATGTGCAGTGTGCTCTTATTTTTCATGCTTAAACTGCTGTAATTCTCTTTTAACTGGTCTTCCCACCAGGCAAATTTAACGCCTTCAAGCTGCACAAAACTATGCAGCTCATCTTTCCATTGGGAGTAAGCCAAATCTACATATTTTTTCTTCATGGCAGTAAAGTTCTGCAGTTATTTCAAAATGTTATCACTCACACTTTTTTAAAGTTCTCTGTGATCTGTCTTCAGGACCTGCTGATAACATATTCCCTACAGTTCAAGCAAAAAGAGCCACTCAAGTATCCTCAGACTTAATCAGAAAGACTTGTCAAAGCTTCCTCATTTGATGCACAGACACAGGAATATTTTTTTTAACCATATAATATTTGTCATTTTTTTTCCTCTTTGCATTCCACACTCAGATGAAAGGACTTTTTTTATTATTGTTATTTAGCCTAGAGTATTTTAGCTTATAAGTGGCCTAACACGGCCTAACACATATTTGTTAATGGGGTTTAAAACATACTTGAGGGCTGAGAGTGGTTCTGCCAGCTTTTAGCCCAGATTAAATTCTTATGGCTTGGTGGGGTTTTTAAGGGAGACGCTGTCACAATCTTAACTTGGTAGCACAAATAAGCCTCTTATATCTTTTCCCCTGAGAAAAGTCAATTTGGTACTTGTGAAAAGATGCTGGATAAAACCCATGAAAATTTTGCCCTCTCTTTTATTCACAGGGAGGAGCCAACTACAAGAACTAACACTTCGGTATTCCTCAAACTGCCTCCATAATCTGTTTTATTTCTGTTTTGGAAGGGCCAACTAGAGGCCTTTCACAAGAGATTAATTCCACCTCTGTGCCCAGTCTGTCTTTGGCTTCTGTGTTGAGGCTTGTGTGAAGAATGCCAAATGCAATGATGGGATTTTTTTGATGGCACTGATATCTGTCAACTAGAAATTAGGCTAGAACCACCATTATATCATATGCCACCCAAAGGTAATAATTCTCAGTTAGTATTGATTCTGAATACATTTGAACCCTTGACCTCTGTGATGAGAGTCCTCATACCAAATCCCAACCCGCCTAGGTGTCTATTCAGTCATCTATAAAAAGAGACAAACTGCCTATTTTTAGCTGTGATATTGATGTCATGGGTAGTGTAGGGGTATATTTTATGTGTAAACAGTGTATACAGCTGTCTTGGAAATACTGGAAACTTAGAGTACAGCCAGGAGCCTTCCGAGTTTAAGCAACTTCACTGTTACATCCTGTGCAAAGATCAAAGCAGATGAAGTTACTCCGCTACAAGTTGGTCAAAAAAGTCTCCCCATGGATCATCCTTGTGGATGGATCTGAGCTTTGGCAGAAGTCTACAACATGTTTGCTCTAGTACTGAGGTTGACAGAAGAGCTGTATGGTTCCTTTCTCCTCCCTCACTGCTTTTGCTCCTGCATACCCTCCAGCACTGGCCTCCACCTCTCCTGCAGGGACTTCTGACACCTCTCTTATGGTTACATTACAGGTACAATTATTAAAATGATCTGTGTTAAGCCCCACTATTTTGTGAAACAGACTTTAAAAACACCTCAACAGCCCTCCCCTTTTTTGTGTTCTGGTTAAACCACCAAATTATTTTTTTTCTGCGATTTACATTACAAGGGGGAGGTGAGGTGGGAACAAAGCGGAATGGGGTATCAGGGAAAAAAATAAGGAGGAAATATCTTAAATGAAGAAGTTCCATTCCAAAGGTGGAATGTTTTTTTTCTAACAAAAATACAAAATATCTCTGGTTTCCTTTATGTCATCCCCTAAGATAAGTGTGACACCACCTAAAATAAATAATGAGGCAAAAGATATGAACAGATATTAAGCAAAGCCCTGTGAAATTTGAAAGCTGCCGCTTTAAGAATTATGAGCTGAGACATTTTTGTCCTAAATTACGACATAATTTTCCAAAATGTAATTTTGAAGATGAAGAAGGTGAAATAAAATACAATCTTTAAAGATACTTTTAGAAAGTCTGGAAAGACCTATTTTATAGTGCTTGAATGTTTTATTCCATCATTTTTAAACCAGACTAAAAAATTATTATAATTAAAAGAAGCACCATGCTGAAAATGTTCAGAAACACTTCAAAATAAAATGTTTTGATACCACTAACTGAGTCATTCACTGGCCCTCCCCCCTATTTTGTCATAATTGACATATTCCCACAGAGATTGTTTTGTTCTGATGAAATAAAATTTTCTGACAGGAAATGTGGTGGAAAAAAAGTTTCTGACCAGATGAGAAAAAACTCCATTAATATTTAAGTTTCTCTTTTAATTTTCAGTCTACCTGATCTTATTTTTTTTTGTTCATTTATTGTCTATAGTTATTTTTTAATAACTCATTTAATATTAAACAAGTACTTTGAGAAAAAAATAGAAGTACTGCTATTTAATTTAATTGGATTTGTTTTTTTTTATCCCAGCCCATTACTGACTTTCATAATATTGCATTTAAAAATGATTTTTAAAAGCACCTGAATGTGAATGCCCAACTTCTTTTCTTTCTTTTTTTTTTTTTTTTTTTTTTTTTTGTGAAATACCACAGCACCATGTCCAGTATCTCATGCAGCACTCACTGGGATGATTTTCCCTTATGAAAATGACATAAGTTTTGGCTTGAGCTCCTGTGGGAAAACCACTAACTAGACAGGAGGTTGTGTCACATAATGGTCTAATAGATCAGGTATTGCCCACAGTTTTCCGCCCCAAGTGTAAGAGACAGCAGCAAACAATGTTAATGGCCCCTGGGGCCCATTGTGGAACACTGTGCAGACCTGAATTAGCAGGAATGAGCAGAGCTTGGAATACATTCCATAACTTCATACACACAAACATTTGCCCCTGCCTGCTGTCTCTTGGCTCCCCCAGAATTTTACATAGTCATGGGCATCCTTCCTCCATCCTCTTTGATCATCTGACCCATCCTACCAGGAGTCTGCTTGTGCCTGGAAAGGCTTACACAGCCATCAACAAAACCTGAGCTTTAACTTTAAGGATCTCACTTGAGCTGAGGACAGCTCCCTCTGACTGTGTGTCTGACTAGAGCAGGTTAATTAGGGTCATCTGTGTCACTCTCCAGAAAAAAGGATGACATTTTACAGGTTAAACAAGTGGAGTTCTAAACTGTGCGTAGTTCTATGTTCATCAACACTGTTTTAAAGTCAGAAACCAAAATTTTGTTTGCCCAAACTGCATTTTGAAAGGTGGGGGATGTAAACCTAGATGTGGGATGTATAATGTTCACCCAGTTCTTGTCAGAAGCCCTGAGAAAGCTCTGAGTGCTCTTCCAATAGTTACTTCTCCTTGTACATGCATGAACATGTACATTCTGGCTATGGCCAGAACTGACATGGTATTTCTAGTGCTACATTCTCCCAGTGTTGGACAAAGATCCCAGACTGGATGGAGGAAGGTCATAAAGGACTGTCACATTCTGTCCCAGAATCTGCTATTACTATTTGCAATTCTGGGGAAAAAGAAGGAGAATGACGCTGATGGTGCTGTTTCCTTGGAAGTGAAGCACAAAGAAAATTGTGTACTGCTTGATCACACAGGGTTATTGTCCTGTTGTAAGACTAAAGTAAAAAACCTTCAGCTATTATTTTAATGTCATGGAGTTTATTTTCCAGAATAAAAATCAAGTTATTTTATATAAACATTATAACGGAGTGTTTCATCTTTGCCCTGGAAAAAAACAGTCTTTGATTTGCCCAAATAATATTCAGCATCCACTGTTTTTTCTGTGGTATCAGAAGTAACTCTTTTTGAAGATATTGGAGGTAACTCTTCACTGCCCAGGCTTACATGGGGGAGAAAATGGGAGTGTTAGCTCGGCTAAAACTAAACCCCAGACACTTTAGTGTAAGCAAGGGTTCAGAGGCATATAGTGATGCAACAAGAGAAACAATGAAAGAGAGTGATTTTGTTGCTGTGGAGGATAGAGACCTTTAGATTAGCCATGATGTAAGCAGGTTAGTCCATTTGGTCTGTCTAATTAATATTGCTTCCAGACCAAACATGCTGGGTGGAGAAAACTAGAGCTTGGAGCATATACTATCTGCAATGGAAGGAAAAAAAAACCCTCTTCAGACAGTTTGTAGGGAATGAACAGAACAAATGACTCTTCCTTTGTTTTTTTTTTTTTGTTTGTTTGTTTGTTTTTTGTTTGTTTGGTTTTTTTTGTCAAAAGGAATTCTTACACAGCACCCCAAAGCCCACATCTCTGGAAGCTTTTGAAAGATCTGTGGTGCATTTTGTACTGCCGGTAAAGATGAGCCAATGTAAAAATAATCTCTTCCTTTCCTCATATGTTTTGAGGATGATTTGGTACTGTTCAAGGCCAGGTTGGATGGACCTCTGAGCACCCCAGTCTAGTGAAAGGTGTCCCTGCCCCCAGCAAGGGGATTGGGATTAAGTTATCTTTAAGGTCCCTTCCAACACAAATCATTCTATGGTTCTGTGGTTTTATCATAGATCAGTAGATTTTAGCTCCTTGTACTGGCCCCATATCTATGGAAAGATATAAGAAATACTATGAGGCATGTCAACATATAGAAGAATGGCATACAGCGCTCATTTTCTGAAATACCCTTAAATAGCAGGCACAAATAAGGTTAACAGATATCTATCTGATTTATAGAAGAACTATGCAAACAAGAACTCTGTTTACAAATCAGACTTTTAAATCAGACATTTGCTCCCACACCTTATTTGGATAGCATAATAGAGGACCATTTAAAAACCTGCTTCAAGTGGCATGGTAATAAAGAAGGTACATTGGAAATGTAGTACTTTTTACTCATTTAAAAATACTTTTCAATGGATCTGTCTTTAAATGGGTCATATGTAATAGAGTTCTTTTGGGCTGTTTAGCTCTAGAAAGGCCACTGATCCACAAAATCCTGACTCTTGTAGTTCATATCCCATGCACTGGTATCGGTAAGGACTTGTGTATTCTTCCTTTTTTAAAATTCCAGGTATCCCTGGGGACAAAATCTATGGCTTTTGTAGCTTTTTTGATGGGAGTTAGGCAATACACAGATGTGTTTCTGTAGGGCTCATGCTGGAAATGCTCCCAATGGACTGAATCAAGAATATCTATAATCAACAAGATTTGGTTCAATGAAAGTAGGAATCTTTTCAGTAGCTTACTATGATTGTTTAAGTATTTCTGTTAAGAACTGCAATTAATGATTATATTTGCATTATAATATCTACACGTAGCTTTTCATTTAGGAGGTACTCATCAAACTTTGCTCAAATTCTTGTAACTTGGTTGTATTTGAACTTATGTTTTCTTTCTTGATAGGTCCAAATATGATTTTCCATCTAGCTACAGAAATCACTTGAGCCCTTCTTCACTGCATATGGAATGACAGTGTTAAATACAAATTCTTGTATGAATCCAAACATAGAGGAACTAATACTTTCCTGCCTGCATCTAACAAGCCTTACAAAAATTGTTGAGAACTGTTCAGCTGATCTTGGAAAAGCTCAAACCCTCTTACAACCTTCTGTTTTAAACAGTTGCCTAGACATTAAAGGCAATGCCTGCAGACAACTTGCTTTTAAAATTAGGCTATTAAGCAACAAGCATAATATATCTGACTGATTTATGTAGTGCCATTTCCTCACACTTCCTAGTGCACCACTGATTTCAAATTACACCATGCACTACACCCTTTACCAAAATGCAGCCCTTTCTGGAGAGAAAACTGGTCCCTCCTTAGCTGTCTGCAGGACACCAGAAAAAAAGATTAGGGTAGGAAACTGGAGGGGAGTATGATAGGGCAGAATTATTTGTCTGCTGAGAGCTCAGATGTGACTGTCACCAGCCCTGTGCAAAACAGAAACAAACTGAAGGAAACTTGAGACATAGAGGGACAGGTACAGCATTCACTGTCCCCATCTCCCACCTGTTGTATTTCAGCATTAATGCCCACCATTCACTCATCTCCCAGCACCATCCATCTCCTTCGTGGGGAGATGGTGGGAGAAGCCAAGACTCCTCACTTCCCAAAATTGTCTTGCCCCTTCACTTTCTAGCCCAGGCATGTCAGATTCATTGCTGTTCAGCCTGCAGCCATGGCAAGGTCATGCAGCATCCCATCCTGTCTTCGCTTTGCTGGACAGAATCCCAAGGAAACTACCTCACCTATGTCCACTTAGACCAGGAGCTCCTCCCATTTTAGCCATCCATGGTGTTGCAGTCTATCCAGACCCTGTCTGCTCACCAGGAATGCAAACCTCTTGCTTTGTTAGAACTCTTCCAAATATGGAATTCTCTGCACAAAGCAGTAAATGAAGTCTGGTGTGCTAGACCTTAGCTTGTGACCCTGTAGTTACTAATGTTGTTGCAGTCTTTGTCCTATAGTCATCTCGTTTCCAATAAATAATATGTGGAGAGGTGAATAACATTAGTTTTATACTGTTAGCAGTTTATTTAACAAATGACTGGCCTTGGAGAAAGATTAGGAAAACAGGCGCCTGTTCAATATTACCTGCCACTCTGAAATTCACAATTGTAATGAGAAAGGCAGAGCTTTCAGACTAAAACCACGCTGATAATTCTATAATTTCATGTAGAAGACTAATGGGCACAAAATCATGACACAAGCAATAAATATAGAAAACACAGGTAGTTTGATTGCAAATACTTCTGAAAAAGGAATGTGTTGAAGAGGTAAGCCCAGAAAAGAAAATCTTAGATGATGTTCCATTTCAACTTCCTCTCCCGCGGTCTTCAGATTTTCTCAAATTTGTCACAAAGAGGAAAGCACTGACATTCTAAGATGTGATCCTGACAACTTCAATAAATAATCTCTTTAAGGCTGAAGGTACAACTGGTATGCTCCTTATGTAGCAAAGAGTAGTTTTAGACATAGACCATGAGTTGACTGAGAACATCAAACCGTCTGCCCGCTGCTGCTGTGCCTATTTCGCTTGAATCAGATAATCAGAAAGTTATTAATAAAATCTAATGAGTAGTCTTCAGTTAATCTTTGTCACATATCCCTTTGTCAAAAAGGGAAAATGATCAGAGTAAATTTATAATGTATGTATTTATAAGAAACATGCTATTTTTGTGTGTGTGTGTGTGTGTGTGTGTGTGTATGCGTGCCCGTGCGCACATCTCTGACACAATTACACATTTTGACATTCTTGTAGGCCAGGAAAATAAAATAGATGAAATTTACTTTTGGTTATGACAGTATTTATTTAGTTATTAGATGACTTATGGAGACAATTAAATAAGCATGGTAAAAAAATAAAAATCAATTCCTGCATTTTGTCCCTGAATAAGGAAAAGTCAGTGATGAATAACTACACACTGAGTTGCAGGAGCAGCAGGATGCTAGAGAATGCCAGACTGAGTTGGAATGATGGGGGCCACTGTTCTCCCTTAAAATGAACAGCAGAGTTTTGACATAGAGCATTATGCTCTGCTATAATTAATATGAGACTAAGAAAAAACAATAATACACTTTTTTAGTATTGGATTGTTTTTAATGGAGCATGGTTAAAATATTCCTTCTAATGCGCAGCACTCTTCGGTCCAAATAGTTGTCTAGGATTGCTAAAATGATCTCCACCAATGCTAGTATCACTTTTTATCTACTTTGAGCATATCTGGCAAATGAAATTTTGTTTGCAACACCCGTAGTACTGTGAGAGAAGCAAGAGGTAGGAGAAAGCTGCTAAATCCACCTCATCTCAGTTCCTGTGGGTGTAAATTGTATGGCAAATGAATCAAATATGGCTGTGACTTGGCAAAGGCAACATCTTTCAGACTGCAGAAGTAGGCATGGTAGTTACTGTGTTTTTAGCTATGTCTGTAGATAATGTTCACAAAAGGACACCCTAATTTACCTCACTAGAAGGTAAAAACCACTGTGCATTAACCACCTTAACACAGGTACATAGACACAGAGGCACAGATACATTTATGGCTGTCAGTACCTGTGAAAGGCCAGAACTCCTGTAAACCATTATTAGCAGAGATCAGAGCGACCTAAATTGACAAAACTACCTAAATGATGAAAAAAGTCTTTGTACAAGGATTCTGCTAGGCAGAATGAGTTTTTACCGTGTTACGGTAGCTCTTGTTTAAGCTTCCATCCTCATCAGTCTGACCACTGATGTAGGTAAGCTGTTGCACATGCTTTATTCTTTTCAGGTGCAAAAACTTTTATTAGAAGGAAACATTTGGTCTATAGAACAGCTTCAGATTAAACACTCCAGAAACTATTCTGCAGCCCACTTGGGCTTAAATAACAAGAAGCCAGATTCAGATTAGATTTTATGAAAACATGTCTAGCAGCAAAGATTGGAACTGGTTTTCCTGGGGAAGAAATTGTCAGCACTGGAGGTTTTCAATAAGCAGTAAGAGAGACTTCTGCCAGGGATGGAACAGACAGATATATGAGAGAACTTCCTGAGGTTTCTTTCAGGCCAATTTTCTCCAGTTCTGTTGCATTAAAGCAGCATCCTGTCAACAGAAAAAAAATCAGACAGAAGACTGATAGACATTAAAGGGAAACATCTCACAGGAGTTCATTATGCACATCACTAACCACTTTAATTATGCATTAATTTATTATTGATGAAAAAATCGGCATTATATCTCAGTACCTTTTCTGACAGAGGGCTATATAAAATGCCTCTAAAACTAAAATAAATGGTATAACGAGAGCTCTTTTTTTTTCTCTGCACAGATAAAGCATCTCATCATTATCAATTAAAGAACTAGGGAAGTCTTTGAAAAGATGACTTGTTTGCATAAAGTACGTGAAGGTCATATTCACCCTGTAATAGTTGATGAAGAGTAGTCATTTGTTATTTTTAAGCAGGCTGTCATTTAGCCATTATGAAGATGAATAACATTTGTTATTACCTAATAATCCTCCTGTTGATTACAGAGGAAAGACACTTGCAGACACCTTATGTGCCTTGCTTAGATTTTCTAGATTATTAATGTATTTTGATTAAACCTTGTAAACAAAAGATTATGATCCCAGTTCTCTGGATGTAGTGATTGGTGTGTAATGCAGGATACAAGATCATGTCCAATCCCTAACATTTTTCACTGCATATGTTATTGGCCTAATGCTGATGTAATATAGTAAAACCAAAGTTCGTATTTTAATATCAAACAGATTGTCAATGGATCATATGCTGCTCTATTAAGGTTAGTTCTTGGATGCCTGCCTTCCCGAGGAGAGTTAATGAAGCTATAAGTTACCTGTGTGGCTTCATTTGGAGTTAAGCCTAATTATCTGGATCATGGCCACGTTTTGGAAAGTCCGAGCCTCATTTCCAAAGCAGATGGAGTCGTTCAGCAATGACTTCATTTGTATTAATTTGTTACACTGTCTTTTGTTATTCATCTCAGGGAATGTTGCTGCCTTTGCAGTTCAGCAGGAATGGAATATAAAAGTTTTAATTTGGGAATTCTTACCTTATTTTTAAAAATAAGTCCATTATATTCCTCTGCAATGACCAGAGGTGAAGTGCAGAAGCAATTAAGTGGGTTTCAACCTGTGGCCATCACACGCTGCAAGATGGTGACATGCCACCAGAGATTTATGAGGCCTTTGCTTCTTGGAGCAAGTGAAATGACCAAAACAGTGACCCAGAAGCTTTATCAAAATAACCTATGGAGCACTTCACATTGGGGTTCATAAGAGGAGGGTTTTGGATGTCAACCATACCACAACAAGAAAATCAAAAGAGGTAAAAAATAAGAGATAGTTAAGGGCATAGGAATGAGGGTAGTTTTACTGATGTTTTGAAATATTTGTCTAAGAGAAAGGTTAAATTACTCCATTGGGCAACTATTCCAGGGTTTCTGATTTGATATGGTTGATACCATTGAGCAATGAAATTATATGAAGTAGAGATTGGATGACTCCAGTCATTGCACTGCATTTCTGAGGTTAGGAGCAAAATACAGACTAAAGCCAGGGGAGTTTGAAGGTGTCTGTGGCACAATGACGGTGCTGTGTCATAGCTGACATGTCCTGACCTGTCCACTTATTAAATGAGGTCAATACTCAGCACCATTAATCCTGGAAATACTGTACCAATGAGCATTACTATTACCATTTTCTATAATTTGTGAAGAGCAAAAGGAGCAAGGATACATGAAAATAATTCAAAGAAAATAAAGACTCTGATTTTGTGTCCTATCACAGTACCTGTGTCTAACAAAATTATTACTTGTCAATTATTTTCTGCAGAGAACACAAGTACTAGTCTACTTTCCTTATGCTCAGAAAGCGTACACATACATCTGCATGTGGTAAATTGCAGCCAAATAATTACTTTTGTGTTTTTTTTCTAACTCTGGCCTTCTGGTGGCAATTTCTGATGATTATTTGTGATTAAAGTGATATCTGGGATGCTCTCAGGCTACAACAGGCTGCTCTGCTACCAGCTCAGGAGCTCTCTGAGTGATTTGTCCCCTGAGCTCTGTCTGACGCCATCAGGGCTACTTTGGTAGGTGTGCTGAGGAGTGAAGGGAAAACTCAACCAAGCAAAATGCAGCTATCCAGTTTGTCTTTTCCGGGCTGTTTTGAAGTTCATGAACACTCTGGGAGCAGAGAGAGGGATGGCACAGCACTCTGATATCTGAAGGAAAGGAAAGGCAGGAATTGAAGAACATCCTTTTTATCAGAAAGACTGTTGGTAGAAAGAAAAGGTTAGGTTTTTTTTGGCAGGCTAAAAATTTTGGACTTTGGCACAGTAATGTCAAAGTATCCAAAAGTTAGGAATTGTAGGGTGGGAAGAGGCAGTTGCAGGGAAATTGAGCCCCAAAGTTGTTGCAGTGTCATTTATACAGGAAAGGTCAGTTTTCATTTCTACTGCCTTTTATCAGAAACACCCTCTGCCTTCTGCCATCAAGAATCTCCTGCAGGTCTTTAATCACACAGAAACAGAGTTATAAGCCTCCAGTCTTTTGTGTTTGTGCATCAATGATACTATTCATATCTCTTGACTATCAAGGTAACAAGCAGAGGGTATTCCTTTGGTCTGGCATCTTCTTTCAGAAATTAAAGCTTTCATTTTTTGTATAGGAAGAAAAATCAACCATATGTCTTTCCCTGTTTTTGATACTATTAATTAGACACATACACTTCAAATTGTTAACTACTGGGAGTACAAGGCACAGCATATTTCAAAGTATTCAGAAATGCCCTACTATGCTGAAGAGCAAAAAAATCCCTTTCTGTTCTGAACATTAGCCAGTCCTAACTACACAAAATGATAATGCATGTAATGAATTGTTTTCCATATTTGAGTCAATAAAGGCCAGATTCCTCAGCTGAAATCAACAGATAAAATAAATAAATATAAATATAAATATAAATATAAATATAAATATAAATATAAATATAAATAATATAAATATAAATATAAATATAAATATAAATATAAATAATAAAAGCTATCAAAAGCGTTTTTGCAGTAAAATTTTGAAGGAGTAAAAGAAATGAAAGAAATGTTGGGTAGTTAAATGCAGGAAAGAGTACTGCAAGAATAAGCTCATACATCCTGAAGACTGCTAAAAGTGTCATAGACATAGAAATAAACACTGTTCCCAAATATTAATGGATTTTCAGTCAGAAGAAGGATAGACTTTGATAGAAACACACCCAGTAAGAAATTACATAAACTCCATTTTGAATATTTTAATGAGACTCACAGTTAGCTTCAACATAGAAATGAATCCTAGCTTTAAAAACTACTAGAATATTCCTTGTGTTCTTTGAGATTACTTTCTTACTGTTCTTTCTATTTTTTTGAATTGGTATGTCAAAGTCTCAGCTTTTCAAAGACAAAAGCTTCATTTTACTGAATACTATACAGCCTAGTACACTATTTACAACATAGCCACTACTTATTTATAGGCTGAGACTTTGATTGTTCAAAGGATGTAAAAAATAATTGTAAAGCATGCCTGCCATATGAATAGAGTCCCTGGCCAAGGGACTGATGTCTAAATAAGCACAAGATATTTGAAGAGAGTTTAGGGTTTACTTGATTATGGGAACAAAGGATGAAGATAACACTAATAGTAATGTAAAGACATAAGTTTTAACAAGTTTAAATAAAATGAAAAAAAAATGGCTATAACTTTGTAACTTTTTTTTTGTAATTAGATCACAATGACAGATGCATAGTGAGAGACATAAGACAGAAGAATAAGAAAACATCTGTGCACTGTTTTTATTTTTAAATATGGTGTGATCTCCTAGAGTTAGGGTTTTCATGCAGGCAGGTACATGAAACTTAAGTTTTGCATTTCAGAGTTCCTTAACAACTATGGACAGGTCAATCTGTATCTGAATTGGAACATCAAATTAATTTATACACTAGTTATCTCATCTAGAGTCTTTAAATTCAGGGCCTTTTCAATGAAAAAGTTTGTTGACTCACTTTCAGTTGTTCACAGCTAAAGCAAGTAAGTGAATGAATGAGTGAATGGGCCATTCAATGTATGTCTGTTTCAATATTGTATTAATGATGCATTCTACTATTTTGTTGAAAATGTCCTCAATCTGAAGATAATTTATGTTAAAGGGCAGCCAAAAATAGAAACCACTTCAAAAAGGTCAAAACCAACCTAAACACTTCACAAAATTAAAAATTAAATAATTTGGTTTAAAAATTTTGTTTTAGTTTTGGATGTTGTCATTTTTGGACATTCTGTAGTAATGCACCAGAGGAAACAGCAGAAAAACTGCTTCCTGGGTTCAATTGGCAGGAGATCATCATTCTGCCACTGACCAAAGCAGGCTCCTATTTCACGTGGACATGAAGTCAGTAACTATTTTTTCTTTTCCAAATGAATAATGGAAGACAGTTCTTAAGGGATGTGATAACAGAATTTAATAGCTAACACTTGTTATTCCAATACGAAAATCATCTAATCTGCACACAGATATTAGGCATTCCTTGTAATACATTTTCTCCAAGTCTCACAAAGCAGAGTTGAGAAATGTGGATCAGGTAAAGGAGGGTATGAGTAAAATCTTTCATAAATGCGAGCTTTGGTGTCAAGGAAGACTGCAGATGCTAGTATTCCAGTATATTATACTGTAGTACTGAACTCATATAGCTACATTGGTTCAGTATTTAAAGGAATACTGAAGAATGAAGGAATACTAAGCAGAAATTTGGCTTACTGTCCTTTAGACAGACTTGTTCCTCTTAGATGGTAAAAAAAATGGATCTGGAGTATTTCTTGTGCACTTGCCTTTTTTTTCCACAGCAGTGGAAATCTCCACCTCCTTATGTGGCAGTAGGACATTGGCCAGATAGGATATTGGTGCATGGGTGCTCCAAGTGAATAACAACTTCCTGCAGGGGCTGCTTGGGAATTGTAACATAATTAATTAATTAGTTGATTAATTTCTGAATCAGTGACTTGCTGTACTTGCAAGGCAAAAATAACATCAATACTCCTACCATCACAAGTATTCTTAAGCATTAAATTCATCAATGTTCAGACAGAGAGTAAATTTAGAGAGGTGCAGACCAACAGCCTGTTTTCTATTTCTATATGGAAGTTACTGATCCATCTGTTGAGTTCAGCCCTAGTGATCAAATTTAGGTCCAGTGTCTTGTTAACATAGTTACTTGAGTCTTAAACCACCTAACAGTAAAGCTGTGCATTTATTTCAGCTCTTAGGTGTCTGTGAAAATATGATGTCAATTTTTAAATGCTTTAAAAAAATCTGTTTCTGCAGTAAATGGATAATGTCACAGTTTTTGGACACTTGCTTAGGCAACTAGTTACTGTCATGTTTGTAGAAAAACAGTGTAACCCAGATCCACTTTCAGTTTTGTTTATCTGTTCACCTCAATAGCTGAACAGAAAGAAGGACTGGGGAGAAAGTACAGATTGTGAAAAACTCCTATAATTTTTGAAGATACTCCAGGGAAAAATAAATTGATTCCCTTAATTTTGCCAGAAATGAGTGTAACATAGAAATGAAGACAGGTAATATGTGCTAAATAGCCTTTTAGCTGTTTTTGAATTGTAGAGCTCTTGCCAATGTGTTGTATCACCAAGGGGCATAACCCACATTACATTGAAGGAATATTGCCTGAATGATATACATATGTAGATGTACACAGCTCATGGGTATTATTACAGCAGGGACTGTAGAAGAAATCCTGTGCTGTATTACATGTTAGTAAGTCCCTTCCCACTAACTAGAAAACTGGACATGAAAAGATACTCATTCATACTTGTTTGGAAGTCCTTTGCTCATCTTTCTTCACACTAGTTTCACACACAAAGCTATTTTGGTATTCATGTTGAATGAAGATCAAAATGATTTTGTACAGCACCTTTTGTGGTCTATTCTAGTTACCTGGGGACACAGATTAGCATTGCAATAGCTCTAAGTGCCAAATGTATTTGCTGTGGGAATACTCAGATACACAGTAGATTGCCAGCACTTCACTACAGGGTTCTTTCCTGAAAATGATGACTTGATTGTTTCTTATTTCACATTTTTATCAGAGTATAGTGCCACTGTTTACATAATTCTACATAACCTATAGGAAGTCAAGAAACTGCAAAAAAGATCTAGTCTAACATCATAAGGCTGGTATAAAAACAATGAGAAAAGTAGCTATCAGACCAGAATTAATCTTTCTCATCCAGACTCTTGTCTCAAGACAACACCCATTACTAGGTGTTTTAGGAGAAGGTGTGCAATACTTATGGCTTAACATGCTCACAGCTCAGCTTCCTTCCTACCTACCAGTTCTGGCTTTAAATTGGCACATGCCTGGAAGCATGAGACTGCATTTTCCTAATCTAATTCTATCCTATCTACCACTAGATTATCAGTTTTTAAAACCTCAGGAGAAATTGTGGCTCCCAGAACTCTACCACGAATAGATGACTTGGTTCAGCAAATATTAGGCACAGCAGAAAGCAGATGGTGTTTGGGATTCTGATATATGAACTTCTGCAAACTGAGCTGGAGTGCTGTGAATGGTTATTTTCCAGACTCTTTCTGCTAGAGGCTCCTGTCCTTCTGCTGCATCAGATGTGTACTGGTGTGCCAGCTGCACCCCTTCACTCACTACTTTCTCAGCCCAAAACTCATTAGCAAAAGCGTGGTCCTCTGAGCTGTTATTCTAGACTGTGATGTGAAGCCTTCTGTTTATTGCTCTTCCAGGCTAGTAACATGTTGTGGGAGGCAAGTGGAAAACTGGGATACTATCCCTGTATAACTTTGTCTGTAGGAACTCTTCAGCTTCTGTTGCTCAGCATGCTTAACAAGGGAGGTCCCAACCCCAAATCCTAATTTGAGAAAATTGCTAGAGTTTGTAAGTTATGCCTGAGAAAAAGATTGGTGAATTGTGGCTGTTGTATTGCCTGTATGGCACAGATGTGCAGGGAATGATTGTGCTTATGGATGTGTTATGTCCCAGAGGTAGCAAGGCTGGAAGAGGAGCAGTAGTGAAATGTCATCCACAGGTGACCCAACAGCCAGTGCTCTCTCTGCCTGTTCTTTGATAGCCCAATTCTTGGGCACATTTGTACCTCCCACACATGAGAGCTAATGCTTCTGTGAGTTGTTGCTCTGAGATTACTACTCAGCGTCCTGCTGGGGAGTGTCTCAGGGGCAACACCAGCTCACATCCTTGCTTCAGCACTGCAACTCATAACAACATAGTGCTGACAGAGTGTTGCCTATATAAGCAAGAAAAGCTCTGAGATATTTGCAGAAAAAGCACTGTAAGAGTGTTCCTATTTCACAATGATTTTCATTTTTTTTTTGCAGTCCAGAAAATCTTGGGCTTACACAGGTCACTAAATACAACTGTGTCTTCTTAATGAGCTGCTCCATTCCTTCTCTATTTTACTCATCTTTAAGCCTCTATTAATGGCATATGAGTGCTGGTAATGCTATTGATAGACATCTGCTTAAAGTGTTTTGGGTGTTTTCTGTCAGAGGTCTAGGCTGGAGTTCTCTCCAGCTGGCTGTTACATGTAGACTGTCTGCCAAGTAGGCTTGGATCATTTCAAAGCCATATTGACTTTAATACAGACAAAACCTGCTGAAGATCATGGCTTTTATCAACTAGAGACAGGCACCTTCTGAATTTTTCTCCTAGAGAGGTAAGTGAGTTTTAAGGCTCTGACCTGTTGAAGCTACAGTCAACGACCTGCCAAACCATCCTGTAGCACAACTGTGATGGTTATGCTGCCTGTGTTTACTTCTTCTGACACATACTTCTTTTCCTATTGGTTTCCTTGACTCAAAATCAGGGAATTCTGCAGTATGGGAGTAAAATAGGTAGTTCTGGAGAATTCAATGCCTTTATGCTGTTTTGTTGCTCAAAAGTGTATTAGTCACACTGGCAGAAGCACACAGAAGATACACCCTTCCTTGGGGAGCTTACAACTTAACTGAAGAGAAGAACTAATAAATATAGGCAAAGGAAGAAGTGGAATACCTGAGGAAGGATACAGCATAGGTAGACATTTTGATAAATATTTCATAAGCATAGGTTTGAACTTTTCCGGTATCAGTTGGTGAAGATTTATGGATAAGATTACAAAAACATAAGGAATATCTGACTAGGTCAGATCAATGGTCCGTTTAGTCCCGTATTCTGTTTCAGCAGTGGGAATAAATGATGCTACTTAAAGAAAGGAAATGAGCTTGGCCACTTTCTGCACTCTATATTTAAAACCACAGGACACCGCAGTGCTCATCTGGTCTGACCTACATGACATAGAACTACAGAGCCTCACTGAATTAATTTCTCTTTGAACTAGAAGAAGATGTTGTGCACCTCAGTGACACTTTGCTGCTTAACACCAGCTGTGGATTTACCCAGAGGTCTTTGTGGCTTTGTTTTCTTTTCATTTAACATGTTTGAAATGTTAATGTGCTTCTTTTTTATAAAATAAGTTTTTATCACCAACATCAGCATTTTATTTTTCTTTGCCTTGATAGCTTTCTCATCCTTGGAATAGAAATAAAAAAAAGAAAACTCCATGTATCAAATGGCAGGAGTTGGTTCCCTGAAAGCAGTAAGTTGAGAGAGGGAAGGAAACAAATTCCGTACACCTGGAACATTTTCTGTTTAGATCCCAATGCCCATCATACTTCTAGTATCATAGAATAAAATCATTCTTCATTGTCAGTTTGGAAGATGGATGTTTAGCCCATGCTTCTGTACATCCACCTTTTATATATTTTATAATTAATTTTCTGGAATCTGGTGTTTGCCTGTGGCCTTACATCTCTTTGTTTATTGTTTGGTTGTTTGTTTTTTTTTTTTTTTTTAATTCAGTGTTTTATGCCAAAGGTTACCTAAATACTTATGTGATGGTTTGCCAACTGAAGTACATAATGTTCCATCCTAAGGGAAGTTGTCTGCTTCTACTAACCTCACAGAAAAAGTCAGTCTGAGAACCATGTGCCAGATCCTTGTGTGATGTAAACTGGCTTAGCTCCACTGAGGTAAATGAAGCCTGCCAAATAATGGCAGCTGAGGCACTTAAGACATATCAAATGAAGTGCTACACAGAAATGCAAAGAGGCATCACAGTCATTGTACAAAAGTGTAATAAACTTCTGAAAGGGTTTTCTGCAGCTATCTGTGATTATCTCAGGGAAATGCTTTACCCTGCAGTTTGCAGAACTTCTCTAAAGCTTTCCACCTTCCCTTTTTGTTTTTATAGTCCAATATTGAATATAGACAGATTAGATAGAAGGGGAGATATTTGGAACAAATTCCTTCTCAAACAACAGAGCAAATGAAAGGTAACATAACCTTTGCTCTCTTAGTGACTTTCCAAAACAGCTTCCTAGCATAAACAAATAGGCAAATACTGTTTTCTCCCCAACAAAGTAAATCATGCATTGTGAGAAACTGTTATAGTATTTCAGCTCTGTCATGATTTATTAAATGCAAATCCAAAATATTTATGATTTTCTGGATGGGTTTACATTTCTCTTTTTGATGCTAGGGGAAACACATACTGTAAATAATGTAATTTAAACTGCTGTTCAGCTATATCTGAACATCATTGCTCAGAATTTTCAGTAGTCTTTGCACTTTGCATAGATGCTTTTATTTATACTTTGACATGAAGGGGCATATTTCCAAATTTATGTAGCACATTAAGTACTCTGTGATTTTATTTTTACTTTGCAGATTTTCAACATTTACAGTAAATATATCTGGTGATTTATTTTAATTATAGAAGTGCTTAGAGGCCATGCAAAGCATAAAGCTATTGTGTAATTACTTGTACACAAAACTGTCAGCTTCCAGTTTATATAGAAACTACTTGAAAGCTTAACTTTGAACAGATACTTAAGTAACACAGCAGAGGCAGCAAGGGGTTTCTGAATGGACCACTGGACAGGAGAGTTGGAGAAGTGGGACCCCAATGGGGATGCACACACCTCAGGCACTGAGGCCATCTGCCCCACTCCCTCCACCAAGGAGAGCATCTCGAAACCCTCAGCAAATGCCCAGCTGGAATGAGGTTTGAGTGCCAAAATATCTTTCAATGGCTGAGGCAATCCAGAGCGCCTTTCTTCTTCCTGTTCTAAGCAGTTTAATTAGGAATGTAAATGAATATATGAGGAGCTTTTTCTGTTCTTATTTTACAGGGGAGCAGCACTCTAATGAGATCCTGCCATTAATTTTACTGTCCATGCCATCCCTGTATTTATGGTTGCTGTATCTGGAACATTTCCCCATTTGGATTTCAGCCTTCTGTTCAAAATGAAATAGATGTTGGAGGCCTTGGCTCGGGGTTTACATAATCTCTGCTAACTGTGGAAAAGCTGCTATGACTTCAAGGTGTGGATCTTTGCAGCTGTCTTGCTCACAGGGAGGGTGCACCCAATTATTGCCTCCTGCCTGGTGCAAAACTGCAATGTATCTTCCAGGTCGCAGTTCCATGGTCCCCTGGAGCTGAGCATTACATGCTGAGTCCTCCTGGAAACCCATTAATAAGCAGCCGGGCCCTCTGCTTAGCTACGAGCCAGGCTGGCTCTGAGTTTCAACTTGTTTTTTCTCATGCGGTGGCTGTGGAGACATTCCAGTCACACAATTAATCCACAAAGAGAGAGGCTGGAGAAAGCAGTTGGGATGCAGGCTCCAAATGAGAACACTGCAATATGTTGCTCACTGGTATGCCTGCACATGGGTGGCATCCTAAGGCAGGACCCCATTGGATACAGTGTGACACGAGAATGAGAGGAAGACCGTGAGAGGGTCCTTCAGTCTTTCCTCTCCCTGGGAATGAGTTCAGGGCAGGCTCCAGATGGGTTTGGTGAAGGCCACAACAACCAGCTGGGGAACCACTGGTCACACTGGTCACCCACACCAGTAGGAAAGGGGGTAGGACATGGCAGCTCATATGCTGCCTCTTGGCTCCAGTGGTCCACCCAGGATTGGCACATTTATCAGCAGAAACTCTTGGCAGTGCAGTAGGGAACTGCAATCTGGAGCCGGTCCCGCTTTTGAACGGAGTGTTTTCTATGGAAAAAAAAATCTTTGTTGACCAGAGCAGGATAAAATTTCTCTAATGAGAATATATTAAGGTTAGCACATTCCCATCTAGTCAGCTGTGCTCAGAAATTGGCTATTAGATTTTTATTTAGATTTCTTTTTTAAAAAATATGAAAATGCAATACCCTTGTCTAAATCCCGGGGCATGAACAAACAAGACATTTTAATAAGTGTGCTAATGTTCTTATTACAAGCCTCTTGGTGCACCCAAACGAAAGCCTTTCCTCACAACTCAATTATTTCCATTTACTCTATCTGCACAAAAAGCCTGGAAAAATAAGAGCTTAGGTGCATTTGGAAAATAGCGATTTTGAGTACTGTCAGATAAAGGTTGGGGGAGTGAGTCTCCAAAGACATTTCATAGATTGTTCCCTCCACAGTCTGTCCCAGCTTTGTTTCTAGACCCCATGCTGTTCGTGAAAGCAGCAATGCCTATTTTGTTTCTAATAAGAAGAGAAGAGAGAGGGAGGATCTCTGTGACACCCAAGACTGAGAGGAGCCATGACTGTACGTGCATGTATTTGCTGTGCAGACGGCTGCTCAGCCCAGAAACAAAATGGAAGGCAAAGCAAGATCCGCGTCTCATGACAGCTTTATTGCTTTTCTCCCCTGGAGGCATTACGACACTTATTGTAGCATTTTTGGGAGACTTTGAAGTTCCTTTACTTCTAATTGCAGAACTCATGTCATTTAGGGAATTTGAAAATAGCCTCTTTTCATCTTTTTCAACAGTGAAATGGTACATGTTAACGTTTTATTCTGCACATTATGAATTCAGAGATACAGAAATGACTGGCGTTTCGTTGCGCATCTTGCTGTGATTTTCTCAGCTGAAAAATACCTACTCAAACCCAGCCACTGCCACGATGCTATGAGATGCCTCTTAGAGAAGTGTCTTTGGGAGCCAAGCTCCTGACCCACCAGGGGCAGCCTCACTGCCTCCAGGTGCAGCACAGCATTTCTACCTGCTCCTCCAGACTTCTACCTCGCTGTGTGGTCCCCATGCCATGTGCTCACAGGATCAAGCTGGGGGAATATGGCTGGAGCTGCCATCCCTGTGCAGGATTTACCACTGAACAAAGCATGGACTGGGTCGTGACAGCTGGTGTGGGATCCCTGGGGCAGGGATGTGCATCTTCTGCTTAATTTGGGCCATAACAGAGCAAAGCATGGGCACCAGTAGAATGTAAATAATAAAAGGAATAATAAATTGTGAAATCAAGCCCTGTAATGAAAAAATAAATAATCTAGATGGACTGTCTCGGAGTGCCTAAACCTGATTTATTAGCAATTCCAGCTGACCGTTATTATTAGGTGAGCAACTTGCAGTGATTTTTCACCTGATGCTCTGCAAATTAACTATGCTGCAGGACGAATGCAGGAGATTTGTGTTTATTGTTTTATGAAATTATACAGTAGGTAAAAATTCTCTTGGAACATCACCACCATCACTTTGCAGTTTTATGACCTATAGCGCATCTGACACACAGTAGTACTGCTGCTCAACACAGATGTACTGCAACATCAGTATCACTGGTCATCTGGAGCAGTGAATAACAGCAACAGGAGCAGAGACAATGCTTATTTTGGGTTGGCACAGAAATCCACTCACCTGCAGGTTATTCTCATGCTTATTCCATATGAAAGAGCAGAGGGAGGCTTTAGTTTTCCAACACGTTATACACTAATGTTTCCTAGGCCAAAATTCTGAGCCAGGTATCCTAATTATGTACAAATTCCCTCCCACCCTCCCCCACTGCACTGACAGATGAATCAGTGGTTGTGCTTATTTACCCTCCTCAAAGAGGATGCAATTATGACCCTGAGGAAAAAATGTAGTTGCATATGCAGAAGAGGCTGGTGGCAATTCACATACTTAGTTTAGCTCTTACTGTAGAAAATGGCATTACTGCAGAGCCCAAATATTTCTTTTATGTCAGACTCTACTTACTGGTTTCCATTTCCTAGAGTCAATACAGAACTCAATCATGTCAAAAGGAAAATTCGATAAGAAAGTCCTTTATGGTATAAGCCTAATTATAGATATATTTTCCTTTGTAAAAGTAGAAGAAATCCCAGAATCAGAGGCCTTTACACACACATCTTTCTACACAATATAAATTAGCTGTATTTATATGTAAAATATTATGAGTGAACTTTCATTATTCCTTACATAAAAGACTTACGGGAAAAAGCCTGAAAAAGTTTTATTCATGATTAAATCACTGCACGATGGCATCTTAACTGTGTTGATAGAGAAGGAAAAGCATTGAAAATTAAGTATGATACAGCAATATTTTTAACATCTTGATGTCTGTCCTGTAACACATTGATTCAGACATTAAAGCCCACATTTTGAAACTTGTTGAGAAAAATATTGGAAAGTGAGCTGTCCCTGGTGTCCTCAGATCCATAGAAACTGTTTTCAGTCTCTTAATTGTCCAGCCAATGAGCTGGTCTTGAGAATTATGTTTCAAATGAATTGTGCTGGAGCATACTGCAAGTGTTGGGGGCTTTTATCTGAGGAAGGATGAGGAGTTCACCTTGGGCTGGATTCTAATCTCCTATTACTTTAAAAGTTTGTTTGGGTTTTTGTTTGTGTTTCTCAGTGAACTAAGTGCATATAAACTCTTAGTGGCATGAAGCAGAGCATCACAATCTAGTCCAGTTTGAGATAAATATTTTATATGATGCTAAGATAAGTTATTTTGGAGAATTTAGACTCAAGAAAAATAAAGGAAAAATTAAGAAACCTCTTATGCTGCATAAGAGCCGAATGACAGATTTTGAGGGTGGAAACAAAGTCTTTACAACAAATCTAGAATCAAACCTCATTCCTCCATTTCTTTAGAAAGACAGAGTCAACTTTGCTCCTGAAAATATTAGAAAGTTCACAATTAATTTAATCTCAAGAACAACACATATTATATGGATTTTTCTACACCTTTTTCACTCCTTTTTTTAACCTCCCCCACCTTTTACCAGAGATATAAGCAGTAACCCAGCACTAAATAATTTTCTCCTTGTAGCACTGGATAACAGTGACGTGAATAACAGTGATGTTACAGCAATATAACAGCAATGAAATATGAACTTAAATCTCCACTCTTTTCTATTGTCCATTGTGAGATTTTATGTGAGATATCTAGTTCAGTGCAAAAGCACACTTTCCCTATTCACTGCAGGCACAGTGTAAGATTTTAATATCTTAATTGCAAAAGTACATATCCATCCTAGGAAGAATACAGAATGCATGTTGTGCCTGCTGTGTACAGATCTATGGCAGAGCCAGCAAGTTAAACTCAGTAGAACAGGCTCTTAAAATTAAAGCTTGATCCCAGACCAGTGCTAAATTTTCCCTTCCAGCAAGCTCTGTCACTGCTGCTCAGCTGCTCTGCAACATCTGCCTCTTCCCTTCTTTTCTTGCCCAGACACAAGGTGAGAGGTTCCCACTCCATCTCACTCCAAGGTTTGCAATCAACAAAGCCTTGCCTATGATGTAGGCAAATATATCCCAGATTTATTTGGCTAAACCGAATTTGAGAGCAGGAGCAGAAGGATGGCAAGTGCAGTAGCCCTTTGTTATCTTCTTTATAAAGTTGCTGTCAGTAAGAAACAGAGCAAAAATCGATGTTTTTTTTTTTTTTAACAGAAATTGAAAGAACTCAATACCTAATTAATTCATGCCTTTCAGTTCCTGTAACTGCTAACAATGCTGGACACATTTCCAGCATTTCTTATTGTACTTTTTTTCCTGTGTCTTCTCTCCTACATAACACAACTTATACTGTATTTTTGATGTTTCTTTTATATACTTAAGGCTTTCCCACTGGTATTTTTCTCAGGAGCCTCCAAAGCTAATTTCCAGAGGATAAAACACTGCCAAGCTAATGTCAGCTGATCATCACTATGATTTCATACAGCTATGACACTATCAGCCACATCTACAGCCAGATGCAAACTAGCCACTGTTATCAGACAGAACCTTCATAAATAAAGACATCATGGCATTCTCAAAAAGCCAAAGTTGGTGTTGGCCAGATCAGAATGTAGAAGTGAAAACAAACAATCAAAAAAATCAGTTGTGTGTGCTTGAAACACAATAGCAAACATTTAATTTCTTTACTTGAATGGGATGGGTTTACTTTGGACTAAAATAAAGTGACTTCCTCTTAGAATATTTGATTGATTGCTACTTAGCTTTTAATATTTGAAGTATGCTTGAGAGGCTACTTAATCAGTTTTTCAGATAAATAATACTGACTGGTGTGTCTAGATTATGAGAGAGATGCTTGAAGAATATAATTTTATACATGCACACACAATCACACTGAGAAAAAAACTGGATTTCTACATTTGCATACTACTGAAAGAGAAACTACTGTGAAAACCAGTTTAAGAGCTCTGGAGAAAGTCTGATCTCATCAAAATACAGGAAGAAGCTTCCTGAAGCTAAGAAACAAGAAAAAAAAAAGAGGAACCTTGTATGCTGGAAGAGCAAATACTGCTCATTCAAGAAAGATAAACCAGAAATAAGAAGAAAACCACAAAGGTTTAGAAGTAAATTCTTGTCTCAGTGAGCTGCCTACTAATATTTGCACAGCTCTGACATCACTTGCTGAAACAAGTTGGAATGTGACAACAATCCTGAATGGTACTAACGTGCCTCATGTCACATGCCTTCACTCACCCTTAATCTTCTCTTAAAGCTTTGAGAACAAATGTAAAGTAAGAGAAAGTTTTTAACTGGAACCATTGAATTATCACTTTTAGAGAATCACTGAAGTGATTTGGTCATTAGAACTTGGGATTACTCACTGCAGCAGTTGCACTCTGCCATGTAGGATAACACCAAGCAGTAGGGATGCTCATATATGAGCCCCCCTGCAAGTCATTCCAATGCTTGGGTACCATTTCCATCCTGAATTGCAATGAAAAGCCAAAACAGGAACTAAAAGTGGATGTGAGGAACTCTGCAAGTTTGAACCCATTTAAATATGTCAAGGAACAAGGCTTTTGCATGGAGTGACAATTTAACGATGCTCCTTTGAGTTGTGACAATTTGTGCAAATTGTAATTCTAAATCATGCACTGCTGTTCTCTTGAATGTGTTGGTATCTGCCTTGACTACATCTCCTGCACTACATTTTAGTCAGGGGTTGCACTGACTCATTATAGCAGGAAAATGGAATACAGCAGAGGGAATTGTAGCTTCCAGTGCAGAGATTAACTGAATTACCATGGAATGTATTAATTTGGCTTAAGTGTATGGTAGAATCAGGTTAAACTGTTCAGAGCTCTGTTCACCAGTAAGGTGATCAGGAAAATCACTCTGTAGGAGGGAGTTTTGAACTCCTCTCAGGCTACATCACAGACAGCATAAATTCCATAATTTTTTTTCTTGGACTGCTGTCACTAGATTGTGTTCAGGGTGGTGTTTTCCTCCATCTGTGCACCTGCCTCTGTGATTCCTTCTTGGATGCTAACACCACCATGCCTCCTCACCTCTCAGGAACTGAGCTGTTTCTTATGACTATGTCAAGACAAGAAACAGTGACTGCAGAGGTTTTGTCTGAGTCATAAACCCTGAGAAAATGTCAATATACCATCCACATTACTATGTATTTTTGTAAAAATGCTTTGAAAGAAAGAAAGTGTGAAAAAAGAGGAGAAGAAGAGATAGATGAAAATTCAGTAAGAAGAAATAGTTTGGGAGCTGTCTGTATATGCTCACAGAAATCTATAATGGAGCCTAAAACTCATTGCTGTCACTGTAGCAGCAGGAGGCTGAGTTGTGCAACCCCAGCATAGTTACAGCGACACTTGATGCACAGTTGGTCCCTTTCCAATTTGGATGATCAGACTTCAGGGAGGATGGAGCAACCCCTTTCACAGCCTTTCAAAACATGCCATTGTGGAAACAGTGAGGGAGCCATGGTTGGCACAGAGAAGAAAACAGAAAAGAGAGTTCAGAGGCTGTCTGCTCTTGGCAGCAGAGCTGTGGACAAGGTGTGGTGTAGGGGGAAGCAGGATGGAGGGAACCATGGAATGAGTGTGATGGAGAGATGTCCGGAGCTCAAAGACCATAAATAGCTCAAAATTTTCCAGATAAGTTCTTTTTTTTTTTTTTTTTTAGGAGGAAGAGCTGATGAAAGAGATGAGCTGACATAAAAATACATTCTGCAAAGAGCAGCACATTTGCCTATTTCTGCATCACAGGAGTCCTTTTTTACTATTATGCCGATAGGAGTAAAGACTGTTATGGAAAGTGGCATGATTTCTGCTACATCTTAACTGGGTTTTATTTTCTTGGCATAACTTTATTGATCAGTGCTTCACTCCAAGTAATATGGGCCTTATTTTTTTCAGTTATGAAAGAAAATTATTTATTTCTCAGCTAGTGTGGTTGTATGAATACAGTAGTTGAGTACGGGGGAGGCAGGTATGGCTGTGCTAGTAAGTTAAACACGCACTGAATGTGCTGGGCTACTTGGTGTCACAGATTTATGCTACTAAATTTTCTCCACCTCTAGAGTGTAATGACCACAGATCACCTGTTAAGAATATCTTCTGGTAAATTCCAGTTCCCAAACCTTGGCTGGGAATTGTTTGAGGGGACTGGGTATGGGGAAAAAGCACACAAGGTGGTATCCTAACGTTTTAGAATACAGATAATTTCTGTTCAGTGCTAAGAAACAAATCTTCTCTGTTCTTTACTAATGCAAACTTACACTGTGGTTAGTTGTCTCCCAAATCAGTGAAGCAGACTCCACCATTACCAAATGTTTGGATATTTACATAGATTTAACTCTATTTGAAATGGAACAAGAATCTGTTATATTCCTCATGCTCTTGCCACTCTTTTCCTTCATAGTGTAATTCTTGTTGGTGAAATGAATTACAATTTATTTAATGTGTGTGTGAAGTAACAATAGAAGGTAAAACCTTTCCAGTTTATATGTATAAATATGAGAAAGCTTATGGGACCTCACCTGAGTACTGAGTGTGTGCCAACATACAGGGGACCAGTACTGGAGATGGTCTTGCAGAGAGCTGCCTTGATGAGTACAAGCCATGGACACATGCACTGCAAGGAGAGGTGGAAAGAACGGGTGCTAGGTCTGGTGAAGGAGACAGTAAGGAGCAATATGATGGGAGCCTACATGTATTTGAAGAGAAGGTGCAAAGATGTCTGACCCAAACTTCTTTCAGTTAGTAGATGGTATAACAAAAGGTGGTAGTAACAGATTGTGGATGGGAGGAATGAATTAGGATAATATGAGAAAAAGATCATCTTCACTAGTAAACTAGAGGAGCGGAACAGGATAGCAATAAAGGTGTTTGAATCTCTGCCAGTGAAGCTTTGCAAGACTTAGCTAGACAAGGTAGTGGCTGATCCAGCCTGGTAATGTTGTCATCTGTCTTTGAGTGAAATGACCTAGATGGGCTTGGTGATCTGCAGCCAGCACTGCTCCTTCTGTGAGGGAGAACCCATATTCACCAATGCTGGCCATGAGCTTCGTCCAGAAAAAAATGATGTTGACCACAAATTGTGCAGGAACTTCAACTGTATTCTAGCTCAGCGTATGATATTTTTGATAAAAAAGGCTCACATTCAACTAAATGTGGCACTTAGTGTTATGGTTAATTGACTTGGTGGTGTCTGGGCAAAGGTTTTTGCAGTCTTAGTGACTCCCTTGTTTTATGCTCTGCCCTTTCAGACCAACAGTGGAGTTTACATCTTGAAAAAGTGCATTCTTGTTATTGGTAGAAATGATTTCATTCATATGCTGGGAAATTTACTTAATCTTCAGTTTAGATACTGAAGATCATAATGTATTTCAGCTACTTTTTCTTTCTTATAAGAGGTATCTAATTGCAGTTTTTGTCTTTACAGGCAATTTTTATGTTCCAACTAGGAAATGTTCATATGACGTCAAGGAGATCAAATTTTGCCTATATGCATAGAAAATACTCAAATCTGCTGACAAATATATGTTAGTAGTTTGTAAGAACTTGGTATGCACTGATATTAGGATGTATTTGACAAGATTTATCAGAAACCAGTTCATGGAGATATTGGCCAAACTGCACAAGTGTAAGTGAAAGCCACTCACAGCCAAATTAACTTAATAGAAATGCTGTTGCTAGCATAGCACAGTGCACTAAAGATAAAATACAGTACCTGGTCAAAGAGGAGAGCACAGCTAAGCATTTAATCCATTAACTGTGAAGCTTCCAGTCCAGTCACACAGCTAGCAGTGATTTGTATGTTTGAAGCAATGGTACAACAGCATGGCCCACAACCAAATCTGCAGCCTTGTTGAGCTGGAGCCTTGTGCACCCAGTGCTGAGGACACAACAAAGCATGCAAAAGCTGTTTGGTGTTTTCAAATTGGAAAGACACACCATGAAACTCAGCCTTTGTCTCTTTCATGCCACCCACTCAGGGTGTCCTGCATTACACTCCTGCAAACTCCCCATCTGTGAACAGCACCTTACTGTACTCTGCATTCCAGCTTGGCTGACACATTCTAAAAAAATCCTACATTGCATTTTGGGCCATTTAAAAACCTGCCCAAGTTTAATCTCCACACTCATTCAAATCAACATTAAAGTTAGAATTGAGAGGGAATTATTTTGTGTATTTGTGAAACCGCTCTCATTTTCTTCCAAATATTTTGCTTTAAAATAAAAAAAAAAAAAAATTTAAATTCTTCAAATAGAAAAGTTCCCTCCCTTTCCAGCTTTTGACCACTGAAAAGATCCTTAGTGTTTAGTGAGTTTCAAAACCTAGTTTTAACTGGTTAACATGCTATTAACACAGTCTTCACTTTCCCCTTAAAAAATAAAGAATAAGAAAGCAGGCATTCCATGAAGATGCAAATTGGAAAAGGAATTAAAACATGGCAATTAAAACTATTTCATGAGCCCTAAAATTTTCCCTGGATTAAAAAAGTGCAGTGCCAGCCCTGAGCAGTTCTGTAGAAGAGGAGTAAGGCTTTGTTGGTGTTGCATGGTGTTCTGCATGTTTGTTTCATTCTGCTTTATATGAGCTTTTATACTTTTTTTTCTGGTGAATAGTAATGTTGTTAGTGTGAGAGTGTAGCTTTGCTTGGTTCCCCGTGGCGGCAGAGGTTATGCATTCACCTAAATGTGTTCTCTGTGTCCCCCTCCACTGTACTTTCTGAAATCACTGGGCTGTCAAATCAAGTTGAAACTGCTGTCAAAGATATTAAGTTCCCACAAGTTACATGAAAACAGGTGGCTGGGAGAAGAACAACCCTATTAGTATCCTCGCAGAGGGGAAAGTTGCAAGATAACTTCACCTTTTGTTCGTCACAAGAATTCAACAAGGCAGAAGCACTTGATAGAAAAAAAAGAAAGGTTCCTTACACTTAAGAGACATCTTCAAGTGGCACCTTATCAGATGCTGAGGAACTTGACCATGAGATCTGACACCATGGGAAAATTGGCTCCACTTTGTTACTGGGTTTCTTATTAAGGGATGCATTTCTTCGATGGGGTTGTTCTTTGTGTAACCTCTCCCTACATGTTTGGAAAGTCTGACACATGGAGAAGTGTAACTGCAGCTGTGCATCAAAGATCTTCTGGAAAAATTATGGCAACCAAATCCCCAAAGCTTTAAATACACTACACTATGGGAAAGAAGGCAGTCTTGACAGAATCCAGGCAGATACAGAGTCATCTTGTGGAGTGGGCAGTACAAGCAATTGCCCAGAATGGCAAAATACCCTTGGTGAGAGTGGTTATGGCTGCATTAGAAAATAGGCTTGCCCTGCTGTGACTGCCAAGAGTCTTGGTAGGTATGGGGCAGCTTCTCACAGAAACCTATTTCCCCCTCACCCATGATAGGAGCAACACCAGGTCACTCCTCGTCCAGCTTTCCAAGCCATTGCCATTGTCCTACCCTGATGCAGCAGCCTAATCCCAACTTCCTCCCCAGTTTCTTCCACACATCATAATATCAAAACTCATCTTCCCCACACGTCTGAAAAATCTTGAGCTGGCTTAAGATATGGAGGAGTACAGCACACTGGAAATGCCACAGGCTCTCTTCTTTTGACAAGCTAACTACAGCTTCTACACGCCATTTTTAACAACCCTAAAGGCAAGCTATGTGCTGCACTGTATTAGAACACCAGCCCTGATCCTATAGCACTGACATCAGAGAAAGTTTTGCTACTGGATTGAATGGGGACAGTTAAAAAGCATATACATTTAAGACAGATTGTGTTTTGCAGCTTTAGACTGTAAATATGCTAACTCTGTGGACATTTAAGTTTCTGTTTCTTACACCTGTTGTAATATTAATGTTTAAGCAGCTAAAACTCTTATTACTAGTCTTTGTTACTAGTCTGTTTCAAGGTTCATGGCCTGATACTTGTGAAAAGTTAAGTAGAGGTATTGCAGAAAGTTATCTGCTAAGTGAAAGAATCATTCTGATTACATTTTTAAATTCCATTCTCATCCTAGAGATGTTACTGGTCCTCCTGGCACTGCAATTTTATGCACCAGTACCTTCAGCAGAATCAGTCATCTCTCTGAAACTGGAACAAGCTGCACAACTAAACCCTGTGGGAGAATTGTGCAGTAATGTGGCCTTGGGGAAAAAATGCAAAGATGAGCTAGCCAGGCTTCATCCAGTATAAGTAGTTTGTAAAACAGAGCCTCCTCCTCAAAAAGGCAGGAATAAAACAAGATCCCTCAAAAGGAGCCTCCTATTTACCTTTGGTTTCCCAGGTATGCACAGTATCCTGTGTTTTGGCTGGGGTGATTTATTTTCTTCACAGTGGCTGATATGGGGCTGTGTTTTGGTTTGTTGCTGGACACAGTATTGACAATACAGGGATATTTTAGTTATTGCTCAGCAGTGCTTACAGGGCCTTTCCTGTGTCTCACCCCAGCAAGGAGGCTAGAGGTGCACAAGAAACTGGAAAGCGACAGAGCACGAAAAGCTGACCCTGCCTGATTAAAGGGATATTGGATATCATATGTCATGCTTAGCTATAAAATCAGGAAAAGGTTGCGGGGGACTGCTTCTCAGGGACTCACTGAGCATTGATTGATCAATTGTGAGCAATAGTTCTCATTTTCATCACTTGTCCTTCTGGGATTTTATTGCCTCTCTTTGTTGCTTTCCATTATTATTATTACTGTTATTATTATTATTATTATTACTACTACTACTACTACTACTACTACTACTACAATTATTAAATTTTTCATATCTCAACCATGAGTTTTCTCATTCTTACCCTTCCAATTTTCTCCTCCCCATTCTGGTGGGGGGTAGTGAGCAAGGGGCTGTGTGATGCTTAGTTATTGGCTGGGGTTAAGCCACAACAGCTCAGAAAAGTCTTCCCTTATGGTGAGAGGGACTTTTTCCTGCCATGCATAAGTAGCTGCGGGATGAAGCTGAGGAGAGGAGCTGGCTGGACTCCAGCTGTAAGGAGCAGCTACGGAAGTGGAGCTCCCTGAGATGTTCCCACAGCCTCAGCCAGCCTCTTACTGCCCCAAGCTCTCCACTGCTAGCCTCCCTTGCCCTCCCTGCAAAGAGGTGTTTAATTGTGTTACCTCATTTTGCCTCTTTGACTGAGAGCTAGACTTGCAGCTGAATTAATTTCTATTCAAGAAGAACATGCTTGATGAAGAAAAGTGTTTGAGAGGACAGACCTTTTGGCTAGAACTCAAACCACTTCATTTTTACTTCTTTAGTGAAGAATTTTGGGGTGAGGGTGAGAGTGTAAATGTGCTGGTGTGGGGGAAAGGACTATTTCACCAGCAATATATTTGGAATATAATCCCTCATTTCAAACTCCAGGAACAGATATTTGTTTTAAATATAGAAAGACTGATTGTCTTTCCTAATTACAGTATGCATCAGAATTATTACAGCATTGAAATTCGATCTGTGAAGTGTAAAAATTTGATAGAATTTGGTGATTTGTTTTCCACTCAGTCTTGCCTTTATGCTTAGCTGCATATGAGATGCACAGAAGGTATATATATTATCAAATAATGCATGAAATAGTGGTTGTTAGCAACACCAAAAAACAGTTATTTAATGATCCCAAGCAAACACTGAGTGTGCTAATGTGCAAATGTTACACATCAAATCAGTCATTAAATGGTAACATGATCAGTTTTGTGGGGTTTACAAGTACAGTACTAAAAGTGTATTTTATGGTTTTACCATTTAATTTTTTTACAGGGAAAAACTTCTACTATTTGCTGCAGAAGAACAATTGGGATTTAGTTTGCTTTCCTGTATGAAATATAGGCTTTTACTTTTCTAAAAAAAAGTTATAATCTAAAATTTATAGTCTCCTATCAGCTCATTTGCTTCAGAATATAGAGAGGATGTGAGCAGGCACTTAGTGGCTTGTGATTAACACTCATGCAGCTACAAATTCTCATTTACTAATAAAGAGAGCAAAAGAAAACTACATCCCCTGCTGTAACTTAAGTGAAGCCAAATTTCTTTATTAATTTAATAACATAGCTTATTTATTCACACACAGAGAATTGCAGAATGCACGATGGCTGAGAGCTGTGGGAATGTTTGCATTCATCTTTGAGAGTGAGAAAAGTGGTAACTCGTAACTGCTACAGCCCAGAGTGAGTTATTAGATCACTCCTCAGAGATAAAAGGTTAGACCAGATTGCAGCCATCAGATCTTTTAATGTCTGTGTGTACATTCAACAGTGAACATGAAAAGACAGACCATTTTTTTGCTTCATGCTCTAGCAAACCACCCCACAACTTTTCCACAATTGCCCTTGGTTCTCCCAATATTTTCCACCCAACTTGTGCTGACTTTGCTGCTCAGTTTTGTCTTTCACATCTCAACATCTGTGTGAACTAGTTATTCAACTGAGTAGAAGATCAACAGCTGTTTTTTTTCAGAGACGGATTAATAGCTTGATTTTCAGTGGCACCAGAAGAACAACCATCTAGGGAAACTTCTTATTTGTTTAAGCCTTTTGTTCAGGGAAAGGGTAATTTACAGTTACATGTAGCCCGACCCTTTCACTTTAGCATGACCTTTTTTTATTCCAGCTGCATGGTGGCTCTTGAATAAAGGCAGCAAGCAAAGCAGATCTTGTCACATAATGTGGTGTTTACGAGCAGTCACTAAACTCACTCAGGCAGGACCAAATGGCCTGGCAGGGTACAGATTTGCAGCATATATATTAAACTGATAAACTCATTTGCTATTCAATCTAAAATCATGGTTTTGATTATAGATGTCCAAAAGCAGAACCAATGTTTCACATATTTGCAGTAGTTACTTTGGCTGGCTTGCCACAGGCTGACCAAAGGGTAAAACAAAATCTGTTGCAGCTGTAGGTGAAGAAACAAACCTTTTGTGTAGGCAGCAAAATCAATTCCACTGAGCTGTCCTGGAACTCAAGCACTCACAATGACCTGACACATTCATAAATGCATCACACAATCAAGAAATCATCTAGTTTTCATTGATTTTAATGAAATTAAAATTGTATGTATTAAACAAACCAGAAAATACATGTAAGCCAGTTGTTTACATGTATTTTCTATAATATTTTTGATTTACAGAATCTATTACTGCACTGTGCACATTGCTGCCTGTAAGTGCAGTCCTGTTATTTACAAGTGTTGTATTTATGGCATTTATTGAGATAACCAAATTGAAACTGATCTCAACTGAATTTTGTATACACATGTTAGTTTCTTACATCATTAACTTGATTAATATATGGAAGATTCCCCAGGCTTAAAATAGGGGATTGAGAATATGGACTCCTGATTTACATCTAATGGTAATTAACATAATTTGATTTATTGCAGCTATATTGATTTGTGCTATTGGACTCTCTAAAACACAGGATGAAGTCCTACATATTGTTAGGACTCACTCTTAGATTCAGCAGTTAGACGAAGTTGGGTGCATCTGTTCTTTATTAGAAGAATGAATCTGCTTCTGAAAAAGTTTGTGTAGCTATAACAAATAAGCTTTGGTTTCTACTTATGAAGGCAGGGTAATGCTTTACAGTAAAGCTTTCAAGGATAAAAAGAAGCAATATGTACTGTGAACTAAAGAAACAGTGGCAGAAACACATTTTACTTTTCTGCAAGTGATGCATATGTGTATGTATTTCCTAACAAGGATTTTCAGCCATAAAGCTAAAAATACAGGCAGAGAGAGAGAGAGAGAGGAGCGAACTGTTGAGATTAAAATCTAAACCAAAACACACTCTAAAATGTGATTAGAAGAATGAGGCAGAGTTGACTAGGTTTCTTAACTATCAGCCTTCCTGAAACAATACTCCAACCTGTTGGAAACCAAGAAGTTAGACACTCTCTGATTTCATCAGAGGGAGAAAAGAATGTAGGATTTGAGTTAAAACCTCTAGGGAAATTAAGATATATTAAACTACAGAAAGTTAGAAATAAGTCTTTATGTTTTCTAAGTTTCTTTAATAAGAAGCAGCATGTTAGCTGCCTGAGTAGCTGTAGAGGGCTAGTGCCCTAAAATCCAGATAAAATTTAATGCTTCATAGATATAATTAAAAACATAGTACAATATTGTTTTGTATTTTCTAGATAGAACGATTCACATAAAAATAAGATAGCATTAAGAGCACAAACAAGACAGAATAATTCAAGTAAATAAGATAAAGTTTGGGACAAAGACAAGTAGAACATGCATGTAAACATGCACGTGCATGGAAAAAACAATTTACATAAAATTATGCCCAAGCTGTAATGTTTTTCACATGTAATAAAAAACTGGCATTCGAGGCCTGAGCAATCCAGCAATCCCTACTTATTTACCCTGCCCGGCTGCTGCTTCACTTTGCTTTGCTCTTGCTGCATGCATTCTCAAAGAAGAAAAGAAGACAAAAGATGGAGAAGCTGCTGCTGTTGCTGCTGCCCTGCTCGGGACTCTACAGCACAGAAAGGTTTGGGAGCTGCCACGGCCTTGCTCGGAACTCTGTGCTAAAGAAAAGCTTGGGAACTGCTGTTGCTTTACTCGTACAAAAACAAGAAAGAGGAAAGAAGAAAAGAAGGAGGAAGGTTGCAGGGTTCCTGCCAGCCACCCAGGGCTCCAGCCACCCTGAGCTCACAGCTGCTTAGAGCACCTGGCCTGAATCCACTGGATCCCCACTTGCCGCTCAGGATTCCTGGTTTCAGAGGCCCTGGAAAACTCTTGCAGTTCTCCAAGGCCTCCCTCTCAAACCACTCCTGCCTGAGGCCTGCTGCACAAGGAAACTCTGGAAAATCCTAACAACCTTCCGAGGCTTTGCCCTGAGAGGGAATCCTTTTAGCAAATACGAACTGCGCCTTCTGATCTGATCTGTTTTTATCCAATAAATAATTTTTCGTATCAAATATAGTCTCCAGTAGAATGGATCTCCTGGCACACAGTAACACCAACCCCAGAGGCTTTTGTCAAAATTTCTTATAAAAAAGTGGGTGAGGGGCTGTCATTTTCAGATGTTGCCAACATGCACAACTTCAACAGGAGCTGTATGTCCTCAGAAAATGAAATTCATGGTCTAATAGGTTCCAGTTGCCTCTGTACCTCTCTTCAGGTCATGCTGTAAAATTACAGCATTCATGCATAGCAGCCATAGTGCTCAGAAGAATTGACAGTGGAGCACAAAAGCTGTCCAAGGTTAGGGACCCAGACAGGTTTCTGTAAAGCATCAGATTATCAGGAATTCAGAGTGAAAAATTAAAGCAAAAGGAAATCTTATCTTCAGAATTTGTCTTCAGCCAATAAAAAAAATCTTAAATTGGAATACAAAGACCTCATGATGGGTAAATTGTTAGCAGCCCTATTATACATATACATTCTCAGTAGGTTTTTCACACAGAACCAAAGGAACCTAGTTCTTCTAATGTGCTTCTGTAGTGCACTATATTGGACCTCAACCCTGTGAGAATACTAGGGGGCTTTCATATCTATTTGTTTCAAATTCTCTGGGAGGATATATGGCATCAGTTTTTCCACTGTGACATTCTGCACAGTGACCAGGCTGTTACAGGCCTATCCATTTGAGACTGGTGTTTAGTATAAAAAATTATCCCATAGCCAAAAGAAATTTAAAAACTACTACCCCATAAGAAAATAAAAGAGAGCCTGAGAAATGTATTTGATGATCTTAAAGATCTTTTCCAACCTAAATAATTTTGTGATTATAATTTTTTTGGGGAAAGGATTGTTCAGGCGTCACCCCTCTTGGATGTAAGGATGTGTGTGTTTTGAGAGGAGCTGAAACAGATGGGAAATTCATGCCTGGAAAAAAAACCCCAAAACCTGGTGGGGTTTTTTTGTGTGTGTGTTTTTTTGGTTTTTTTTTTGGGGTTTTTTTGGGTTTTTTTTTGTTTTTGTTTTGGTTTTTTTTGTCTTTTTAAATATTAAAAAAAAAAAAAAATTAAAAAAATTCTAAAAAAAATTGATATTTTAAAGTGTTGAGAGGGCTGAATTTTGAGACTAAATGTAAAACTTCCTGTCAATAATGGATATAATTTTTTGTTTTACTAAAAATCAGCCAGTAGCTTGTTGGCTAATGAATACACTTAGGAGCCATGGCTCTTTCTGGTTCCTGCTGGAGGTTTATCTGGCCTCTAAGATGAATGCCTGGGTCACTGAGTTGTGGTGCTCTAGTTCTCTGCTCCAGGAGGCTGCATTTGAAAGCTCATGGGAGAGCCACCCCACTTTCTACTGCCAGAAGCCAAACACCTGGGCTTTGCACACCCCACGTACACAGCACAAGCACTAGGCTGAGGAGCCAGCCTCTGCTTCACTGAGCACTTCACTAACACAAAACAAAGGAGCCTTGACAGTGCCAAGCAAGAGCTCTTCATTGCTCAGCAGTCAATAGCCTGATTGCAGGCAGCAGCAGTGTGTGATGGATCATCGAAGGAAGAGGGTATTTTTCTTCTCCGTCCTGAGAAATAGAAAAAATAGAGGTTCTTTGCCTGGTATTCAGTGTATTAGGATAAATACAGTGAAGTTGGGAAGATGTTTAGGAAGGTGGCTGGCTGCATGTACAATTAAAATGGCTTTTGAAGCCTCAGTGTCACCAAGATGTATTTATAAAAAAGTATGCTTGCCAGACCATGGCAATCTGTGGTAGCAGTTTCATTATATATAAAAAAGAATCTGCTGATAAATTAGCAAAAACTCGAGAAAAAAAATGCCGTAATCAGACTCCAAGGTCACCAAACATGTAAACTAATCTCTACATTATTCTTTTTCAGAGACCATATTTACCAATATTTCTAAATGATAGAAGCAATACCGTCCCTGAACAGGGACGTTCAGCCAGGAATCTAAATGGAGAGTATAGCATCAGTTTCAACATAATAATTTTCTGCCAACTTAAAATTAAATAATCCAATAATATTACTCTTGATTTACTATAGTGCTAATATGATCAGGGCTCTAAAAGAAGAAATTGCCATATTATCACAATTGTCAAGAAGAAACTAGGGAAGCAGTTGAAAATTTTCCAATGAGACATGCTTGCACCAGAAGTTGTCAATTCTTTGAAACAGAAATATCTCTCAGAAATGCCATGTAATGAGCCACCAACGATCCAGAAAAAGGATTTCTGATAGAAATCAGATGGAAAGGTGTTCTTTAACTTAGCAAAATAGTAATTTGGGCAGCCTTGGTTTTTTGGGTTTACAAATGTAGAATGGCTGGTCTGTGGAGAAAGCATCATAAATGTATGGTCATCCTGCTTTCTACTCAGAGCTTGAAAGTTCTGCAAAGACCATGTCTGGGTTTTCTTGAAGCTCACAGCTTCTGTAGAAGGTGTGTTGTTTTATTTTTTTCTAGAAACAATGTGAAACTTGAACCTTAGAACGCCTTGTTACTGCAACAAAAGAAAACATCCCATTATAGTCTGGTTTCCAGGCTCTTGTATTTTGATATTTTCTGAAGGGTGCTTTCTGTTCCTAATGACGTTTTAACATTTAAAACCAGTAAAATTTTGCATCTTGCTCCATAAATAAAATGATTTGCCACCTCCTTGCCGCATTTTCTTTTGATATCAGGCAACCTCAAGAAATCTCATCAATAACATCAAATTCAAACACTTGAATACTTCATTCAGTGTACAGCACATAAATATACCCCTCATGTGGAGCAAATATATACCAAATAATTGTTTTATATATATATATATATGTACATACATATGCATGTTTATAATATATGTATCAGAATGTATACGTGTATAAACCTCCATACACAATACACATATTCGTCCCTGTATTTAGTATGTACCTCTATTTGGTTTTTGTTGAAATTTATCTTACTGCTGGAAGTAATCAAAGCAGAAAAAATGCTGTCCAAGGTGGCACATTCTTTTCCATAGTTGTAGTCTTTATATTGACAGAGGAAGACAATCTTCATAAAGGAGACTATAGATAACCAATTGATGGGCAGATTTGGGGTCTAGTTATCCACCAGAGATAAGACTGGCAGAGATAAAGCTATTTCTCACATGTATTCCACAATCCTATTTAGTGGGTTTTTTTCTCTCCCAAGAGAATTTACTTACTAAAACTTTTGGCTGAGACTGTTGCTAAATGAACCAGACAGTGCTGCAGCACAGGAGTTAATTTCTTCATTTGTGGCTGTAGTCCATCATTCAGGGATTTAAATGTGCATTGTTGAATAGCTGTGATGTGCTATTTAATTTCTGAAGTAGGTGCATATCAGTGTTAGGTAAATTGATCCCTTTATCACCTAATTTGCAGTACCTCCGTGAGATATTTTGAGGCTTAATTGATAAATGCTTGAAAATACTTTCACGTCCTTTGGAAGGATAGAGCGGGTGATAATATATGATCATAATGAGTATTTACAGGGACTCAGAATGGCAATCTGTCTTTTGCTGATGCTCAGCTGTAATTCATGTCTGACCTCTGCAAGGTCTCTGCTGCGAGAGATCCCAGGCCACACTGTCAGTGAGGTTGCAATGTCGATATGAGGCAGAATAACTGAGCTGCAGCTACAGAGAACTGACACGAGAAAGTGCAGCAATTGAAAACAACACCCCCAAAGCAACACATTTAAAGGTATTAAACAGCATGGGGCCGAAGAATAGATGCTTAAATAACTACAGTGATGATACTCGCAAACATACAAACCCTTATGCAAAAACAGGACTGGGAATGCTGACAATCAAAATCCTTCATGAGCAGCAACAGACCTGCATAAGTGACCAAATGACTGGGACAAAGGTTCTGGGCTTCCTGTGAAGAGCAGTGAAGGAGTCTAGGAGACCAAGAGACAGGTGAGAGATGGTTCTGGCTTTCCAGGAGGGAGTAAACAGCTGGCGAAGCAATTTTGGGGCTGGGAAAGGTTTCCAAAACCCTCTCTGAAATGGATTGAAGTTGGCATTCCCACTGAGGTGTGACTGCAGCTGAAGTGCAATTTTCCAGGATCTTGGACAGAAACAGTAAATTAAACTTTAGGTTACATTTTAAAGATCTTTCAGATGGTGGGGGCCTTGGTATTCCTCAAATCTGGAGTGACAATGCTATGAAAGAAGAGGTGGGGAGTCTCCCTAATGTGTGAGAGAAGTAAATTAACATAATGTGAAGTGGAAAAGGAAAACACTGAAAACAGCTTTAGCATGACAGAAATAAGTTGAACTGAGGGGGTTTTTCCATGTCTGATTTGGATGAGCAGGATTCTGCAGGAAAAACAGCAGGTGATACTGCAGCGAAAGACCATCTCAAAGTCCTTGCTCACAGCTATCATATAAGGGAGCACAACCAAAATTTCTTCATTGTGGAACTTTTTGATTTGAGTGTATTACCAAGCGATCTCAATTTGCTTAGTGGTTGGGGCCTTTATAATACACTGCTTTTCTTCTCTTATATTTCGTTTTGTGAAGATGAAAAGAAAGCAACACAAAAAGGCTTTGATACCTGAAAATCTGTCTAAGCATACCAGTTGGGATAATAGTAAGGTGTCTTTTCTTTCTGCAGCCTTACTCATGAAAGCCCCAGGATGCAGACTAGAAAAATGCAGCACAGCTATTAAAGCTCTTATATTCACAGCATAAGTTGCTGTTTATCTGTTATCCTTCAGTCATTCATAAGACTGCTTCTTTTCTTTATCATAAATAAATACAAGAGACTGTATCAGCTGCTCTGTTAATCTGCAAAACTTCCTTTGTCCAAAACCCAAGAACTTTGCACCACGTAGACCAGTCAAGTTCCAGCTGCGGCTCAGTGCTATGAGAAAAGCTTAGGCCAGTCTTGGTAAAGGCAAGAGATCCCTTATGTTGGCTAACAACTGAGGAACTTCAGGGGGAAGATATCTTTTATTTCTCTGGGGACAAAAGGAGTAATTTAAAAAAAAAAAAAAATGTTCTGTAGTACATTACTGATGGAGAACTTCCAATTGTGATTTGAACCAATAGCAGCAGATGATCACAGTGGGATACTGCTGTCAGATTCTCTCTTTGATGCTAATGGAGAAGTCTGCTTTGTATTTCAACCCTGAGCCAGTAGCACCTTGTAGCCTCCAGTCTGGAGATAATTAACTTCAGACCTTCGAAGTTCTTCATACTCCACCTGTGAGACTGTACTGTGTGCCAGGGCCATGCCTGGCAAGTCCAGTTACCTGTCAGGGCAGCAGCTGGCTACAGCTGGAGACTGACTTTTAGAGGGAGATTCTCTGGGCATAGGGCCTCCCTCAGTGGCACTCTTCCTCAAGTGAGATGTCCCTCTTGGAGTGTAGCCACACACGCCAGGCTCAGCTGGGTGATGGATCACAGGAAGCTGGACTGACCTGCTACAACAGGCACACTGGGGTGTGTAGCCTGGCACAGGCTCTGATGCTGCACTGCAATGGGTGTGGTACCTATCAAACCACAGAAGTGAGCATGAGGTCACAGAGATCTGTGGGCTTCAAACAAGCATGTGACATTCTTCGGCTTTTTTTGTTGAAACAGCAGGATAAACTTGAATTTCAAGCAATAGATTCCTTAAAAAGATATTTTAAATTTCATATGCTTAGAAAGAGTAATTGAAAAATTAATAGGCTTATTCGCACAGGAAGAAAGATGTATCTTTTTCCCAAGAATGAAATTCTTCTGGCAAAGGTTCTCATTTCCACATATGACTATGGTATGTCTCCTATACAAGACATGATTGAAAGTCAAAATAACTCATGAATGCCTCCTGCAAATGTCTCAGTGCCCACACAGTCTGTCCCTTAGCTGGGTAGGAAAAGCAAAAGGAAGAAGGAAAGATTTTAATGCACTTGTAAACTTCTAGATCTGATCTGGACAGCAACGAGCAAACAAAGCCTGAGTCATACCTTATAATCTGTTTTCTTTCTGTCCATAACATCTGAAAGATAAGGACAGAAAATGGCATTTAATAAAGGCCTCACTTGTTATGTCCCATCTGTTGCTTGCACCAGGTGAAATACAGAATCAAGAAAAAAGGCTGTTGCTGACTGTCCAGTGAGGAACAACTTCTGCTCATTACAGATTTTGTTATGTCTGACGACCCCACAGTGCTTTGAGAGCAGCTGCTTGTGCCCATCTGCAGCCTAGCATCATCTTGTCATTATGGTATCGGGCACCAGAAAGCACAGGTGAGCCCAATGAGATTGTTCCAAAACTGCATCTGTTTTCAGGGAGAGGTCTGCTGAGAAACATGAGCTTGTCCATGGAGGAGGGGAACATGGGGAGCTACAGGCATAGTGGAGAATCTGATGGGTCAATGATGAGGAAGGCAGGAGGAAAGACAACTTCTAAGGACAGGCACAGCAAAAAGAACAATGAGGACTGACAAAAAGCATGGGTGAAAGGTTTTGTGAGCCTGAGGAGTGGATAGGAGCTGCAAAAAAATTCTGCTCAGGTGAAGACATGAATGGAAGACAATCTTGAAAGCACAGCTACTGGGAACTATTCTAAGGGAGCAAAGAGAAGCGGATGGCTGGTATGATGGACACCAACAATGAAAGTTAACTTGAAGCATTGTTTCAAGGGCACGTTTTCGTTTGGAAGGCAAATTAAGACAGAATGTAAGGTCAGAAGAAAGAAGATACAACAGGATGAGAATGACTTATCCCTCATTATGGGATGAGAATAATTGAGCACACAGAAATGGTGAAGATAAGGCATGGTTTCCAAGAAAGTGTCTTACAGACCTTCTGAAGAAGCACATGCGGCTTTCTCCTCATTGTCTATCAGATAAATTCATAGCCTTGTGGATTCATTTGGATTGGAAAAGATCCTTAAGGAAGTCCTTTGGTCTTCCTAAGAAGAAAGAAGATGCAAGCTTTGCTGTGTTCCATGTCATGTATGTCAGAACTGGTAAGAGCATTTCTTTGTGCGGGAGCCAGGAGCACTGCCTGTGCTCTTCCCTTGGTATCCTGGGGCATTACTTTACACCAGTAGGTAAGCTTCTTTGTTGTTTTGCTCTGAAGAAAATTGATACTGAAAACCTCCCATTTCAACTGTGGTTTCTCACTCTTGTTAGACTTTCCCAACCCAGTGTTTTTCTCATTGGGTAAAATTTATTTTACTTGCATTCATCCAAGGGTTTCATGTGGAACAACATCTCCATGCCCTTGAACATCACTGTTTTTGTTGTGTGTAGGAAAGGAGTTGCCCACCCCTTACCTACTGTCAGGCAACTGTTTACCTCAAAACTGTAAAATGAAATAAAAGTGGGTTGGAAAGTCTTTATGTAGTCCAAATCACACTGGAAATGGGTGTGGCCTGTTTATACAAATTGGTCTTGCCTCCCTTTCTTCTCCTCCTGAAAAAATTACCTACAGTGAAACAGATTACCCTGCAGTGATTTCCTGTGTCATGAGAGCTAAAGTTCCATGCTCTCTGAAAAAGTCATATTTTCCATGGTATATTCCATATATCTGTATTCCACTGGATCTCACAATGTAACAATGTGCTTATGTAGAAGGAAAAACGAGCAATACGTTTAGACAGATAATCTGGCCTGGGACACTGGTTCTCATGGCTCTGTTTATACTTCTGAAGAACCGGGCCAAGGTACCTGTCTGTTGCTGGGGCCAACATACATAGAATGGCAAACAAGTATGCTGTTAAAGTCTTTTACCTTTTAAAACAGGATAACCACACAGTCTACCTACTAGAAATGCTCTCTGTCCCATGCAACTTCTTGGGAAAAGTGCTAATTGGCTGAGGCCAAAATTTTGCAATTTTATGACTCAGACAATAACATTTTAGTGTCTGGGAACATTCTTGGCAGCTGCTTAATTTATTAGCATAGGACCATATGCAGACCCAAATTACAATTCCTTTAAGACAGTATTCCACATTATCTGGCTTAAAGTTCAAGGGATATATTGTTTAGATTTTCCCTGAGAAACAATTGAAGAATGTTGAAGTAATGGATATTTGCTCATTGAGAACATTGATTCTGCAGATGCTGGCACTTTTGCTTTGAAAATCATGAATGAGCAACTTGTACTTAACGAGACACAAATTTTAATTGAACAATGAATTCTAGGGGCCTTTTTCTATGTCAGATCTGCTGTATTTTTTTTTTCCAGTGTTTCAGAAATAATAATTCTCAAAACTTTTCTGAGTTCAGTTTAGTATTTCAAAAGTGGGAAAACGAGTTTCAATGAGAAAAAGGTGAGAAGCTTGCAGTGCTGTGCAAACTCCTACTTAGTCAAATAGCAGCTCTTCCACTGATAAGATTGCAGGACCAAAATTTAAAACAATACTGTTCCAAACAAAAAAGAGAGTCATACCAAAACAGATTAACTTTTCTGGTCAAAATACCATGCTGGAACTGTGAGAATAATAAGTGAGAATATGTTAGAATTTCTAGGTGCCCTTCAGCTTCCTTAACCACAAGATTATCATGCCTTTCTTTGCCTCCTATTTAATTCATCTGATATCTCTGATTTCCCACAACAAAGAAGCAAGGATGGTGCAAATTTGCTATGGATTTTCAACTCATTTCCAGGGTACAAGACAGCCTACATGCAAATGGGGCAGGAAACTCGGTCGTGGTAATGATGTGAAAGGATGTCACTATACATAGCAGTTAATTCACAAAACTAAATAAAGTTGTGGATAACATAATTTATTTCATTGCCTCAATTCTGAGTGAGTGACTTTGAAACACTAACTTTCCTTCAGTATCATTTTATGCTTGTGCAATATTTTGCATTGAGGTGCAACTGTGTAAGAAGCACTTGGCATACCAGTTCAGATTTCTTCTGTTATAATGTGATTACTTATGAATAAACTATGTGGCCAAAGATTCTAAACAAAGTATATAAAATATAAACACACAAAGTTATATTTTGAAAAACACATTAAATAACACTAGAGCAAAGTAAAGGAAACCAGGTTATCATGTTGGGATATTGTCTGGACACACCAGTGTGTCAGGCAGCTAATGATGCAAATGTTACTGGAGCAGGGATATCTCAACTAGATTTCTGATGTAATGACAGTATGCATTTCATGTTTGAACTCTGAAAAGTAGAGTTGGTCACATAGCTCAAAATATTGTCTTCTATGAATATTCTGAGTCTATGCACTAAGACATAACAGTTGTTTATTTTCTTTTACAAATTGGTTGTAGTACTCAGAAACATTCATTTACTGCTTAGAAAAAAATTTTCAGATTTGAGAGGTATATGGAGGTTGCTAAAATATTGCTGGGGATTTTTGCAGGCTTTTTTGTGCTTTATTTCTATTTATGTGGCTTTTACATTATACTGTCCAAAGGAGAGAAGAGGAGGGAAAATCTGATGTGAATGAACTTTGCCTCCTGCTAGTGCATGGGAGAGGTCTGAATGCTCCATCTATTTTCAGAACCCAATAAATACAGATTGAGCAAACCAGGATTGATTTTGTCAGTACAATTTTCTTGTCTGTTTAGTTTTTTTCTTGGTAGAACCAAAATGAAAGGTGACCTGAATTTTGATTTTTTTTTTTTTTTTTAATCTAAACTCCCTGTGTTCTGCGAAGAAGGGATAGTTCCAAGCAGGAAGTGTTTGTTGACAAGTAATCTATCTCAATTTCACATCATCCATGGACATCAAGCAGGGATCTAATTTACATACTGAAGATATGGAGAGAGAAGAAACCCTACATGGAGGCTGTCAGAACCAGTTATGATGTATGTATGGAGTAGCATGGAGTGGTTTGCACAGGCACACACATGAAAAATCCAGAATCTCAAATGACTGTGCAATTCTGACAAAAATATCATGCAAAATGAAAGATGTTGAATAGCAGGGAGAGATAAAAGGATGAAATCGGCCATGAAGTGTCTGTTCCATATGGTTTTCCTTGTCACATTCTATAGGCTTAAAAGAGAGACCTTATCCATGAAATAAATATTTCAGAGACAGGGAATGCCTTATTTTATTTAACATACATGCATGCATATGTACACATGTATAAGCAAAATGATTTATACTTGCTATTAACCTGTATCAGAAATACCTGCAATCATCTTGTTTTCCTAATTTTTCTCCTTTTAATTTCTTACATGCTCTCTCTGACATGCATCAGTGAGAGCTTTTCAATCTCATTTCCTCTTCTCAGTTTCCATTCTACTTCTTGCCATCTTGAATAGGTTTAACTACCTTCCTGTTCCCAAATTCTCATTATCTTTCCATCTCTCTCCTTTCCACTACAATTCCTCTTCCTTATTCCACTGCTTCTGTCAGAGCTCCCAAAACCTCTCTCTCCACTCAGCACACCAGGCTCTCTTTGCCTATCACCTTCCCCAGCCCATCACCCTTTATAGTCTCTTGTCTATTACCAGTTACTACTATACACAGCTGCACGTTTATTTCACATTGTAAATAGCTCTATCCCTTGCTCTTCCCAGTGACTTATAAAAAAGGAAAAACCCCCTCCACAAACTCTTAATCCCTTCCTCCTCTCCCCACTCCTGCCTCATCCTAGAGAAGAAATAAATAGCTAGCATAGTGTTTGTTTTGTTTGTTGCGGGGGTGTGTGTGGGGGTGGGGTGTGTTTGGTTTTGCTTGTTTTAAAGATATAGCAGTTAGCATGTAAGAGTTTCTGTATGTTTCTCCAGGGAACGTGATACTGCAAAATATGTTTTGCAGAAACATGGTGTGTTTACCCTGACAAGAGCCAGCCCCACTCAGAATGCTCCCTCCTGGGAGCAGGACTGCATGCATCTGCCCTGGTGTAAAGCCCTGACACTACACAAGTCTCTTCTTTCCTGCTTCATGTTTTAGCATGGGAAATGAGGGATCTCTCTAACCACCAGGGCAGCCTCGTGGGCTTTCTTGGCAGATGGCAGTGAGTGCAGCACATGTGGCGAGCTGAGGCAGAGCAGTAGGCTGGTGTGACCAGCACAGGTAGGGGCTGCTGACTTCACACGGGTGAGACTGCCCAGGCTGAGGGGATTCTTTGTTCCGTGGATCCTGGTCTTTGCTCAGCCTGGCACTCTGGGTTACTGTTCATACCAATTCTGCTTGCACTGACATAAAATTCATGGAGCTGCTCTACTAAAACTCTTCCCCATTGTGACAAGCTTTCCTGAGCACGATATTTGGTGACTGACATATGCAGCTAAATACTTTTCAGCTCTGTTTGGCCCCCTGTGTTTTCAGTATGGCAGTTCAGTAAAATGTACTTTATTTCTCATGTTAGGGGAAAGGACGAAGAGGCAGGACTGATTAATTTTTACATGGACCTGATTAATTTTCAATACTCCAGCCAAGCCTATCCATTTTTCCTTTTCTGGCAGGATAATCTGAGGCTATTTTTCATCACATGCAAATCCCACCAACTCTCTGGAGACAACTCATGGAAAGCACAACAGCTCACTTTTGTGCTAAGCCAAACCTTTTCCCAGAAGGGCTGAACATAATTTTTGGCAGATCAGCAGTAGCTATTGTGCATTTTTACAATCTGTTGTCCTGTCCCTCTTCCTTGCCTTTTGGCAGGTTGTCAAACATCATTAAGTTGATGTTAGTGATCTAGCATTGTGCATTTAGTTTTGTTTATTCCTTGCTTAAGAATAAAGTTGCAACAGGACATTAAGCTGTGCATGAAAGGGGCTGCAGAGCATTAGTTGTTTTCTTCTTTGTTCAATTAAATGATATTTTTTATGTGTGTACCTATGGTATGCAAATGTTCATGAACAGATGAGCCAGCACCAAGGTGGAAAGACACAGAGAATCCACAGCATACCTCCTCTATCTTCAGCTGCTTGTGCTAGAAAAGTCTTAAGAAATCTGCTAGCACAGTTTCAAGTAAACTAATCAATATTCTGTAGTACTGGTGTTCCAGAAAAGCAACTTCTTCTCTAGGGCCTAACTACTTCCGAAACAGAGACTGGTGGAGTTTCCTGTAGCATTAAACATGCATTCTGACAAATTAGTCAACATAGCCAGTAGTACTTTAAGTGAGAGCTGTAGCAACTGCCTATTGTAATTAATTGTGGTAAATACTCTTTTGTTTTGTTGAAATCTTGTTTCTTTCATTTAAATAATTTGCTTAAGCATGTGAGTGGGAATCTTACAATTTAAATTCATTTTTGAGCAAACAGAAGGGTTCAACAGTAATGAGATGAAATTAAAATTTTCATTTTGAGAAAATACATGCAGTCTTGTATATTTATCCATTTAAAACACACTTGGAAGTTTTCTATTGGAACTGAAGGAAAATATGAAAACCATGTATGCTTTACAAATATGATACTGTTCAGAAAGTGTGAGAACAAAATGTTCCTTCATTTTCTGCCATAGTTAAAAAGTATTTTTCACCATATCGAACAATTAGAGAAACCCCAGCTGATGTAGCTTCATGGAAGGTTTTAACATCACAAAATTGGTAATTTTTTTTCCCTCAAACTCTGTAGAATGAACATGACTGCACAGGTCTGCCTTCTATTTGATAGACGACTGGAGTTCTCTCCTGACTTTCTATTCCACATACACTTCCACTGTAGAGGATCTCAGACTGTGCAAATTTTTTCCTTTTTTTGACTTCTAGTTAATAAGACATAAATTTTCAAACTTTCTGGTTGTCCGTCACGTTGCTCCACAAGTCCTTTATAATGAGTTCAGCACAAGGAGCTGTACTCACTGTCACCTCATACACAGCACAACATTACTGGATCCCCCTTGGCTTTCAAATTTGTTGGCAACTAAAGTGACCCTTGCAATTAAACCACGACATTACAAAACAGTATGTCAAAGGGTATCTGTGCTCCCATGAAGGTCAGGCTCTGTTCCATGGGCAGCTTCAAAGACGACCTGAATACAGTTAAAGGACAACCATTTCTACTGTGTCAAAAGCCTCAGACATATTCCCAAACCATGTTATAACCTTGAATAAAGAGGCTTTAGCATGGTCGAAGAGAGAATTTAGGTCCCTTCTACACCACAGAAATGGAGACATGCTTTAATTGTATTGAAGGGATAAAGATAGTGTAATTGCATCCCTTGGAATAATTTTTTTCTTTAGATATAGCTAAATGCAAGGCCTTAAATCTCTCAAGGACATGAGATGTCATTTTATCTTTTTTATACTGTATGAGACTAAAGAATTTTGAAAAATGAAGGGGGAAGGCACAAGAGTTATTTTCATTTCGTAGAAGTTGATTTATACAAATTGAAAAATTGACCCCAGCCTAGATCGGAAAGTCATTTTATCCAACTAAACAGAATAAAATGCTTTTTGGTAAAATAAGTTTTCTTCAGTGTTGAGATTTATGTTTGTTCTTTATCTTCAGATAACTACAAAAACAATTATTTTTACACAAATATATATGTGTGTGTGTGTGTGTGTGTGTGTGTGTGTGCGCGCGCGCATGTGTGTGTATACATATATACATACACATACAGACATGAAAGATTTATCTTAGGCTATATCCTGGCTCTGTTAGTTCCTGGCAGAGAGGATTTGTTCTATTTGAATTCTGAGAAACTTGTTTTGATAAGGGTCTTCTCAGATTCCCATAGTGTCTGCAGCTGGCCTCTCCATCTCAGACTTTTTTTCCCTAGCATCATGGAACCTGACTCACTTGTCAGTTCTTCCTGGTGCCTCTCAACATGAACACCACCCAGGACTTCTTCATGTTGTACACCACCTCAGCATCTGACCTAGCTGAGAAATAGACTCAAACAGCTTTATTTTTCTCTTGAACATAAAATACTGAAACAAAAAATTATGGGACTGTCTATTTCAGATGTCTTCACTCTTTTGTAAGAACCTTTTTTCTGCTGTCTACACAACAGAAAAAAAATCCAGGAAGTTTTAAATTGAATTATGCTCTATCCTTCTGGCTAGTTATGGGATTCGTCTCACCTAACCTTAGCCATCCAGTGACTACACATTTAATTTAATCTAGTTGTCAGGCCTCTGGTTTTTGCCAGAGGACAGATATAGGCATATAATGGAAATTAGTCATCTTGCTAACTGAGACAGTTATCTTTGATGGGAAGAAATGCCTTTTGGAGAAGCATTTCTCTCTAAAGCAACCATAGAGAGAGCTTGGATAACCAGCTTATACTAGATACTTTTTTAAAGGTGCTTCAGCTAAGCAAGAGGAATCCTGTCCTTAAGACTGCCATCAGGCTGTTATTTTGAAGTAAAATCTTCTCATCCCTATCTCCATTAAAAACTGAGCCCTAGTCAGGAACAAGAGCCTTCTGACAGAAGCCAGAGCTTTTTGTTTTTGCATTAGGAATACAGAGATTAAAACAGGAATCAACTTCCCAATTCTTTCCCTCCATCAGTACAGCTATTAACAATAAGGGTGGTAAAAAGTGCAGTGAGAGCTTCAAAGAACAAAATACAGTATCTTCAGGAAGTCATGTTTTCAAAGATTCACTTTTCTACTAGTAAATGTATACAATCCTTCCTTTTTAAAATTTTTTTAACCCAATTCTTTGTATTACTTCCCTGCTCTCCACAACTGTAATGAACTAACCGTTTTCCTTCCTTTATGTTTCACTTCTTTTTATTTTGTTATTGTAGACAAATCACAGCTATGTGATTCAATGTGATAATGAGGTGGCTTTTTACTTCTCCCTGCAGGCAGCAAAATATCTGGTGATTATTTGTGTTCAGCTTCTGAGAGAAGCATAGTTTCCAGTTTGCCTAGAGTATAAACAGGAAACCAACCATACTGGAGCCAATGCTGTGAAATAAAAATTAGTAGGGTCATAACCAGCTCTGTGCTTCATTTCCACAGTGGGACCATGGAAAGACTTGAAATTAAAAAAGCGTGATCAGGACAAATCATTGCTGGCAGTCACATATATGCTACAGTCTGCAGGTACTTTAAAAGAAATATGCTACTATGTGATATTTCTCCCCCCTCCTCTAACTCAAACTAGTTAAGCTCTGAGGTGGCAGGCACGGGAGTTGTATCTTCTTCTCAGAATACAAAGCTGTCATGTAAGTTTCATATAGAATATTATAGAATATTCTAGAAAAAAAATTTGGCAAGCAATCCAAAGATTCCTGCACATGCCAGCAGCCAAAATACCAACAACACTACACCTCAAGTGCAAAGAGAGAGCCCATTTGTCCAGCAGCAACTGTATCTGTTTGCAAATTAATTTCCTTGAACATATTCCCATTACTCAAAGAAAACAAATTCACTGAGAAATGTGCAACCTGTAGATAATCCAAATGGAACATGCTTTACAGATTGGAGATTAGCTCACAGAATCAATGATAATGCTGTCTCAGCCTGGTTGTAGTTTACGTATTACAAATTAACACTGAAACCAATTACAATTTAGATTGATGCCTTTTTACCACAGTGTCCTTGACAGATTTTGTAAACCAGCCCTTTGGTTGGTATAAATCTCTGTATCCTCACTGAGAATTCTGTGCTTCCTTGCACTCTCTGAGAAGCTAAGTATATGCTTTTTGGTCAAGCCTTTATTGTAGAGCTTCTTACAGACCTCTAAAGCTCTTCACAAGAGGATACCTAATCTTTACATCAAAGCACTAAGTTCTTGTCAGGAAGGTAGAGTCTGTCCTAAAACAAACTTGGGTTCATCACTTGATCTTCTTGTGCTTTTGTTTCTTTTCTGAGAACTGAAACTAATTTTGCCTCTTAGTAGTTGTTTCATTGATTTTTAAAGCCAAAAACAGTCTGGTAGTCTGCTAATACACACAAGGAAATCTGGAGTAAAAAAAACCAACATCAAAAATTTAACTTCCAGTTGAGTAGCACTGCAACTTTTTAAAAAAATGCCCAGTCTTTATCTTAAAATTTACTTAATAGAGGATTCACTTTATTAAAAAAAAATTAGTAATGTCATAGTTTAGTTACCTTCACAAAAAAAATCCATACCTCTTTTATGATATGAATTTCACTTATATCAACTTCCTATCATCAGATCTCATCAAGTCCTTTCAAATATGTTTCTGTTCTTTACAACACAGGCATGTATGGAAAGGATAAATAGAGACAATTTTTTTTTCAGTAAGCAAATAGGTTAAATATCTTAGAGTAATACCAGGTAGCAAAACACAACGGCATATTTGCTCATATGCCATCTACTTTTCTTGATGAGAAAAAGGGTACCATAGCTCCAATTCAGTGTCTTCATAGCAAAACTTTGGTAGCATATCCATTTGACTGGTAGTAAATACACATCCCTGACAAGAGTATAAGCACAGGCACAGATCAGAACAATGGTTCACTTGGCCCCAGTGTATTTGCCGCTGTAGTCAAAAGAAAGCATTCAGAGTATAAAAATAATGAAATCACGTGTTACTTTCTGAAAGAGTCTTTCAACATTCAACAACTTGCAGCTACAGATTACATTATCTGAAGATGTATAGCTTTTTACATACATAAAATTTTCTTTTCTGTAAACTTTTTCTGATTTTGAGCACAGGCAAACATTTAGCAACCACAACTGCTGTGTCAAAGAACTGCCCAGCTAACCGGACAAGCTGAGAACCACCTTCTATTTGTTTTGAACTTGGTGTTTTTATTTAATCCCCCCTAGGACATGTGTTGGAAGATATTGAGCAATCAACCCTACATATCCAGTCTGCAATTTTATAGATGTTTACTCTCACATTAATCAGCTGTCTCAGCCTGAACCAGCTGTCCTATTTTCCAGGCTGAAGAATTCTAAGCTATTAAATTTTTCATTGTATGGAAACAACTCCATGATTTTCACAGAATCATTCAGATCATCAAGTCCAACCACTAACACTGAACTGCCAAGTCCATCATTAAACCACATCCTTAAATGCCACATCTACATGTCTTAAATATCTCCAAGCACAGTGGCCCCACTACTTCCCTGAGCAGCCTGTTCCAATGCTTGATAACACTTTCCACAAAGAAATTTTTCTAATACTCAATCTAAACCTCCCCTGGTGCATAAACATGAGACCATTTCCTTTCCTCCAGTTGCTTGTTACCTGAGAGAAGAGGCTGATGCCCACCTTGCTGCAACCTCCTTTTCAGGTAGTGTGTAGAGAGTGATAAGGTCCTCTGAACATCCTTTTCTCAAGGCTAAACAACTCCAGCTCCCTCAACTGCTCTTCATAAAATGTGCTTCAGACCCTTTCCCAGCTCTGTTGCCTTTCTCTGGACATGCTCTAGCACCTCAATGTCCTTCTTGTAGTGACTGGCCCAGAACTGGACACAGGATCCAAAGTGTGGCCTCACCAGTGCTGAGTATAGAGGGATGGTCATTGCCCTGGTCCTGTAGGCCATGCTATTTCTGATACAACTGAGAGCTCATGTTCATCCAGCTGTCAGCCAACACTCCCAGGTCCTTTTCTGTTCAGAAGATTTACAGTGAGTCTTCCCCAAGACTGTGGTGCTGCTGACTAGGCCTGTTCCCCAGGTTATCCTGCTCATGCCATGTGATGTCACTCAAGAGGATCTGCTCCACAATCTTTCTGGCACAGAGACTGACAAGATCCAGAATCTTCTTCTGGACCTTTTTGTAGATGGGGGTCATGTTTGCTAACTTCCAGTCAGCTGGGACCTCCTTGATTGATGAGGACTGATTGCAAATGATTGTGAAAGGCTTGGAAAGCTCTTCCATCAGCTCCCTCAGTACCCTTGGGTAGATCCCATTGAGGCCAGTAGACTTGCTTGTGTCTGTGTGGCTTAGCAGGCCATTGACTGTTTACCTTTGGATTATGGTGGCTTTATTCTGCTCCCTTTTCTTATTTACCAGCTCAGGGGGCTGGGTACCCTGAAAATAATTTGTTTTACTCCTAAGGACTGAGTCAAAGAAGGCATTAAGTATCTCAGCCCTTTTCTCATCCTTTAAAGATGTTGAACACTGGTCAATGTTCCAAGTGATTTGAACTCTCTAGCTTCCAACCACTTTTGGCTTAACTGGACATGACTAAAGGAAAGAAATACAAGCAGATAAAGACAAAGAGGTAGAAAAAATTTGGTTAAATGAAATGCTCATTGGTTGGTAAACATTAAATGCCACAGAAATGGCAAAAGACACAGCTATATAAAATCCACTGGTTTGAGTCAGCTAGCTCCTGAAAAAGACAGGTCTGATCCGTCCTGCATTTACTACACATTCTGGATGTAAACAAGAATGTAGTCAGTGTTCTCTTTCTGAAATCCTCACTCACTGTATCTGTGGCCAACACCCCCTGCCTCCTCCAGAGCCATTACCTGGGTACAGAATTTCTTTCTTCTACTTACTTTCCCCTCTATTTTCCTCCACATTAATCAAACTTAGAGCTGACAGTATGACAACTGGTGTAAAGGATGACAAGGTCTTTTAGAAGGGAAATATATGGTGCACAATCCCCTACACAAGCGTTTTTTACTAGGCAGACTTGTTTGGTTTTTTTAAAAAAAGGACATACATGCTATTTGATTGCTGTAATCTAGTAAATGTATGTCTTGGCCATGGTAAGAGATACAATTAATGTCTCTCTTTTCTTTGCTGTTCAATTGCCTAAAACATGCAGCTGCAGCAATATTTAGTGAAGCTCAGGGGATAAATCACTCTGAAATTTTACCCAAGTGAATTCTGTTGTCAGATGCTATAGGTAAATAAACATTTTATTTCTATGAATTGCTGTACTAGTGCTTTATTAAATGGTATAAGGTTTGTATTCTTAAGAGAGTTTTCAGATAGTATGTGATGGAAAAATTATTTTAAAAACTGTTTTAAAAATATTATGGGGAAAGACTATAAATGCCAGAAAATATTTTGTGATTTTTTTTTCATTAAGAAAACAGTAAAATTTTCCAAAATGGATTTGAAATAATTGACTGACTATTTCTTCTCTCTTCCTCCCCTCAAATCCAAATAAATTAATTGTAGTTTCCTTCAAATGAAAAGAGACACAATATTTTTTTAATTTTTTTTTTTTTAAACAGACCAGTGATAGTACTTTCCATACTGATATACTGAACAAGTCTCCATTCACCAGATGTTTATGGTACTGGAAATCACAAATGAAAAATTGCATTGTTTTGGATGGAAGGCTTGGAATTTTCCAGGGGCAAAGTACTTTAACTGCTGTTTTATTTTCATTCCAAGTGCATGTTCTCCTAATATAATCCTCTGATTAGACCACATAAAATGGCCTTTATTTTCAATTGCTGATCATTTTCTCCTTGCCCTGCTAAGAGCATTAGTAATTTCAGTTCAAGCTATTGTCCCTTATCTCTCCACACTGGGCATCCACAACTAGGGCAACTCAGAGGTCTGCTTAATTGCCATGAGAAATTGCAAGTTCAAAAGCAGGCTTGGAGAACACAGCATTGGAGGAAGTAGAAAACCTGTAGCTAAAAGGCAAGACCCTTTTTTTTATGAATACTTGACTACCCAAGGCTGACATTGCTCTTATGATCTCCAGTTTAGTGCTGCTAGAGAAAGCACTGCTGCTAGTGAGAGATTAAATCCTAATGTCAGTCAGGGATCTTATCCCAGGGCCATATGTGTTATTCTCTATGTGTCCAGAAAAGGGAGACTTAAAAATGCCAAAATCTTGCTTAAACATTGGACACTCACAAAATAAGAAAAAAATTGAGTTTGGAAGGGACACATGGAAATATCTAGTCCTGCCCTCTGCCCAAATTAGGGCTAATTTCAAAACTAGATCAAGTTTCCCATGGCCTTTGAGAGCTGAGTTTTGAAGATCTCCAAGGATGAAGATCTCCAAGGCTGGATATCCCATGACTTTCTGAACACTTCTCTAATGCTTGACTGGCTTTAACAGGAATTCCCTCCCCCCTTTCTCTGTTTTATCCAGTTGGATCTTCGAATACTGTAGCTTTAAAGTTCTGCTTCTTGCCCTTTTGCTGTATCTTTCTAAGGGAAGTATGGCTTGGTATTCTCTGCGATGTCCTTTCCAGCAGCAGAAGACTGAAATTCAATTCTCCACTGTTTTTCACGCTAAAGGTAAAACAATCCATCTAGGTGACCCAGTCTGGGCACAGTGCTTTGTAAAGGAGGAAGAACTCTCTGCTGGATGTGCAGGCTGTGTTCTGGCTGGGGCTGGCCAGCATGCCCCTGGCTGCCAGGGCACTCTGCAAGAGTGGACTCTCCACATACAAAGTAGCTCCACAACCAGTCTGTATTGCCAGAGATCATTCTGCCCAAAGTGTGGCATTTGGGTTTTAGTGCTTTTACATAACTCGAGGTACTAGAACAGGGATGTGAAGCTTCTCATGATTCTTTTAACAAGCATCAGAAATCTACTGTCAAAACTTGGAACAAGGCCTTCTTTGCCTTTCACAGTCAAATTCAATCAAAATATACAGAGATTAATGTTGTTAATGCTCATTAAGAACACATAATCCACACAGAGGCAAACTTTATATAGATAAACATATGCATATATATATGCTATGAACTTGAAGTTCAAATAAACAAATCAAAAGCTCAGCCTGTTCTGTACCCATGAAAAAAGGTGTTAACTAAAGCTTTAATATTTTTCCTGTCATCACCAACAAACTGCATAAATCCAGTTAATAAATTCATCAGGTTTATGCCTGACATTAATAGGAAGTGAAAATTGCCTCTAGACCCATCAACATTTACAATAGAGCACTAGGAATCTTAAGTATTGGTAATGATAATTTCCTTAAAGAGAATAATGGTGTAAGCATCAGCTTTATATCTGGGAATATGAAACAGTTGAGTATCCCAGACAGGAATCAGCATTCATAAGCAAACACCATTCTAGAAAGCAGGTGGCGGGCACCTCTCTGTGCTGCCTGAGACCAAGCCAGCATCTGTATGAATATTAACAGTCATATTACAATGTCCATTGGCTCACTCAGGACTCAGGCAAGATTCCCAGGATCAACACAGTATTGCTACAAGAATATATACATAATATAAATAAATATATATATAATATTTATGTGTTTATGTATATATAGAATACAGTAGTAATTGCAATAAACTCCCAATTGCAATAGAACAGGCTGGAAAAGTGCAGTACTACAAAAGCTAGTGGAGCACTCAGATTGTAAAATTCTTCAGAAAATGAGCCATTTTAAGGTGAGAAAGAAGCAACATCAATTCCCTTTTGGGCAATCCCATTTCTGTTTCTTGAATGCATAATACAAAGCAAAGGAACCTCATGTTCATAGACACATTTAAGATAGATCCCTCATGCATCCTGGCATTAGTAATCTGTTCTCTAATCACACAGAGACAACAGTTATGGCTGCACTCTGCAGAAATCTTTTTTTTTTTTTTTCCTTAATTTACAGGTGATAACATTTTTCCTTAAAGTACAGGTTTGCAGAGCCTTTGTGAATAGAAATCATGCTTTTGGACATATGTCTTTTTTTACAACATAAAAGAATAATTTGGAATTAAGAAAGAATTGCATCTCTTCTCTCTTCTTATCAAGACCTTGTAGTCATAGTCATGGCCTCTTGTGGCAGAGATCAGTTGGGGCCAGCTCCTCAATGAATGGGACTCAAGTTAACTTCATGCTGTAGTTGAGTCAGCTGGCACCAACTAGGACTGAATGCCTGCTTTATGGAATCCTAGTGGGCAGCAGAGCAATGGTCATCCAGTAATGATTCATACATGCAAATCAAGGTCCTGAGGTGTGTTACTGAGTAACTAAAGGTTAAATGCTCCCAGCTATCAGAGCTCGTTTGCAAACAATGAAACAGCCTTCAGGAGAACGAAAATGAGAGATACTCAAGCAATCACACTGCAGTACAGGATATGGAGCTTATATCTTAATCTTAGTGTTGGAAAGCTCAGATGGCTGAACTCCATGCTGAGCAGCAAGCCCTCAGGCCTTATTAGCCTTTTCTATTTAGTACATCTAATTTATGCAGACTGTGAGCTTTTTTTCATGAGCTTTAAGATTATGGCAAGTAAGCAAGATATCTTAGCTCTTGAGAGCTCACAGAGGGGGTAATCAAGAAAATGGATTTCAATCTTCATTCATTTGCATGGCCATAAAAATTTCAGTACAATTGTGGGTACTTAAATAGCAAATATAAACCTACCACCAGCCTCTTTGCAAGAGCAGCACAAGTGGGAAACTGGTGAGGTAGGTCAAATGTCTCCTAAGTTGCTAGATACGGTTTGCCTGCTGAAACATTTCCAAGGCAAAATGAAATCTTAAAGCTATGACAGGTTATACACCCCCAAGTAAATTTGCAATACTCAAGTTAGCTAGTCATCACAAAGAAGAATGGACACACAGAGGAGCACAGAAAGATAGTGTCACACTTTTAAGAGGTCTCCAAGCACCAGTTCCAGCAGCAGCAGCCCTGGCAGCAGGCTGTTCACACAGTGCTGTTCAGCAGCTTGCCTATAGTGTTTATATTTGAAAATTCCTGGTTGCAAGCATCAGGCTTCATTTAGTGACAAGGTAAGCATTAGCAAGAGTGGAATATCCTAGATATCTATGTGCTTCCGAGAAAGGAGATTTTCTATCAAAAAAATAATTTCTCTTCTAAATTTCCATCTCCTCTCCACCAGCCTCATTCTCACTATCATAGGATTCCCAAAATATTCATCCTAATAGGCCTCAGGGAGGGTTGTTTTTATTCTTGTTGGATGTTTTTTTTAGTTTCTGGCACGGTGGGAAACACTTCCCTCTCCCTGTGGATAGTCTCCTGAGAAGACCTGGTGTGAAGAATATTTCCCATAGCAGAAGAAGCATGGCAAATTGTCCCAGTCTGGGAGATAAATGACTCTTTTGTTTTTCTTTCCCCAAACTCTTGTTTATCTCAGAACCCTCTCTCCCTTTATAGTCAAGGCGCAGCTTTGACATATTAAACACAAGCATTTGTAGGGAGAGCAACATGACAAAATGAGATCTTCAGATGCTTAATTTAGTTCCAATGTGGTTAAAGTGATCAGTTGCTTTGAGCTTTCTCACAAGGCTCTTGTTCAGCTGGAATTCTCCCAGGGGAACAGAAAGCACAATTAAAAGACATTTGCAACCTTAAACAGTTTTTTTTAAGTTCTTCAGAGACATTTAATTAGAATTATGCTGCTCTCTGTAAGAGACAGGGAAGATGAAGTTTTATTTCAGGTCTTGTTAATACTATTTTTCAACTCATACACGTGAGACCAAATTTCTCAGTCAAAAAGGCCAATAGCTATAAATCAGGGCTGCCTATAAATCAGGTTTGTATCTCGACTGGAATCAGCAGGCTTTATGACAGTTTTCTCTACTGTAGAATCCAGCCCAAAGTCATAAACTTAGGAAACACTCACCATCTTCCAAAGGAGAACAATGACTCTGGGAATATCAAACCAGAACATGAATGTAGTAAGAGTAGCAAGTCTTCCTCTTGTCTGCAGGGTAAATTTGCTCTGGTTATATTTATATAATCCACTGATGGCAGGACAAAGCTTAACAGGTTAATTAAGGACAAAATTGGTGCACATTCCCATAATAGCATTTTGAATTCAAAGCCTTTGTAGAAATCAGCCAAGATAATACAGAGGATTTTAATATCTATTTCTTGACATTAATAAACTATGCTTAGAGTAGTTCTGACCCAAATTTGCTAATGTGGGTTTGGATTTAGGACACTTCACTGAAGCTTACAGCATGACTTTATCAAAGGTTTTAGACTTCCTAGACCTAGCCCATCCTGTGCCAGTTTCTCCAGAAAATCAGAGTTTCTGTTTCTAAAGCCATCCACTAGAGAAGATAAGGTTTGAAATATGGGCATAATTCAAATTAGTTGAGGTAGTGCAATGAGCTCGGCGCTTCTTACCTTCTGTATTTTAAGGACTGCAATATTAGGTAGCAAATGGAAATGATTAAGATGGGATGTGATCATCAATTAATAACATTGAGATACAGTCAAAAAAATATTACATTTAAGTAGGAAAAGGAACAGGATCCATTGAGATAGAAGTTATTTCCCAGAGGAAATGGTGCAAATTCTATGGCTTGAGGAAATAAAAACTGAGAATAAGGGAAGTTTAAGAAAAAGTCCTACAGACACCATCCATCATTGTACTGGGGATAGCTGAATTGTATACATGCAGTTTTATAGACATTTCTGTCTACAGCTGTAGTACTTGTACATGAATATTATATTTGTTTTATCAACACACTAGGCGACAGTTCATCTCACACATTTTTCCCCTAAAAGACAGACACTTTTTGCTGGACGGGTCAGTGTTCACAGATTTGGAGGGAGGAAAGGACTGAAAAACAGGCCAGCAAGAAATGTTTCATTGCTCATTCAGTTAAAGAAATTCTGGAACATTTTACTACCAGCTAGGTAGAGGAAATAGTAGAGAGAAGAACAGAAAACAGCATAGTAAGGCCAGAGGATAAAGGTGCCCACTTAATTGATCTTATTATTACATCAGAAACCCAAAATAAGATCTGACACTTTTTTCAGGGGTAATGAAACTGTGTTATTCCTTCAGCAGGACTAAAGCCCAACAAAAATTTCATGGGATTTTTTTCTAACAATACATGTTGTTGGTGTATATAAGCTACATCTGGCAGTTAAAGCACCAGACAAATATAATGGAAGTTTGTATTCTTGTGTTGTTATCTAAGCAAAATGAGTCTATGAGGAGAGGGTGTGTAATTTTGCTTTGAAATTGTGGAAGAAAATATGGAAATCTTGTTTGCCTAAGATTTTATGTCCAGAAAGCTAATACAAGCTTGTTATCTTGGGAAAAGTACTCCCTATTTCTTATTCTTTTTCTTCTGTCACTGAAGACAAAACCTCAGCCTGGCTTTGCCATCAGCTCTAACAGTTCTTGTAGATGTCAGATTCAAGTCCTTGGTTTCACTGTGCTTTGCTACCTTGCAGCTCTTCCTCAGCCTCCTTGCTGAATCCTCTCCCTGCAACTCCATGTGCTGGACTGGAAACATGGGCCACAGCAACCTCATGAGCTCCTGTCCACTACGTGCCTGCCAAGACTGCCTCAAAGCCACTTCCCACACAGCCTTCTGCTGTGCACCATGTTGAGGGAGAAACATGGCTGATACCATACTTATGGGGCCAGCACGAGGATTCCCACTGGTGGAAAATTCTGGTTGATGCAGTGGCTCTCTATTTTTAAGCAACCACACTGAGGAAGCTAGAGAGAAGGGTTGGGTCAGATGTGTGAGATTACTGTGCAGAGAAAGAAGGGAAAAAGTGTGTAAAGTGAGAACTGACACTTGCACCAATCCTAATTTCTAGATCACAAAGCCTAACTCATTAGTTATATAATATATGTTACAATTCCTTTACATTGAGCAAAATCTTCTACATGGCCATAGTCTAATTCTGTTTTAAAGATGAAAAGCTTATGCATATTAAAAGACCATAATCTAACTCCAGACTATTATGAAGGACTACTTTATGATTCTCTGTTTTGTTGGGGAGAAATGAGGCCTTCAAAAGAAATATGTAGATTCCATATGCTAATGCAAAAGTACTATATTATAAAAACACACCTAACAAGATTGCAATGTGATCATATTTATGGATCTAACATTTAGTAATTGTACCTCTACTGACTTATTAACTCTTCTGTGCATCTGTGTCTAGAAATATGGGTAGGTTTCCTGTTTGCTTAATATTTGGGCTTTACAGGAAGTTTGGTGTTTGTTGGCAAAAAAAGGAAAAATTTCCTCCAGTATTTGCATTCTTTCCACACAAATGCAATTCATAAAACAAGACAGATTAGAAACAGGTATAAAAACCCATGACAAAACCAGCTAACTAACCAAATAAAACATCCCCAATATCTATATTCTGTAACTAGAGGGTGAGGCTTCATTGCATCCAAAATGAAAAAGATTGGCCTGAAATTTCAAGTTTCTATGTGTTCTAGGCATAATGTAAAGGGCTGGAAATTCAGTTACTTCCTTTATTTAGACATCATTATGCAAGTCAACTCTGTTGATTGGCATTACAACAATCTTTCTTATGTTTTAGAGATCAGTAGAGATGCTGCATATTCCCAAAGAAACCTACATATTATACTAGTCTAAGGTGAGTAGCTCTGTTTATACTGTGCCAGAAAGAGCTGCACAGTATAGGCTCTATGCCAGGCTTGCAAAGCTTTTTTTCCTTTTCTGTCCAGTAAACTATTTTTGACCAGCAATAAAAATATCACTGTGGTATTGTTTACCTAGTTCCGAACAGCTTCAGGAAAGGTAAGAACTGAAATAAAACGAACAATACTTTTTCCTGTTGGCCCTGCACAGATTGCTGCAGCTTATGTGGCTTGGAGTTTACTCAGAGGACAGCAATGGGAGCCATACTGAAATGTTCATTGGATAAAATCAAACAGCCTTGTGCAAAATATGTTCCTGTGCTACAGGATAAGGAGGAACATCAACCTTCCTGTAAAAATCTCTCTTGCCTTTTTTATACACATTTACTTGACATTTAAAGTTCTCATGACCACCATAATTAAGCAAAGCAAACACCAGTGTTTTGCTGCCACTTTTTCCTCCTCCTCTCTCTGAGTCAGCTGTGGAAAGGCCCATATGCTCTTTGCTCCATGGAAGATACAGGACTCCCTAGCAGCATGCAGACCAGCAATTGGCTGGGGCCATAGGCAGCTGTGTGGATGGCTTGTGTCCAGTCCGTCCAAAGTGGCTGGCTTGTTCTCTGGAAAGTCATTTCCTCTGGATCCATTTTTAATTTTAGGGAACTGGCACACACAAGTCCTCTATTTAAAAGTTAAACTCCAAGAAGTGTTGGTTGTCACACTGTCAGATGTGAGCTCTTTTTCCCACAAATTTATATTCTTCCTTCTCCATCTTCTCCCCATTAGTGCTACTTTGTTTTGTGAATGTTACTGGAAAATGCTGTCTACAATGGAGTCTCTAAGTCTTTGTAATCAAATTCTTAGTTAAAAAAAAAAGAAGTACATTTCATTGTCAAGTTGCTCTGTAAAATTAAGGCACTCTGTTACTAGAAGCTGCTGCTGCCAATAATGATAGTATTGGCTTCAGGCTTGCTTTCTCTTCAGGTAACTGAGTCTTTAGGCAGGACTTGAATTTTCCTTATGCTACTCTCTACCCTTTCAAAAGTGGCCTTTAACTGGCCTACAGAACTAAAATACTGCCTCCTTATTCCAAAACCTCATCAGATTTTGACAATTTTACAAGAAGAGCAGTATATGTACAATTTCATCTATGAAGAAATGAATATGAGAGCAAACCACAGGCACAATTACTATATGATGCACAGAATTTATTATAAAGTGGGGGTGAAAAATGTAATCAATGGGTATTGTGTGCATATATGTTTGTATGCATCTGTGTGAGGTGGGGAGGTAGGGATGAAAAGGGATAGTGAGAGCTGAGCCCTAGTGCCTGTGGATATTTTCCAATAAAGCTGTTACCTATTCAGGCCAGAAACAAATAAAAAAAAACCCAAAAATCAAACCAAAACAAACAAAAAACCCCAAAACAAAACCAAAACCAAAAAAACCCCCCAAAACCAACCAATCAAACAAAAAAAAGACACAAAAATATCCCCAAAAATCAGAGACTCTTCCACTCAGTTTATACATTGAAATGTGCTTAGGACAATGTACAATATGTAAGTTTATAGGCAGAGTGGATTTTTTTTTCCTATTTATGCACTTTTCCCTTTTCATACCAAAGTTATCCACATAAATCAAATGAAACTTTCCTAATATAAAAGAGAAAAGAAAACTTATATCATTATTCTTACTGCAACAGCTTGGAAAGTGACTTTATTATACATACTCATTAGGTGATTTTTGGTAGACTATAGAGAACTAGAAATACTGATAAAAACCTTGTCAACATTGACAAGTTTGATTTATATGGCTCTTTCCATAACAATTATATAATTTTTAAATTAAACCACATTTCCCCACCAAGTCGACCACAATCTTTTTTAGTCTACTTCCATGTAATTTTTCTCCAATGTGTCTGTCTTTGTAATGTGTCGATCATTAGAATAATGCATATTTGATGAAAACTGGCAATAAATAACATTTTGGACACTGTTTCCAGTCACTGATTGATGTGCATATTATTTTGTCTGCTGTATTTAACTGACATGTCTCAATTTTTCCAATATCTGAAGAGCACGTACAGTGTAGTAATGGAGAATTTGGATGACCTATTTTCAGTTTCTTTTATGGAAAGAAAAGATTCAGAATATTGTAATTCTATAAAAGGGAAAACAGCCTTGAAAATCAAGGCTTACCAGTTTTCACTCATTCCCACACTGTCCAGAAAATACAGCATATCAAACAAGTATTTGTCTGTTTTTAAAACATGAACAATAGCGTTATTTATGGGACCACGTAGGAGAACTTGAAAAAACATCACTTGGTTTGCAACGGGAAATGCATAATTGGACATTAAAAAAATTCAGATTTATTGGTCACCAAGAGGTTTCTCTCTATCGTAGAAATGTCAGAGCCCTCACCAGCAGAATCAGATTTGTTTGTAAAGTTCCAGGCTACAGTTAAATATGCAGGTTGGTTTTTATTATAATTTCCATCATACCATTGAGATGACCTCAATTATGTTTCCTCCTAAGTCTGTGCATGTGGGTCTGGGTCTGAGAATGGCAGACAAATTGTCCCCTAGTATTGCCTTGTTTTATGCCAGCTCTGTGGTCAAAGATGAGGTGAGCATCTTTTACCCATCTTCCTGTGAAAGTCGCCTTCTGCAACTTTGATTTTCTTTGAGAATACTTGTAAGATAATAACACTTTGAAAAATGACTGTGATCTGTGTAAAATGGGCTCCTCTCTTAAAACACAGAAACAGTATGAATAGAGCTCTTGTGTTTTGTGGAAGAAAATTCAAAGAGAGGGGAAAAGAATTGGGGAAAGAAGAATGTATGTTTTTGACTTCTACAGATCTACATACTTTGCTTTCACTGTCAAGAGTGGCATAAAGCATATGACTGCTTGCAGTCTCCTCCTAATCCAGTAGATTTCAGAATGGTGACTTTATTTAGGACAGAAACTTTTGTAATTTGGGTTAATATGCATAGGGTAAAAGGGATTAATGCATAAAAACCTGCCTGATTTATCCTTCTACCCACCATCTAGAGCAGATATTTTAACTAATGTTTGAAATCTTTCCCAGAAAACTCTTATAGCAAAAATTACATTTTAAGCTGCATATTGATTTTTTTTTTTCTCATCTATCTAAAATTTTGCACCTGATCATTTTTATATGGGGATTTTGATGCAAGTAAATTGGAACTGACAAACTTTTGAGAAAATTAATTAAATGACCCAGCTGAACACTGAATATATCAGGTCTTTTTCTGCTAAAGCCTCTTTCACTCAACAGGATGAAGAGTGCCTGGACTAAAAGCATGACTAAGTTACATTTATTTTGTTATACCAAGAACCAGCTTTGTAGTACTAACATCAAAGACTTAATGGACATGCTCCATTTTTTTTGAGCTTGTATATTAGAAAATCTAATACTTCTGGATATTACATTATCTTTGCAACTTGCAAATGAGCAGTAGTACACTCCTTAAAAAAAGTTTGCATGCCTAAAATGTTCCATTTACCCAGGCACTCAGCAAGCATGAATCACAGCAACTCTTCAGGAATAGAACACAGGAGAAAACAAAGACAGAGCAATGCTTTGTTTGAAAGAGAACAATAGTGCGTTTCGTCATTAGAAAGAAGTAAAATTTTCTGTTTTGGAATAGAAAACTTCTGTGGTCTGAAGTTCATGCTACTTCATGAACTTCATGAAGTGTTCAGGCAAATCTCAGGCCTGATCCTACAACTGAGCAACTATAGAATGAAAGGTAATCCTTATACTGTTGAAGTAACAGCCAAAGGAGCCTTATTAAGTGACCCCAATAAAAAGATTATTTCAGGTGTTTTATTTTGTTCTTGGGGGGTTTTCTGTGTAGACTTCCCGCTCTCCACACACACACACACACACACACACACCCCCCCCACTTCCTCACAGATGAATGTGACATGTAGAGAGTAAAAAAGTTAATGCCCAACATGAGCTACTGATCAAGTGACAGGACAAGGGGGAATGTAAGTGTAGGTTTATGATAGATATTAGGAAAAGAATTCTTTTCTGTTAGGATGGTGAGGCACTGGAACAGGTTACCCAGAATAGTTGTGGAGGCCCCATCCCTGAAACTGTTCAAGGTCACCTTGGATGGGTCTAGTGGAAGGTAACCCTGGCCATGACAGGGACACTGGAACTGGGTGATCTTTAAGGTCCCTCCCAACCCAAACCATTTTGCAATTCTGTTATTCTATGATCAATAATCTATCATGATTTCACAGGGTTAGTCAATGAAAAATAGGAGATGATATGTCTAGGACTTCCCTGCAAGAAATGCTTGAGAAGGCAGGCGGGTCATCTTCATGTCATTGTAACAGGATGTATCGACAACATTTTCATAGCCTCCATACACCTAAATCAATTTTAGTAGGTCACTGATTGATGACTATCTGGGAAGTTTCCAATTTGTTGTCTATTTTAACCAAGGCACTGCTGAAAAACAGAAAAGAAAAATCTTTTTTATTTTATTTATTTTCTGTGCACACACACATGTGAAGTAAGTCCCTAGACCCAGCCACATAAGTAGAGTCGTTGATGTGTATTTATGGGATATTTTGTAGAAGTGATGGCAATTGTTATATTTTCCAAAGAGCTGAACCATTGGGGTGAAAGTACTGCAGGAAAGACTAATTTTGAACAGATTCACTCGCTGCCCCCAGTAACAAAGGTCTTAAAGTGAACCATAACTTTCTGGTCTGGCCATAATGGAACATTACATTGCAGGCTATTTTGAGCCAAAAAATCTCATTTGAACTTCTGGTACTCTAGAATTTTCCTACAGAGGAGGGATTTGTTAACTCATGTTACCATAAGCATTACTGGAAGAGTTTTATTTCTACTGTGGAGAGATGTTATAGAAGATGGAAAAGATAGGTATATATGCACTTGTCTGAACAAAAATGAAAAAATATGTTAGCTAAGACTTCCATTGACTAATGAACATCATAAAGAAACAGATTAATATCCTCTAAGTGTTCTCATAATGGGAAAGTTTGTTTCTTGATTACTGCACCAGAGTGTCTAAATTACCCAACAGAAAAAAAAATGCTCAGCCTCTGACTTCAGAAATTCCACAGCAGTAATAACCATTCATGCCAGATATTAATTCCTTGAGTCTGCCAGCAAATTATGATTAAATATTTCTTCCAAGTTGTTTTTCAATTGCCTAATCATCTGAACAGGGATGAAAAAGAAAGCAAAAAGACTTCCAGATAGGGACCTTTCTCAGTGTCCTGAAGGTACATTTTACATGACTTTGCCTCTATCCTGCAAAGCTCAAGTCAAAGCATCAAGCCTAAAACCCTCAAGCAGAACTTATTCAATGAAACACTGGGTTTCTTTTATATAAAAGAAATGAACTTCACTGATCACAACCAGCAAGGATACATGAAGGGAAAATCCTGCTTAAGCAACTTAATTTCCTTTTATGACAAGGTCACCCATCTAGTTGACCAAGGGAAATTAGAAGTTGTGGGGTTTTTTTGATTCAAGGAAAGCTTTTGATACTTTACTGTATCCTTCTGGACAAAATGTGCAGCACACAGCTGGATAAATACAGCATGCCATGGTTGAGGAAATTGGCTCAAGGGCTGGGCTCAAAGGGGATTACAGCAGGCTACTGGCCAGTCACCAGTGGGGATTCCTAAGGATCAGTGCTCTTTAATGCTTTTGTTATAAATGATCTGTTCACAGGAACTGAAGGAACATTAAGGATTTTGCTGATGATACTAAACTAGGAGGAGCTGTGGATTCCCTAGAGAGGCCTTACAGAGAGATCTGGATAAACTGGAAAGCTCATCAATTATCTGCTGTACAGAAATTGCGGAAGTTCCAGATTCCCCACATGGGATGGGATAATCTTGGTTGTTTATACAAACTGAGGAGCAAGAGGCTGGAGAACAGCCCTGCAGAAAGGGATCTGGGGATTCTGGTTCACGGCAAACTGAATGTGAGGCAACAGCGGATCCAAAGGGCCAAACAGTAGCCAAAAGAGCCAACCACATGATGGAGTGTATCAGGCATTGTCCGCTTCATAATGAGGGGGCCAGAACTGGACACAGAATTTGAGGTGTGGCCTCACCTGTGCCAAGGACACAGGGAAGATCACTTCCCTAGTCCAGCTGACCACACTATTTCTGATAAGACAGAATAAACAAGGGTTTTTTTTAATCTTGCATAAGAGTATTACCTGGGGCAGAGATATAAAAAAAAAAGAAGGGCTGGAGAGAGGTTGACAACAGAGATGATTTTGCAGCAAAATCCAGATGGCCTTCTTTAAATGGCTTGTTGTTCCCTGCACTCCAAGTAGGTGCTTTGATTAACTTGTTATTAGTGTTGCTGGGGGCAAGGATAAGGAGGAAGAGATGCAAGCAACTTTCCTCCTTTCTCTGCGAGGAGCTTAAGGAAACATTTTTGAAAATCCTTAAAGAGCTTCTCAGGACAGAGACACTGCTTCCAGCATAGTCCATAGCTCAATACAACATTTGTTATTTAATCTCATTGCAACCAAGGCTCAAGCAAATAAAGCAGATCTTTTACTTCACAGGCAAAGAAAATTTAGAAATAACTGAGTTATTGGAATTGGTGTTTGTTAGGATTTTTCTTTAGACTAGTTTGAGTTTGTTTGCATATCTTCAATTTGTCTAATGCATTAAAAAACTATGTGAAAAATGAATTTTTTTCAGGATAAATGTATTTTCCCCTGGGAAATTGAGAAGACCTGATACTTAACTTCCCAGCAGAAATTTTATAATGATAGATTTTTGCTCAGAATTATATAAAAAAAGGGAGAGTATTTTTTTTGCACATTTCAACACATATTAGAAATGCTGCAGTGGCTATGTAAAAAAGACAAAGGAGTGGATAAGGAATAACTGTCAGAACTACAGCAAAAGTACCTACCAGATAGAAATATTTAATCAGAAGTGATAGAGATCTTGGATTACATTTAACGCATTGCATTCAGGAAGCATGTCAGCCATGGTCACCTTACTACAGAAGATGCATCAAGTTATATTTTGACCTAGACTTACACAAATTTCATTGCTGTAGTCCTTAAGGAACAGTCAAGACATTAGTAGATATGTCTTTTGCAGGCTAAGCATTTCATATATATAGTCAGAGAGGCAAAGACTCAAAAAACCTTAAGAAAAATTTATTAGACTTATTCAATATCTTATCATCTCCTTCAGCAGAAAATGCCAAATCTGAGAGTACTTAAGACATTATACGTTTGTCATAGTTGTCTCCAGTTTTCTCTGTAATTAATCATTTTCAGCTTCCCCTTCTAGATGAAAACAAGCAACAGAATTCTAACACAGCTTTCAGTTCATGGAGTGTGTACTTTGTATTTTCAAGTCCCTCCCCTGCAGAACAATGAATCATAAAACACGGTAACACCTTTCCTTCTCCCTCAAGTTACTTTGTATCCTGCTGTTTCAACTAGAAGTGAAATAAAATATATAAACAAGAAAATTAAGACAGAAGGAGGAAGCACAAGACTAAACACAAGTGCTCCTTGAGCAATTTTAACATTACCAAAAATGTCCAAGTTTTCATACATCAGAGTTCTCCATTGCATATCCTACTACATGTAGTCACACAGGAAATTAGAAGGCATTGACTTTTTATGAAGGAAAATTGGTCTCTTATCCCATGAAAGAGAGGTACTGAACAATGCTAATACTTAGCAGAAAAATAGTTGGAAGTAGATAAAGTGTAGTCTATGTATAAAAATTTCTGAGTGCAAAAATCACTAGATAAATAACATTTCAATGGCATTAGAATTGCCATTTAAAATGTGTTGTGTGGCAAGTAGGTACCGAAGATTACATAAACTTCTTAATGTTGTGTAGTAGCTGATCTAAACAAATATCTGTGTAAAAATAAGTATACATCTATTTATAAAGAGCCAGCAGCAAGGGATTCTTAGAAGAGAGTTCTTCCAAGATGTCCAAGTCCTATGTAAGGTTAGTGCCAGACAAAGATACGTGAGTGAAAGACAGTCCACTTCTCCTACTGAACTCTCCAGTTACTACAAATCCATACAGTTTCTTTGGCTAGCTTTTTTACACTAAAATCATTATCATTAAATGACTTTGTGATCACTAAACATCCTTTGTAAACCTAAACTGGTGGAACTTTTTTAGTTAGGTTTTATCCCATCATTTATTTTCCCCACCCATTTTGGATTGTTGGCCTGTGTCAGGTATCAAATACAAACATTTTCGTGTTCAAGGCCGACCATCCAAACCTGCATTGCTCAGTTAGAAAATAGGAAGCTTCCTACAGCCCATCACAGTCTAGCAAGCTGACTCAAGCGGTAGAAAAATAGTGTGAAAAGCCTGACTCTAGCACACTTTAGTGTAACACACATTCATATAGTGAGAAAAGACAGGATGAGAGAACATTGTGCCCAGCATTGTGTAGTTCTTTGCTGACACCTGTGTTTTTCAGTGATCAAAGATCTTAATGATAAAGAAAAATTTCCTTTAGCACTTTCAGTTCCCCATTGGCTATTCAAAGCCTGGGTTGATGATTCAAACACCATGCATTTTCTGTCTGACAGACAGACCTCAAATTGGAGATTTGGGCTAGCATAAGCCCTTCAGAACAGCAATGTTTCTCACTGCCACATTGCCAGAATCCAGCCAGAAAGACCTGGAAAGGAGATGTAATTCTCCGCCTGTCACAAACTCTAACTGATGTGACATCTGTGGGTGGATCTGATTTTCTACCTTTAAATCAGTGAATCAAGAGCATTTCAGGAGTTCAAAAAGAGGATGTGTTTAAGGATCAGACATACCAGTACGTTGGGAACAGTACTCAGACTGTTTAACCCCCTCTTAGGTCTGTGTACTGCTAGTCTGGAAAAAGCTTTATGCATTTTGACTTCACTCAAAACATAATTTTTGACTAAACCCACAGCTGAACCTGCTTTGCCCTGACGATATTTGCTCTTTTCCTATTCCTCCAGTAATATATTTTGCACATTTTGCCATCACAGTGCTATGGAAGCTTGCTGTACCTTTGCTATCTCTTGCCTATGATAAAGTCACCTCGAAAGATTAATAGGGTTCCATTCTTCAGCCCTGTCATTTCAGCACCTTTTTTAAAGGTCATTTGCACGTAAAAATGAGGCAGCTGGAAAACAGTTAAACATCTCTGACAGAATGACTTTTAGGTCATGGGATAGAGAGGGCCTCAGCTCCCATGTCCAGCACTGGCATAAAGCACTTGGTAATTTACTGATAACCAAAATTGGTATAATAATTCATGCATGCAAATTAAATAGAAAGCAGATGTATTTTAGGAGGATAACATCCTTTATTACAACACTTTGTACATGCCAGAGACAAAGCTGACAAGTTTCATGGCCATTTTGATCAGAGTCATGGTTAAAATATTACATTTTATGGTTTGCTGCAGAAAAATAAGAAAATACTTTTAAGTGCAGTTTGATAATAAAAAAAATTAAAAGAGATTTAATGGTTCTTATTTAGTTGAATTAAGGAAAAGAAAAAAGCCCCGGAACAACTACAAACATCAACTTATGGTCTGTGTCTCATTAATTCCTTTCACACAGCTAGAAAGTGGGTGAAGCTAAGACAGAATCCAGAAACAAGTGCTTTTGTGTGAAGATTGATTTTTTCTTTTTTGTATTGTTCTTAAGAACAAAATGTGACTAGAATCCACAGAATCCTCAAAATCTGAATTAATGCAACCTAGGTTTTATTCTGGAAAAGAAGAAATCCTACCACCCAAAGTGAAATGCAGTGATGTGATGCAAAGTGTGCAGAAAACAGACAAGCCTCAATTCATTGTGGTAAGCGTTAACAGTTTTTCCATCTTCAGAAGACCATGTTGGTGCCATTCACAAGGAAACAGCAGAAAATTGTTGAGGCGAAATATAAATTTTGCCTCCCTCAATACTCAAGTGTCATTTACAACTATAAAGTTGACAGTGCAGCATTCCTATCTGTCAGCTGAAAGAGTTATGCCAAGTCACAGCTTCAGGGTTTAGCTTCACCTTCCAACGATTCAGTGAAAATGAACGTGTCTCCTTTCCAGAAGGGCTAGCAAAATATCCTCTGTGGAGCACACATGGAGATTTCCATCTCAAAGACCACAGGATTTCTTAAGGCAGCAACTTCACTTTGACTGCATGAACCAGCCATCAAATTTGTGATTGCCTTCACAGTTATCAAATTTACAATTTCCAGAGATTTGGCAGCTCTGTTTGGAAAGCAGAGCATTGAGCCATATCTTTTGAGCTTCATTGTACCTGTGAGAATGATGTAAGTCCTAAATATGCATAGAAATGCTCTTGTACCCTTCTCTACAGCTTCTGAAAATACAACACCCCCCAAAAACATGAATTTAGATCTTTCAACAGCCTTATGTATTATGAAAATCTCTATGTTTCTGGATAAATGAAGGCAGGAGATTCAGGTCATTGTAATCTGTGTCTTATCCATCCCAGTTATGCCATACCATGCTGGGTTCTACCTTAAGTATCTATTTTAAAGCTGCTGCTTTTGATTCAGCACCAAACAAATGCTTGATGGCACCTCAATTCTTCTATCACTAGAAAATATTGATTCACTGCAGAAGGAGGAAGATGAAGACCTTTCTCTTGAACTGGACTTCCAAGAAGGAGTAATCTACCACAGAAGGTACCTCGAAGATCTCATAAAGGTTCTTCACTCAGTAGGTGGATATTTATAGCAAAAAACAACCAGCTTGACATCCTTGCCAGAGTCCAAGAGTCTGAACTTGATCTGCAATCCACAAACTTACTGCCTGCTTCAGTAGCAGTAACTTGAGTGCTTATGAAGAAATTTGTAGAGAGAAGTGCAGCAGCTAATCAGTTCTACATCCAGCTGGGTCTCAAAACAGTGACCAAAGATGGGTTTATACATCCCAATTGCTTAACACAACCCACACACTAACAGCTATTTTAGCACATGCACTTCTATGTGTCCGCCATCCCTGTTTTACAGGCTTTAGGTTTTAGGAATTCTGGTCACAGGAGCTAGTTTTACTGTAACAATTTAAATTTCTAAACAATTATTTGCATGTATGTGTTGCCACTACAATATGGAAATGGTTAATATGGAGATTTATGCACTTGGGTATTGTAGTGTGCATCCTTCATAAGGTGCTTTCACCCTGTCTAAGCACTCTGGTTAAGATCGAATCTAGCAGAACACACTATAATTAAAGAAATCTATCATTTTTGCGTTATATTTATATTCTTAACCTACATTGAAACACAGTGCAACAGATTTTTATTATGTTCATCATTGGTTTGAAGTACAGCCAGGTTAACTCCCTGTTGCTATGCTTTTCCCCATCATTGATTTTTTTTTCCTTTTCCTTTTCTTTTTTTTTCTTTTTTTTTTTTTTTTTTTTTTTCCCCCAGAGAAGAGAGAAACCTTAAAATACAGTACCTGAATAGACCTCAGTCTGAGTGAGCACGTGGAAGGTGCTGGATCAAGGGAAGCAAAGGACAGCATGAAAATTAAGGAACAAAAGCATGTAACAAGTAACAGTCATTAATACATATTATTTGCTATATACTGATTTAAGCCACGCTAAAGAAGCACTTCCAGTCCTGAAATTCACTTCTTAGGTACAGCACTACTAGCAAATGCAATAATTCAAGTGTCACAAAATGGACATGCAAAGGATTGAAGACATCAGCAGTCATAAATCCAGCTATACTAATGCACAAGAAAGAATATCTCCCCTGAACACACAGTTAGCTCACTCCAGACTGGAATGTGACACCTGCTCTGTGATAAAGCTCTGCACCAGTCCCTTTATTTCAAGGCAAATGCTGCAGGTCAGTCAGTGAGCAGTTATAGTACTATAAATCTTCAGATGAGTTCATAATAATTTATCTCCTCTCTTCACATAGAAGATGGTTCAGATATTCCTAAGATTAAAGGCTAAGGTTTCAAAAGCTATCCTTTTCTATTTTTTAAAAAACAAAAAGAAAGGGCAAAGCACTCATCCCACAAACTGAAGAGCCAAATTGATGCCCTAAAAATTGAAACTCACTCTTCAGAGTCTGATTGCTCAGGACTTCTGGAAGATTTAGCCCACTTATGAGACTCTGGCTGCATGTTTTGAAGCAGCTAATGTCACTAGTGATTTTGGGATATTTCTACCAGGATGCATGGCTGTGTCACAGATTCCTGAGTCTGGTTGAGTCAGATCACCAATGGAAGTCATACCTGTTCTTGAACTGCCCTTTACAACTTGTTCTTAGGACCCCCTATGCCAAGAACTGCTTCCAAGAAACCCTGCTACCCCAAAACCACCTGTGTGCTACCCTTGTTCCCTCCTCAGTACTACAAAGACTATGTTCATCATTGCAGAAAGGCTTTCCACCTCCAAATTGTAGAATCATAGACTGCTTTGGATTGGAAGGGGCCTTTGAAGGTCCTCTAGTCCAACTTTGTGCATAAGCAGGGACATCTTCAAGTAGATCAGATTGCTCAGAGTCCTGTCCAACCCTACCTTGAATGTTATGAGAGATGGGACATTCAAAGCCTCCCTGGACAACCTTTCACAGCATCTCACCACTTATATCATAAAAAAAATCATCTTTCTATCTAGATGGAATCTACCCCACTTAGTTTAAAACTATTACCCCTTTTTCTGTTGCAACGTGCCCCACAAAAGATCTGTCCCCCTCTGTCTTATAAGCCCCCTTTCAGTACTGAATGAATGCAATAAGGTCTCCCCAGAGCCTTGTCCAGGATAAACAGCCCCAACTCCTTAATATGAGAGGTGCTCCTTCCCCTGAAAATCTGTGGCCCACCACTGGACACAGTCCTGCAGGTCCATGTCTCTCCTGTGCTGGGACCCCAGAGCTGGATGCAACACTCCAGCTGGGTGTCATCAGAGCAGAGCAGAGCAGAGCAGAGCAGAGCAGAGCAGAGCAGAATCCCCTCCTTCTCCTGCTGGCCATGCTGCCTTTGATACAACCCAGGACACATTTGGCTTTCTGGGCTGCAAGCACACATTTCTGGGCCATGTCCAGTCTCCCTGCCACCAGCACCCCCAAGTTCTTCTTGGCAGGGCTTCTCTTGATCTGTTCATCCCCCAGCCTGCATCTGGGGGGGGTTTGCCTCAGCCCAGATGTAGCACCTTTCACTTGGCCAAGTTGAGCTGTATGAGGTTCACATGGGCAAAATTTTTGAGCTTGTCTAGCTCGGTCTGGATGGCATCCCATCCCTCAGGCATATCAACTGCACCACTCAGCTTGGTGTCATCTGCAAATGTGCTGAGGGTGCACTCGATCCCACTATGTCATTGATGAAGATACTAAACAGTACTGGCCCAAATAAAGACCCTCTGAGGTGCATCAGTCATCAGTGATCTCCATCTGGACATTGAGTCATTGACCACTACTGTCCGCATGCAAGCACCTAACCAATTCTTCATCTTTCGCGGTAAGCTAGGGGCTCTGCTAGCTCAGTGGGATCGAACATCCCCGGAGCCGCGAAGGGATTGCACAATCGCGGTTACCGCGGGTACAGGCGGCAGCGGCGGTTTCAAAGAACCGCGCGTTCTCGGAGCTCCGGGTCCGCTCCCGCAAGAGAGACAGGATAAAGAAGCCAGGAGAGGCGATCTCTGGGGAGGTTCCAACAGCTTCTTTATTCAAAGAGACGCCGCTGAAGGGGACACCTGAGAGAACCGCCCCGAGCCCCGCGGGGCACGGGTTTTATACCGGGGTTACCCGGAGGGGGGAGTGTGCATTTCTCTCGACCAATGACCAGAGCACAGGGGGGAAAAGAGCGCGATTCCCCGCTGTCAGTTCCTGGACTAATGGGGTAATGGGGGGAAGGGGAGAAGGGTTACTGGAACCCATATAGGGTACAAACTGGGGGGATACAAAGTAAGAACAAACCAACTGGGGGAAAAACAGGGGAACATAGAATTAACCATTTCACAATATGAACATTAAACATAAAATAACAAATAGAAACAGATACCGGCCGCAACATTCATCCACCAAACAGTCCACCTATCAAATTGATTCAGCTTCAGACACAGCAGTCTGCATGCAGACTTCATGTCTTAGTTTTTTTGTTGGTTTTCTTTTTGTTTTGTTTTTTTGTTTTTTTTGTTTTTTTTTTGATTGTTTTCTCTTTTTGCTGTTCCTAAATTGGAGGATTTTCAAAGGATTAGACAGCCCTGGGTGCCAGTCTCACAGTCATTGGAAAAATGAAGGTACTACTACCAAAGTATTGAGTATTGGAAGTGCTCTATGAATGACTTTATAAACATAACATTCTGAGGTGAAAATAAATGCCCTGGTAACATCAAGAGAGATAACACCACCAATTGCAGAAATATTATGGCAGCACATTATTTAGCTTACATAAATTATAATTTGATTGAATCATATTTTCAAATAATTAAAAAGAAAAAAATGAGAGTTTCCACATGTCACTTAACAGATAACCAGCTTTTTATGCAGTTCATTCTCCCAAAAGACTAAGCAGAGCAGGTTATCTGTTTCAGCTTCAGCTCTTTCTGTCAGATTATGGTAGCTCACAGAGACTTCTGAGTGCAGAACTTTGCTAGGAGGTGCAGGGGATTTTACATGGAACAAGTTTAATGTATCCATGTACTGCAGGTATCAAAAATGCCTCTACCTATGCATCATTCACAAGGAAATACCAGAGGTAAATGAACCACTAGAGCAAAGAATGTCCCACACTTATCAGACACATGCTAAGATCTCTTTCAAATCACAGTATTAGGGGCTCTTTCACCATAGAGCTACACCAGCTACTGAAATGTATTATCTATTCATGAGAGTGATGCAGAGCTGGTGTTACATGCATTCTGTTCCGAGAAAAGTATTCTTTCTGATCTCTCATCTCTTCTTCAAGACAGAGAGAAGGTGAGAGGGTAGTCTTAGTCAACAGTCTACATCCTTTTCACCTGCCCTTTTTACAAGGTCTCCCACACATACTTTTAGTTAAATAGCAGGAATACATTACTCATTAGAAAGCTCCAGAGTGCCATCTCATTCAGCAGAAAACATAACCATGTAAGAAAGAGATGAACAGTTATAAAAAAAAAAGCAAAAGGCAAAGCCACTTAAACCACTTACCACAAACATGAAGAATCCCAGACTGCTGAGTTTTGCTGCTTTCCTTGAAAGTGCTACTACTTGACACTCACAGTCTACAACACTTCTCAGTCAGTCCTTCTTAGCACCTCCTGCATCAGGAATGATGCAGCACAGAAGCAGGTGACTGGTGCAGTTGTGATTATAAACAGCTGCCCGTATCAGAGAGGCATGGCAAAACACCGGCTTTCTGGAATTAAGGGCACAACCATAACAATCCAGTGTATGTTTTACATTGGTAAAAACAAGCCTACCTGTTTTCAGGATAAGGAGATGAATATAGTGTCCCTTTTATGTGCAGAAAACAAAGGTTGGCTCAAAGGTAGTACACCTGCCCTCCTCCATAATGTCAAGATGTCAAGAGGCAGGACATGGAAGTTGTGTCAAGCTTCTTGAGGATCTTACAGTGGACAGGTAAGACAACTCAAGTGTGGCAGCAGGATCAAACAATGCTAGTATTATGAATCCCAAATTAGGTATTTGACCTACCAGGGTAACACATTTCTGCCTCGGACCCTGATCTTGTAAAGACTTATGCAGGTACTTGGCTTTAAGCACAGACAAGGAGCCACTGCTTTCAATAGTTTAAAGCGCTATTCATGTGTTTAAAGGCCTGGAGCTTTAGAGTGCTGATTCCTAGGGTCTGAGATTAGCTAAAATTTATGGCACCAGTAATTCTCAAGAAAGGCACAATCACTTGTCTGGCCTTATTTATACCAACATTTCCTTCAGGTGGAGGGAACTCCTTTAGAACAGAAATTACCTCTGCTGAAAAGCCAAATGATCTTTTTCTAATTCTGCAGTAGCCTGCAAGCAAAATAAGTCTCTTAAAATGACAAAAGATCAGGTACACTGACATAAAATTGAATTAACATGAAAGAATATTGGTTTGGATTCATTTCCCCATTTCTCTCCACAATGCTCCCTAATGACTAACCATTCAAAAGAATGGTTAACATTCCAAAATGCTAGCAGAAAAAAAATATACAACAAATAAAATTCAGAAATATTATTTTACAACATAGTAGGAAGGACTCCAGTGACAAGACTTCTTCAGTATTTTCTGCCTTATAATGTTACCTACATCTTTACTGACAGTTGTTGACCTAAGGAGTAAGAGGGTACAATCAGTCTAGTTTTGCCTTTATATTTCACTATACTGAGTTTAAAATTCACAAGAAATTATTCCACCTATTTGTTTTGCTTGAAAATGAACAAGGGCTTTTTAATGCAAACTCCTCTAAGCTTTTTGGAACAATCTGAAATTCAGTGATAGCAAACAGAGTTCTACACCTGTGGAAGAATAACTCCATTCACCAGGACAGGCCAGGGTCTGACTATTGGAAAGGAGCTCTGTGGACAAGGATCTGGGTGTCCTAGTGGACAGCAAGCTGTTCATGAGCCATCAGTGCCATTGTGGCAGAGAAGACCAAAGGTCTTCATGAAAAGAAGAAGGTGGAGGGAGGTGATCCTGCCCCTCTGATCAGCCCTGGTGGGGTCACATCTGGACTGCTGTGTCCAGTTCTGGCCTCCTCAGTACAAGAGAGACAGGGAGCTCTTGGCATGGGTCCAGGGAGCAGCTGTGAAGATGATTTAGAGACTGGAGCATCTCACTTACAAGGGAAGGCTGAGGGAGCTGGGCCTGTTCAGCCTTGAGAAGAGATGACTGAGAGGAGACCTCGGCAATGGCTACGTCTGAAGAGAGGGTGTCAAGAGGATGGAGACAGGCTCTTCTCAGCGGTGTCAAGCAGTGGGACAAGAGGCACAGGGAGTTCCACCTGAATGTGAAGAAGAACTTTACTGTGCAGGTTACCAAGCACTGAACAGATTGTCCAGGGAGGTGTCCTGAGTGGGCTCTAATTGGACAACTTTGTAATATTGACACCTGACTAGGCCAATGAAAAGAGTGGATACGCTTTTTGTAAATACGCATCTTAAGACCAAAAAAAAGGTCTGGGAATAGGTCTGTTCGTTTCCAGCCTTAGTGAAGACGAGCCGGGCCTGGGAGCTGGTCTTAGCTCGGCCAGCATAGCCAGGTCTAGGCTGGCTCCCGGGAGGGCTCGGCCGAGATTTCCCTGTCTCCAGAGGGGTGGTGAGCAAAGTGCTGAACTCCTCACTGAGGAGCTGCCAGGCTTTCATCGAAGACCTCACCAGGCCTTGTCCCGACAAATGGCTAAGACTCTTTGCCAGCAGAGACAAGCTCTTTCCTAACAGAGCCTGCCAGACTGTGCCAGACAGAGACTGTGTTAGCATTGGGGGCAGCTAAAGAGAGAGTGGCCCTGGGCCAGGAGCAGCCCTGCAGCCACTGCCATTGCAGACCGGGAGCGGCCATGCGGCCGGGATTGGAGGGACCGGGGTGATCTCACATGGACACCTCGGCGTGGCTGGCAATGAACTTTGTGTGCTCAGCTGCTTTGAGACAGCTTTACTAAGCCAGCTTTACTACGGACAGAAGGATAAAAGCATTGGTGACAGTTTCTTTCCCTGTTTTCATCACCTCAGCAGAGTTGGGCTAGTTTGCATGGTGCCGGCAGGGACCACATGGCTAGCAAAAAAGCACAGCGAGCCATGTTCCTGAAACAAAGCTTAGACCAGATCAGCTTTTTTGGCTATGCAAGACTCTATAAAACTTTTTCCGTTAATGGAAAAGCTTGAAAACAAATGCCTTTACAAATATCATTTCTCTCCTAAATTAGGAAAAGGAAAAAAAAGGTGAGCACATAGAGACAATAACATAGGATTCTGAGATCAGTAAAGAAAGAGTTAATTTTAGATAGAAGGGATTGAAGAGATGTTTTAAGCTTGACTTAATATCCTGTAAAGCTATAGTAAAGATATATTTGACTTTGTTTTTGATTCCTTGTAACACATAGATATGCATTTGGGGGGATGTAGCATTCTGGTACAGTTGTGAGCCAAGGCACCAGTAGTTGAAGCAGATGCATGTTGCTGTAAATCTAGTGAGAAACTTAAGCGTAAAGAAATGAGAAACTTTACACTAGAGATAGTAGTGGAAGACCTCTAGTCCCAGAGAGAGAACTTTTGCTGTGTGTTAGAACAGCTCATCCTTAAAATAGCACCCCAATAAATTGAAATAACCTATGAAAGCAGCTGTGAGAATAACTGCAAGACATAGGAAGGACTATCACACTGCAAATACAGTTTTTCCTGTCCTGGGCGGCTGTTCACAATAACACAAAAGCCACAAGAAAAACTATTTTCTTGTAAAGAGGTGTCCATAGTATAGCAAGAAAAGCTCTTCTCCTTAAGTGAACTAAAGAAACTATTTCAGAAGTAGTAAACTGACTAAAAGTCCCAAGTTCTTGTCTCTACGCTGTCAGTAAGAAAATTATTAAGAGAGAGTAAGAGAGAAAAGGTGTTCTAAAGTTTTTATTCAGATTTTTCCTTCCTTATTATATTCCTTTTAACTCTGTTAATAAAGTTTTATTCCTTTTAAGTTTAAGCCTGTTTTGCTCATATTGAAAAATTTCAAATTGGAAAACCAATTTGCGGGGGTTGTGATGGTTCGTTTTACCGATCTCAGAGTGCAAAAGACACACAGCAAAGGCGACTTTCAGTTTAAGCACAGTAGTGCACTTTTATTGAGTGCCAACAACAATTATGTGACAGAAGAGAGCGAAAACAAAGTAAAGAGAGAGTGAGAAAGTGGGGTATAATTACCAGCAGAGAGACGGTCCTCGGTCCTCCAGGCTTTCTGCCCAGAGATGTGTCTTCCTTCCATGGGGAGATCTCAAAAGTCCTTTGCAGAAAAGTCACTTTTTATAGAACCATTGTCCCAAGAAGCATGTGTAAACGTGCTGAACATACCACTCTGCTCACCAGTGGAGCAGCATTACTGTGGCAGTACCACAAGCACACCTGCCAAACAATCACTTGGCAAGCATCTACCTCGACCAGGCCAGAACTCCTGTTAAAAGTGAATGAAACCTTGGGGTCTTAGTCTCTGTCTTTGTGACAGTTGTGATGCAAATGAGGGAAACTTCTGACCATCTCTTAGTTATGGAGCCTCCTTTACTTCATTTTCCTTCTACTTTCAGGATGTAATAATTTTGGGGATGGATTATAAGTGGTTAATGATGCAACTCTCTGTGTTCTTACTCTATCCGGACAGCTAAAAGTGATGAATTACTTCAGCCAGCTCCAGGCTGAGGCATGCAACTCCATATGCCACAGAAGCTGCCCACTCAAACTTCGTGGTCTAAATAAGACTGTGGCAGCATATATCTTGTAGTGTATCACACCATGTTTTACTCTTTCAGGACTGACTGCATGAATTGCTGAAGCCAGTAAAAATTTTGTCTGTGTAAGTCTCCTTATTCCTGTCTCAGACTCATATGCACCAATTAGTGTGGATATATGAAAAAATGTGCCAACTAGTATTTTACGTCTGCTGCAGGAGAAAATCAAATTACAGTAACAATTTATATGGATAATTCATTTTTAGTCTTTTGTTCTAGCAGAAATATAAATGATAACTAGGAAGAAAATCTCTTTTGCCCACTGTATTTTCCAATAACTTTTATGTTTCTATTAAAAAGAAACCTGAGGTAAGAATTACTTTATAAACAAATGTCAAGTCATACAAACCAACAATACTACACAATTTGTGCTGATTCAGTTTAGCAGTAGGTTATTGACTCCAGAAGACTTCATCATGAAAATTAGCATTTAATTTTCAGAGAAAAAATATTTTTCATTTCTCAAAATATCTCCTCTTACACTTTAACTTGAAGAAACCAATCCTCAAACTCTGCTCTCAGCAGCTTTTGTGTCAGAGACAGAGTGGTAGCCATCGAAAGCTCCATTCCTTGCTCTAACAAGGTTAATCACTTTAACAACTTCCATGACATTTGCCAGTGCTAGTACGTTCCTGCATGAGGCTTTTTGGTACCTCATTCATTGAAAAGGTAGGAAGTTCACTCCATATTTCTTTTTAAGTAAAATAATAAAACTGTTGACTCCCCCCACAGCTGGAGAGCCGTCAGTCACTACAGCTGTTATTTTGTCAAAGCCACCAAAGCAATTCACAGTGCCCTTCACAGGATTAAAAAAAAATCCTTTTTATAGCATCATGCAGGGATAACAGCTTCAGCCATTCCTTATGAACCTTAAAATCCTTGTTAATCATATAAAAAATATCAACAGTTGATTTAAAGTACAGGAGTTACTTCTTCACTTTTCACCAAGTGCCAAAGAATAAACAACTCCATTACCCATTTCCAGTTTCATATTTTCAGTTAAATCACACATATAGCTAACTCAGGTGACATTTGTCACCAAAGGGACATGGATTCAATTTCTGTTGTTGTTACTAGTACTTTCTCATCTTCAGGCACTGTGAAAGATGCTACAGCATTGCTATATGACAAATTCTGTGTCAGCTAACCCTATTCTTTGGCTTTACAAATGATATATTTTACAACATTGGACACACAAGCTTTCTGGCATTAAATCCTGGCTTCATTGTAGTCAAAGGAAAAAAAATCCCACATCTTTCATATCTTGAACAGATCCAGGATTTTACCTCTAGTTTATACCACCCACCATATTGTTGAAAACCCCACACTGAAGCAAGAGCATCTCTGTCACTGACAAACAATCTCCTCCTGTGTTCATTTGATTTTTCTACTCTTTATGAAAATAACCTGGCACAGTGTGCTAGGGACCCTCTCTCTGTAATTAGCAGGTCTGGTAGACCTGTGTTACAGCAGTTAAAGATATATGATTTTTTCCTCTCTTGGTGTTACAGCTGTCTAAAAGCTCCTATTTTACTTTATGCTTTCAATATCTGTGACTCACTCCACCCTGCCTATTACAACTTGGCTCTCTCATAAGGCAATGATAGCCATTCGGCTGTTAAATGACCTTGCCCACAGCTAGTCTCTATTGGATTATTAGAAGCCAGCTTTAGGAGCAAACTCACATTTCCCTCAGATTTGACTGGGAGAATGATGGCTGAGTTATCAGACTGTCTTACTGCAACCCAGAAAATGCCTTCTTAGCATATATCATAACCATAGATGTCTTAGTGACCAAGGAAATGATCTCTAGAGTAAACACCCTTGCTGAAGTTTGCCCACCCCTGTCAACATTTGTTTAAAAATATGTCGACATTTTGGACAAGGTTATAAAGATTTCCCCTGAGAATAGAAAAAAATGTGCTGGATGGAACCGTGAGTGCCAATCCTGTTTCTATTTTCATCCTCCCCCATTTTTTTTGCCTGTGGCTTACTTCTGAGAAAGCTGGAGAAGAAAAGGAAAGGTTACCAAAAAGGCAATAGGTTACAAAAGAGAAAGAAGCAGTGGGATTCAGTGCACACCAGCATTGAGGAAAGGCCTTAAGAGTGAGGACCTTATTTGAGACTGGACCTGCACTATGAATCCCTTGACTGAGGAATGCCCAGGTAGTACAGTTTAAAGAAAGAGTGGGGACAAAACTCTCCTCCCTCTTCCAAGCATTCAGTTTGCTTTTGTAACTTAAGCACAATACTTGGTGAAATATAAATATCTAACTGCAGCCTTTTTTATTATTATTTCAGTGGTGATTAAAGTGAATAAACAAATATGCTTCACCCTTGCCTGAAGCACTTAAAATTCAAACCCTGCCAGTATATGAAACCTGGAGATAGAAGTGATAGAGGATAATACATGGTAAATTCATCAACATTGGTTGTCCAGCATAGCACAAAGAAAAATGATTGAATGTGAAGAGACAGAAATGAATTTAAATTGTTTCTTATAGTCACATAAACAATCTAAGTTTTCAAAGTAACATAAATAAAAATATTTTTTAATTGTGTTTTTTTTTTTTTTTTTAATGCAGCACTATAACTCTTTTTTTCTCAGAATAGTACTTTACGTTGCAAAAGATGAGAGGGACATCTTTCAGCATTAATAAATTGAAGAATATTTATGAGAATTAGCCTGGCATCTTCTTTGAAGCACCAGACCCCTGAGATGAATATGATAGGTTCAAGGCAGACAGACCTATTAGCAGTGTGAGAGATGCTCCAGAATCTGTGATGTGGTGTCGCTCCAGGGGCACAGGGACACACAAGAACACAACGACACGCTGTGGTTCAAGACATGCCTTACATTAAACCTCTTGGCAAGGGGAACCCACAAGAGGATTTCAAAGTCAGGACAGGCTTCTGGTGTGGGTGCCTGTGTCTGAGCAGGCACACTGGCTTTGGAAGCCACATTTTATTTGTTGGCTTCATAATGAACCAACAAAGGAAACAGAATGAGACAGAAACTTACTTTTTTAGCAAGAGGGAGAGATAAAGCATGCAAATAAAGTATATAATTAAACCTGATTAAAAACGATTACATTTCCACTGTATTATCCATGATAATAAGAAAGAAAATAGAGGAAATGCTATGAATACTGCTTGTGATTAAAAAGAAAAATGGACTATCCTTGCATGACTTTCATTTAGTACGAGAGATGAGCTCTTTGGCTGGCAGTTTGTTGTGCTCTTTTTCCGTACCAAACCACAGAGAGCTGAGTACACCAAGAAGAAATCTAAATAACCTGTTCATAAGAAAAACAAAATGCATATGACCTTTTAGTATTTGAGGGAATAAACCGTAAGCAGCAGTTTGAAGATGGAAAGTAATTGGCATTGCACCTTCTTAATTATTTTTCCAGTTTCAAGCCTGTAATATAGTTCTGGTTCTTGCTGACACACATAAATGAGGCTTACAGAACCCAGAGCATGAATTTTGTGCTCATTAATGGAGAGGCAGCAGGACAAATGTTGCAGGTATTGTTTTCTTTCACCTAGCTTAAAAAACCATCCACTATTCAGGTTAAATGCATATTTGTGGGCCATTGAAATGGAAAGTCTTTAATGCAGCTCCAGTCAAACATGGCACTGGCAGAAAGAAGGCAAACCAGATGATCCTACTGAATAATCTTGATCAACTAATATGTAAAAAGCGACAATCTCAGCATCCATCACAGCATGATAGAATTAAAGAATGAAACCAGGCCAGTCCTCTGAGCATTGTATTCACAGACTTGCAACATCTTTGTGTGTAGAACAGAAAAAAGACATCTTGTCTAAAAAACCCAACTGCTGAAAAACTGGCTTAATATTATTAGGGCAGGAATGGTAATGACACAGAGGGGAACTGTGGAATGACTCATGCTACAATGTATTAAGAAAGATGTTAGAGGTCAAGAATCACCACCTGCATTTCTGATGTGCCAGAGGAGTCCTTAGAGTGCCCATCTAACCTCCAATGAAACTCCTGATGTTGAAAAAGGAGATACATTCCTCTACTGAAGCCCATTGCCTCTAGAAGGTACTTGTACTTCCTTGGCATGGCAGAATGTAGTGTATCTTGCAACATCAACCTGTTGGCCTTGAGATCTTTACTGCCTGGAAGCACCATACAGCTGGAACTTCTCTCCATAGGCTACATGGGGGATCTGGGGGAATTTGCATCAACTTGGTGACTAAAGGTGAGTAAATGATCTCCTTTACTTTCGCTGAATGCCTAAAATTGTACTGTGCAAGTACCAGTCTCCCTCTCTCCCTCTCTCTCTCTCTCTCTCTCAATCTCTGTTGTATGTAGCTATAGGTGTTATTGTAGTATGTGCAGTCATGTCAAATTTTTTGTCAGTTTATTTGGTTTGAATGACAGTGGAGATGTAGCTCAGGTAGAGATCTGAGCACTGGCATTTGATAGCAACAGTGAAACCCATGATATATATTCCAGTGGTCATCCTGAGACAGAGCTCAAATGACTGCTTTCACTCTACTTGTGCTGGAGGCAGCTGGACTACACCTTGCTGAACTGTGCTGGAGATACGAGTATCATACCTTCAGTTACAGTACAGATGGACCATCGTTACCCTTCAGGAATTCCATGGAGCAGTTATGGGCTGCAAGGAGATCTGAGCCCAGCCAGAAGTAGCCACAAGCTGGTAGTGCTAAACTGTGGAGGAGAGCAGGCTGGGGCTGTCAGTGGTGCCAGCAGGAGCAGACAGGGTGTCTTGGTGTAATAAGTGTGTGGGATAAAACCTAGGAGGCAGTGTCCAACTTTTCCCACCTTTACCAAACTTCTGAATTTTCTGTTCATTTCTGAGAAGGCAAGAGATGAAGACTCAGTGGTATTCACTCACTAGGGAGGTCAGGGCAGACCTCCTTGATGGAGTGCCAAGTGTGGGTGGGGGGGAGCAGCAAGAAAGATGCATCTAGTCAGGTGGTTAGGTGTCTCATAATAAAATCAAACTAAGTGCTAAGGTATGGCACTCCTACATTAATTAAAATTTAAGAGCTTGAGCCCAATTTTTTATCATTTCTCCAATTACTTGGATGACATATAAGAAGTGCCTGGAAAAGTAGTAATACATTACTGTCACAACATACAACACAAGTCTGCTAGATGAAACGTCAGGAGAAATAATATAGGTGGGAGATTTAGAAAAGAAAAAAATGGTTTCATACTGCCTGCCTTTTCTGATGAACAACATAGCTTTGAATACCTTTCAATTTTCCTACAATTTGTTAATGGGGACAGGGAGTGGGGAGAAGGCAAGAACACCACATGGAGCAACCTTCAAAACTTTCTCACATTTTGAATAACTGCTGTTTTAGAAGATGCTAGGAAGGAAACTTAGGAACATATTCAACTAAACTCTTTTCATCATGCTTATACAAGATATAGAATATGTACCAAAAGGAAAAAATGTTGAATATACTCTACTTGGTTGAATGCTCCAGTATATTCTTTTTCACAGAAAATGACTGGGAACAATTGGCATCTTACTACATCTTGCCAAAAGCCTAACGGGAGCTTCTGTAATGAATTCCCTACCTTTTGCTTTCCTTAGTGTTAAAATGTCAGTGCTGAATATGCTGCTGTGAACAGCACATGTAGGAACAGCATCATTGAAGATAATGGCAAGCATTATTTGGAAGGAGATTATGTCATATGAAAAAATAAATCTAAACAAATAGCCAGTCTGTTGATGTCTGAACATTCCTGTGCTTGGAAACACAAATGTGTCACTGCCCAAATCTGTTTGGGCTAAATCAAGAACAATTCTACCTCTGAGCCAAAGCAGTTTTATTGGATAAGACTGGGCAATGGAGATTCATGCTATTACCTCTCTCCATGTATGGAAAACTAGAGAAAAGGCAGAGCAAAAGGAAATGGAGGATAAACACCAGATTTTTTGCTTATTATTTTTTCTTTGGCTGGATGAATGTAGTGTGATCCACAGTTGTGAGAGGCCAGTCGAGCCAAGCTGACCATGTTTCTGGATGCCAGGAGCTGGCTGTTCATGGTCTGTTTTGAGTCCTTGCTTCCCAATGGAGCTGCAATACAGAAACATGGTATTCATGTTGCACACACTGCAGAGTACTGCATCAGCGCTGAAGGGCAGACTTTAGATTTAAAACAGGAGATCCTTGTGGACCTGTGAAGAAACAGTTGTCAGTGTGAGCTAGAGAAAGAATAAGGTGTCAGTGTGGCAGCCTGGTAAGGGAGAGGGCTTGGGATAATGAATTCTATTACTTACGTCCAAGAAAATAAATATTTATCCTAACAATCCAAATCTAACTTAGTTGCCCAAGGGCTACTCTGGTCACCTTCCTTGTACTATTTTGTTTTTAGAAATTATTGCCAGGAAGAATTAAACTGAATTAAATAGATTGTTCTGATTTACCTTGGTGTCATCCCTGGAAGGAAAAAAAATCTCATACTGCTGCAGAGTCCATACATTTCTTGGTTTTAATGTCTACTGTAGTGCTACATCTTAAAAAGCATGCTGCTAAACTGTGCAGCCTGTAAAACAGACATCAGGAGGTACGTGCACTGTGTGAAATATCCCATGATTTAACTTGAATTTGAACCATTACTGAGACACTTTTGCAATTATGTGCTGCATTACATTTCCAGCTGGAGACCAGAGATAAGGTGTTTCAGGAATACCTATAGACCAATCACAGTCTTTAAAAATGCATTAGCAATTGGAGGTCCTGTACTTCAGAGCCTTGAAAGGACTCTATTTAAGGGGAGGCAAGAAAAAAGGGCGAAAGGAAAGATGTGTTCAGCACCTTCTGAGAACCAGATCTTCTAACTTATGCCAAGCTGGGCTTCCTGATGTAACAGACGGTTCTGGGAATTTAGGAACACAGTAAAAGGTAGACCTCTGCCTGTAGATCTTGCAACAGTGGCAGAGGAAGGGGCAGCATATGCCTGCACTGCTGCTGAAGCTGCCTATAAAACAGACTCACCTCCAACCCTGTCCAGCTCTCTGGGAGGGCAGGAGACATGGGGAACACAGGGAAGTTGCTATCCTGCTCAGGCTGCCATCTAGCATTTCCACAGGTGACATAGATACAAGAGGAGGATGTACCTTTTTGTCTGTTGTATCACCTTGCAAACCATGTTGCAGATGGACTTTCTTTGAGGTTGTCCTCTTCTTGTAGTTTCCTGTTTTCCCACAGTAACATACAACAGCAACTTTATTTTTTTTTTTTTCCCCAATAAATATTACAGGGATCATATAATTTATCTTGTGTGGAAACAAGAAAGGTTTAGGTGCAAAGGAAAGACATTTAATAACTCTTGTGACCTGGACAGCCTCATCTATTATGGCATTATTTTATTTGAACTGTGAGACCAGAGCGCAGCAAAAAAGACGTCTGCTGTTTGACTGACAAATGGCTGGCATCACAAACATCCAGTGTGATGTGAACGATCATTACTTCTAAGGGCAATGTGGACTCTTTCTCTCAGACTCAGTTTTATCTCTGAAGGTGAATGCCTGTTCACCTGCAATATATTCTGCCTGCAAATTGGCAAATGCCATTGTAATGCTTCTCATTTTATCTTTTCCTATTAAGCCTGAGGAAAGAAGTTATGAGGAAGAGAGAGAGACATTTTTGTTTTCCCTTCAAAATCTTCTATATAAGCAAAACAATCAAAGGGCACTGTTTATCATTTGATTTTGAAACAATTTCACCTTTCAACATTCCCTGCATACATCAAGAGGAATAGAGGCTTGCAAGAAGGGCAGATGAAATATCCTTCTGTTTTTATTTAATGATTTTGTATAACTCAGCATGGAAGGTTTGTATCACAAAACCAGCAGATTAAGAAAGATGCCTAAGTCATCAAGCACCACTTAGGTACACAATGGGTGAAATTAGGCACCACACAAGGTTACTGCCTTTGAGAGGAATATGTACACAGACACCCTTGTTCTTCAAGTGTTCTTCTTTGGAAGAGATTACAAATCCCTGCGGAGATAAAATTTACCACTGTGATGTGCCAGGCATCTATGCAGCTTGTGGGGGCTTTGCTTAGGCCTCAGCAGTGGCAGAAATTACAGACACACGTCCCAAAATAAACAGTCAGTGTTGTCTCCTGCAGCTGATACACAGATGACCATTAGCTGTTGGATAAAGGCACATTAAAATACTAAAAAAATCCCTACAAACCACACCATAAACCAAAAGAATTCCTTCAAAAGGGATAAAAAAATGGTGATAATACTGTCGTGCCATTTTACTCTTCAATAATACAGTTTCCTCATCAAGATAAACTATTCAGCCTTCAGCCTGGTAGTTTGTCTGCTCAGGAGCTGGATTACTGCCTCATAAAACAGTGCAATGGTGCAATTATCACTTTGGTATTAGGCAGGTACTGCAAGGTGCTCTCGTTCTGTGTTAGGTGGGACACTTTATGGTGGCCATAAAACTGATGTGGCTTCAAGTACTTGTTTCAATGATAAATTAATGAATCATTCTGTGGGCTGTGTCTTTAACCAAATGGAATAGCTTCTTTTCTTGCAACATGCACTGGAGGTAGGTGAGATTGTATGCAAGTGGTGTGATGTCAAACTGGTGGGGGAGGGCTGAGATGAAGGTGTATGAAGCTGAGACAGAAGCATATGTTAGAGAGTTCACTAATGTGTATTTCTTAACTCTGCTTCTCATTTTCACCATGTTTCCCCTACCCCATCATTTGGAAATTATCAGGCACTAACTTTTGTACAAAAACATGGGGGAATCTTTAGACAAGACAGAGCTTACCAATTTTGTTCACTTGTCATGCTCACAGACAAAGAAGATTGAGTGAGTATTCCACATTCTGAGACATATGTGTGTTGTAAACAAAAACCAACATGTACCAGGATTGCTTCTGGATAAAAAGAAGTCATACTCACTGTAAAAAAAAAAAGAAAAAAAAACAACCAAAAACAAACTAAACAAAAAAACTTTGTCTCATTCCTCACAGGCTGGATAGAACCAGAGGGATGGGGATGCACAAGCGAAAGTGTCACACAATACACAATATTTGAAAAATCTGGAAGGAGTAGTTTTAGAGACCTTTTCTGTACATAGGCTGACTAGTTGCTGCAGTGGAAATAATTCCAGTACTGAAAGTGTATTTGGATTGAAAAGTAATGACATCACATGCTGAAGGGAGAGGTAAAATACAGCTGAAGCAGATAAAAGGAAAACAGACCAAGGTAAGCTAGAAACTTTTTTTTGCACATTTTGCTATCAAGGATATTAACTACTTTCACAGACTTGCAGAACGTAATTACTTGGGGTTTTCCCCCATATTTTCCTCCCACACAGTTTAAAAAATTCTGGAAGAAATTTCTCACCTTCCTCCCTGCCTGCCCCAAAATACTGGATTCAAATATTGTCACAATCACACATTTATGAATTTCCTTAAGCTTAGTTTTTAATTGCACTTAATGGGCATTGAAACACCATTTATCAAGAGCTGAAGTGGTTTCAGGGTAAATAGAAAACAAAATCAAATAAAGTGGGAATAATTTTTAAAATTTTGCTGATTAAAAAAAACCCTCAAGATTTTTAAACAAACATAAAAGAGTTAATTTTAAATCTAAAGCAAGAAAAAAAAATCCTTATGCTTTCAAAAAATTTCTCTTTTCTATTTTAATAAATCAAAACAAGTCAGAGTGTAAAAGCGCAGATGTTTCAGATGAACGAGTAACTAAACCATCTTTGAGATCTGACCTTCACATCCGTAGTTTAAAATGAATGCTTGTCAACTTTATATGCTTGCTTAACTTGAGACTCATTCAAACACTCCCAATCTCTTAGCTACAATGTGCATAAAAGTTTTAATGCCATTTATTGATCCTGGATGCATTACACCTGGAGATGTCACTACTTATAAGGAAAGTAACAAGTTACTGTAAATATGCAAAGCACATGTTTATGAGACAGGGCTGGCTCAAAGCTCCTCAGAAATTTAAGCAGATGCAGTTTTGCTGCCAAAAGGATGAAGAGGAGATTGTGCTAGACTGAGAACAGACTTCCTCTGTAAAATGTGAGAGAAGAGGACAAAAGCATGCACCTGGGATGTCCAGGTATCTGAAAATCTGCATTTGCCATGCCAGGCACTGCTTGATGAGTGTTGTGGAGGCAGGAGCTAATATTTTGGAAGAATTGCTCTCCTTCCACACCCATGAGTGCCCCTTATGTCTTCCCTGCTGCGTTTGGAACCCCAATGCCACCACCTCAAGCTGCACTTGAGTCCAGCCTGCCCAGGAGAACGCAGGACAGAGACAACACCAACTAATCCAGGGCCTTGGACTCTGCCCAGAGTGAAATACAGACAATACATAGAATTTCTAGTAGCAGGTGGACTGCTGGTTTTGAAAGATGAAAGAATGGAATGATGGAAGATGTAAGAATCCTGTATGGCATTTGAGGACAAACAAACGACAGTTTCACAATCTGCTTTCCAGATTTCTGCTTTTCTTTTGTAGGACACAGGTAAATGACCTCTCAAGCTGTCTTAATACCCTGTTACCCACAAGCTCTATACTCAATCTTTAGAACAGACCTCCCATTAGTTTAAACACTGTATAAGACTCTCTTTACTCCATAGTTCTTGTCTACAAATCCTCTGAGAGGAAACATGCTGCTCAGGTATTTCAAAAACCACAGTAAACTTGACCACACCATCTGATTGTGTGATTTCTACCACATGCAAGTGCTTGCAGGACTCAGACTTCACTTTTCAATCACTTAAAACACGACCTAAAGTAAAGCAGTACAAGGTAACCATCGATTACATTCAGGTATAAGCTTCCATTTGCATAAGGATTTCTGCTCCCAACATGGTGCCCAGTTCTCAGGCGAAGGCACCACTTGCAGAGGGAAGGATGTCTGGTCACCAGTTTCTTTGTGAGCCCAACCAGCACCACTGAGAAATTGAGCTGACATGCAGTAATGGGCCACCTTGCACAGCAAGAGGAACCCACTGGGCTGTGGAAATGACAGTCCTGCACACGGTGAGTGGAGAAGCTGCATCCAGGGACCCTATTCCTGATGAAATTTTTTTTTTTTTTTTTTTCAGGAGCATGTAGTTACTGTAGAAATTGGTCAATGGTCCGTTCTTTTAAAGTCAAAATTTAAAGAAAAACTGGTGGCCCTCTCTACATTAATAATTTCCAAGAAATGGCTTATATGATTATACAAAACTAAGTTTCAACTATGCAATTTCCTCCTTCACTAATTAGTGACTGGAAATACACTCTTATGGTCAATTTGCCTCACCTTTTCACCTTCTTTCCCATCTTACTTTCTTATTCTTACTAACGTCACAACATTCTTGGTAATCACTCCCTGTGGTTGCCCTTGCTGTATGCTTGCTTTCTCTGCCTCAAAAAATAACAGCACCAGAAGACTCTATCACAAATTAAGCCCCAATCTTCTGAGAGGAGTTAAATTTGGTAATTGCTGAATAAGCAGAAGTAGACAAGCCTTAATTTTTTTTGTTGCCACGTAGGTTTGACTATTATTATGTTTGAATAAAAGAAAAATATACATCATGGAACTTAAAATGACCTTTTTGATCCCTTCACATGGGCACGAATCTTTGCATGCTTTCTTTCTCCATCTCTTTGCTGTCCAACTCATGGTTGAGGAAGAGATACTAACACAGCTCACCTCACTCCTCTGTTCTGACATTTGGGTAGATACTATCCATGCATGCAACTTGGGAACAGGACATTAATCAGCTGAAGGCATTGAAGTTTACTCTTTGTTGTAAAATCAATGCTTAGACACCAGGGGTAAGTCTGATGGGAATAACAATCTAATGTAACTTTTCATTTATTTCATGTCCACTCCTAACGTTGCCAATGTGAAGACTGAAAGACAGCCCATTCAGAAATTCAGTTGCATTGTTGATCAGAATGGAGCTACAAAAAATTGTGAGCTCTGTCATGCAGTATTTATGGTTAGAAACAAACAAAAATACTCATAGTCATTCATGTTTATGCCTAATTTTACAAAGCCAAAAAATGCTGTGAAAACTAACAAGCCATATAGGAAATATTCACCATTTAAACAAAATTATGAAATAGTAGAAAGAACAAGAAAACCCCAAAGTAAAAGTATTAAGTAAAGTAAAGCACTAAGAAGACATGTCTAGGTTTACAAGCCTATTCTAGTTGCTGTAAGCTTTTCCAGTGATGAAAGCAGTTGGGCACATACTTGAAACTACTGACATCAGTGCAGTTGTGCTTTCTCCCACCTAGTCCCAATTTCGACCCTGAGACTGATGTCACATACTGGTGCTAGAAATTCTTCTCCATCTGATGCATTGCAATTCTTCTCCTTTTATAAATTTCTGACTGCAGTGTACTTTCAGCCTAGCTGTATCTGAAGCTACTATCAGCAAACCCACTTCTCATTCACAAAAGCACACTAAATGGTTAAATGCAAATCCTCTGGCAGTAGGAACAAACTTTTATTTGTTAAGTGCCAATTACATCATGGATAATGGAAAAGTAACTCTCCTAATCACATCCTGCAGGCTAGAGAGGACCAAAACCTGAACACCCTTCACATGAAGTTTGCTTAAGATCCCCCCCCCATCCTTTGTAAAACTGTATATACTGATCTTCCCCTTTTACTCTTCTAACTGAAAATCCTAAGACAGCCAGTCTCTTCAATAAAGAGATTTCAAATCACCTATATTTTATGTTATATTACATTGTGTACAGTGGGAGCTGTGAAAAACTCCTTTGCAAGAGCTTCAAGTTGGCTGCAGATGTTACAAGCAGCCCTCCCTCCCTCCTCTCATATCAATGCACTTTATTTACACAACACACAATAAATCAACAAGTAGGTTTTTAATGAATAGGACAGCCTTAGAAATTGCAATTCCATAAAGATTTGTATGTTTTCCGTTTCCTTTCTAATACCTCTCAACGTACCTCATTCCATTTCTAATCTCACAAATGTTGTTATCAATGTATTATAATTGAGGTTATGAAAGTCTGCTTCTAACCTATTCAGAACACTCAATCTGCCTTAAAATATTTCTGTTTGGAAACAGGCAAAATCCCTTTCAAGAGGTGACATTCCTTTCATTGCCTGCTTTATGTAGAAACATGCTCCATTTGGGGTCCAAGAAAAATGACAGATAAAAGGAGAAATATAATTATACATATACTTCCTATCAAATTAAAGCAAAGCAAAACAAATAAGTGGGGTTGGTTTCCATTGTGTGAAAACTACTTTCATATTCATATGTTTTAAGAACAGCAATAAAAATGTCTTCAAAGATATCATATGTTATTTGATTTAGACTCAAAGCTTGAAAAATTGAATAATTTATAATGCCACTTTATTACTGAAGAGTGTGCACTACAAAGAGATATGATGTGCTGAATTAAATGGCACAATTCACTTGTTAAATTAATTAGGAACATAAATGCAAAAGCTCAAAAAAAATGGATAGCAGAGGAGAGGTGAGTGAGAAGAGAAGGGCTAACCACTACATTTTCTTACAGAAGATTGGGGAAATTTTCATAGACAGGTTAGCCCCCTGGACTCTGCAGCAGCCCTGTGTGGCCCACTTCCATCCTCCATGAGAGGTATTTCATGAAAACAGCATGTGAAAGGTATTTGTGTCCAGTCTGCCATAATTATGGCTCAGGCCACTTTCCTCAACAACAGGGGAAAATGCAAATAATTTAATTAGCATATTTCTGTGAATTAATGCCATTTATCAGAAAAGGTCCAAGTGATAATCACACTGCTTGAGAGCTAATTTAATGCAGAAATCTTGAGTGAAAGCTCAGTGTGAACTCAGAGATCTGGCCACAGCACGGGGGCACCCAGAAAAGTGCCAGGACTTTTCTGTCCTGTGCTGCCTTGTCCCTGCTGAGGGGACCAAAAAGAAGGGCTCCCATGGGTATGAGTGGCACAGCAACTGAACTTGTGGGGCCCAGCACAAGGTAATCCCAGCCAAAATTTTTCAGGCTCTTCCTCTGAAAAGATTGCAGGATCCTCTTCATCCTCCCTTCTCCCAGATCCTACCCCCTGTCACTGCTATGAATCTGTGAAGCCAGACCTTCGAGGTGGCAGTAACATGGCACTGCTTCGTTTTCTTACAGAGAACTGCTGCTTTGTCTGCAGAATACATCTAGGCAAACACAGTGCACTAAGGAAGGGATTTTCAAGGGGAGTGGATGGCACTTTAAAAAAAAAAAGAAGAAAATAGGTTGGCTGTATCTGTGTACTGGTCTGTGTTTGCCTAGGAGCAGCTGGTGTCAGTCTTGGAAACTGCATCTTCTCTAGCAAAAATGTACAAACCAGCATTTAGGTCTTTCACTTCTTACCTCCTGCTGCCCAGTGCAGAAGGCATTAATGAAGACCCCAGGAGCTGGATGATATCCTTCGCACTGGCTGATAGAAATGGGAGCCAGGAAACAAGAGCCTATGGATGCCACAGCATGCCAATACTCCTCTTCACCCCCACGTACTTAAATACCAGGTCTCATGTTGTTTGTTCATTTGTCATCTGTGCATGTGAAGTGAGACATATTCTGAACAGAGGCAGCTGTAAAGACACATATTGGCAGAAGAGATTCCTGGTCATATTTTCTCTGATGGAAAGTGAGAGAAATATACCCAGAAACATGGCAATCACCAGTATGTTTGCTACTCTTCTGCCCAAAGGCAATCTGGAAGTCAGGGTTTCCTGGCTGTTCCTGGTTAAAAAAGATGTTTCAAATGTTAATGACTGTCTGTGTGGTTAAATAAGCATGGACTCCAATAACTGCTGCCCTGGATCAAGCACAAAGTTCATCAGAAAGAGGTGAGAAACAAAGAAAGAAGAAATCTTGTGAATAGTGCAGCTGCAGACCTTTGCAGACAACTTTGGTGCATCTGGCATCATGTCCTAACCTGAGAGACCTCCATTCAGGAGAAATTCCCTGACTGCTACACTCCATTGCAGCTCATCTTTGCATTCACAGAAAGAAAAGCTCATTTTCTAGATCTTGAGCTTCAGGGGCAGTCCCAAAACCAAATCAGTGCTCCAGCCTTTTGAAAAAGGAAAAAATTCTAGTTTTCAAACATTAAGCATATATCCGAGGGCAAATATTGTGCACTTTTAACATGCTATACTGCCCCATGGCAGTGTAGCTGCAGACACTAAGCCTGATTAAAGAGCTCCCTGAAATTGCCTGTATGAAACAACCAGATGCTCATATGCCTTGGTGTCTCAATGTTTGTCTGCAACAGATTGAGTGTTTCCCTCTCCTCAGAGCACTGTTCTGCACTACCAGAAAAACAAATAGGGACTTCTCAGATCTGACTATAGAGAGACAATCTGGGAGAAGGGAGTGAGTCACTTTTCTACACTACTCCTTTAAGGGTTGTTTTATGCAAATTGTCTCACTTCGTCTAACCTTTGAAATAACATCTCTGATGAAAAGTGAGGAACTAAAAGATTTTTTTCCATCTGGAAATACAGATTTAAGGCGTCAAGGATGACAAGGCAGAAGGACTACCAACCAATGAGGGAGTGGGAAAAGTCACTTATTTTTTCCTCTCTTTTATAAGGTAAACTTTAACTGGAGAAGGCCATTTGGTCAGTTATCTAAAACAGTGCTCCTTGTTTAGCAATTAGATATGACAGAGGCAGAAAATGTGATGCTGAAACTACTCAGAGAAAGGTGCTCCCTGTAATGATTTGTGCTAATAATGTCTCTTTATCTTGTGTTTGGCATTTCCTTTAAATTCACACTGTAAGAATACAATGTATAATTGTTCTAAGCTATTTAATACAATTAATGGTGGAGAAACAGGTGCCGGAGAAACAGGTGCAAGGATGCATTCCTCACACTCTGTTGGAATTTATCTCAATCTGTGTCCACTGAAGTATTTTAAAAACTGAAGAAACAGCTTTTCATACAAAGAAATGTTCATAAACACAATAAATGGAGGTAATTATATCCTGCAGTCAGCCAAATTCAATGTGATTCACATATCATAGTCACTTGACTTCTCTCTGGATTTGCTCTGAATGACACCCCTGACTTGTAACAATTTTTGTTCCAAGCTGTTATGAAGCCATTTACATTAAATGATGGCAGCACTTAGAAGGGTGGCTGAGTGGGTTTCTACTGCAAATAGTGCTCAAATTAAGCAAAATCATGGCTTGTATGTACATGGCAGGATTTTTATTTTTCTTTTTTATTTCTTTTGGTTGTGTGGTTTTTTTCGTGTTTTTTTAATGCTCTATAGGGAAAACAGTTCAGTATAGATACCATTGTGGAAAGCTTATAGTTTCCTAGGAAGTCATTGTCATTTCCTAGGAAGTCATTATCATTTGACCTCAAATCTCCATCCTCTGAAAGTACATTTTTAAACCCCCCACCCTCAAGCAGCAGCAATGAATTACTTGACAGACATCCATGGCCTGCCAACCACCTCTAACATCTACTGCAGCTCTGGGACCCATTGCACGCTTATATACACAGCTTACGACCTCACTGCTTTGCCTTTTCCCTCCAGCCCTACGTGTTTTCCAGCCTACACACCCATGTAGGGGTAGCAACCTATCTGAGTACTATCATCCCAGCTCTTTCAGCCTGATCCTCCTGCAGCTCTGAGGGGCTTCCTCCCTGGGGCAGTGCTCAGCTGTCCAGAGCCTGGCACAGCAGCCCCCTGCATGGCACATGCACTGCCTGCCTGCCAGTGCTTGCCTGTTGGCAATAGTCTCAGCACTTCACACCAGCCACAGGAGATGCTGAGGAGCATCACAACACCTGATGCTCACTCTTGGACACAAATAAAATGCAGAATGCTTTCAAAAATTCTTTGTGCATCCAGAGTGGTATAAGAGAACTGCAAAAGAGTAGAGATAGACTTGATTTAGTCTTGTTATGCCTTCCCTCTTATTCCAAAATAAATTCACCGAGAAGAAAATGGGTAAGCTGAATATTCATCAACCACCATTTGTAATACTTTAAGTACATTAATGTCTGTTTACAGAAATAGGACTTGCCCTCCAGAACACTAGTTTATCAGATGATAAACAAATGATAAGCATTTCCTTTCATTTCTAAAAATATAAAAGCTAGCCATCACTTGGGATGAAGCACAATCTAGCACTAAAGAAATTTGTTGTGACTCTCCCTCCACCTTCAAGCGTGTGAAGTTTCTGGTATATTAAAAGTTGTTTTTAGGATTGTCTTTAAAGATTGAAAAAGTCCATACATTTTCATGAGCAGTGAACTATGTTGCAGTTACAGCAAGAACTGTACGTGCACTGTATGTGTGTTAAAGGCATCTGAATGCTCGATCAGTAATTAGAATACAAGCTACCTATGTGGATCATTTCTATCATTTCTTCCCCTTACACCTCTTGCTATCAGTAAGATATTGAGTAATTACAAAAAAAAAAAAAAAAAAAAAAAGGAGGAAAGGAGACACAAAAAAGAGTTCAAGAGAAATGTACTAAGAATTCTTCTGAAGTTGGCACCAGCAGCTGAGGGGGACTGCCTGACTGATCTTCTGAGACTGATGGGGCCACACTATGCTCTCTGCTTTTCAAAGTAATGGTGAGCAGCTCGGCACAACTCCAGCTGAGTGCAGCGAAAGTGTAAGAGTCCTTTTTAAAGCCTTTTCCCTGCTCCTGCTAACACCAGTGGGACTTGGCATAAGCCCACCCTTGCTGGAATATCCTCAGCCTGGGGGCTCAAGTAGGGTCTGTGGGTCAATGCAAAACTGGAACACTGTCAGAGGGCACAAGAGAGTCTCCAGCCCCAGCAAGATCAGTCAGAAGCACATAAAAATTCTGTGGAGGGTATTTCAAGGAAAGAAGATACATGCACTACTCACTGAAAACACATATAACACCAATTTTAAACTTTATAAAAAATAAAATCATAACATATAAGTATTTTATCCAGCAGTTACTTTGACTGCCACCTGTGTCTTCTCTGAAATGGTACAAGTCATTGGGGCAGAATCACAATTAAACAATGAACTGATAATTATAGACTCGTTTCTTCTAAGATATATGTTCACTTCAGCTGTGGTGTTGGGTGTTTATTACGGTGTTAAAGACTATCTCATGCTGGCTCCACACAGTAAATATACAGCAGATTATATTTTGCCTTTTTTTAAGGAGAGGGTGTGTAACTCCTCTTCCTTAGGGACATACAGTGCCCAAGTAGTGTCCACTGTTTTCCTGTAACATTAAAGCAGTGTTGGTATGGGCGTGAGATGATCACATACATACTTATTCTTCCTTCTCCCAAGGATTATAATACCTCCTTAATATTAAGGATTCAAACTGTCCCACTGAAGCCAGTACTATTCTTTGCATGCTTAAAAGTACAGGAATTGTACTATTGATTCAAATTAAGGTGGCCTGGTTTTATACCAGGATATTTCAGTGTTGAGTGTGACTGAATTCTAACACAGCTCTTGATGCATATTCATAGTTTTTTGCCTCTTGGTCTTACACTGTCTCCTAAACAGGATAACATAATGAGAGCATCCTGAAACATGTCTGTTTCTTAAAAACAGCAACTCTGACCAAAGAACGCCAAGGAGCCTGGCAGACAGTTGCACTTTAATAGTTGGTGACTCTGTCTGGCCTTCTCTTCTGGGCTTGCTCTGGGAAAGTGTCAGCTTCACAAAGTTCAGCACAGACTTTGGCAATACCTGCATTACAGTGTGGTCTGCAGCTGCATAAAAAATACACAGGGCAGCTGCAATCCCACTGTGAGCTTCATCTCACTTGGTCTCAGAGATGACTCCATGGCTAGTCTGGGATCTTGTCTGTGTGGAGCTTGTTGCAAAACAAGGGCATCAAAGAATTTCAAATACCCGCCTCAGTAAGTTAGTACCACAATACTGATGGTGGAGCCCCCTGGGCTTTGCCTAAAGAATTCATCAGATCACAGCAAAGGAAAAGCTATGTCACAGGAGTGTAAGCCTTGGTTGCAGTCCCAGTTGAACAGCTTAGACACTTCAGAGTTATCTGGGCTGATGTCTGCCTGATGCCCAGTCTCTCTTGGGAAGTGGTTGCTTTCCTTCCTCCTCCTGATAAGCCTGGCTTCAACAAAGGCTGAATTGTAATGAGAGAGAGTTTTTCACCTCAGCTCTGAGGGACAGTGGATACAACTCAGCTGTCTGAGTACAAAGAACACCCAAATTCATATGCCCAGTGATTCCTTTTAAAATGGCCAAAGAGATTTCACTGTTTCTCAGATAGAAATATAAAAAAAAATTAACCCATCTAAGAATAGAACATTTTTGCCTGAAAACTTTTTTCTCTTTCACTCTTCAAAAGTAAATTTATTAAAAGGATGATAAAAACTCCAAAAGTAAACTCAGCTTTCAGAGTTTTGATGCAACACACCACAGGCCACCATAGGGTTTGTGTCTGCTATGGGAGTAGTTTGGTTAGGTTTTGTTTTACCTTAAGTCAACATCAAGACTTTTTATATTCCTTCTCCTACAAAACACATTACTTTCAGCTATCCCTAGATGCATATTTATCTCCTTTTACATGGCTATTCCGATTTTAGTTCAGTAAAGGATTTTTAAGAACACAGTGAAAATATATAAAAATGGCATAGTTCAAGTAGTCCTCCTCCCTAAACTGTCCTAGTCTTCAGGCTCCAAACCAATACATCTTGCCTATCATCATCTTTACCTTGTAAGCAATGCCTTGGCAGCCTTATGAAAGCTCTGAGATTAATAAAAGTCACCCAAGCCACCCAAGTTAGAGGTACATGTCTCACTGGAGTGGTGCCATTTAACTAGTTAATGTTTAGAAAGCCTTTTGATATCCACAGATGAAAGGTGTGGTAACAGTGCAAGGCATTAGTGTTATTACCTGCAGATGGGAAGTTCTCCCACAGCTACTGTGTGTATATCATGAAAATCTGAAGGCTGGCAAATTTCCTGTAACATCACAAAAGGAGCTGCAATGGTCTTCTGTTTAGTTTTGCTTAGTACAGGCAGAGTTTTAAAGGGCCTTGAAAAACTGCAATAAGCAGCAGTTTCCCAGTAGATCCAGAGAAATCTACATAATCTATCTTGATTTGTTAATTGCCTTACTGTCAGAACTTCAACTAGTCGTTTAAAAACCTCTGTTCTGCTAAGTATCCTTTTCTCACATTCCAAATACTTTGCAACTACTGAGAGAAAAATCCCTCTGATCTTTCTGTTTGTCATGACATCAGCACCCCAAATCTTCCCATTTGTGGCCACCAAACCTCATCCCTTGGATGCCACAGCAAGGGAAGGTTGTGCTTGGATTGGGATGGATGTACAGCCCCAGCAGAGCATGGCATGGGTATTTCTACCAGCACAGGGCTTTGGGAGTGTTGTGCTGCCTGCTGCAGCATAGCTGCAAGACCCCTCCTTTGCAGCCCATGTCCAACATATCATGCAGACAGCCAGTGAGTCCTGCAGTAGGCTGACAAACTATGTGCAATGTGTCCTTTCCTGGAGCTTGGGACAAGCTGGACTAAGTGGGGAAGGAAGAGGAAGCAGTCAAATTCTGGAGCCAGACCTTGGCTGGAAACAGACTTCCACTGCTCCTTAAGGAGCATGATGCAGTCAGGAACACAGGCACCATCTGTTTTGCACAGCCCTTGAGACAAGTAGAAAAGACAAAATACAATCTCTGGATAATATGTTTTGTGTTTCAGGGATACCTGCAATGATAATGAAGAAGGTGTTAATGCTTTAATTGAGTTCAAGTCTTTTTTTCAAGTTTGTGTTTGTTTCTTGCTACTGTGAATGCCACACACATCCCTTCTGGACCTGGCCAAATGGCAAAAGACAATCCTGTTAAAAGCTAAAGATGAAGGGATGAGAACACAAAGTGGACCAGCATACCAGAGCTTTAAGTGCCACAGGGTTTTGTTTTTTTTCCCTAAAGTTTAAGGCACAGGTATGATTTACTTTTGTCTCATAAAAAATTAAAATAAAAAGAGTGAAACCCATTTATGCCCTCTATTGGTACAGAAAAGTATTATTTTGGTTTCTCAGGCAGTTTTTAAAAATCAGCCCCATGTATAAAGTGATCAGATGGATCTGATCTGGCCTGCAGAGATCTGACAGCAGCATGAGAGGCAGCTTGGTCTAGTGGACTGAAAAGCAACGATTCCTGAGGTCTAATCCTGGCTGACACAGAGCCACTGTGTGGCCTTGGGCAAGCTCCTTAAAAAGACATGTCAGGTTAACTTAGACCTAAAATTAAAAGTTTACAAATATACGCATTTGCAAATACTTACATCAGTAGAAATGAATGTCACTTTTAAAAATTTAATTCCAGTGGGGGAGAGAAGCAATATTTCCAGTTAGAGGACTTGGAGATCTTTTTTCTTGTACTGCAGTCTCAGTGCTCAGCTAGAGATGGTATCTGAAAACAAAACTGGTCAAAAATTGCTTCTTGGGGCTGTAAGACAAGGCAACCTTGATTCAGAGAGCTCTGGAGCAGTGGGTGCTCATAAGTGTTAGAAACTCATTCTCATTCAAGGAACGCTGAGTATTAATTAAGTATATTCTAGGCAATAACTGCAGCTCAAGAACCAGACTCTGCTCTCTGGCGAGTGCTTTCCATCACCCTTACCAGCCTGAATTAAACATTCAGACCTGTGCAACTACATCCAAGGTCAGGAATAGGCATTGTTTTAGAGATTATAGAGGTGTTTAAGATGATTTACACCCTGTGTGAGACTGTTAATATTTATCAAGTTGCTACATCTTCCTATGATTCTGGTTTTCCCCAGACTGCTTCATTATAATGACCACTACTGCTAGACCAGCCAGCACTGAATTATGGATGGCCCTTATTTAGGCAGAGTTTGGGCCTGTGAGACATCTCAATTTGTGTGGCAATATTGCTGCATTCCCTTAAGCGAAGAGACTGTCTCAGATAGTGCTGTTTTTTTCAGTGGATTTTAGGTTGCACTGGAGTGGAATTTTCCTCCCTTACTGGGAAGGGCAGCCTTTTGGTATTGTTTATATGACTCTCTGAAGCTCTTGGTCTTTCTAGAGGAAACTAGGAATTTGGTGGGGCGCAAAAGGATTTGCCTTGGGAAAGAGGCCAAGACTACTGCCTTGCAGGAGTCAGGAACAGCTGCAAGTTGCCTGGTATTCATAGCCAATATGACAGGAGAATATTAGCTGCCAGACAGGGAAGCATTCAAGGAATTAATACCTCTCTATGGCTTACAAGTACAGTGGAAAACACCAAAACCTGAGTTAAAGTCTCATCATTGGACAGAAACTGTCTGCAAGACAGAAATTAAAGAGGAGAAAAAGTAGTCAAATTTAAATGTGTCAAAAGTTTTTCAGTGACAGCACAAACCCCTGCAGTGAGGTAAGTTGGTGCATATCATCCATGAGATATCTAAAAATTATTTGCAAGGTGGCAAACACCTGCAGATGTCACAGAGTTACACAGAATAATTAGGATAAGAGGCTGTATGGCACTCCAGTGACATACAATAAAGCTGGGCGAACTGAGAGCACAACACATAAACCACAAGGTAACACAACCTGGGACAGAGCATTTGACCTACCTGGGTACATTGTCGACTTTTAAATAAATGGTTGTAATTCTAGATGATGATCCAAGCATCACAGAAAGTCCACTGTTCTGTTCAGTGTCATGACCGTTATGTCAAGAAAATTCTTTAGAAGAAGTGCTTCAGAACTGTGGACATGGGTACCAACGGCTCCAAAAAAGCTTTTGGAGGAGGAGAAAAAGATGATATATTTAACAGAAAGAAAGGTAACAAAATAATATGTTATTACTAATGGCTTGCAGAAACTAAATCAGCTAAACCCTCTATTCTTAGACAAGAGAACCTGGCAGTGAAGCTGAAAATAATGCAACAATCTGAAGTCTTCAGTGAAGCACTCATTGCTGGAAAAAAAGAATTGAGGCAAAGTACTGTTTGGGACTTCATTTAAGCTTATGTGAGTCCATAGCCTTTTGCAATTCTATTAACATCTCTCTTGACCATTGATACCATGGGACATAACCTAACAACTAAAATGTTCAATTTTAGTTCAATGAAAAAGTGGTTCCTAAACTGCTCATGAGTCTCTTTCTTGCATTCCCCTTTGGCATATATAATCTGTTGTCCATTTCTTGTTATGTGGATGATGGGGATCACTATATTGTGTCAGAACATGTCCTGCTGGTTTAATACCTGAAAGCTGTTAAAAAAACCAAGAAGAACAACATTGAAATGCACTAATTTAAAGGCATCTCTCTTTAGCCAATTATCATCGTGCACCAAAGAGCAGTTGCTAAATATCAATAGAGATTTAAATCCTTTTTTTTTTTTTTTTTTTCCTAGAAAAAGACACAGGAATGATATTATGAGACTTCTACACTTTTAAATGCACTAGGAGACTAGAGGATAGGTGTTCATCACATTTAAAAAAAAAAAGCAGTTAAAGAGTTGCTCTAGGCATAGTTTCATTTATCTGACTCAGCACAAATGCCAAAGTACAATGGAGAAATGAAACAGAAGAATCAGTTCTGTGCTGCCTGAGGTCTGTTCACAGGGCATAAGTATTAGACTGCCTCTTCTTTTAATTAATGTTTTCTCTTTTGACATTACACTGGAGACTGTGACTGAGCTTTATTCCTCAACAGCAGCCTATGGCAATCAAGAGTTCTCTGGGAAAACAATCTGCCCAGAAGTGCTTAGCATAAACTAAGGAGAAAAATGGATGAAGAAGAAAAACTTCTACAGTAAAGCATTTATTTACTGCAGACTATTCGTTGAAATTAGTTCTTTCTTCTGACTGTGGGTAGCCCCTGGGGAGATGTTGTGATATGTATGAACTGAACTGTCATTCAAATTGTTCCCTACAGATGCTTGGTTGAGAACACAATTCAGCTGGCCAGTTTTTCATCAGCTAAACATTTAAGGTTTAGTTAAATGTACCTGTGTATTTGAGGTTCATTAGTGAAGTGACTCTGACAGTCATTACAACTGTGTGGTGGCATTTTTGCTCGCTCAAGTCTGGGGGCTATTTAACTTAAGGTCAGAGTGAACACAACTAAAACTGGCTGCACTGAATTACAGAGATGTGTCCTGATGGATGGCAGTATTGAGTTAATGGTTGGACTCAAGGATCTTAGGGGTCTTTTCCAACCTTAACGATTCTATGATTCTGTTTTAAACATTTCAGATCACTTTTGTTTTAGCGCAACCACTCAGGCACTCTTGTGTCTGAAACAGCCTGAGAAAACATTCAAGAAAAAACATTCAAAAGAAAACAAACAAAGGGAGGGGTCCCAAGAAGTTATTTACCTTTTCTTGGCAAGATCCATTCACAATTAGTGTCATTCTGTATTATATCCCTTTTTCCTTCTGTTCATGGTCTTGGTGATGAAAGGGGTAGTGAATGTGACATCCTTTTCAGCAGTCTTGATTTTTAATTGCGCTTATCTTTCATGTTAGAAATCCTTCATAGTGCCAGGATTTGAAAATAAAGTCTCTTGTTCATGCTGAAGATCTGATTTCATGTTTTATGTCTCACAGAAAGTGTCCTTTGGTCACATAGCCCACAGATGTTGCAGGATGTAGGTGTCCTTTCTGTCCTAGTTTTGTCATAACACTTCCTTTTAACTATAAGCTCTGAACACAGCTTTATGTGCAATTACTGGACATTCATCTTACTGAATTCATACATCTGCAGAACCCCAGAGCAGCTTATCTGTTAAAGACCAAGGAGCCCATAACCTTAGCATTTTCCAGCAGAACCCCAAAAAGTAACTCTTTCACACACACTGTTCTGTCCCTCATGAGGCAAGTTAAATCTGTTTTGCTACCTACAACAGAATATAGCTTATCACCCATCATTTGTTTTCTTGTTTAACATGTGATGTAAGATTGCAAAATAGAAATAATTTTAAAATCAGTCCTAAAATTAGGTCTATGTATTTTGTTTTAGAAGCATTGCTTTGGTATCTGTGGAACTTTTGAAGCAATAATAAAGTTTTACACAAGAATTACCAATTCTAACTCTAAATTAGAGATAAAAGTAAGCTCTCTTGTCTCCACTACTCAACCTTTTTACCTTCAAAACCAGCAAAATATTAAAAGTCATAGAAAAATCAACCTGGTTAACATGACCTATGATCATCTACCAAATATGTTGAATTTAGCTTCAAAAATTCTAAAAGGATAAGAATTTCTTACTTTGTATCTTTGATATATTTATATACATAAAATTGTACAATATGTGATTCACAACAGGGTGTTTTGTCCCCTTTTCACACTTCACCTCAGCAAACACAGATGAATAGTTTGGCTTCTAACCCGAATCTCAGTCCTGGGTATTCATATTCTGGTAATGGTTCTGACCCCATCCTTACTTTCTTAGATCAGTATGTATGGTTTGCTCTGTCTTGCTATTTCCTTCAACTTTAAAGTTCTTCTGTCCTTGCTCATCTTCCTATTCCCATATAAAAGTGATACATTTGTGTGCATGGGAAGAATGTCAGCTGAAGCCTTGGGGTGACACCTAAGAATTGTATTGTATTGCAAATTCCCCAAGAAAAGCAGTTGGAAATGTAGCAAAATTTGAGGCTGAGCCTGCTTCCATTAAAAACCAAAGAAAAAATTCTTGAAGGAGTAGCAGGATAAAGAGAAGGGAAAAGACTACTACAGACAAATCACAGATTAAAATATTTTGTGCTTTATAATTTCAGTTACATTGCACAATAATCCGTTAATTATAATCATTATAATGTGTTTACACGCGTTAAGATTGGACCAGCATCACATTGTAACCTTCACCTAGCAGTTTTACATTTAGGTTTGAGACATCTCTTGCACTTGCACCTGGACCTAGCTAAAAGGCATTGACATATCTTGAGGGAACAAGGACCAAAGTAATGAACTGGGTTGCTGTTAAATGAGCATTTACCTTTCGTACTCAGAACTGTGAATTTCAACCCCAGGTGTTCTCTCAGTGAGTCAATGTTACATGTTACAATGTTGCATTTAGCTGCAGCAAAATGCATCCATGTTCATCTAGTTGAACACTACTAATTTTATATCACCTATTTATGGAGTTATTTTTAATTTTCAACAGTGTTGTGGTTGTGCAGTCACCTCTATCACAGTGAATAGCTCACTAAAACCATCAAGAGCCAAGAACTGTCTGTCAGCTATTTTTTCATTTGCTAGCAGCAGGGTTCTTTTTATTTTTCAGATAAAGTTAATGGATGCAGTTTTTCCACTGCCACTTTTACAAACAATTTGCTTTAGGGGCTGCTAAAAAATACTTGCAAAACATCATTTAGGGAGCAAAAGTAAGAGTATTTATGCAATATAGTGTTTATATCTTGTGGAATGACAGACTTGTTGTTTAAGGAGATGTTTCTTTTCTCTCAGAAGTTAAAAGTTAAGCACTTGGTTATACTCTATAGTTATTCATTCACTTGGTGGTAGATGTTACTTAAATACCTCCTGTCTAATCTCTGTGCACAGACTAGTGGGCTTGGCAACCAACAGAGATGCCTGGTGTCATTTGCTGAGAAGTAACAGCAGGTCCTGGCTCACTCCACTGCCAGGGCAACCCAAATATCTCATTGATGTGGTGTTTTTTCTCATATTTAAGTAATCATCCCTCTTTCCTTTGGTTGTTCCTTCTGTATTGAATTATTCTGTCAGTTTTAGTTTATGTCTTGCTCATTTAGTTTTACAATAGCATGTATATATGTATTCACCTCTATTAACACACATTTTCCAAACATATATAATTAATGGTAGGGAAGTAATAAATGTCCACTGGGCTTTTACAAATTATCTGCAAAGTTGCACCTGCCAAAGTTTGTCTCATTATACACTAGAAATCATTAATCTAGTGTAAATAAAGAGGAGTTTTATTGCCCTCAGTGTGATTAAACCATGAATAACTAGGGTGGAAATGGAATTTGTAAAAGTCTGTTGTTTAAAAAAAACCAAAACAGTTGCACTTGGATAAAATCTTCCATAATGTTAAGTAAGGCTCTGGTTAACCTCATCAAATATTGCAGAGAAAGAGAGATGGAGTAGAAAAGCAAATGGGGGGAAATTTGGAGTGTAGAATTCAATCACCTGAGCATGTGTCTCTGCACAGCTGCTGAGATACAGTTTGTTTTTTTTTTGGTTTTAATAGTTAAGTCAAAGGGAAACTGCATGAAAATACAAAAAATTTCTTCAGGGAAATAATCTCCTTTTACTAAGAAGACAAATCAAATCCCTGAGTATTGAATCATTTAACAGAACATCATGATTTCCATGGGTTGTTCTGAGGATTGTACAGCATTTGAAAACAGATCAAGTCGTTCTTAGTTTACAAGCTGTCAGTCCAGATCCAAATTCTTTTTAATAACAATAAAAAACATGTTCAGTTTGTCTGGCTTTTACTTTTTATTTTTGTTGTGTCATAAAGACACAATTTGGACTGGATTTTGGATGTTTTCTTTCCCCTTAAGCACTTCTATAGAAAAAAAAATAGTTTAGATTTAGCAACAGCATGTTATTCTGTGCAGTTTGCCTGCTGTCCATACAACAGCTTTAGTACATAGCTGCAGAGGTTCTCTAAGACAGAAATTTAAAAGTTAGAAACTATGTAGCACCCAAGATCCTGCTTTTATGGTGTATATTAGCACCCAAAGACAATGCTGATTCATACAATTTTTCTTTTCCTTGTCCTGCATGTTAGACTCAGAAAGGATTTAAAAATAATGGGTCTGAATTTTCACTCCTCCCTCATTTACCTGCTAGCTACTTAAATATCAATTCAGTGTGTAGAGAAACAGACTGAAAACTGGTAGTGATCTGTAATACATGGAAGAACTGGAACAGAAAGTAAACCCCGTGAAATTCTAATGATCTTTAATGCTGGAGGTTATCACTTTTCACTGCCTGTACCTAATGCTTTTGCCGATGTAGAACACCAAGGGGAAGGCATGAAGTAATACACTACTTGGTGGCCTGGAGAGGATAAGAACAATAGCAGAACAGAGAAGAGCTCCTAGGGAAGGAAATTTTCATTGCTGTTAGCTTTGCTAATGAAACTAATTGTGAAATAGCAAACGTGGAACCTTTATTCAGTATTTATACCTCTAGGAAGGGGAATAGTGTGAAGAAAAGTAAAAGCAGAGGTTATCTGCTCTTCTAGGAAACTCCTCTTGCTCAGAACAAACCAACTGGGAACTGGGATTTCACTGTAAACAGCTGTTCTCAGAGTCTGCATTTCAATCATTCTTCTATTGGGACTACAATACATTCATATGCCAGCTGCAAAAATCAACTAGTATTACAGTGTGCTTCAGTGTATTTGCAAAATGGAAACAAGTACTGCAAAATACATGTTCTAAAGTCCCTGCAGGAACCCAAATACCAGAGTAGACATACCAGAGAAGAATATCAAGAGAATAGGATCTTGCAGTGAAAGGTAGTATTAGAAATGCAAATAAGAGGTACGTGGCAAAACATCAAACTGACGTTTCTCGATAACAGTGAGGACTGCCTTTGTCTGCAAAATGCAGCTAAAATTAAGTGAGTCTGAAAGAAACATTCCCACAGTTCCAGATCTCCACCCTCCATCCCTGTCATTTATACTTGCTAAAATAAAGTTTGTAGAAAGTTATAGTGCTCATCAAAAAATATGGCTCTCAAACAACTAGCCTGAAGTATGCACAAGCATGCTGACTGCATACTTGTCTGTTTTAATGTTGTAGAAGATCAAATTTTCTAGGAAAATGCAAACAACTTTAGCAGCAGGTGGCTGAAGCATAGCCTTCAGAAAGCTGTTAAGAACCATTTTTGTCTGGGAAATAAAACATGGTTGCAAGCTATGTTATTTGCACTTATTGATTCAGTGAAAGGAGTTGCCTTATGTTTAATTCAAATTGTAGTCTTGGCTTGGACAGACTTATAACAATCAAGTTTTACAAATCCATATGTTTAACGGACTCTAGTGGTGGTTGTTCACACTGTCCCTCAAGTTGTTTTTAGATTATGTCTCCTCTTTTGGGCAGAGGCAAGAGCTGAAACTGATGAAGGGTTATGTGAGGGAAGGAGAGGGTTAGGTACTGGTATGCACAGGAGAGGGATATGACAGCAGGGTGTAGGGCTATGGATCAGTGGCAGATCAAGCAAGCAGTGCCTCACAAGGACTGAGAGGCAGCACCATTCTTTTTAACTACCAACCTCCACTTAACGGTACATTCAGCATCCCATGTAAAATCAATGCCCTAATTGCAGGCTGTATTACATCGCAATAAAGATTTATTTTTGCCTCATTGGTAAAAGAAGTAAAAAAAAAAAAAAAGTACATACATTCTTATATATTTCCTCTGCCCCCACCTTTTTTTTTTTTTTTTTTTTTTTTTTTTTAAGCTCCTAGGCAGACAGAAGAAATTAGATTCTGCTAACAGAAGGCTGTTCCTCTTACAGGGTGGTGAGTACACTCATTAGGTGACCAACTTCCCATCTTCAGAGTGAAGATATTCTTGCCAGTTACTGGCTTCTGTCAAACACGGGCACAGATGAACAGACGATTCATCAGAGTAGGCTAATTTCGCAGGAAAAGGTCACTTTGAGAATGTTACATTTATTTGCTTGCTAATTTAGTCAGGTCAAGAGCCCTTCAAAACAAGGGGTCTACCTCGTCATTACTGGGTATACACAATGCTGTGCTACAGTTTTGGGTGTATTTTTGTTCCAAAAGAGAAGTACTTTGTAAATAAAACCAAACCACCCCTCATAACCATGGGAGATACTTAAATCTGAAATAAGAATGTAAAATCCTGTCCAGATTTTCCTGCAGAAATTTTCATCAAAACATACATTCTCTCCAGAGACAATTTCTTTGCTAAAATCAGCTGTATTTTTTCAAATTGACCGCCATATTTTGTACAGAGCAGGATTTCTGTGGTTGTGGACATGAATTCTTTTATTTTTGTTTATTTTCTCACATTAATTCTTTCATCTTGGAAGAAAGAGACAAGGTGGGCTTTGAACAAACAGGACCTCTGACCCTTCTGAGCTTCCGGGCACCACCTAAGCACTGTGATGGACAAAGGATGTCTGTCCTGTACCTGGACCAAAGCAGCACATGTCTTCCTTTTTATGTTCCTCACAAAAACTTAAAAAAAACCTTCCAACTTCCTTATACATTTGCTAATACCTCCCTCACCAACATTTTAGTGGAGCGAGAGGCTGATGGCATATTTTCATGACAATATCAGCTAAAATAAATGCTGCTATGATTCCCTCCCTTGGGAATGTGATGTTGGTGGGCACATAGTAAAAAAGCAGACTCAGCTGTTCACACAGACTCAAAACACTGCAAAAATCCTTCCAAAAACCCAAAAACTCATCATGGTGTTCCAGGGTTTTAATGCTGACAAGAGAATATGGAGTCAAAGACCAAATAAAGAGATGTTGAGATTTCACTCCACAACATGAAAATATTTGAGGTACTCTGAAAAAAGAATTTAATAATGTCAATGGTTCACCTATGAAGCAATTACAAATTATAGCAAGTCCTGCTCAGTCTTTCACTCTCCACATAGGTTGGAGCTGAGGCAACAACACAAATAAAGTTGATGCATTTAAACTCAGGTGTAGAATGAGAAAAGTGTCCTTTGCCAGTTCAGATATCTCTATATATCTCTATATCTATGTATCTATATCTATATATCTATATTTATATCTATATCTATATCTTTATCTATATGCATTATATATATGTATGCACATAGAGGGGAAACAGCTCACAAATAGTCTCCCTGTCTCCTGTCCCTGACCTCATATCACCACCCCACCTGCCACCTGCTGAAAATTGCTCTGCCCAAACTGGTGGCAGAGCATGCAGCACCCTCAATATTAACAAGCCATTTTTTTATAAAACAGCACCCATGGTGTCAGCAGTATTGTTAGTGCTTAGTCTTCACTACAGGTCCTTTAAGATGTTTCATATCGTCCAAGGAAGGCAATGCTGCTATCAGTTATATAATTCACTCAGAACATGGCATTTCTAACTATAGACTAATGTGGCGCAAAGTCAGCTGTGGGTGGGTAGAGCTCAGAACAGAGAAGAAATGCAGGTGTCACCCAGAGATGCACCACAGTAAAGCGTCAGGTTTGTCATACGTCTTTTGCTGAAGAGGGGAGAATATCAAGATGAATTTTTGAGGAAGGTTATTCTTGTTACCTCACAGGACACCCTGAACGATGCCTTTACAGGTACACTGCTGGGCAAGGAAGAGTCTCTGGGGCTGCAGACTTTCTTTGCTTTTTTAAGGCCTTTTGCAACCCTCCTGGAAAATCATGGCAACTCAGATCCCTCAAGACAGTGTGAGTCACAAAGCACACCCAGTTATGGATAATGCACACTGTGCTCAGCTGCTGTACCTAAAAGCTCTGTGGTTAACAGGGAAATGGTCAAGATTTTCAGAGACAGCCTGTGAAATATTCCAGATTTGATCCACCAACCAACAGATCATTAACTTGGGAATGAGACATGGAATGTTCACCTAAAGCTTGACATCAGAAAAGTCTGATCAATTCTAAATTGTGAAGTAGATAGTAGTAACAGTATTTTTTCATTCCTGATGTAGCTATTTTGTAAAAGGTACATTATTTTTAGCCAGGACCTTTTTAGAGGATGCTACTGGGCTGATTCATACATCTTGGTATACTTGTAAATGTAGAGCTCTTGGAGCTCTTATAACAGACAGAATCAACCACATGGAGAGAAGTGCTACGGTTACATGGCTACAATTTCCAAAAGTAACTTCTCTATGTTACTAAAGAAGCACTGTCCAGAAGTATTAGTCGAATCAAATAAAAAAACTATCTAGGCTGTCTGTATCCAAATCCATATACTGTATCCAAATAAATTCTAAGCTGATTATCCATCAGCTTGATCAAATCCAGTCAGAATTTAACAGACGAAGAAAAGTATAAAACTAAAAATACTGGAACACTGCATGATAAAAATCATGTGAATTTTAATCCCAACCACATACTGGCGGATGTTCCACTCAAACTATGCTGCAAGGCTTAAGTAGTATCTACAGAAATAAACTGTTCAGAGACAGGAACAAGACAGCAGAAAAACAACCTTTCTAGCTATGTTCTTTACATTTTGCTATTATCTTCAGAAAGCCTCCCTTCTTCCTTGAGTTGGAGGGAAAACACATGCTGGACTCAGACACTAATTATCAAAAAGATTATTTCAGCAAAGGTGGCAAAGCAAAAGTATCACAGGAACATCACAGCAGAAGATTTCAAGTTAGACTGATTTTGTTCTACAGTAATTTGAAGGGTCTATTAAACCTGGTTTTAGTGATAGCTAACTGATAGGCCACTAGCACCACAAACTATGGAAGCAAAATTATCTTCCAATTTAAATAAACCCAGACAATCTCAGGAACCTTAGAGAGAAAAAACCAGGTGCCATTACTGCTTTATTTCTTCAAGAAGTTTAGTAAAGCTGCTAACAAAAAAACCCCAAAAAACTAAAAAACCAACCAACCAACCAAAAAAAACCCCACACGTGTTTTGTTTTACGTAGAACAGAACAGTATATATTCAAAACAATCCAGTTTGACTGATTTCTTGATGGATGATCAAAGTATTATGGTGTAAATTCCATCTCCTCCCCATCCAAATGGATGCTCTACAGGGACAAGGCTCTGTATGTGATATGTCCAGAAAGGCTGTAAAATGGACCTGTGTGTGAGCTGATCAAACTCAAGCTAAGGTTATGAACAAAGGTAAAATTCTTATGAACTAATAAGAGTGTACTTCACTGAATCATACTTGTTAAGATCAGATTGCCACTTATCAGGTGACATGGCTGGAACGAAGGACATTGCAGTAAGTCCCAAGTCCTTATTAGTAGTACAAAAAGGATGAGAAATCAGGCAGATTTGGCTTGGGCTTTGAAGCAGGGTGAAAACTGAGCAAATACTGGAAATACAGTTCAAAATTTAGACCTAATCTAAATGCTTCCAAAATAATAACAGAAATTATACACAAATAAAGGGTCTGTAATCATATATGAAGATCAAAGATTGGGGCAATCAAAAAATGCGAGGAGACTCTCTAAAGCCTTTTCTCTATTTATACACAGCTTGGAACAGGAGTGAGATTGGAATCGCATCTGTATCTAGAGAAGTTTGGATTGAATTCATGGATTTTTGATTACAAGCTCCTGTATTCTTAAGGAAGATAATTATATGGTCTTGAAGCAATGAAACATCAGACAGTTGACAAAAATATCAGTGTTTGTCATTTAATTCAAAGGCACAGAAATGCAGTTTTTCCAAGTTTAAGAAGAGTTGTACTGAAATCCTGTCTGTTCTGAAAAATTCATACACAAAAAAGAGAAAATTCAGTAAGATGACAAAGGGTTAATTTTAGAAGAAATAACTTGATTAAGCAAAATTACTACCAACACTTTTTCCATTCTCTTGGGTGCAATTATTGGGACATCTTCTCTCAGGCATCACAAATGCTTCCATGTGTAAGAAATAAAGGATTTCATAGATCATACAAGGGAAGGCATGAACAGCTGCCCATTCTTCTCCATTCAGAATGGTACTCTCTTATTAAGCAGTACATGAGTTTTCAAAGCAAATTAGTTTCTTTAAGTTTCTCCAGGGATGAAGGAATCCTATTTAAGATGTAGCCCCATTGCTTGGGTAGGTAAGTGGCAAACCTAATACTTGTAGTGCTCATGTGTATTTATAGATCATTGTTGCTGGTCTGTACACTTGGCAAGAGAATAGGAGAGAGAAGAGGAATCTATTGTACGTTTTCAAAAATAAAATTTTAACTGCTGACATTGTCCAAATTAAAATCAATTCCCTCCCTATTCCCTTCAGTAAAGGTAATTCAAAATACAGTAATTTCTCTTATTTAAAATACTCTCCTGTTACTACAGAGTATCTTTTCCTTTCCAGATTTCTCCTTATGAAGAAATGACTGTTTTTTTACCAGATACTAGAAGTATTTATTTTCAGGCAGAGTTGAAGAATGAATTAGAAGTCATGAAAGTTCAAATTTTAGAGAAGTTGCATGTGATTGAAAACCAAAAGTTAGGAAATTGCTGCTCAGAGCTAGTGATAGTAGTCATTACTGAACTGCTTTGGCAGGTCTTGCCACAAAGATGTTCTGTTATCTTCTTACTCAGAGTTTCTATATTTGCATACTCCTTCTAGAAGAGGTCAGGGTCATGGAACAATGCCTCACACCTTTTTACAAGACAGGATTTTCCTTTCCCTTCTTTTGGTCCCTCTGCTTAAGGTGGCGGAGCTGCTATGATCTGTGGGGAGGTTAATCTCCTTGTAAATGGGCTGTGCCCTGGGTACAGGGCCATGTGAGGTGTCTCAGCACAGAGCTGTCTCCAGTCCAGCATGACATAACAAATCACATGCAACCCTCTGCCAGCAAGGATCTATTCTTTCCACATTGTGCTGACTTCAAGATACACAGGGTATGCCAGTTATCCCACTAATCTTCTATTATTTCAACTTGTAGAAAATTTACTGTAAAATCTGTGTATTTTAAAAAGAAACAGACTATAAGTAATTTTCATGTGCCACTCCGTTATGGTAGATAATGAGGTTTCACATTTTATTTTACTGATAATAGAAGCAGGGATTTAAGTGCCCTTGTCAGAGCATACAATGAAGCATTGTGAAAATAGGTAGATTTTTATTACCAAAAACATAAAGCAGAATATTTTTTCTCAGAAAGTTCTGCCACAAACATATGACAACATGCCAGGCAAGAAAATACATTTCCTTGTGCCTTAGTTTGTACTCGTTTTCAGCAAAAAATTAATGGCATGTGACTGCCTGATAGCTAGCACAGAATTTTTTTCTCCACACAGTATGTATTAAAACCAAATAATCCTTCACACTGGAACTTACAGAAACACCATGAAGTAGTTCCAGTGCTCTGCTTCTTGCTCATGCCCATGGGAGGAAGTGCAGAATCCAGGAGATGCTTTCAAATGAATCTCCCATTACCTAAATTATTTTGTAAGTGATCCTGGTTACTTCAGTTATTTGGCAGATATAGGAAATGGAAAGGTTTGCTGGTTTGCTCTTGAGTAAAGTATCTACATCCCTTAATGACTCCAATCTTAATGAAGAGGTAAATGAGACTTTCAGAATTGGATAACTTTAAATCTATTGGATAGCTTTTCATGGTTTTTTTTGGGAACAGTTCCTTGCTGTAAGAAGACGCCAGTCTGTACAAGTAGTGCTCTACACAAAGTGATAGCAAAGTTTGACTTAATTTGATTTCCCTGCCCTCTTCCATCACACAGGGTGCAGAAAAACACATCTAATTACATAACTGTGGCTGGTTTTCCTTGAAGTGTACACTAAAGGCTACTTCAGGGAAACTAAAGACTTGTTACAGTATAGAGAACTGGGCCTCCATCAATGCTGAGACAGTCTGCTCTGAGCTCTCAAGACCTCAAGATTCTAAATAATGAAAATATTTTTTCTCTGGAACTAGACTTACTTCTTTTTAGTTTTCAGTTTTTAATCCCAGCAATAGAACTGTTCAACAGAAAAGGTAGGGAGGGAGTATTTTAAAAGATAAGAATAAAAGTGTATAATTTTATGTGTTACTAATTTTTTTCCTGGTATATATCTTGTCCTCCAATTTTAAAACAAAAGGAGAGCTGCAGGCCAAGGGAGGTTCCCTTCCATACTACATGTGGTAGTTCATGTCTCTGTGCACTCAGTCTTACCTCCTGACTTGGCAGTAATGTTTTAGATACTTTTATTCTTAAATCAAGTGTCAAGTGCTAAACCACTCCAGAATCAAGGCTACAAATATGTACTCCATTTTCTTTTTTTCTATAAAGAAAATACATCTAAACTAACCAAAAATCTTTTCCATGTTAGTTACAGACCTGGTTTTAATTACTGTGCTGTAGAACTATGCTTGCAGTCAACTTTCACTCACTTGGGACTTTCTGTATGCTGTTTTCTCTATCACTGTCCTCAATATTTATTTTAAAAAGTTATTAAAAATAAAACTGGCATTTACATATCTAGATGCTAGAATATAAACAGTATTTGTTCTCTAATATCTGTGAAATTAGTCCTCAATAACGCTTATGGCAATTTCTCCAATTAATATGAGAGAAATCTTTGTCTGCATCTATTTTTATGTAAGAGATAAATAATCAAGATGAATTTAATGCTAAAGACAAAGGGGAGGATATGATGGGTTGGCATACTCTTGGCATAAATGCTACAGTCTTTTAAAATACAAACCAACCCCCAAAATACTCTAAATATTTTAATGCTGAGATGATATCACTGTTCTAAATAAAAGAAGAATTACTCTTGTTACAGTTTCTCTTTACTTCAATTGAACTCCAACCATGGAGAAGTATGAGAAGTCACATATGGGATTGCATCTCATTGATGCACTGTAAGGGATAAGACTATTAAATGAGACAAATTCAGCTGCCAACACTGAGAATATCAAAGTATTTAAATGACAGCAGAGCTGGAGTTAAAATAGCTGAGACACAAGAGTTTAAGGGATGACCTTCTCTTGAATGGTGACATGATTTGCCAATTATCCATCAAGCTCTCTGTGGGTATTTGATACGTTTATCAAATATGAAACCATTCATTTTAGTATAGTGGAAGCAAGGTTTTATTCATTGTGAGGTAGCCTCGTTATCCCATTGTGCTTTATCACAGAGACATCACATACACCTTTTAATATTTCACATCTAATGGCCTTTAAGAGCCAGAGATTCTCACCTGTCCTACCTAACACTTTCATAACAAAAGATGCCCATTTATAGTAGAGAATTAACTGCATAATGGAATGAATATGCTATTACACGTAGGTCTACTATACCCTTCCCAATCACATGTGCTTCAGGACAGAGCACAGGTCTCTAGCTTAGTGCCAAGGGATACTACTTGTCCAGCAGGATTCTCTGCGTGACCACCAGCCGCTGAGATTTCTCTCTGTCTGCAGAATGTTACAATTTGTTTCTTGCCTTAAGTGAGGAGATAGACTGCATTTTGATAAATACATTGTAAATGTATCTACAAGGAGCCAGGATACACGCAGGTAATAAACTACAAGAGACTGCTATCAAGGAGACAGAATGACCTACTCTATGCAGGTGAAACAGAAGATCAGAAAGGAAAGGACAATCAGTGATTACTTCTGATAAGAGAACATGAGTTTTAGGTCCTTGTTTTACAATAATCTCCTAAATAATTGAGTGATCTTAAAAAAATGAAGGATACATGTTTGCTTCTTAAATTTCTCTAAAGAATAACTATATATGACAGATAAGCAAAAATAAGATAATTCAGACTAACAGAACTGCTGAACATTGGCTAGATAATGATTGTTTTACGTAAACTCAGTCTGACTTTAATCAATACAAACACCGAAGGGCTCTTCTGAAGGTGATAGAGATGAGGGGAGGGAAGATGATTCATTGAAGGAAGAGAGGGACAAGAAGCATTGTTAAGATGTGAGATCAAATGTCAGGAAGATGTGGATGGTCATTGGAGCTTAGAAGGAGAGTAAAGATGAGTACAAACAGGTAAAATGAGATAGTGTGATAGAAACTAAACAAACAGCTGCAATCCCACCCCATTATACCCATGGACTACATATATATTCTTTGATTAAAAAAACCCCAAACCCCTATATAACCAGCTGTAGTCTCTACAGAAAAGTAAGAACTTACATAATAGAAGAAAGGCCAGAAATCTCAATGAAGTGATTGAACATCATCAACAAAACAAAGATGAAAATGTCTGCATAAATTTGGCTTCATTACTTGTACACAACCTCAGCTAAATGTTAGTATCCTGAGGTTTGCAGGTTGCCTTAGGATAACATATAGAGAATGTATAAAGGGGCCAAAATACAGAATATAAGCCTAAAAGAAGAGTAAATACTACAAAAATGTAGAAAAAGAACAAGGTATATATATCTCTCACACGGCAAATTTAAACAGAGATATAGAAGGCACTGAGGGGAAAATTGGATGCTGTAAATTCAAAAGTAAACCACTGTGCTGTAGTGTAAAAATACCAACCTATTACAAAGACTTGAAGAGGAGACAAACTTCTCTTTTATTTTGAGTACACACGGTTTTCCCCATTCACTTTAATGTTATTAACTCAATAGATGGAGAAAATCCAACCAGATTGATCAAATTATTACCTTGCTTGACAAAAGGTGGTCCATTGATGCTTGCTTTCCTGACTTTGTTATTACTCATGTTCCTAGCAGTAAAGTTCAGTGGCTTGGAGAAAATGCCCTTTCTCCACTTGGCAACATTTCCTTGCCAAAACTGAAATAAGTTAAAAACAGCCCCAACAACAAAGAAAACAACAAAACAAAAATACGTACAGTGACATATCACATGGGGATTTCTGAGTTGCAGCCTGAAATATGAAAGCCTGATAAAAATTGAATGCTTAACAAGAGTAAAGGAAAGCAAGAAAAAGTCAAGAATAATAATGAGGACTATCAAAAAGAAATGCAGAGGAGAAATGTTTTCTCCTCACGGAACTGTAGTCACAGCCATTGAAGACAATTAAAGGCTTCAGTTCAGATAAAAATCTCCATCACTGTATGTTATACACACACTCAGAGAGGATGAGAAATGATTGCTGCCTCAAGCATTGACAGTCTAAGAGGAAAGGATAAAGGACAGAAGATGAAATAGGGGCACAGAGGACTTCTTGAAAGATGCTGTACTTTTTGAATCAACAAAGGTCTTATATATGCAGTCTTTCTTGAAAGACACAGTTAAAGGTGACTGTTTCAGGATAAGTACGTGCTTAAGTGTCTTGGTGGACTGGAGCCAGGTGTCTTGGCAACTGACAAGAATGAAACCAGAACATGTCTCATCTGTGGTTGTCTTGAGGATGGGCAACGGAATAATTACAGCCTGTTGATTTTATTAATGTGAGCCTTGGTATCTCTGATAATCTCTTTTCAAAGCCACTCATAGGCATATGAAGAGTGTCAGATCCACAAAGGACCGCTCCCTTTAATAAAAGTAAGAAATGGCCAAGAAATATGGAATTATGTTATAAAATATGAAAACCCTCATATTCCAGTAACACTTCTGTGTAGTGCATGTGGTACAGAAAAATAGCTCAAATGTATATAATGTCCCTGAGACAATTTGGAACACTTGAAAACCTGAATTGTTAGGTTCCACCATTCCATCTTACATAGTTCCTGTTTGCAACAGGAAAGAGACAAAGTTGGCGGTATAAATTAGCAAAGAAACATTTCAAAGAGACATAAATATAGAAAACATCCCTCAGCTTTCTTGCTTAATTCAAAACTGCCACAAATTCTGTTGTTTACTTGCATATTTTCTCAGCTGCACCAGCTGAGTTGGAAGACTTCAAATTGCATCTGGGATTCTGTATACACCTGGATTAAACAGCATGCACTTCCCAGAGACAAAAGAGTCAGGATACATTTGGTGAGCAAGGATTTCCTTAACAAAGACACAAAATGTACAGAATAAGGTGCCCTAACAAAACCTGCTCTGCAACATTCTTATCCCTCAATTGAGAGAACAATGCAGAGGGCATGGAGAGAGAGAGGGGATAAGGTGCAGGGAGGGAAATCAGTTGCTTCCAAATCAGCTCACAGTCATAGAGAAAAGACTAAATTTTCTTCCACAGAAGGCAGCTAAAAATCAGCAACCACTAATGGCTAGGGATGCAACTTAGTTCACATTTCCTCAGGTAACAAAGAATCCCCAAAATAATCAACAAAACCCCATGAGTTCTGTGTTGCTTGGCTCTGTTGGACAATATTTATTTTGTCCTCAGGTGTTTGAGTCTTTGAAACCATATTTTTCACAAGCCTCTAAGTTTTATGTTTGCATGAAATAACTGCTATGGACCCTTAATGACATTTTAAAAATTGTTTCTGCTACAATATATCTAATAAGGGGTAAGTAGTGCACCTCTGTCTTCCATGCTGTTTGTTCTTTCTTGGGGTATCTGTAGTCACAGTTGTCCTCCAATTAGTTGGTTGCTGATAGGAGCTTTCAAAAGCTCTTAATTCCATCAGAAGGCAACACCTCCTAAAAGCTAGTCAGCAGCATCCCTTGCACTATGAAGCATGTAGAAAAAGTTTCATCAACCCTGGAGGCATTTAAAAAATGTGTATGTTTTTTTGGAGACACACCACAGCGATGGAATGTGCCTTAGTGATGAACACAGCTGTGCTGGGTTAATGCTGGACCCAACAATTTGAGAGGTTTTTTCCAACCCACATGATTCTACGTTTCTATGATTTTTCAGTTTTTTGGGTGACTGATGAAGTAGAATCAGACACTTTCACCATTGACAGAAAATATTTAGAAAGAACTGTGTAAGGAACGGAAGGAATTGCAGTGATTCCTTCTTACTTTAAAGAATTACATGTTTACATGAGAGAATGAAAAAAAGGGCATAAAGAAGGAAAATAACTGGTGGGAAACTTAGGTATCAAAAGAAAACAAAGTCTTACCAATAATTTCATCTGAATACTATTGCCCATGAAATTTTTAGATATCATCTTTTCCTTTTCTGGCTTATGAATAACAATGATGCCACAAACCAGCAATAATGAACTCAGAGGCTTTAGATTTCTTCCTTTATAGTTCTTTCCTGGGACATTTCAGAATTTGCATTGCTTCTAGTTTTAAAGAGTGGCTTTATTTAACTATCAGTTTGTAAGAAGTGTGCTTTTTCTTCACTTCCCTGCACACTTCACATTGGGACAGGAAAAGAAATGAATGAAAAGCATTATGAGACCCACAAGCACTAAGTAAGAGGAGGTGAAAGGAATAATATATATGTCCCTGAAGGAAAGAACCATGTTAGAAATAAAGATGAAAACCAGAGTAGATTTCAAAACTACTCAAACATACGAGACTGCTTGTATTAAAAATGAGAAGGAACACATTCGTAAGTTTTCATACTTAGTTTTACTTTCTCTTTCAACTTTGCAAAAAGTTCTCTGCTTGTAGAAGTATTCATTTCTAATAAAAGAATTACATTTAATATTAATAAGGTGCCTTTCACCTGTCACCCTCAGGTTGCTTTACAAAATGCGGTTCTCAAAGTTTTTCATAGTCAGATGAACAGGGCAGTTTAATTAGGTCCACCTCACTCTAGTGAGAAAGAGGAAGAGAAGATGAACAACCCATAATCCAAACACTTGTGTTGAGTGTTGACTCTGAACTCATTACTACGCATACATACATTGGTGTAGTTCAACCAGGAATGGAAAAGAGAATAGACACTGATTCGTGGCAAGACATCAGACTTGAGAAAACCACGGTCTAATATTTTGCTGTAGGTGTTAAGATACTCTCTGTGCTTACAGCTGTCATAAGCCTGGTATCATTATGAGCACAATTTCATCAAACATGGGTTCCTTAGATTCTGCTACAAATCTAGGAATCTAGGCTCAGTTAAAGGGACTTTAACAATAGGGACTTTCTAACAATCCTCACTGATGTCATGGTGCCAAAGAAGTTAATATCAAGGCTTTTGACTCATAGTCCTTTGCTTTAGGTGAGGAAACCTTTCAATAATTACTTGCCCTAGACTTCTGACCTCCATTTAGTCCCACATACCAAAGGAATGATCAACCTGGGGTAATATAGGTTACCAGGTTCACATTATCACCACCAACTACCATTCCTTATGACTACATCCTCATGCTGACACTCCCCTGCTGCTGTTACCTGTAGACAGTGCGATGGAGTTTAACCATCACCATGCTTCTGTTGTAGCCTTCTTTGCTGATGGTTAGCACAGTTTCCTTTCTGAAGCACTCCTGCCCCACTGTGCGTGCCCTGGCCATGGAAGAGCAAGCAGTTGAGAAGTCTTGGATACAACTTTCTTTCTTGGGGCAATGATACTCCATTCACCAAAGCTGTTTGAGCAGGGAAAGGCAATGATAAGAACACAAAGGATGTCTGTCTTTTCCATCCACTGTTTTAGCTCAGTATGTTCAAGATGAGCATGAGTCTTAAAACATACCTCCCTGACAAATCTTTGACAGCTTCCATAGACTTCAGAAACAGTTTCAGAGGCTATCCTGAAACTCATGAAGTAGTGCAAAACAACTCCCATATATCTCAAAAGAAAGAAAACCAAAGTTCTGTAGCTCTTCCCTTCAGTTACACATTACTATACAATTTTTTACTCTTTAATAATGTTTGTCAATAAAGGCACCTAGAAAAAATCTCCCAAGGAAGACTATCAAAATTTAGACATGGTCTCTTTATGCTAGGACAGTTTTATTGATTAAAAAAAGATGAAGAATAAATATTTGTTCTGTTAAATCTTACTAGGCATTTTATGTGATCCTTATGCAAGTACTGAATAAGATTAGAGATGTGATTTTGACATTGTCTTATCCTCTAACACAAGAGATTTTGATTTTTATTGCCATGAATAGTTACACAGACAGAGGAAGAGGAGGCAGAGTGAGAATTTCAGTGTACAAATATTTATATTCACAAGTTAAAAACTGATAAAGTCATCTATTACACAAGGCAGTCTCTTACACTGCATTTCATTGCCTAAACATCTAGAAAATGAGATCAGACTTCCCATAGGATTAAAAGTATATACTGAATTTGTTGATGTTTAAAGTACCAGAGAGGCTGATAAAAGTTTGAATGTCATGAGACTGTAAAGGAAAAAGAAAATCAGAGAAAGGTCATTGGAGGCCAGTGAGCGAGAGACTAAAGACAGCTTGCAGAACAAGAAGTTCATTTAAACACAGTAATTTGAAAACAGGCACAACAGGAGACGATCTATATTATCTTTTATTTGCTGAATCTTTTTGCTTTTACTACTGCCAATTCCTCCCCTGCAGTTTAGACCTGGCAGCTAAATCTCTGTTTCTTTCCAGCAGCTTTCAGAAAACAGATAAGAAACCAAGCCAGCAAAGAAATAGGCTAAAGTACTCTCACTTTCTCACTCATTCTCTGTTCAAGTGCAGTGAGTGAATCTTTCTTTACAGCATCATCTAGGGGCTTGGGAACTCTTGACAGCAGAAGTCTTATACTGACCTAGAAATGTCCAACTCCATGACTACCATAAACTTCTTATAATGGTTTCCTAAGTTATGATATACTTTTTTAGCTTCATTGTGTATATCTTGGCAAAATAATGAGACTTAGTTCATGCTCAGACCCCACAAACATGAAACTATCTTGATATGTAAGGCTCTGGAGTGGTTTGGACCCTGCTGAGAGAAAAAAGGAGGAAAAACCTCCAGCTATTATCTCGATGGCAGAATCATTCTGCAGTGAAAAACTCAACGTATTTTACAAGAGAAATTATACACAAAAGATGTTTTAAAAAAAAAGGCAGCATACGGTCTAGTCTATTGTTGTGCATTTGTTGACAGACTTTTATTTTTCATAGAAATAAATATCTACTGAGTCCAAATGTTCTTATGCTATTAAGAAACATTTCCCTCACATCCTTTTTAGAAACAGCTGCTGCATTCTATGTGGACTACAAAACCAATCTTTTTAAGCTATCAGTGTTTGTGCTTGAGTCCAGTACTTTTCCACTTTGTTGACTCTGCTTTAAAGTCTTAAAAATAAATCAGCAATTCATTCTGCACATCTTTACATCTTAGAAAATTTTTGAAATGCTATAATGAGGAGACAGAATTGGAGAACATGTACTGTGTTAAGTGTATTTGTGATCACTGACTACATTGGGAGTGCTACGCATTGTCCTTGCTTTATGAAAAAACGAAACTTTGAGCCTGCATCCTGCTGTCTATCAGGATTTAACACGGAAAAGCAAAACCTAGCCTAGAGGTCAAGAAATTTTGTCTCCTTTTCTTCCTCAAGTGGTGCTATGCTCTTTTGCTAAAACTACTAAAATTTATCTCCCTTGCAAAGTCCAAAATGAGATCCAGCTTTGATTCTCTCACTGATGTTTCTTTATGGCGCTTCACAGCTGAAATTCTCTAATTTCAAGAATTCTGGTCTCTGGCAGAGAATGGTTGGTTCAAACTCTGGCAGATGAATGGTTGAGTCCTGCTTGCTTCCTTTCCTTCAAGACTTTTTTCCTATACCTTCCTTATTAGTAATGATATGCCTATGATTTTCTGTTCAAATGCTACTCTTTGTTGTTGAGGTAGTTCTACTCGACTATTGAAGTTTACAGGCAGATTTTCACCTCTTGTGATCATAGTTGAAAATATTAATTTCAGACTAGAATTTCATCACTCTCCTTGGTTCCTCTCAGCAGAGAGAAAAAGAAGGTTTTCTAGAATGTCTTTGTAATCACTATTTACTCTCCTGCCATCCTTGAAAAGGAGGGCTCAGTATTCCTCATTCTCAAGTGCAGTCCTCTGTATGTATTTATTCTGAAGCACATGGTGTTTTCCAAATTTACTAATTTTGCTTGTTATCTTTACATAGTCCATCCTACTAATCTATTGATTATTTTCGCAAAAGTGTGGGATAGGACTCTCATTCTCTGATCTACAGATCTGACCACCTATTTGTGTCAGAGGAGACCTGGAACTGGAGATGATCAACCATTTGTCAAGTAAAGTTTAATTCAGTATGACAGAAAGTTTCTCAGGAACAAAAAGCTTAAGTTCTTCTCTTAAACAGGAGAGGCTAAACAAGAAATATCTGCTATTTGGCACACTTAAATAAAATCTTGAAAAGCTATCTACATGGCCCAAAAACAGAGTCAAAATTTTCTTCACATTACAGGTACCTAATCATGATCTCATTAATAGAAAACTTTGAGAAGCTTAATGAAAGAGTGAGATTTGGTTGTTTTTTCAGCATTGCTGGAATGGGTATGCAATCAGCTTCAAACCAGATTTAATTCAAAGACTAATTCTGAAAGGATACTGGTACAAAGGGACCAATGCAAAAACCTACTGAAGTCTGTAGGAGCCTTTCAAAGACCACAGCTTGAAGTGAATTCATTGCAGATTTTGGTCTTAACTTAGGAAAACTTCATGAAATGATAGAAGAATAACATCATTTTATAGAGACATAAAATCTGAATGAGACCTGAGACAGCCAAAGTCATCCTCTGTTTAGGTGCTCGTATTCCAAAGAAAACTGATTAGTCCACGGAGAAAGCTGTACAAGTATAGCCAAAGCATTAAAATATCAATAGGCAATATTGAAATTTAAAAGGCAGATTTCACTTAATTCACTGGAGTGTAAGAAGAGAAGACTCAAAATGAGATGTTTTCCTAAGCTCTAAAAGTTAACTGGGTACATGTAAGTTGATCAGTTACTTTACTTCAGTGTTGAGAAGGAACAAGTAAAGATAGCAATAATTTCAATTTTTTTTTTTTTTAATTGCGATGGCTATAAATCCCAGAAAAGCATTTTGTGAATGGGTCAGCGCATTAGGTCTGCAAACTCAATTAGTTATGCTACCATCAGGCTGTAAAACATCTACAACAAAAATGAAACATCTCTAGCCCATTAGATCAAAAGTATTTATGTACTAAATGTTGTTGTAAATGGAACCAACTTTTGTATGTGCCAGCTGATTTTTGAAGTCTTTTTTAAGACTAACTTTAAGAAAAGGACATCAGCATATTTTCTTGTTACAGAGTACTAATACTTCATGAAAAAGCATTTAAAACATTAATTGAGTAGTAATAAAATACAGCTTTGTTCACACTCTATTTGCATTTTTTTAATTTAATTTTTTTTTTTTGTGTTTCTCAAAACCTTACTTGTTTTGAAAAAGCAAACAGTCAAACCTGGGAAGCAACATATACAATTTCAGTAATCAAATGCAGTATTTTAAAGAGGTTTCTTATAAATCAAATGTAGACCCACATAAGTTCTAATAAAAAAATTTTGATTAATAAATCACCTTTTTCAGACTCATCCTTCACATCTGATTGCAAGACACTAGTGCAAAATAAGATGAAACAAAAGATAGGAAAATTGTTTTCTTCCCCCATTCCCACATCCTCAGAGATTCTGCATTTCTGGGATTTGCTGCCTTTGTAGAAAACTCTTAGGAAAACAGCGGTATTAATGAACATCAAACTTCTCAGGGAGGTTCTGGGGAGGCTCAAAGAAGGAGGACTCATTTATTGATCATAAAGACACAATTTATCTGAAATCCCACTGCTGTTGTACCATTTATGAAGTTGCAAAATTCCACCTCAGGAGTTTACTAAAGGAAACAGGAAAGCCAGCCTGTTACATCTACTGTATTTGCTCATGAACACAAAGATCATATTTATATATAAGTGGAAGAGCTACCTGAAGAAATGGGTATAGTTCAAGTGAAGTTCAACCTGTTTAAAGCATGTTTAAAGGACTAATTAAGGAAATCCTCAGTGTGTAATACAAGTATTTACCTGTGGGCAGAAAGTGTAAGAAGACACCCAGACAAATATGAAAGCATTCATGGTCTGTGACAGTGCAAGGCAAGCCAGATTTGGTCCAGTTGTGGCACAGGCTTGTTAACAAAGAAGGATATTTAACAGGGACAGTGATTCTTGCAACTATATAGTTGCCAGACACTGACTAGCTCCCATACAGACAATTCATATGGAAAGTCTGTGCCTGCTCTGACATGCCCTTTGTCAGTGTCAGGGACTCTTTAGTACTGCTTCCCTATTTGTCTAAATCCTTGTACTGTGCCCATCACAGAGGTGGCCAAGCATACTCCCCTGCTACAGACAGCTATTCTGTGGCACTTGTGGGTTTAATTTGTCTACTTTTTACAAGCTGTGTGGTATTTAAACAGTCCTGTCTCAAAGCTTCAGAACTTGCATGTACATCCCTTTAAGTCACGTTACCAAGGACGAGTTGGTGAAGATTCTGTTTTCCTCTCTGTTCTTCTCCCTTGATTAATAGTGACAGCTGAAAGAAAGTGGCAGAAGGCCAAACAATCAAAGGGCATAGCAATAACAGTTCTGTTGCCCTGCAATTCACAAATTATTTCATTATCTTTCAACACTGCAATCAGGGAAATCCAATACTGTGCCAGCTGCCTGAGTTACAGACATTCAGGTCGGTTTGATCTGATTAATGTCCACTCTCCAGAAAACTTTTGCTAGTTCTAAGAGTAGACAAACCACTGGAAAATTTGATATTTTTTTCTTCAAAGACCATGTCAATATACTTGACTGCAAAGAAATAATTTCTGTGCAAGCTTTGCAGTCTGCTGGGTTTGAAAGATCTGAGTGCTCATGTTTTGCATCCGTTAAAAAATGGAATGCATTTTTCTACCTACTTTATAAGCTGATTGTCAATGTACTTCAAAAAAGACAAGTGGAAAAATATATTTCATGATGTTTTTAAATCATCTTCTTATGGGCTTGCTGAGATTGACAGCTCTAAAGAAAAAGAAACATTCTTCATTTGAAATTAAATAGAATAACTTGGAATATCTGAAATTGTCAGGAGGCTTTTTGAAAGGATGTCCTTATGCACGTAACTGCAAGTCCATCTGTTGTTTTAATTTGTCTCTCTAATAATTCCCTGGAGTTCCACTTGGTTTGAATGTTAGAATAAACAGAAAGGAATCAAACCACACATTCTTTAAACAAAATTTATCCAAAAATACAGTTTGTGCATTAACTCTTGCCTGTGTCAGCCTCATTTCAAGTTTCGCTGTTTTCATTAACATTTACTGAGCATCTATTTAAAGAAAATGTATTCATTCCTAGAGTTGATGTGCCTTAAACAGAATTTTATACAGTTAAGGACTTAGAAATAATTGAAGTATGTAGCTTTTTAAAACAGATAGCTGTATTTCATCTATTTGTACTTCCAGATATTCCTAAATCGTCAATTTTTCATTAAACATGTATTTCAACTTTCCAAATAGTTGGAAAAAAAAATTAAAGGCAATTTGTTCACCTGATTTCGAGTCATTTTTATTTGTATAATAAAAGAATAATGCACTGCATATTAACAACATTCCTAGCACTGATGCATGATTCATCTTGCTGTGTACAAATTAGTGAAATGTGAAACTTACTACATCTTTTTCAAAGTCTAAGAAAATATCACTAACTCTTAGTGCTGGAAATACTGGAGATCCAGGCCACTTCTGGACTGATTTAAAGGAAGTTTTTCAATTACATTTAAAAAGCAATTAAAAGGAGAGTATAAACTAATTCTTTAAATTACATGAACTGATGGTTTACATTATTCTGCAGCTAGAAATAAAATCAAATATCTGCTTCTAAACTACCAATGGCATAACAGCATGAAGAGGCAGTATCCAAAATTCTTCAAGTTTTCCCTCAAGCCTAAATTCTATTATTTGTGTAGATTAATCGAATGTTAAACTGAAGTCAAATCCTGATCTTCAGTATTGATAGAAATGCATTGGAACCAATATGCCTGATGCTATTATAAATGTCAACTGTATCTTGCATTGAGTATCATCTCCCTCTGTTAAAATTGACATTTGGAGTGAACATTTTGGAACTGGTTTCTAAAATTGCGTACTAAAATATAACTTGCCATTTTTTTCACATATTAAGATCAATTATTGTTGTTAAATGACTAGAAGTATCTTATAGAATCCAAAGAAGGGAAACTTCCCTCTCACTCATGTGTCATGTGGAATTTACTAGCACCTACAGATAACGTCACTGAAAACCTTAAAATGGCTAAAAAAGAATAAAGTAGTGAACTAGGCACTTTTATTTATGTTTATTTTTATGTCCATTTTAAATCCAGGTTAATTTCTGAGCAATCATTCTGGATTTTACCTGCCCACTTCCACAAGAGGTCCTGCATTCAGGTGAATTTGAATTGGCACTCCCAGAGGGGTCTGCACATGCCTGAACATGGACATGCATTCCTGGACATGGAAAGCATCCTTTAGGAAACTCAGAACATATTACGGATTCTTAGGAGAGCTTGTGCTGACTGTTTCCATGATCAACCTCATCGTCAAATCTTCACCTGGGAGAAACTGGCACAATCTTGGCATAAACTGCAGATGAAAAGATTAGAGAACACAGAAAGGAGGAGAGAAAAAAAGAAGCCTCAGCTTTGAGGTTCTATTAAATCTCCTCAGTTACCTACATCACACACTTCTGTGGCAGCCATGGACAAAGTGATTCTGCAGTTTTCACCTGTGCTTGCTAGAGAGCTTCCACATCTGTCTCCCCACCTCAAGATTCATGGCAGGCAACTGGGGCCCACTAATAACCCTGAAAAGGTTAACTACTAAAAGGTAGGCAAAAGACATGACCTATTGTGTAAAAGTGGTTTTAATAGCTCAGACTATTTAAACCCAGAGGTAAGAGGGAGACAGCTCAGCTGGTACACGAGCAGTGCTGTTAATGTTGCACAGACGTCCCACAGGACTAAGACAAAGGGTCACAGAAACTGAATGAGACCAGCAGCTGCTTTTGATGGTGCAGCTATTTGGAAAGGTAATCCTAGGGGCTATCTTAGTATAAAGTGCAAGCCAGGGAGAGATTGTTACTATTTTTGCTTTACTTATTTTTCCAGCAATGCATACAATCATGTCTGATTTTTTATATCTGTCTACTGAAGCCTTCCTTATTCAATGCCATTACGACTAAAACACATAATTTCATATTGTTTTTCAATACTTGGCAACCTAAGCGCCTCACTCTTCAGCAGCTTTGTTCATAACTGCATTAGTTTCACCACCCAGTACCACCACATTCCACTGGCTCTGCTTAAATCAGCACTTATAAATGGATAATGTGCCTCTCCCATCCTCCATGAGGTAAAACTGTTATAAAAACTGTGAACAGTGAAGTATGTCAAAACAGCAAGCAGTCCAGCATGGTGTGCTTACTCCAGCAGAGATGCCAGGGCAAAGTCAGGCTGAATTCTGCTTTGAAAGGCACAGACAGCCTCTGCCAAGAGATGCCAAAAACTGCATACTGAAATTCAAACACAAAATTTCATCCTGTCCACCTTCATTAGCCCTTGGTCACCTGTGGACCTGCTCCATTTGCACCTACTAAAGAGAAAAGGCTTTAAAATTATACTTGAAGTAATATACTGCACACCACTAGGTGCCCAAACAAATACAGAAGAATTAACATTCAGCTTCCCAAGAGGGGTAATAACGATTCTTGAAGGCAAAAGTACACTAATTGTGACTGTGACCAACATGGCTGCTTTAGGTTGTCCAAGAAAATAAAAGAGGCTAATAGAGATGTGGAAAACACAACATGTAAAGCTGAATTAGTGAGGGGAAGAAAGACTTATACTTCTTCCATCAGAAGGGTCTGCTCAACTGTAGTCTGTATGAGGTTTCACTGAACTAGAGCACCTCCTTAAAATATGCAGGTTGCTCCTTGCTACAGAGAAATAATCAGGGAGCGCAAGACGGGAAGGCTGAATTTAAGTTCTATGTTTTCCCTTCTTCCTTCTGAAGCTGCAGCTTATTTCGTGCCTCTTATGGGCTGCTGTGACTAATGCCACAGTCAAGTATGCAAAGTTCTTCGAAGACCTAAAACCAGCATGGATCCTGCTAAAAACATATAGATCTTTCCTTCTCTGGGAGCATGTAACATTCTGCATGTCCCTAAGGCAAATAACACTCAGATTTTAACAGAGGCAATGTATTAATTTTAAAAATCACTGAAGTGTCTCTGGCTAGAGGGAGCCCAACCTAATCACTAATGCTTATTGCCTCAGGGAGGTCTGAAGATTCTAGTTCCCCTATATTTCTGTATTAAGTCCTTTAAAAATATATAAGCCCCAACCAAGAGCAAAACAAATCTCTAAGTCACTCAAATATTCTCCAGCAATGCAAAATCCCTGCAGCCAGAAATATCCTTTAGTTGTTAGTTATGCTGCTATTAACTATGAAAACACCCTCTGAACAAGCAGTAGGTGGCAGACAGTTCTGACAGAAGAGACAAAAGCTCGCTATACATAGGCACTGCCATGTAAAATTCTTCAGCATGGTGCACGGACATTAAACTCCACCCCATTCCCCCACTGAAAATATTTTTCTTTTGTTTTATTGGTTTCATTCATCTAGAATGTTTTGCCAGAGTTTTATGCTCTTTTGGGACAAATTCTAGGACTCTTTCTGCCGCTGTGCTGATGGGCGCTCAGCAGACCAGCAAGTTATGCTGCATCATGAACAGAGAGTACTTAAAGGAAGTTTAAGATCAAATAAACTTTGCAAATATCATTACTGGGTTTAAATTATATGCTTGGCGAATTCAGTTCTCTTTGCTGGATCTAATCTAAAGAGGATACTTTTTTTTCCACTCTCCTTCCTGAAGGATTCATTTGCCCCTGCTGCTTATTACTCATCAAAAGTCATCATTTTCTATCTGTGACATCCGGATCGGCTGTTGCCGTGGAAAAGATTATGAAGCTGAAAACAAGCAAGCTGATTTGCATTAAGAAGCGAGTTTCAAAGAGTGTAACTTCTGTTCACAGAGGAACTTAAGACACATTTGATCAGGCAGTGATAAGGTTACAGGAGAAAAAGAAAAGATTTACTTGAGAGACACCTATGCTTTTTTAAATAGGGTGATGATTAGTATCACAGAACAAATCATAAAACCAAATTATTAAAACAATTCTTTTCAAGAACTCCTTTCCTGAATGTTCTTCCCCAGATTCTCTTCTACTAAGCTCTGAAATAACAAATTTCCTACTGGCCACATATCCAACTCCTGTGGCTCTGCATAACTCCATTAACACCAGGGAAGCTGTACCACTTTATCAAGCAGAGGATCTGAATCTCTCCTTCAGGACAGAAATAACATGGCACATCCAGAAAAGGAATCTCTGTGCAAAAAGGATCATTTGAGGGAAATCAGCCCTTGGTGAACTAAGTGCAGCTGAGCGTAGCTAATGACTGCACTGCTTCATGGCATTTACAGCTACCAAATAACAACTGTTAATTGATTGGAGCATGAGATAAAAGTGTTTATAATTAGGCTTAACAGCATTCACACACCTTGATTTGAGATGAAAGCATTGTCTTACCTCTGAGTTCTCTTTTGGTTATATACAGCACTCCAGATGTCAGGCTTAGCAATAGAAAATTCTGCTGGGGTGAGGAAGGGAACAATTTATTATCCCTTAATATAGGAATTGCAAGGGGATGCTTTCCTGTGCTCCATTTTGTGCTTTTCTTAGTTGAGGAAAAAATGAAAAACTAATTACCTTTGAAGTCTATCTGTAGAGCTAGATTTCTCTGTTCTTTGATCTCCCACAGGTTTTTCTTTCTGATACTTAGTATATCACTTAGGCCCAGAAAATCCAAAGATGCCTCCAGAAGTCAAAGGGGCGTGCTGGATCCTTTTGCCTCTAAAGTTCACAACTTTTCTGCAAGATGATTCTGGATAACTGCCTGTGTATTGGACAGTGGTGCCTGTATAGAGGGGTGGCTGCACCCTACTATATGTTTGATTGATAAGAACTTAGAGTACTGCACTTTAGTGGTGAAGGCTGGTCTCTAGCAACATAGGTCGCTGCCTTAGTTGTCATCCTCCTTCTGGGCAAATTCCACTTGCCAGTTGGTTCATGAAGGATGAAGTCCGGGAAGATGCAGGTAGCTCAGCTCATCTGCCTTTTCCAGCACATGACTCTTTGCTCTCTGGGGTTTCAGAAGGAATTTGCAGAATTTCTTAATTCAGCCTCCATTTTTGTTGCAACTTTAGCTCATACAACAGCGCAGTAATCAACTCTACCACTGATTTATTCATTCACAGAACACAAAAATGTGATGAATTCCAAAACTAGGTGGCTTAATTACTTTATTTTCTCCCCCTTTTCTTTCATTATCTTTGTTCAATAAATTTAATATTCCTTGATGATAATATTAGAGCACAAAACAACATTAATTTTTACAGCAGTTTCCCTATGAATATAATAAATTAGCTTATAATAGACTCAGATAATTTTCATTTTAAGTAGCATATTACTACACTGAATTCATCATTATATTATGGTTAATCAGTTAATGTAGTGTTGAATATGCTTGTTAAGCTTAAATAATAACCTTTATCTATACTGTTGACCTTATCTTTTAATGTCCTATAGTCTTGCATTTGTTCTAGCATTTGGGGGAATCTTCCCAGAATACTTGCCTTGAGAGGTCAGAGGCTATATGTCTTCAGGGGGTTTTAATCTATGCTCTGAAATTCTTTACTGATTATAGAGGAGACAGAAAATATATCCAAATACATTTATTGTTTCAATAAACAGAATAGCTTTGTGTTTCAATTAAATAGTGGAAAGCTGTAGATTCTGGGCTTACAGGTTTGGCCACTGAATTCAAAGATGCAGTCAAGCAAATCAAAAGAACATTATATCCACGAGCAAAGGGATTGAAACTCAAGAGCAGAAATTCTCCTTAGCCTTCAACCAGTCCAAAGTGCACATCTGTTCACAGTTCCCCATTACCTGTGAGAGCTGCTTGACTCCTCAAGTCTGCTGAGTCCACTCCCTCCTCTAAGAGCTAGAAAGCAGAGCATCACCTGCATCCAGTGAATTATGCTGCAGGCTGTCCCACAGCTGCATGCCCCAGTGTGTCTATTGGCACATAAAAGCTGCATTAGAAAAGGGTAATCTTAACATGTCTAAAATTAATGGCTGATTTTTCCCTGCTTTGCATCAGTCAAGAGGAGCATGGTCTCCAGTGCAGCCACACAGTGGCAAACCCATCTTTTACAGGTTGGGCTCAGTTTGGTTGACATAAATAAAGAAAGCAGCCTGTTCACATGTATAAGGATTTGCAGTAGAAAAAAGACATTTTCAGAACTAACTAAATGCTTTTTATTGTAAAAAATATTTTTACCTCTATGTAAGCCCATCCTAGTCCTGAAGGCTTACCACCATCCAACAAAACCCATAGAGAAAAGGGGAAAAAATTCCTGCAAGCTGAAATAAGGTGACAAAGAGCGAGGTAAAAAGGGAAGTTAAGACTTTGAAGGTGTCTTTTTCTTCCTTCATTTTGCCTACAATATTCTACTAAAAGTATGATGGAATGGCAGATAAAGATCTGTAATAAAATTCAAAGTGCTTATTTGATCTGCTAATCACCTACTTAATGATTGCTCACATCTTGCCAAAGCAAAGAAACACAGCCTTCATTATGCAAGATCTTAATTCCTCCACTGCCTGCAATGATAATGTTTCTGCTGCATTCCCTGCCCCTAAGAGTGTGAATGTGTAGTCTACTCTCCTTCTGCTAAAGTGAATGCAAGTAGGGATTTGACCTGTCCATTTTTTAGTGTCTCATCTCCACAAGACAGAGAAATAGATAACCACAAATCTAAAAGTTGCATTGCTACTGGAATATTTTTGCTATGCTTTATTTAAAGGTGCTTTGAGTATATTTTCCTGTTTAGTCCTTGCATAAAGTTGTAATATTTGCATGGATATTATATTTATTTATATTATATTTTTCACTTACAAGTGCTCCAACAAGAATTTAGCTCAATTTTTTTTAGTTAGTCCTTTCATGAAGCATTAAAATTGCTAATGGTCTCTGTGTGCAGTCTATAACCACGTCACCTGCTTAATTTAAGCTGGAACAGCTGCAGATTGTTTTAGTTTGGTGCTACTGCTTGCCAAAAAAATTGTGAGCACCATTAAAAGAAAAGAGATGAATAATATAAGAAAATTTTCAAAATCCTTTCTTCCCATGCTTTTAAACCCAGGTCAGTTTACCAGTAAGAAACAAGCCAATTTTTTTATTTAAAAGAATACCCAAAATGAAAGATGTTGTACTACACATTGCACTCATTTGGGTTAAATGTATTTGAAGAATACAGTAGGAGCTCATGGAGTTTTATCATCTTAAAACAACATTTTAAATAAATAAAATACAATCATTTTAAGTGTAATTATATAAAACCATTGAAATGAGTTCTAAGTTGTTGGTGTTTTAGGAAACAGGGGGCTAGAGGGTAGGACCCAGAAAATAATTCTGTGTTTGTATATTACTTTTGTGAAACCTATACAAAAATGCTCCAAACTGCTCTGGCATTTTTACTTCTTAGGAGTTGTTGACAAATTGAAGGACTTGTATAAAGAAGCCAGACAGTTTAGTTTAGCTTTTGGGAAAGTGCCTTACATTGAGAAACATAAAGATCTCACTTTCTTTAGCTTATCAGAAAGAAGATTTTAAGGTAGTTTGATTATAATATACAAATGTTTTAAATCAGGGGGAAAATGGTTTGGACAAAGCTGTTTAATCTAGGAGGAAAAGGCAAAAACAAAGCCAAGAATTGGAATTTAAAACCAAATTGAAATAAAATAAAATAAAATTAAAAGAGAATATTATAGTAAAAACTAGAAAAAGACGACCTGGATTCTCCATCTCTTAAATGTGTATGAAAAAGGGATGCTCTTTCAGAAGACGAGCTTTAACTAAGACAAATTGTTTTAAATCCCAAGTTATTACAGTCAATATTGAGTCAACTGATTGAAAGTTTAAAGGCCAGCAGTATTCAGAAAATCAAACTTGTAGAAAGTGTGTTTGTTCTCAGCTAATGAAGTTTGTCTTACTAGCAGAGCAGAGAGCAAGCCTAGACTAAAAAGTCCACAGAGGGCGTTAGCCTGGGCTTTGTGCCAGTGTGGCAGAGGCAGTGGTGGGGATGGAGAAGGCAAAGGGCTTACAAAGAACTGGGCTGCAGCTTGCTCCAAGATCCTTGACCTGAGAGTCTCTTGGCCTCAATCTCTGCAGAAGACAGGCTGATGCTGCTAATTTGTGAAGGGAGTGTGTAGTAGCTTTGGCTTTAATAACAGTATTTCATAACATCAACATTCAGCACTTAGAATGAATTTCATCAGCATCCCTGTGGACAATCCAAGGTTAAGTGCAGCAAGAAGTGGCACTTAAATTGCTATGTCATCAAAAATCTACTGTTGACTTCTGTTCCTCCAGGAATATCAGCTATCTGAAGTGAAGGCCTCTCCAAGCTCTTTGCGGATACCAACACTGAGCAAATACGTAAATAGATAACGGGAGTTTCAAACACTCTTCTTGTTTATCCTTTTCCCACCTTCCCCTCCAACCCTGCCAGCCAAGAGAGAATCACCTATGTGATATGCTGTGTGGAGTATTTTGAGCAGCTCACTCCCAGAGAAGAACAGGGCTGGCAGATCATAGAGAGATATTTTAAAGGAATGGAGGCTGGTCCTAAATAATACTCAGGTAAAATGAAAAATTTTGCAAAGTTTACCATGGGTATAAAGTCTTAAATATATTCCATCTATGCTTAGCTGCATATGAGCCAGAGGAAGGGGAGAAATTGAAGATAAGCTTACTGAGTTCACCTTTACAGGGAATTAGTTTAGATTTTATGCACACAGACACGCACATTTACAGAAAGAAAAATTCAGCATCTAGTAATAATTAAGCACTTCCAACATTTTTAAACAGAGGAATTTGATTTGAATGAAGGCAAAACAAAATGTAAATGATCAGAATGATATGGCATTCAAATCCAGATTCCCAACTTTAAAGTGAACTGTTAGTCATTTCATCCTGTCCAGTCGACAAACTGCAGAAATGACTAAGCTCATACCAATCTTTTTACACGAGAAAAACCTTTTAGTACTTTAAAAGAAACCTTATATTTTTTTCTCTAGCTGAAAAGCTCTGAGTCTCATGAACAAAGACAATAGGAAATAGCCCTCCACTGCTCTTCTCTTCCCTGCTTACACTCCTTTTACAAGATCTTTTAAGCCTTTCAGTGGTCAAAATTATCAATGCTAGAGAGAATGTGAGATTATGATTCCCAGTCCTTCAGAAACTAGAGACACAGAATTAGACTATCATATATTAGGTTAATGCCATCTAAAAAAAAATCCTCACTGGCTGGCTCTAATATATAGAGAGGGCAGAAAAAACCCAAGAACATACCTTAACAATGTACAAGGACTTTTTTTATACTTGAACATATTTGTCATTATCTCTAGCTATCAGCATTTTTATTAGGCATTTCTAAGATTTGAAAAATCAAATGAACTTCAAAAATGATAAAAAGGAATTTTCCTTTTCCCAGCAAAGCTTAGAAGTTGTGTGACACAGAAACTTTTATCTACACATAGCAAAAAAGAAAAAAAAAAACAAATTAAAAATGGCACCTTCTACGTGCTTTGTTGTGGTGTACAATGTTGCTATCATGCCAAAATATTAAAACTAGATGTGGTGGTTTGACAGTGGCTGGATACCAAGTGCCCAACAAAGCCTCTCCATCCTTCCTCTCCACAGCTGAACAGAGGAGAGAAAATATAATGAAAGGCTACTGGGCTGAGACAGGGACAAGTAAAGATCACTCACTGATTACTGTTGTGGACAAATAGGGAAACTTGTTTAATTTATTGCCAATCAAATCAAAGTAGAGTAATAAAAATTTAAAAAAGCAAGACTCAAAACTCCCATCCCTTACACCTACTTAGGCCCAACTTCATTCCCAATTTCCTCCACCTCCTACCCAGGGGCATAGGAAAAGGGGGATGTGGTCAGTTCATCACATATTGTTTCTGATGCTTCTTCCTCCTCGAGGGAGGGATTCATCTCACTCTTCCCCTAATCCACCTTGGGGTGTCTCCCAGAGACAGTCTTCTATAAATATCTCCAACATGAGCCCTTCCCACAGGCTGCAAAAAAAAAAGGGCTTTGTAATATACATGTATACTTATATATAAAAGCAGAATGTACAGTAATTATACAAAACTATATATTCATATATATAAAAAAACATAAATACACTTTTATGCATACAAGGAATGCACTACATTTATATTAGTGAAGAGGAAACCACTCATTACTATATACAGGTTTTTGAATGTGCTAAAAACAGCATAGCTTCTTGAGTCCACTTTAATTTTGGCTAAGTATCATCCCAGTTTCTGAAAAGAACTTAAACATGTGTCTCACTGCTTTCACAAAACCAGAGTTTTGCAAAAAATTAGATACAGTCTAGTATCTTATCTGATGTGCCACAGCTGAAGATCTTACCACTTCTCTTTAGACTGTAATTGATTTATGTATGAATATGTCTAATTTTAATTCTCCTGATTAGAGCTAATTGCTTAGCATGCCTTCCCTCATCAAACACTTATCAGATACCAAGTATCTAAATGATGTCATAGTTTTTGTAGACAGATCAGATCTATATCTACATCTTTAGTGTTTTTTCCCTTCCTCCCTCTTAGTCCTTGACAGAACTCTTGTTTGCTGAAGACCTATTAGAACTACTTTTCCCACTGAAACAGAAATAGTACAGAGTCTTCAGAGGATGACAACAAAAGAACAACAAAGGAAAATGTTTTTCAAGATGCAGTGTATTTCCATGTGGAAGCCCCAGGATCTGTACCTGTATTTTCATTTCTTTGGGAGAGATATTCAAACCCTGTTACTATTTCACTGTTGTTTTTTAAATGCAAATTTGATAGAAACTTTTCATTTTTCAGACAGAAGAGAAACCTTTGCTTTTCAGTTACATTTTAGAAGAGCCTGATTTTGATAAGTTTGTATTATTGTTTTCCCACAGGTTTTCTGTAAACTGTTTTTCATTTTGGTGTTTGATGTATCTAGGATGTGACAATGTCATTTCTGGACAGTGTTACTGAAGAAAAGATTTTAGAGAAAATTTGTATCAGTCCCACTTTTTTCAGAGTTTTGGCCCAGTTTTGTCTGCATCATATCATGAACCCCTAAATTTCATTACTGGGATGTTAAATTAAAAAACCCCAGCACCTGTATTCCTGCATGCAATGCCATAACCACAATCACAACAATTAAACAATTCAGCCACATGAGTTTTTTTGACTGACAAATAAGTTGTTTTTAGAATACATCAAATACTTCCTTTAACTGCTGGATCTGAAAATTTAGGGAGAGAAGATTACATTTTCCACTAAGGCCTTCAGTACTCTTGCTTTCACTTGCAGTAAAATCAGGAATTAGTTATAAAAAATAGATTATCTGAAGACAAAATCACCTGAATATACACCATCTTTGAAGTCAATATCATGCCCTTAAGATGCCCATTTCTCCTCTGCCTTGCACCACTGCATAATGCAAACAGAATTGGCTTAAAAATAGGAGGTACATGAGCTACAGAAATACTGTCATATATGGGCTGCAGGCTTCTCTACAGCCATTGCATCACCTTCCTGCCCCCAAGTTTTCTGAGACTTGTGCAATCAGTGCTAAAAGAGCCTAGAAAAGGTACAAATTGTTTAAGCCCCATAATAATTATTTATAATTTATCTATGAAGTCAGCTCAAAGAGTCAAAACTTCCATGACATCTAAGTATTTCTTCATACTTTTCATATCAGACTTTTCAGAACAAAATTTTACAAATCATCTGGAGTACATACATGCATCTATGACTCTTAAAAGTCAAGAGAAAATTTCAAGAGAAAATTAAAAGGTCTTAATAAATTTTACGTGTGACTTATCAATGACACTGACTATCTACAAGAAAACAAATATTTTAATCAGTTCTCCTAGGAAAACATCTCTAATTTAGTGTTGCATAAAATAAGGCTTATTTATATTGTAATAGATAAAGCTGTGAAAAATATTCCCTTTAATTTAAAAGCAGGCATCTCAGTTTTTTAAAAATGCTTTTGGTACTAAACTTTGCACATTCAAAAATTCAAATCTATGATTTAATTCTTCATTTGTTTTTCATTTAATGATAGAAGGAAACTGGAATTCAGGGAAAACACTGATTCTCTTGAGTTGATATTATAGTTCTGTTTGAATATAACAAACCGTAGTGTATAAATTAGACAAACCTCTCAGGACAAGAATACAATTTTACCTCTTGTGTTGAGTATCATAGCAATTACTCAAAAGATTAAAGCTATACATGACTTTAAAGACTCCACTAAATCAGGGATTTAGTAGTTTAAAATCCCACTGTCAAATCAGGCAGCACCAATGCTGTCATGATTAAGGGGGAAGGAATTTTTCTGGTTTCCTGTTTTCTTCTCACCTATTGGGTAACACCACATCAGGTGGTTCTGCCTGGTGAACTTAGAATTGCAGTACTAGAACATGAATTCAGTTTATTGGAATTGGTGGAACCTCTGTGAAAAAATAAATCAATACCAAATTGACTTAAAAATCTCAGTTGTCTATAGACCAATCTCCTGGCTAAAAGAAATTATGGCAAAGGAAAAAAAAACCCCACCACAGGAACAGTAACCAGTCTTCTGAAATTATTCATAAGTTCTCCATAAATCCAGGCTTACATTTCATATATAATTGTTTACAAAAACTCATGAATTTTATTAAACACACTCCTTAGGCCTCTGGTAGTGCAAGTAACTACAAGTAATACTCGCTACAGGTATTATTGACAAAATCAAACAGGTAAGTATAAGGCTTTTTTTGTATTAGAAGGCATTATTGGTATTTTCCACTTAAAATGAGCTTTCCAGTGAAAGCCAAGAAGAAAATTCTGATTATAAACCCTGAAACAAAGGCAGACAGAGAAACTCCATCCATAAAGATCTTCTGAGCAGAAAAAACTCTCTCTAAATAAACAAACAATAACTCAGTACTGGCAGACAACATAACAAGGGACAACAACCATAAATTGCAACTTGGAAGGTTCAGATTGAACAACAGCAAAAACTATTCCACCATGACACTAGTAATTACTGGGACAGGTTGTCCTAGGATACAGGCTTTTTTTGTCTTGGTCATGTAATTCATGATGACCTGTGGAATATATTGTTTGTCTCTGGAGGATAGATAAAGTACAGAAAGGTGAGGTGAGGGGAAATCTGGTAAACATCCTTTAAGAGCAATGAAGAAAAAAGGATGACTCAGTCCTAATTTCAATTTCCATTCAAATACTCACATGATTTTAAAAGCACTTGGAAAAAAAAAAATGCATGAATGACATGCTGTGCATATATAAGCAGATTAGATCAAGCTAATTTGTTTTCCTTTGTCAGAGAAATAGGTTTTGTGGATACATGAAGTGGTCTTTTACCATCTTAGATTTACCTCAAATGCCATTTTTGTTGGCCAACTCAGGAATTAATAGAAGGTCGAGAGAGGCTGCACAGGTGTTGAGAAAATCTTTCTCAAACTAGCTATCAACAACTTAATGCTAAAACTCAGGGCATCATTACAGGACTCCTCCTTATCTATAGTATCAATTTATGCAATCAATAAAAACTTGATGAATTAACATAGCATATGCTTATTAAACACTATTTATGACACCAGAATGGGAGGGACAAAATATACAGTGAAAATATGAAATTGAAAAGGATCCTGGAAAATTAGATATCTGATTTTTAAAGTGAGATTACAATTCAAGAAGCAAGCAAAAATCAATTGTAACAGAATTATAGAAAGATTATTACAACAGAATTATAAAAATTACAAACTGCCTATCCATCACTAGTGTCATGCTATTGCAGCAGTGGGTAAAGACCTCATGTACTGGGAGGCATTAACAGGCATTCAGCCTGTCAGACACAGAATATAGCAGAATATAATCTTATCCATCCTTGGAATGGCCTCAAGCAATTCTGTCTACAAATATACTTCAGTGAAAGGTATAACCAACTGGAAAAGTCAGGAGGTTAACAAGGAGACTCAAATGTATAAGAATAAGAATTTAAAAGCAGGTTAAAGAAACTAGTGTTGGTTTTATTCCATTCAGGGGGGAAAAAGCCAAGTTGAACAAGCAGTTAAATAGTGCTGTTAAAATATTAAAAAGATATTGTGCGCTTCATTTTACAATATGTTCATCATGCTCACGATCATCGTAAGTGGAAATAAACCTGAAATGGTCCATGTGAGTTTCCTATTTCTTCTGCAGAGAAGACTTTTTAAAGGTAAGAATGACATAATACAAGAGGCTTTGTATACAATACAATAATGCAGAAACTGTGGAGTCTCCATCATTAGGAAACATTTGAGGGCAAAACAGGCAAACATCAGAACTGACATAGAATAAGGAGATGAACATAACCTTCCCAGCCATCTGATGACACAAACAATCAAACAGTTAAGAAGAGACCCAAGGAACAGACATCAAAACAGGAGTTCTTGAGAAATTACTTTGAAAAAAGTAATATTTTAAAAAAATGTACATAGAAAAAAACTATGGAAGGCACAAGGTTGTTTTTAGTGTCAGAGTAACCAGGTTCTATTTGAGTATTCCTAAGGATGAATGGGCAGCCACAGGGAATTAAACTTAGGGGAAAATACAAAGGACAACAAATGGGGGAGAAAATTTGCACTGAAGTAGAAAATGCCTGATATAGGGTTAAGAATAGATTCTTGTCCATTGTGTCACGTGAAGTATAAACTCAACAAAAGAACAGAGGACTGAAAAATATGAGAAACATATCTAAAGATATTTTTAAGAAAAATAAGATTGCTACCAAATTATATTATATATAATATTTATATATATATGTATATACTATAGAATTCTTCAATGTTCATACTGGCCTCCTCAGAGAAACTCATTAAATTACAAAAATTGATCTCAGACTGAGAAAATAAGGCTCATTCCCTTTTCACTGTAAAAGGCAAGAACTCATTCATGCATCCAAAATAAATGGGGAAGAGCATAAGATATTTTCTTCTGGATACTGAGATGGGAAAGTCCAGGAGAAATAGTCAAGAAACTATTGTCCATCCCTTGATGATGTTACAAAGGCCTACAAGTAAAAAAAGGCAAAACCTAAATACACACCCAAATCCCCAAAAGCACTCCAGTGGCCTGGAAAACTCTATTTCCTCAGATTGCAGTTTCTGTGTTTGGTAGCAGTTTTATAGAATACAATCCCTTATGGACAGTATAAAGGGATATTACCTGAATGAGATTCTAAATTGAAGGAGTAAGAGACAAACACAGTCAAGTATTTTTGGTAGCTCAAACAGGGAGAAATGAGAATGGAGAACTAGGAGAAAAAATATAGTAAGATAGAAATGTAAAGGACAGAAGAATGAAAAAAAACCAGGGAAAAACTAATTAACTGCCTGTAATAGAAGGAATATTACAGGGAAAAAGGAGATCTCAACAAAAATGCACAATATTGAAAGTGCTGATCATTCACTTCCAAATAAGAGCAGTTATATGGAAGCAATGAAGACATTCTTTTGAGTGCAAATTCAGTGTCATAACTTAGCATCTCATTTAGACAAACCAGTATAAAATGAGTGTTAACCTCCCATTTCACTGAAAGAGACAATCATGAGTTAAGATCTCAGGCAGTTTCTGAGATTCTAAGAATTGTTTTTATTATTGCCAGAACTGGAGACCAATACTCTTTTTCTTTAATGTCTGAAGTCTGCAAGTGTTGATGTGTACAAAAAGAAAAATCCTTTTTGGCCTGAGTCTACCAGTGTAAAAAGTTCCCCATCTTTATTCATAGGAGGCCAGTGTTAGATGAAATTGACCATAAACTACTTATTGCTGTTGCCAAAAAAGGTCTGACAAACACTCCCACTGAGAAAAGAGAGTGATTTTTTTTTCTGCTACAAATATAGGATTTGCAAATTGAAAGCAAACCTGGAAAGATTTGTGGCTGTAGGCTCACCCTCCAGGGCATTTTAGCAAAACAAAACAGCTGAACAAAGTCCAGAACTAAATTAAATGCATGTCAGTCTGAGGAAACAGAAGCATGTACACATCAACCACCAACTGTCCAGTCTCAGATAAAAAACAAATGACAATTGTCAGAACTATGGCTAAGAATGGAGAGAGCAATGAAGGCTGTGATCACAGTCCTATTATCAGTCTGAAGGACAGCAGCTGACAGAAAATGAGGTTTGATCTCATGGCACAAGATGGCGATTCCTGAAGGGATAAAGTCAAAAAACCTACAGGAAGAGAAGCTGATTTGTCCTCATTGAAATAGACCAAAGCTTCTTTAAACTCTGTCTAAAAAAGGTCACTCCCAAACCTGCAATAATACAGAGATTCATGAAGCTATAGGTTGTAACTAGACCATCGTGTTTGTTTCCAGCCAATTATTTCTATTTACCTTTAATGTAGACATTTCATTTTCATACTAATCATACTTTTCAACTTACCTTATACATGGAGATCTGTTTAGTTATTTTTTTTAAAGGTGATCATTACAAGCCTGATAGCTTTATTTGTTACTCCTAGCCTCTTGCATTGGGAAATTCTGTGAATAACCATTCCTTACATGGCAGTGCATCTGCTTTCAGCATACTCCTCTTTTCTGTAGTGAAGTAAAATCTGAAATTTGTCTCACACCTCTGACCATCTCTGCTGCTCTTAAATTGTTTTTTTTTTTGGTATTTTTAAAATTCTATTAGCTCCTTTTAAAGGTGGGATAACAAGAATGCCATATTGTGTTCGAGAAACGTCATTATTTATACAGCTGTTTAGTGCTTTAACTTCTGTTTGCTGCTCCTTTACTAGCTGAAAGGAATCTAAGTGCATTCCATGACTGTCTTTGGGCACTGACCAGCTCTCATTCTTGCATGAAGACAATTAATTCAGATACCACCACTCAGGATACAGATTTACTTTCCATTTACTCCTTTACTTTGTGTGAAAGCAATTTATAAATCAAAGGAAAAAAAATAAATAAAGGAACTCAAACCAAATAAAACAAGACAGAAGAAAAGAAAGTCTTCCTTCTCCCTTGTTGGCCAAAAATCTGCTGCAGAGGTCTCAAACTGAAGAAATTGAGCATTGGATCAATTGCAAAATATAACTAAAAAACCAAATACCACTGAAATACTGTTGATACCTCCAGACCAAAGATCCCTAAAGTAAATTTCTATTTCAGACAGAAACAATCCCATCTCAAAATGAAAGGAGCTTTTAGATCATTACTTGAACTCTCCCAACATAATCTTACCAGAAAATTGTATATCTGGATGATATATTTGGTTCTAAAAGAATCTGGTTTCTGTAGAAAATGCTGTTTCTGACAGTGGATGTTAGTTTTGTGAGGACAGTGAGAATTCAGGCATCTAAGGTTCTTATTTCAAGCAGGTTCATCCCTGAACAGTCTGTTGAAGTCTCTTAACATGGCATAAACATGTTTCTTTCATGGCTTGTTCACAGAGTAACTTTTAATTATTTTTCTACTAAGGACCAGTATCTCAGTTGTATTTTGATATTCTGTTTTCCTACCATATATTTAGAAGGTAGAATTTTTCATTGTACTTGGATTTCCTTTTTTTCCCCTCCCCCTAACAATAATCCAAAGTCTTTTCTATAGGCAGGAAAATTTAGAATTCTAGTCTTCATACTTAGGAGTAAAAAGAAAAGACATGGACCTAATTTTTCAGACATAAAACCAGAGTCATAGGTTACCTAAGTTCTTAAGATAAAAGACGGTTAGCAGAAAAAATGAATCATCTCATCAGAAAAAATCTACTCATCAGAAAAGACAATGGGGTCAGATGTCAGCTGTAATGAATATTCTGATTTCTAAGTGCTGTAGTGTTTGCTAGGGTTTGGGTAATTGCATTACGTTGGTTTAATTCCAGTGTGTAATATGAACACATGTCCTTAGTTCATCAGCCATACTGCCACAGCAGATCTCATATCAGATCTCATATCTCATATCATAAAATATGTTCTGGATCCTGCAAACAGTGCAAAGTTACCTCTGCTGTGAATTTGTCACTTTACACAACCAGCAGGAGAGATGAGTGCCATGATTTCATCTCCTCAAAGAATAAGTCACTTGCAAAATAAGCAAATTAAGAAAGGACCCAAGGACCCTCCAAAGGCACAATTTTAGTGCCCCAACTGCAGGAAAATATAATTTCAGAGAAAGGTACAAAATATCTGAAGAGTTTAGAGACACATAATAACTCTGTAAATTTTCAAAATGAATAAAAAATGCTTTTCTGTACCTCCCACACAGTGTTTAGTTAATGGCTTGTTGAATCTGTTTGAATTCTACATTTTGCCCAATTTAAATACAATATTCTCATGGAAGACAGACACAATCTAGGAACCACAAAAAAAAAAGTAATTACACTAAAAATCTACACTAATAATTATATTGATAACTCTAAGTCAATCAGATGAGAAATTATCTTCCTATTTTAAATAATCAACAAGCTGTGAAGTTTTTTCATGCCAAAGTTATAAATTTTTGTATAACTTCATATAGTTTTTAAGCTTATATCTTCAGAACACGCAATTTGTCTTTCACACTTGCCAAGTTTTTTCTGTATCTTTACAAATCATTCGAGGCTATGAGATGCTGAAAAATAAGTAGGGTGACATTCTTTGTCTGCCACAGACATCTCTAGTGAAGTGATCAGAAATTTAAAAAAAAATAGCATTACATTGCATAACAGTGCACCTATGGTCAAGTAATACACTGGGCTTAAATCACACCTGCAGCACTCAGTATACGTATCCCTCATCATCTCTGTTGCAGGTTCTTTAGTTGGCTCTCACCAATTCTTTCCCAGCTACACTGATGCAGCAAAAGATTTAGAAAAGAGACATCAGAATTCACCATTGTTAGAGGAAACATACAGAAATGGTGTTACAGTAATCTCTAAACATTTGTACAAGTTTGTAAACTGATTTACACCAAGATAACTGCAGATCACAGCTTCAGAAACTGCTGTGTGCTAATGCTTGGCAGGTAAATGATTTCCTAATCTGATTTAGACTGTTTCACTGTGCATTTATTCCCCAGGATATCAAATTACCTCAGGGACTACTTATCAATATGTAGCTGCTAATCAAAGCACTTGCTCAACATCTGAGATTCAGGTTGCTCATACAGAAATATTTTGAACACTTGGAGATAAATAACCTTTCAATAATATCTTAATAATGGTCTTTAAGTACAACCTTCTATTAGGGTTGCACTCTAAAATTGTTTAAGCAGTTTTGATAACATAGTGTGCTTAAAATAGTCTTTCATGTTCAATCTTGAAAAAAATATGTTCATTTGAAAGAGAAAGTTATGATGGATTTGATATTGTCTTCAGGTAGTTTTACAACCTTTTTCTTATCACCATTATAAATACCAAGTTATAGTAAATTACAACAGTAGGTTATTTTCTGCTAAACGTTTACCTTATTTTCCATAATTTTTATAGGAAAAAAACATTTTCTTGATAATCTCCACAAAGGACTCTGGGTAGATGAAGAGAATACTCATTGCATATACTTTAGATAAATACTTTTGGAAATAAGAAAGAATTCATGCGTTGGACAGAAATAAGTTATAGGTAACTTTGAGGCTATATTCCCAATTCAAATCCTCTCCTTCTCAACTTTATCAGGTTCTTGAGTGTCACAGAGGCCCATTGTATTATGAAGCATTAGACAAAATGAAGGCCTGTGCTCCAGATGCATGGGTACATACACTGAAACTTTTTATAACAAGAGTATTTCAGGTCTGTTGACTCGTATACAGGAGAACACGTCTGAAGTAAATAAATTACAGAAGAAAACACCATCACTTCCTGATTTCCTATGAATGAAATCTGTTTTAAAATTCCAAAAATTACTAGAACATACTCTCCATTAAAGAAAAATAATGAATAAAAAGCAAATAACAAATCCTTTAACTGATGATTGCGGTATGGAAGAAAATACCTTCCAAATGCAGCCAAAACACTACAGAAAACCTGCCTGAGAACTTTTATTTGCACTGAAACTTCAGAAGTTAGTTATATTAGTCTCTTATCATGGATTTGTGCAGCAGAGACAATAAACACTATGGTACCTTATATTTTACTTTTAAAGCTCTACATTTAGAGAAAAAAAATATTATTATCTCAAGGTTAACATTTTGCCAACGTTTACATGACTACAATGAGTCTGTCAGTTTGCATGATTTTATGGTTATGTGGATGAGCCATACTACTCTTCACAGTAAAGCATTTGCTTTGCACCTTTTGTAAGCCTCTATTAAAAGAATGCCTCTTAATTAAAATCCAGTAACAACACAAAAGTAAGAAAAAATAACAAAAGAAATAAAAACTTCACCACAGAACTTCACCATTTGGAATTTTGCTTGATAGCAAAATGATGCCATATGGAATAATGAAACTCTAATAGAACTCTAATTTTAGGCACACTTGTGATAGACCCGGCAAAAAAAAGATTGTTCAGCCTTAGGTAATTAAGTAGGCTGTTTAACAATTTTTCCCCCGCCTTATCTGGCAGAGAAAGCTGTAATACACATTTCAAGTCCTATACTTAGTGAAATACATTTTTCTTCAAAAGACAGTTTTATTATATTTGCTTACAAATTGTTTAAAACTTTTCAGTCTCTTTGCATCTTTTTTCAGCAATATATGATACATGTTACGGATTCAATGCAAAGACGTAATTGCTATTTAGAAAGAATATTTTTTTGGGACATACCATCATCCCTTTGTAGGGCTGTAAAAAATAGTGAAGTGAAATTACAATTTGAAAAAATAACACAAAGTCATATTAAGTTTTTGCCATGATTCAAATCATAACGGCCTCACCTGGATCCCCTTTTTTTTTTTTTGGTTTTGGTTTTGTTTTTGTTGTTTTTTTTTTGTTTTTTTTTTGTTTGTTTGTTTGTTTTTTTATTTTGTGGTTTTGGTTTTTTTTTTTTTTTTTTTTTGGTTTTGGTTTTGGGGTTTTTTTGTTTGTGTTTTGGGTTTTTTGGTTTTTTTTTGTGTTTGTTGTTTGTTTGTTTGGGGGTGGGGGGGTGTTGTTTTGTGTGTGATACTTTGTCGCTTAAATCAGTATCTGAAGCACGCCCTTTTAGGTGTACTGTTTAATCAGTCATTTGATCATGTTAATGGTGAATTCAGAGAGTAAATTTCTTTAAGTGATTTCACACAGCATAAGCGAAGCACACAATTGCCCAGTGTGGGTCTATCATAAGATACTACTATGCAACTGTTAATTTCTATTTTCCCTTCATTGGAAGCGGGGAGGTGCATATCGATTTCAAGCTTCAGTGTACTTATGAGATACAGCTAATCTTTTGGCTGGTCACAACTGGCTGTGAATTTAAAATAACAGGAGTCTCACAGAATCCTGCTGAAACTGGATGCCAAAACTGAAACCAGGATGCTCAGTTTACACAGTCCCAGTCTCAAATACCGTCCCAGATTCTCCTAGAAACAACACTTATGCATGCAATTATCTTCATATTTCAGCAAAGAATGGAAACCAAAATATCAACTTGGACAACTCCTGCACTTAGAGAACATTAATATGTTTGCCAGCTTCTAGGAAAGTAAGAAACTAATACCAAATCAAACACCTAAATATAATCAAATGGACTGTGTTTGCTACAACTGAGTAGCTACCAGATTCTAATTCTGGATAGATGGAAAATATAAGACTGCAGAAAATTTTCATCCGTGAAAAATGAATACCCTGGGAAATGGAAGACAACCAATTTCTTTCTCATTATGTGTTCATTTCTTTATTTTCAAGGGATAAGTTTTGTCTTCTTTGTAAAGCCTTGCTGGAAATAACAGGATTTGCACAGGTACAAAAGAGGGCAAGATGTGTCTAATTATTTTAGGCTTTGAAATTAAAAAAGGAATTACTACTAGATTGCTGTGACCCTTCATTTTGCATAACTACCAGCCTATCATCCTTTTGTTTAGAGAGATTTTGTCCTTTCATTGTAAGCACTCATCACTGACTTGCAGTCCGATGACTAGAAATGCATCATTTTCGTTCTAGAGGAAAACTCTGAACTCTCTCAACTTATGTACCACTTGGTAAAGATGAGGAGAATTAGACATGTACATTCCCTTTAGCATGGCTTATCTTTAATTTTTTTAAGAGCAGTTACTTTTTTGTTTAGTTCAGGAGGATAATAAAGCCTCAGAAGACACAGGTCAGCTGTGATCAGAACCTTTTGCTCCTTCCACACTCCTGGCCTTATGCAAAATCTCTGATTTCATGGAATTGGCATTGTTTAATGGAGAAAAAAATGTTAGATGGAATAACCAACAAAGGGGTCAACAGTGTTTAGAGCCGGTAGGTCTTAAGCACACAATCTACTTTGAAACTTTTCTAACAAAGTTCTGAAGCTTTCCAAAGCTCAGAATTAGAGCTTAGAATTACTTAGCTCTGATTAGAACAGAACCTTTTTGGCAAGAATATCAAAACTCTGATGATATTTATGACAAAATTCTCATATAGTATCACAGGTGCACAAACTGGTCAGAAATATTCAAAAAGGCAAAGAGTCACATTTAAGATCTAATGAGCAAATATAAAACTAGTATGAATTGCTTCTCTAAATCCTCCCTTAAAGAACATAACAACAAAATATTCTCTTATCATTTACTTTGTGGACTCCAGAAAGCAGAAAAAGCTTTTTTCTCCTTTCTTCTGTGGCTGACAGAAGAGAGTGGAGAAAAAATATCTTGAATGTTACCATAAGACAGGAAAAGCTGAGTCAATTCTTGCCACAAAGTAAATTGTACTTGCATCAAAATTGCTAGGAAAAGGGAATAACTGTTATTTGGGTTGACTTGCCTGTTCAGGCTACTCTCCTTGACAATCTGTCTCTCACCCTTAATATCCTCCTAGATTTTTTTTCTCATTTGGGTATCTTGGGAAGAAATGCATCCCAACAAGGAGAAAATGGGGCAAAAATGTCCCAAAAGAGACAAAGAGGTTCTCAATGACTTCTATGTCTCAATCTTCCATGGCAAATGCTCTAGCCACTCCAGCCCAGTTAGGATAGGCAGGAAAAGCAGGGTCTGGGAGAATTAAAACCCTAAGACCACTGTCAGAGAGGATCAGGTTTCAGACCATCTAAGGAATGTGCTCAAGTCTATGGGACCTGATGAGATTCATCTTCAGGTCCTGAGGGAGCTGGCAGACAGTATTGCTAAGCCACTGTCTATCATTTCTGAAAAACTGTGGCAGTCAGCTAAAGTTCCCTATGACTAGAAAAGGGGAAATAAAACTCCCATTTTTAAAAAAGGGAAAGCAGAAGACCTGGGGAACTAGAGACCGGTCAGTCTCACCTCTGTGCTATGCAAGATCATGGAACAGATTATCCTGGAAACTAGACTGAGGCAGATGGAAAATAAAGAGGTGATTGGTAACAGCCAATGTGGCTTCACAAAGGGAAATCATGCCTAGCAAATTTGGTGACTTTCTGTTGCGGGGCTACAGCACTGGTGGAGGGTGCAGAGGAGCTGATATCATCTATCTGTGCCTATGCAAAGCATTTGACACTGTCCTGCATGTAATCCTTGTCTCCAAATTGGAAGCATGGATGTGATAGATGGAATACTTGGGGATAAAGAGCTGGATGGATTCCTGCACACAAAGAGTTGTGGTCATTGGCTCATGGTCCACAGGGAGAGCAGTGACCAGTGGTGTCCCTCAGGGGTTGGTCCTGGGGCCAGTGCTGGTCAATATCTTTGTCAGGGACAGGGACAGTGGGATCGAGGGCACCCTCAGCAAGTTCACAGACAGCACTGAGCTGTGTGGGGTGGTCAGCATGCTGGAGGGAAGGGATGGCATCCAGAGGGACCTGGACAGGCTGGAGAGATGGGCCTGTGCAAACCTCATGAGGTTTAACAAATCCAAGTTCAGGGTCCTGCACATGGGTCAGGACAATCCCAGGAACAGGCTGGGCAGAGAAGTGAGTAGGAGCAGCCCTGAGGAGAAGGACCTGGGGGTGATGGCTGATGAAAAACTCAACACGAGCCAGCAGTGTGGGCTCCCAGCCCAGAAAGCCAATGGAACCCTGGGCTGCATCCAAAGGGGCATGGCCAGCAGGTCAAAGGAGGTGTTTCTCCCCTTCTACTCTGCTCTGTCAGATCTCACCTGGAGTGCTGCATCCAGCTCTGGGGTCCCCAACATAAAAGGACATGGAACTGTTGGGAGGGACACAGAGCTGACAAGAGGATTGGAGCACCTCCCCTATGCAGGCAGTCTGAGTTGTGGCTGTCCAGCCTGGAAAAGACAAGGTTGCATGGACACATCATAGCAAACTTCCAGTATGTGAAGGGGCCTTCAGGGAAGCCAGAGAGAGACTCTTCATCATGAACTGTAGTAATAGGACAAGGAGTAATGGGCACAAATTGAAAGAAGGGAAAATTAGGTTAAATGTTAACCTAAATAAAGAAAAAGAATCAATAAAGAATAAATTCATTACTGTGGGGGTGGTGAGACACTGAACAGTTTGCCCAGGAGGTTGTGAATGCTCCATCCTTGGAAGTGTTCAAGGCCAGGTTGGACAAGGTCTTGAGTAACGTGGTCTAGTGGAAAACATCTCTGCCCATGGCAGAGGGGTTGGGAATAGATGATCTTTAAGGCCCATACCAACCCAAACTATTCTATGATTCTGTGATCTTGTTTGGTTTCCATTTTCCCTTGTTGCCAAAACTGCAAAACTGCAGTTAATTATTAGTAGCTATCAGTCACACATTGAACAGGAATAGTTATCATAGCAGAAACAAATTAAAAATAAAACAGGAAAGTAAAAGAAAATTTCATCTAGAGCATTGTATGGATTTGTCTCTGTGAACTTTTAGACAAAAGACTGCTCCATTCACAGGGAACAGCAATCCATTGGATCCTTCTGCATCTGCTTCTTTTTTTATAACATTAATTGAGAAGGAAAAAAAAAATAAAAGAAGCGAACATTGGTCTTGTTTACTGGAAGCTAGCATGTGCAGATTTGTCTGAGTTATCATTTCAGGCATACCAATCCCAAAAATACCTGCAAAAACACTGAATTAAAAGCATGTACCTTATTCTTCATGTTCTTCCTTTCATCTTCTTCCTCTTTCTTACACCCATTAATTTCTTCTGTCACATCTCTCAACTTCCCAATACAAACATTATTTGTTATACCAACCTGCTTTCATGCACTTCACAAGGCAGTGTGGCCAATTAAATGATGATTCTCAAGGAAAATAAAAGATGGGGTATCTAAAGATAACAGTACAGTCTACATCATTGATACATCTTCATCTTGTATCAGCTGTAACTAAGGTACTTTTGCGATTTTTCTGTGCTTATTTCCTCAAGGTCAAAGATTCCTTCAGTAAAGTATGTACCTTCTCTGCCTCTAATTGGATGAACTGGATTGAGCATACTGAACAACTATCAAAAAATAGCATCATCTCTTTCAATTATTCTTGAAATTTATGAGTGCTTATGTAGTTCTGAGTTCTGAGGTTACCTGACAGTACAAAAAGCAAGTACTCACCACTTTTTGTTCAAGGCGGGAAGATAAAATCTAGCAATGCCTTGAACAGTGATCAGAGGAATGTAAGTCTGAGACAAATACTTGGGTTTGTTTTTTGAAGAAAGAAACTTATTCTGAAACAGTACAAGAGGCATCATTAAAGAAATTAGTTGGACACCCAGGGTGATTCCCTCTCTTGTGCTTGTACTGTTTCATTTGGTGCTTTAGAAATACTTTCTTGTAATAATATCTAGAGGAAGGATTAGAAAAACTATTAGCCATTTAAGCTGTGAGGGTAAGGTCAACAATACATTAAGAGCTACAAATAGAATTTCAGTGGGGATGATTGACTTGTAGGAAACCAAGAAAAGCTACATTAAGGCTGTGAGGCATTTGTAATGATTCCCTCCCTAACACTCTCACAGTGACACAGTTCTACAGGACTCACTTTAAGAGAATTTACCTGTGTCTGTCAGTCCCTGCATACATCTCCTTGACACTCATGTGTCAGGCTGCAGGAAATAAATCATCAAATTCCCAGAGGCAATGTCAGGACTGCACTTTACAGGACTACTGTCAAATACTTTTTTCTGTCAATGCTGGTGGCTCTCCAAGCTGCTGACTCATTTTGTGTTTTCCTACCCACTCTATATGTTTACAGCCCCACTGCCCCAACCAATGCCTCTATGAGCAGGGGTAGAAGGAAAGAAAAAATGCTATAATGGGGGGGTAGTCATTATCTTCCCTCTTCACTTTCTTCATAGGGTGAGGGGACCCCACTCAGGAAATGCACCAGTAACCTCTGTTTCATATTAAACCTATGCTATAGCTTAGGAAAATACTGCTTTTAAAAAGAAAACAAATATTTGCTTTATTTGTTTGTTTTTGTTTATTTGTTTTCTAGTCCCATAAATTCTAATCCTAAAACTAACTCAGATTTGCATTTAAAAAAAGCAAAGAATTTGTCATCTACACTTCAGCTGAAACATTCAGAAACATTGATTCAGAAGGTGCACACCTTCTGAATTCACATTTTTTATTTTGTGTTCACATTTTGTGTTCAAATTATTCTGAATTCACATTTTTCATTTTGTTTCACATTTTGTGTTCAAATTATTCATTTCATCTTCCTTAAAACAGAAGAAAGAAGAAAAGCTGGACAAGTGTAGAGAAATAAAGCACCAGTAATGCCTCTCTTAACTGTTTAACCCATAGGATTACATACTGTTCCGTTAGAAGGGGCAGTTCATGCCACTGGCTGGGGTACAGCTGAACAATTTGACATGAATTTCTAATGTCTGTTACTGAAGCTCCTGCAGATGAACACTGCCATTTATACTGAATTGCCTTTAATCCAGACATTCCTTTTCTTAGAGCACTATCCAGAATTTTCTAGGGATATTAATAGAGATATAAAAACAAATTCAGAAGTAACATGACAGGAGAAAAAGATTTTATTTATTGCATACATCTTTAATTAAATAAAGAGCTGTTGAACCCCATACTGTTGCAGATGTCTCTGTTTTTTCTAACAGACTCTCTTGTACCTATACAGTACAACAAAGAGCTCAAATTTTCAGCAGGAGAATTGTATGCAGACAGTGCAAATACATAGATTAAAATCATAAATCCTAAGGAATGGTCTTATTTAACTGAAGTCCTGAAACAAAAAAAATCATTTGAGCTTTCTGGACAGCACTGGATCACATTTAGAAATACACACTCTGGGCTTGTTCTCTTTCCAATGACATGAAGGCCTGGGCCTGATTCTTGTTATAATCAGGGTAGAAGTTCCAGGCCAGACACCAGCTAGCCTGGCTCATGCTGAGCATGACTTTGAAGAAAGAAAATAACTGGAAAAAGCCCAGGCTCTTCCATGGGCAAGTCTTTCAACTTTAAATGCAGTAATTAGAAAGCATTTGTGTTAAATCAAATTGTGAACAGAAGGGAACACCCCAGATTCTGCTATCTTCAATCATATGAGCTGCTTTTTCAGAGTGCTCAGCTTAGTCCCTGGCCTCCAGACCAACTAGGGTTTTTTTCTCTTGTATGGCTGCTTCCATATTAGCATTTCCTAAGGGCCTACAAAATTGTTTCATTTCATTTGAACATATCACAGTCCCTTTAGCACATCCTTGTTTGGAGAGCAGGTTGCAGCTTAGCTCTCTTTTTTTTTTTTTTTAACTCCTCATATAGCACTGCTGGAGACAGTGATAACTGCTGTTCCTCTTCTAGACAAAAAACCTAAAACCAAATTCCACACACACCCACACCCACACCCCCCCCCCCCCCCCCCCCCCAGCATATGTAGTTTAATTACTATTTGAAGCAGAAAAAGTAGAAAGTTGCTTTTCCTGCATCTGATGATGGCTCACTGTGTCTCACAATTTTACAGTAAGACAGGCCCTGTGTGCTTAGACTACTTCTAAAGATTACAACAGTTTAAACACAACAGGAAGCTTCATAGGGAAAAATAAATAGAATTACTACCTACCATCAATGTGTGGTAATTTATAGTTCCAAGCATCAACCTTAACTATGGCTAGCAGCTTGTAAATTGGAATGGATTACTAAACTTCACATTTTCCTTGTGACATGTTTTTTGAGGAGTGAGTGGAATCATAAGGGCAATATTTGTTACTATGAAATACATAAAAAAACTGTGCATACTTTTTACCATGCCATTAACATAACTGAGTGTACTAAATTATGCCACACAGTGAACTAATAAACAGTAGCATTTTCTGAAATTGCCATAAGCTGATGCCTGAAAGCTCAAAATTTTCAGTGATTCATAAGAATGAACATTCAGAGCTGCACATCAGCACGGCTGCTGCACAAATGCAGATGTGCTGCTGTGGGCTGCCCTTGGCTGTCTGCCTGGTGTCCACCCAGCTGCTCACTCACTTTCCTTCCTCAACAGGACAGGGGGACAAAATGAGATGTAAAAGTTTGTGGATCAAAACAAAGACAGGGAGATCCCTTATCAAAACAGACTCAACCCAGGGAAAGCTAGTTTGTTGTTAGTTGAGTAGATTTGGGTGGTCAAAAACAAAGAGGAGAAATGAAACACCTTCCCACGGTCCAGCCATTTTCTTTCCCAGGCTCAGTATCAGTTCTTCACTTTCAGCTCTCTATTTCTTCTCCCTGAGCAGTGCAGGGAGACAAGGAATGGGATTTATGGTCAGTGCATTATAGACCCTTCCCTCTGTTCCTTCAGGGACCATCCACCAGCCCCAAAGGGCCTCTCACAGGGCCACAGTGCCATCTTTGTTGGGATCTCTCCTCCCCTCCATCCCTCCTTCTGCTCTGCCCTTGGGGCTTACAGAGGAACAATTAACCTGGAGGTAAAGCAGCAAATCCCACACACATCCACCCAGTTAATCAAGGCTGAACAGGTATGGACAAATTTTGCTCCTACTATTTACTCACATGCTAAGTGAAAAAATCCTGGCCTTCCTTTTAATATCTTCTAGTGGTATTATAGCTTCCAGCCTTAAACATCTGTGAATTCATCATCCTTCAGATCAGAAACAGGATGCTCTGGCAAGCAGGCTAGAAGAGGTCTGCTGCTCACACTGCAAGACACCCAATGCTGCCCTTGCAGCACAGCCTCCAGATTGTGCTTGTCAGCCATCAGTGGCAGTGCAGCATCCACCCCAATTAATAGGCAGACGGGAATCCTGCAGCAGGATCTGGAAAAGCACTAAAGACCTCAGGAAGTGGGATAGATAATCCCATTGTTCTCCAAGACCAATTGTATTATCATGTGAACAAATGAAGTGACTTCATCTGCTGGGTAGGTAAGTAATGCATGAATAGGGCAGGCACCCAAAGAAGTTACTGCTGGTATGTATTATTTGAGTAAGACACCCTCCTCTGCAGGAATGGAAGTCCTGTGATAATTTTGACAAGTGTAAGCACAGTTGCTGTGGGTAGCTCATAGTAGTGCATCATCATCAAATCTGTTTGCATTTTAAAGAGCTTCTACACAAGCTGCTATGAAAGGAAAACACGGTTGAATTCTAGCAGTAAAACAGACTCACCATGGAAAAGATGATAGTAAAGTTTTTTGCCAATAACACAGCACGTTAGTCAAGAATATTCATTGACCTCCAAATATTTTAGACCCTTTAAATTTAAACTGATAATTATTGCAAGAAATTAAGCCTGTTTCTCATACTATTTTGCTATTAATTTGTTATTTTCTCCCAAAGCAGCAACAAATGCCATGTTCTGCACAAATAAAATGTTTTAAATTGCTCTTCTTCAGATCAAACTCCAGATTTTCATTTTGGCTGTACCTAGTTGTACATTTAGAAAAATCTTGGAAGCGTGTTTTCAATCTACTAACAAATTCTGGTCAGATATCATTCTTACAAATTATGACTTCTTGATCCAGACCCCTTAGGAGTCCTGAATTTTGATTTTTAGATTCTGCAGGCAGGTGTTAAAATCTATGCTTCCATCTGTGTCTGGGCTTGAATATATGGGAAAATTTGTTATCCATCCCATGCTTTTATCCTTTATCAGACTGAAGGAATTATATGTTTCTATTCCTAGATGTTCTGAAGGAAGACTCATTTTTAAAACATGCATTCTGGATCAGACTTCTGCAGATAATCCAGTAATTGTCACCAGTTTTAAAAAACAACCCAGGCAAGTGAGAACTCTAGGGAAAACAAAAGTTATTTTACATAGAAGGCCTGTGATTAGAACTTCTTTGGGAGAAGTAGGATCTGGAATAAATTTTTCTTAACTTGGAAAGACACATACTTCTTTCAAGGTCCATTAGCTTGGCTGCACTAACTGGTGGCTATATGTGTTAATGGCACACAATCCATCCTCCTGAAGATTTTCTTACAAACAAAAGAGAATTCATGGTACCTTGTGCTACAGATAGTATGAGAAAGAGTTTGACAAAGTAGATTATTGATTAGAATGGTCATCTGGAAAGGAAGGTTTGTGGCTGAAATTTCTGCTCCAAAGAACAGTAATTTAATCAATGACTATGTCAAGTAATAGTGAAGATATGGATGGGACTGGAATGGGGATTCCCCTCTTTTTCCTTAAAGATCTTGCTGGAACTAGAGCTCTAAACTTTTGACTGTTAATCAAGTCAAACTAAATTTGTATCCACTGGACCAATTTTCTACTTGACTAAAAGGTTTAAACACTGGGATCCAAGATTGCCTGGTCTTCCTGTCTACATATCTTTAGAGGTGGCTGCCAGGAGTACTGAAGTATTAACATAAATGGCATTTATATTGCAAATACAGGTAACATACACTTTCATGAGCTACATGCAGGTAAAATAAAACAAGTGTTTGGAAAGACTGAAAATCTCCTCAGATTTGTAAAGTTCTAAGACCTATGAAATCTCCTAATCACCAAGGAAACAAAAATATTTATTCTATTGTTGCTTATTTCTAGGATAGTAGGGAGAGCCTCAGAAGAAATCCTACTTTTAGCTGAACATATGGTCCAGTTATACAGTTTATACTATAATTAAACACAAATAGAAATGCTTGTGTGACACTTTTAAGAACAAACTGGCTTGAAAATTTTGAGCGCAGCATTTTAGTGATTGAATGACACAATGAGTTCTAGCATCTCTCTGCATTGCCAGTCGATAATTATGATTATTATGAGGAGCATGCTTTGACAGAGAAGTGAAATAAGCCTCTGTTTTCCATAGCTCTGAAAGACTACTTCCCTCTAGAGGATCTATGTGGAAGCACAAAACAGTTTATATAACAATTTTTATTTTGCCTTTAAAATAATAAATTAAAATTAATATGAATTACACCTTTCACTTTCCAATATAATTAAGAGGAAGCAACATCCCAAGAAGTAAGAAGTACTCCAAATACAATTATTCATACAGCCAAGTACATTCATTTTAAAGTCACTGGAACAAATCCTCAAATAACTAGGTGCAGAGAAAACACACTTTGCCAAACTTTTAGGCTGAACTCCACAGACCATTATTCACTATTGCAAGAGCATTAAAAAAGTGACTTTTGAGAGATGAAATCGTGCATATATTATTTCCAAAGTACAGACTGTCAATTCCATTGCTTCCAGGAAAAAAGAAATAGAAAAAAAAAAAAGAGTAGAATGAGAGAAAAAATGTGTTCATCTTATGAAATCAGGTTTTCTCAAATGATTTTCACTGAATAAGCAGAACTGTTAAATATTCTAATTTGAACATTTTAAAGTGTGTCCCTACAAATAGTTTAACATACAGCATATTCCACATACATCTTTATCCATTTTCTCACAGTTGATCTTGAAAGCACACACTTACATTGCCAATAGGAAGTGATAATTGACTGCTTTCTCAAACTACTCTTAAATAGAGGAGATTTTGATAGTATATCTGCAAATTTAAAAAGCAACCCAAATGTCAAAGACCAGAAAATGCACCCTGTGTTTCCCAATCCATCTGTAAAAGACTCAGAAGGCAGGGTGGAAACCCTTTCATCTGCCACACATATCTCTTGTCACTTGTGTAAATGGAACAACTCTTTGAGAAGTTTAGTGTCCACAGCTGGAGCAATCTCTGGAGGAATAGACAATTTTGTCATCTTGCCTTTCTTTTCTGGTTCAGAGCCATTTTTTCAAATATGCAGCCGTGGGTTTCTTCTTACTTTTATAGGGTGACTGCCAGGGATCTAGATTTTTCTTTCCCATTCCTTTTTAAACTTTTTTCCCAGTTCTTTCCACACAGCTTTTGACCAGAGCCACATCCTTTCCAAAGCTGTTGAGCCTAATGTCTCCCTCACTCTGTGCTTCCTACCTATGTGAATTCCAGTTGGCTTTTTTCTTCCATTCTTTATTCCCTACATACCAAATTGTCCCACTGAATCTGATCGTGATTTGTCCATGTATCTTCCCTGCCAGCCATCAGATGTTTGCTGGAAGTGAGAGGGTATCCAGATGATGCCCTTGATGGAGCCAACAGTATTTAGGCCTACAATTTAAACAAAGAACAAGCACTGCCTTTTAATCTGAGAGCTTCTTTTCTCTTTGGATTGCTCATGTCAGCTTCCTGGAGCATTTGCTGCCAAGTCCATGAAACCTCCTGCCGATTGCTTTCCCCAATGTCCAGTCTGTTTCTTAAAACTCTCCCTTGTACATTACCAAAGTCTTTTCCCCTTCTGCAAATATATGCTGATTATTTTCAACTTTTCTAGATGTCTGAAGGAAAAGATTCATATATGGATAAAGATAAGCAACTGTTTCTGAACACAGTCAGTTTCTCCCTAAGGATAAAGCTCGATATCAAAGATCATTAGGTAAACTCTCTCATTGCTTTAAATTACCTCCCCTTCTGTCAGACATTCATGGATGAAGATAAGAAACACAGCTTTATTTAAACAGGATGAGCTCCCTTAATCTATTTTGTATATAGAAATCTCCTTTCAGTTCCTTCAGCAAAAAAGCAAGGCTTCTTAATGTGGATCCACTCAATCTGTGTTGATTCAAGACCTCACTTTTACAATATTTATTTTCTTTGTGACTATTCTTCAGTGCAGTGTTTGTTCTGAAGAGTCCTTTGACAAAAATTCCTCCTGAAGCTTAGCACATCTACCTACACTTTTCTATCATTTTGCAATCTAGACTCCAAGGTCCCATCTGGTTTTTAGTTTTTGGTTTTTTGTTTTGTTTTGGTTTGGTTTGGGTTTTTTGGTTGGGTTTTTTTGTTGTTTTTTTGGTTTTGTTTGTTTGTTTGTTTGTTGGGGTTTTTTGGGGTTTTTTTAAGCTGACTATCCTTATTTCTTTCTACTCTCTTTCATCTGAAATACAGGAAATGTCACCTCCCTACTCTCAGTGATCTCCTTACATGATTTATTGCTGATCAAAGTGTTTTCATTAAAACCAAGCACAGTGACACTGCCATAGTCTAAAATATATATGGAGAAGCCAGGAACATATGCTGGCAAAAGCATTTTAACAGTCATTTAAATAGCATCACTATACAAAGCTTGCAGTAAAAGCAAACTGTACAAATATAAATTATATAAAAAACCTTGCCAAATCACAGTGCTGGTTTGCTCTACTTCCACCTGCATGAGAAATTCTGTTCTGTTTTGAAATCTTGGCCTCAGGCCTCACAGGATGAGGCTAGAATATCCCCAGCAAGTGGTAGGAGAGTGAGCATGCTCAGTGGTGGCAATGCAAATACCAAAATTCAGTCTACTAAGCAATGAGTTTTTCAGCAAACTATAATTCAGAAGCACCTAAGCAAACTATGACAGGAACAAATGAACACCTTGATAAGCATGCAAAATTTGATTCTAAAATGCACGTATGTATTAAAGCTTTCCAGTGAAGTAGGTGTGACAGCTCATCATGGATATGATGAGTTATGCTAATATTACTGTCAAAAACAAACCAAAAGCCCAACAATGGAACTGTTCAGACAGCATGAAAAAAACTCTCGCAACCTAATAGTTACAGTTTGATGAAATCGTAGTGTTAAAAGTTTGCTTTTTTTTCATGGGCAACTGCAGACTTTACCACCTGTGCCATCTGCAATAATCTTGCTTTAGACTATCATATCGTGAATATGCATCCATGACCCAGATCAATTATAGTTCACTAGAGCCTGATATATAAACTTGCTGACTGAAACACGGCCACTTCAACTGGCAACACTTGAAGCATTTAGTTAATAAGCAGCATGAATCATACCTAAATTTATGCAATTCTCTCCAGCCCCTAGGATGTATTCTCATGAAATTCGAGCTGGGCAATATATGTTGCACCATACTAAGAGTCCTCAGAAGGGGGGCTGGGACTCTTTACACTGAGTACCCTGAAAAGCAGTGGTGACAAAACATATTTTGAATAAAAATCAGCACTTATTAGGTAAACCATAGACAACTAATGCCTTGAGGTAATGCCTAGTAGTACTTTTCCCCCTCTCTCCTGACTTTCCTACAAAGTATACTATAAGAAATCTCTTTATTTAACTTACTAGTTAAGTAAGTTGCTAATTAAAAGCTGCTCTTCAGCCAACTAAGAAAAAGCTGAAACAGATTTTCCAGTTAGTTACATAAACCTAGGTAAGCCACAGAGAAAGGCTAACATTCATTTTCTTCTGCTTCCTTTAGATTCTCAGAACTATGTTAATTCAGTTCTCAGAAAAAGAAAATGAGGCACATACAGAACATTACTCGCTGTTTTGTTCCTCGTAGGGGTCATCTTCGGTATCAAGGGCATTGAGAAGGAGAAGGTAGTCTTGATATGGCACTATAGTTTCATGGGCTGTGGCACTATAAAAGCAGTAGAGTTTTCTAATTGATTACTGGTAGTACATCTTTCCAATTGCAGTGTTGGAAACAGGATTGATGACAGCAGGGATGATTTAAGTAAGCTTTTACCACAGTTTACAGAGAAAGGTTGACAAGAAATTATTTGAAGTGTAGAAGGCTGAACTCAATCAGACAGTTTCATTTGCTTGCTATTTGCTTTGACAGCTGTAGTTCAGATTTCTGGTTTGTGTTGCTCATTATATTTGTTTGTCCTTCTAACTTTGCTGTCCTTAATAACTTCATGATCCAAAAATACCGACTTGGTTAATAGTATTTTTTCCATATATAAAAAAAAAGTATTTTCTTTTCCGAAACAAACATCCAGACAGACTTTCATCCCACTTCTGTAGAAAGGTACATATGGAAATGGGTATAACTTTTCCATAAGTAATCTGCTCTGATTCTACCATGATATATTCGAGATAAAAACATACTATGCTCTTGCTGGAGGTCCAGTAGCCTGAATTGGACTACTGAGAATGCAAGTCATAAGAAATAGTTTTTGTTTGGTTGGTTTTGTTTTTGAGTTTTATTGTAGGGTGTGGATTTTTAAGACATTAACTGTGCTTATTCAGCAAAGTAATTGAAATTCACTGACTCTGTCCCCCAGTGAGTCCTGACACATCAAAATGAAATTCACATGTACGATCTTTCACAGGAAATTGTGACACATAGTAGCTGGTGTCCCAGTCTCAATGATTGGTGATCAGAAATACAGGATATGAAGATAAGTGAACCTGCCCTGTGAGTGAACATGAGCACAAAGATTACCACTAACAGTTTGCTCTGAACTGAAGTCAAAGGTACAGCTCAGTTACATGAGCGCACTAAAGCAGAGGAAATCCTCTTGGTGGATGTTTTATGAGTTCTCTCTGAGATGCTGTGCTCAATAGGTCTTTCTGGTGTTTTCACAAGTAATTTTTAAATTCTCAGCTGTCACTTCTCCCCCCACTGGTTGGTTTTCCCATAAAACCAACTCTCCGTCCTTGATTTCCTTGGGATTTCAGTGTGCTACCCATTGTATTTCTTGGTCTCAGTCCTCTTGTACTGGTTTGCCACTTAAAACATTTTATGGAGTGTTTTAGATGAAATTTAAAGGCAGAATTTTCCCTGCCCAGAGCTACATAGTTTATAAAAAAAACCCCAAACAGCTGTGATGAAGAAATACATGAAAGTCAAGTTCAATGTCTCAGATTTGAACACAAGGTTTGGTCTTCCTCTCTCTCTTGCTTGCTGTCTTTCACATCAGTGTAGGAAAAATGAATATTCAAAACACAGAAAGGAATGGCAAAAAATGAATTGCATATTGTAACTTTAATTCCATTTAGGTCAATTGATGTATGTTTGACCTTTCATTCATGGTATAGCAATTAACTTTTAATTCTTCAATTATTTTAACAACTTAATATGGTTCAGTTTTCCAGAATTAATAAAATAAGTTATTTTCTTCTAAGAAGATACCCTAGGATGACCTACTGCTATAATTACAAATAAAACTAGTATAATACAAAATACTGCTAGAGTTTTACTAATTCAGCTGTGAAAGGAATGAGAGATGCATTAAAAGCTACTTGAAAAATTCATTGTAATCTTTCAATCTGTTACAATTTTGGCACCCTCTCTGAGTGAAAATAATTCACCTTCACTGTATGAGATGAAAATAGAACTTCAGCTTGTTTTGAGGTTTGTGTTGAAACCTGAAGTTGGAGCCAGGATACCTAAGAGAAGTACTAATATATGTTTTAAAAATTTCAGTCATAATAAGGAGAGAGAGTACCTTACCTTGTTCTATACCTCCACAGGATATTGTGGCTTTGTAGGTCCAATAGGAACCCTACAGCTTACTTGGGAAGGCCAGAAATGGAGAAATAAGAGGGAGAGAGCCACATGCAATAGCCAAGACAAATTGTACATGTGTACAGTGCCACGGAAACAGAGCTGAGCACTGGCTAAGAGACAGACCAACACTTCTGTACCTGTGAGAGGAAGGAATGATACAGTATAGATGCACAAGGCTGTTTTTCCTCTCTAAGCAAAATCACCAAAGGGGAAACAAATAATTTCAAACAGGACTTCATGCATAAGTTACATAGCTATACCTTGTTAAAAAGTTGTAGGAGAGATCTCAACAGATCCTAATCTTTCTAAAATGAGGTGCCATAGATCTCAGTGGAGACCTCCACCTCTGACATAAAAGACCACAGGCTTTTGCTTAAGAGAAAGAGAGATGGCGAGTACTAATTGCCTTGGCCTACATGGAACAAAACATTAGCTTGAACAGTAGGCAGTAGAGTATATCTCTTCAAATGAATACATATGAACACCTCTGTAGTGTCTTCTCTCAGCTCATAAAATTAGCATCAATCAGCTTGAATTTCAGTAGGTATCCTTCTTCCAAGCTGTCACCTCCATTATGCACAGGGTAAAACTCCAAGCTGTGTAATACAGACACCACAGAAATCTCTCTTCATTACCCCTTCTAAAAGCACCTCATTAGGCATCAGCCAGGTCGTGCCACAGGAGAAGGCCCATCAGGATCCTATCTTAAGAGTCTCCTTGGAACAAAACAGCAGTCACTGGGCATGACCCCGACAAGATCACTGTAAAATTAATTATCCTGCCTATTCTAGTTCAGTGTCAAAATATGGTCATAGTTATTAAGAGAAAAATGGCAGACTTTCCTCAATTAGGCTAATGAAATAACACACATCAGTAAGCCTTCAACAGCCTTAGTCTCTAGCCATTCCAGCTTTGAATATACCAATATTATCTTTTCTAGTGAGTTGATGTAGAAACACTTGTTTTATTTTACCTGCGTGTAGCTCATGAAAATGTATGTTACCTGTATTTGCAATATAAATGCCATTTATGTTAATACTTTAGTACTCCTAGCAACCACCTCTAAAGATATGTAGACAGGAAGACCAGGCATCTGGATCCCAGATCTCGGATCCAGTGTTTAAACCTTTTAGTCAAGTAGAAAACTGGTACAGCGGATTCAATGTGTGATATGGTTTACCTAAAAATTTGATGTGGAAATTGATGTGGAGAACTATCCCAATCCTCCAGAAACACCAACAACTGCAAACCCCTCAAGTCTCTCCTTTCAAGGGCAATTCTGGATTTAACTGAAAGCATCTTCACTATCCATTTGGCTTCTTTCTCCTATTGCAGTCCTTCTTGCAGGTATGAAACACTGGAAAATTACAGCAGCAACATTTTAAAGCCAATTTTCACACATATAAATGGCTACCCCATGTTCAAAAGTCATTAATTTTGAACATCCCAGGTGATGCTGTCTGGGCTTGAAGAGAAAAAATTCTTTTTCCATGCAATTCAAAGTTAAAGAGAAAAAAAGCAACCCCTAAAATATCTGTTATTCCAGATGTGTAATCTGCTTACATTTTAAAATAGATAATTTGCCTTTTCAAAATTAAAAAAAAAATTAAAAATATCTCTATAGGCTATTAAAAGCCATCTGCAAAATTCCTTCATTCCAGATGCTATTAATATATGCAAACAAGTTTAAGAGGTTCATCTTTGCATGAAGGATGCACACTGCATGGTTCTCTATAACTCAGCTCATCCTTGACACTACACATGGGCTCTTGAGCTTCTAGTCAATGGGGCAAGGCTGGTGAAGAAAGCTTCATTAGCTGCTTTGACTCCATGACAGTTAATTACTCAGAAAGAGTTTGTGTGTGGAAGTACAGAACAGGACAAGCAAAGCACTCACACCGGAGATTTTCATTCCATTATTATGCTTTGCTGTTTTTCAAACCAGAATGACTGCAATATCACTTATGAGAAAGTCAAGGACATATCAGGATGGAGTCAGTGAACATATGCATAACCAGAATCTAATCAATCTCACGGGGTAAGTACATAAAAACTGTCATAATTTCTCTCCAGACCATTATATATAGTATATTATTTCATGATTTTTCTGTGGAAGAATGGTTAGAGAATAAGGGACATGTGAATCTACATCAGTTTGCAGGTGCAGAGTTAGCAAAGTTTAAGACTCAGCTAAGCTGACAAGGTCACTGTGCCCTTGTAGGAGAGCGTTATAAAAACAACGGAGTTTTGTAGCTGATAAAGAGGGAAAGGAATGTTAACACTGATCCACAAGTGTAAGAAACTAAGAGGAGTTAACGTTTCTGTGAGTAGCGAATGATTAGCTTGCTTTTGCTCTACGTATGAGCTTCATTATGAATTGTATAAAAGGCATAACTAACGGAATAAAGTTGAGACTTACTGATCTCTCATATTGAGAGCGGTCTGTCTCCTGCTGACCCCAACATTTTTCTTAGCAGAGAAAAATCACAGGGAAGGATCAGATAAAAACATCCAATTTGGATTAAAAAAAAAAAAAAACCAAACTATGCAATGAGACAAAATTTCCAAGAAGTGACACAATTAATTGCAATTGAAATAAATGTCACTGGGCAGCTTCTCACACTCTAAAGATATCATGTAGAAGGGCTATGCTGAGTTTATGGTTGACTCATGGTCAAAGTGATATGCAACACTTGCCTCTGGAGACAATATAACTTGTAGAAAGTACAGCTACAGGTAAAACTTGCCACATACATTATGTCTGAACACCAAAATTAGTTTTGTCATTTACACTGTGTTACAGGCTGCCAATAGCCTTGTTATAATTACCCTGTACAGCATTTTACTTAATCTTCCTGTCACTTGTAAAAGGTGACATCCACATAGCAGCAGGAATCCTCCTTCAAGAAATCATGTAACAAAGCCACCAGAAGCATAAATTTAAATGCTCATCCAATATAAAGCGAGGGGGGAAAAAAGCAAGCTTGCTTCATGAATATCTATGATTTTTTATATCACAAGAACTTACTTGAACATTTCAGTGGATTGAATGGGTTAAACAAGGAGCAGCTTGCCTTGTTATTTATTATTAATGACATGTTGTACTGACTACATATCTTGGCCTTAACGTTCCTCTACAAAAAAACCCTTAATTCCAAAAAAAGGGAAAGCTCTCATTGCACGTGGAAAGAAAAATCAGGACATAAAATTAGACATTGTCATTCCAAACCATAAAAGCTCAAGCTTTGCTGCCTCCTCGTTTCCTAACACCATGTCCAGTGCTGCCACTGCTAGTTTGTGGGACACATTTATGCTTGACTAAGGAGCTGGCTCCCCAAAGGCAGTGATCAAGGTGAATAGAGCATCAGTGGTACCAAGGGACATGCTGGGTTTACCTAGTTTTACAGTGTCACCACTAACAATTATGGGCCATCTTTGCCTGCCCTGGAACCAGATGTGAATTATTCTTACTCTTCTAAAATGGCCTGAAACATCTCAGATCCTGCACATGGTAAACAGCCCCATACACACCTTGTCTTCTAAGAAAACATCTATCTGCATGTGGCAGGTATTCTTGCTCAGTGCTGCAGCACCGCAGCTGGTGTCAGCTTTCTTAATGCATAATTTTCAACTCCTTCTAAATTCCCCTCAAGTAAAAAAAAAAAAAAAAAAAAAAAAAAGGAAAAAAAGGAAAACCAGGGGTGGGAATGGAGGGAATAGAGAACCTGTCTATCTGTTCATCAGCTCCCACTCCCTAGACATTACCACTCCCCTCCCAAGCACCTGTTTTATCTCAGAGCACCACAGTGAGGCAGAAAAGTGATTTGCTTAACATCAAAAAAGTTCTGCAAGAGAGCCAGGAACTGAACATGTGTCCCCTGACTCCCAATTTAGTGCCTTGCCTACAGACACCCTTCTTTCTCCATAAAAGTAGAGGGGCATGCTTGGTACTAAATTTAAATTGTGATGTGGACTAAAAGAAACGTGCCCTCCGAACTCCATGCATGATAGGCAGCTATTAGCAACTCTACAACTGAGGCAGTAAATAACCTATTTTCCCATTGTTTCATATGCAAGACATGAAATTAATTTCCTGTGCTCCCTGGATCTAAAAGTGAGCTGCTTAACTGGCTCTCTTGCCCATGTTCAAGGCAATCTTTCATAATAAATTAAAGGAAATACAGCATGTTCACAGTGACTGGAAAAGAACTGTGTGGCAGCACATAAATCAGCAAGAAGGCTCTCCCAGAACAACTTGTTAGCAACTTATGTGGCATTTGTAGGAAGATGTCTGTGACAGTGTTCTTTCTGAAAGCAAAATAACCACTAACTATTTGCTAGAGTTTTCTCCTCCCCTGCTAAGTGAAGCATCAATTAGATGAGCACCACTTAGAGTTGCACAGTTCGACACTTCTAATCCCTTGAAGACTGCTCTTGTACCTTCCCTGAATGCTTGCATAAAAATTACAGGTTGTTTTTCAGCTTGAACAATCGTTTTCCTATTTAAAGAAAAAAAAACCCAACAAAAATAACAAACGACATAGAGAAAGGAAGAAAGACAAAGAAAGGTTTCCCCATGCAATATACAGAAATTGTTTTGGAGGTAGTGAAGAAGCCTACCCTCTCAAATCACCCTGAATGTGAATTTTATCTGATCAGAAGCAATACTCTATGCAATGTCAAACATGGCATTTCTGTAGTTTTTTCCATATCTGATTCTGTTGTACTGTTTGGAAAGTGACTAAAAAGGGGAGGGCTGGGTGTCACAGGAAGGGTCTGACTTCAGACTGAACTGTTCCCAGAAGAAGAGCCACTAAGAGATGGTCAGTGAACTGTGAGAGTGAGTATGCATGCAAAAACAAGATTCCCAGAAATTCCCAAGTCTCTGAGTTCTCTTGTGTCTCCCCACCTGTTTTAGATCAGAACAATTAGACTTGCAGGCACCTAAGACATTATTGTAGAAAACTTAGGTATTTTTTCAGTTTTATGATTTATGGGCACAACACATTCATATCTCATTCAGAACTTGTAGATGTTCCCATCTGCATTCCCTACAGCTGTAATGTGAGTTGCATGGCTTGTTACTTCCCCTCCAAGCCCTTTTCACATCAGACGACACTGTTGTTACAGATGGAGACCGTCAGAGAGATCAAAATTAATAGGGAATTCTTAGTTGTGCCATAGCTGTTACTGGGGCTACAACAGAGCATCAACTGACGCTTGATAAATTTTGGGGGACACACCAAATTCCCTGCACATTCAGAATGCACATTCACCTACTGAAAAAGGAAATTAATTTCCCTTGGACACTGACAACTCATTTTTCTGCTAGCTTTCAAAAGGCTTATACATTTGAGCAAGATTTAAAATCATCTGCTGTATCCAAGAGGCCAGAAAATCCCCACAGAAAGAACAGACATACAGGCTGCACAACTTGCCTATATTTGAATCAGAGTTCTGAGACAGAAAAAAAGAAAATACAAATTTGTACACCTGTTTTAAAACACCTGCCTAAATGCAAAGCTGTAGTAAACCAGGTCATAGCAATGTGCATGCTAATAAGCATCCTGTTGTGCTATCAGAAGGTTCAGGAGGAATCATGAAAAGCATTTAATGTTCCCTTTTCTTTCCCTTCACAGCATGTGATTATAGTCAACCCCCCCCCTCTTTTTTTTTTAATAGACTTAGAAGCATGCAAATGGTCTTTTTAATTGTTCATGAGATGTCATTAAATTTTTCTTTTACGCTTAGAGTTCATTCTTTTAATCAGCTGTTTGGTCCCTTCCAGACAAATGTAAGAGGCTGCATAGTTTGCTTTATTTTTTTTCTTTAATAGAAAATGCAACTTCAAAGTGAAATGATTAGAGATTTTCATTTAAAAAAAAAAAAAAAAACAACATACACTTGGGGGGTTAATTAGCATTTAAAAATGGACTTTTGTTATCAAAGCTAAACTATATGACCTCGGCTTTATATATTCATTGTGAATTCAGATGCTCTGGAAAGAGCCTGATTTATGATAAATTATTATTATTATTATTTTTTCCACCTTCATTTTGCTGCCTGCAAACCACAACCATGGATCAACACTTAAAGAAACTAGGAGACCCTATTCTTAGAAGAAAAGGATACATTTCAATAGACAAAGTGGCATGAGCACCACTCTTTTTATTCCTTCTGTGGATAAGAGCACTTCTCAAACTCCTTTTAGAATGGGAAAAGAAGATTTTCAAAATCAGCTTTAAAACAATAACTGTACAAATGTTCTGTTTAAGTACAAGCAGTTTTGGGAACTAGAAAGAACACTATTGGCAAACATAACAGAGTTTGTCCTCAGAGTATGAGATGCCAGCTTTATTAAGAACCCTCCCAAATATTCATCAGATTGGGGAATGACAGGAGAGGCAGCATGTCCCCAAAGCCAGGCAAAGGTTAAAATTAACTATCAGTGTAAGTGACAAGGTCATGAAGACTACAAAAAGAAAGCAAATATTTAACTCCAGTAGAACAAGCAACATCTGTGTGTGTGCCTGTCTGTTTCCAGTGATTGGATTAGACACTCAAGGGATTCTATTTTATATGACGTTTCAGTCTTGTAAATACAAGCCTTGTGGCCTTATCCCAGTTCTTGTGCCTTATCATAAGGCACAGCACAGTCAAAAACTAGGCCTAGAAAAAAACTGAATTGTGTTTTGGTGTTGCCAACATGCACAAGTCCAAGCAAAACAACTAGCCATGCACTATTTGCTGAAAACCAATCTGGTTATCCTCAGAGACAAATGACAGCCAAATTAGCTCAGCTACACACCACTATTGCTGTGATCAAACACATTTCTTTATTTAAGCTTTATTCTCTGCTTCTTATGTTGTTGTAGGGGGGTGGGAGGGCACAGGTATTTTTTATTTGGGGTTTTCTTTGTTTGTGATTTTTTTGCTTGATTAGTTGGTTGGTTTGTGGTTTGTGTTTTTGGGGTTTTTTGGGCTTTTTTTGTTTGTTTGTTTGTTTTTTGGGGGTTTTTGGGTGTTTTGTTTGTTTGTTTGTTTGGGGTTTTTTTTAACTTGTTTTTTCCAAAACTACTTAAAAAAATTCCAGAAGTCTGGCAGTTTAGAGACTTCAAAACCATTCTGCCTTTTAGGGGTCTCTGAATGCTGGCAGATTTGTCTGGTGCGTTTTATCTTCTTGGTCAAAGGTAATTAAGTTTTTGTTTTGTAGGACTCTCCAATGTTCAGATCTAAAAGGCTGGTGAAGAAATCAGTGGATTGAAGTAGTAAGCAGATCTGATACTGTAAAAAATATCTCTACTGAATCTCTACTGTTAGATTAAGCATTTGGCAGATGTCTTGTGATTGCTTCCAAAGAGACAGGGTAGCAGAGAGGTGACATTAAAGGTTAAGCTCCCAAAACACTGAGGAGACCTGTGATTAGGCCTTGTTCAGGTGCATAGACAGACACCTACAGATACATGGAATCCATGAAGGTATCAGGTGGGCAGGAACACATTGCTATCAGTGGATATCAAATACATCACTTTAGCCTGAAACAGAAATAGAACCTAATCACACAAGGATTATTTTAAAGATACAGTTTCTGCTGGGAGAAAAAATGATGAGGGTGGAAACTAAAGACTATTGCAGATACATGTTTACCTGGCTGACATTTCCAGTAATCATCTTGCAGGCAAATAAATCAGAGACATATATTACATTTTTCTCTCCTAGATACTATTTTTTTTTTCTATATAGAGAAATTCTCATTTTGACATATTTCTATCATGTCACGAAGCAAATGCTGTTTCCAGGAATAGTACATCAATTTAAAAAATTCTTATCTATAGATTAAACTTGCTAGCACAACCCAGAAGCATACATTTAGATTAGTTACATTGTCTGAAATAAGATAAAACATATCAGTATGTCTGTTTTTACAGCCTTTTATGCATACACATTATGTTTATAAGGTCACCATAAAAAAGGAAGGATCAGTCAAGTTTCTACAGGGTTCATAAGTACATTAATGTATTCTATATAAAACCTGTAATGGTCTGTATGTTTCTGTGAAGAATATTAAAATCCCTTTATTTTTAGCACTGTGGAGTATTTGAGGTGTTTCATGGAAACTGCTCATTTGTGTTCTACCTGTGATTTCAAACCTCTTAAATCCTGCTACCCAGGGGCAGCAGAAATTTATAAACTGCTCAGGGTGCCTATAAAGAATCCTCTGCATTGCTTAAGAACAAAATTAATCTAAAACCTTACTGAAAGGGCTAAGGCACACTCCATGATAAAGACATGTGTTTTTTTTTAAAGTTAAAAAAGGAAAGTTTCCTTATTAACACTGCCACTCACAAATTTCTAATACATTCCTCCCCCCCCTCTCCAAATGGCCATGGATGCAATACTGGGAGCAGAAATAGTTTCCCACACTGATATTCCATTCTCACTGCAAAGCCACAGGCTCTGACTCAGCTCAGTCTATCCACAGCTCTGATGCAGCTGTGGGACACAAGCCACATTCTGAGCTCTGCTGACCACAGCTTTGTCCTGTCCAAGCCTTGCAACACAAGGGGATGATAAACACAGCCTTCCTCCTCAAGCTGTGTCTGTGGCATGGGGAGACAAAAGCATATTGAAGAGCATTATATAACCAAGCAGGTCAAGAGACATTAAAATGCTGAATTTTCCATATTATAATGAGGAACTTTTATCTTTCAACATCAGACACACTAAGCAACCTTTCATGATTGCATGTGATACTTCTAGTGTGTCTATTATGGCATCCAGAGTGTGTGCTGCAGGCAGCAAAACCACAGCTCGACCCTTCAGACACTAATTTATGGAAGTGGTTTCTGAACTCCTGCCTTGGTAGAAGTAGGGTGCATTTTCCTCTGCAGTTCTGCTGAATTTGTTAAGATGAATGAAAAGCTCTGCCGGGAGAGAGACATCTGTAGTGGCATTATAACCTGTGCTTTAGGTGGCTGACAAAACATAGACCTCTTTTCATGTTAAGTACATCTGAAATAAGCCTCAAACACCTTAATATTCACACTTTGAGACAGTCTGTTTTCAGTACCATGAAATCCAAAGCTCAGTCCATATGAGCTGAGTCCATATGTGGCGAATATAAGATCTTCTCAATCTTCTCAACAGGAGAAATCTCCTGTTTCAATGTCTCTAAGCTCATTCAGTCATGAGCTCATTAGTCATTAATTGCATATTTTTTAATTAAATGGGACATATTGGCAGATAACAGAATCTGAATTAAGACAGCCTATAATTACTGTAACAACAAAACCACAGAACTCATCAGAAAACCAGGAAAAGACTCAGCCTATTCTAACTACTGTTCTAGCTACTCAGTACTAACTTGCAAGTATTTTATTGTAGAGATATGGTAATTCAGATAAGAAACAATGATTAGGTCTTTAGCAATTTTTTTTCTTGGAGGGGAATGAAAATTTTGTGGTGCACCATGTTACTTTAAAAGAGAAAGTGCAGATTTTTCTCCAAAAAAGTTAAAAGTAATTTTTATTTTATAGATTTTACACCAAATTATTTTTGAAAAAACCCATCCCTTGCATTATACAATTGTCTGCTAATAATCTTAAAGAATAAATAACATCTTCCTCAGTAAATAATAACTCAGTAACACCTCCTAATGCAACAGCATCACCTTCAAATCTTCCTGCCTCTTTATAGTCTCCATTTTTGTTTTCCCTAGTTCAATTTGAAGCTTCTTACTTTCTTCCACTAAATGCTTGTGTAACACCTTACAGCACGAGATTTCAGGCTTGACTGGGATTTCCAGATATTACCAAAATAATAGCAAAACTTATTTGACCTTGTATTTCTACTCTTCCCTTCCCATGCTTATCTCCTACAGTGGGCAGGTAAATATCCCCACTCATTTTATAGACAAAGCACTGAAAAGGCAACTTATTTGAAAGAGCTCACAAAAAAATTATAAAAATTACTCTGAGAGAGTTAGACAGAAAAGACACCCCCTGACTTGCAGATATGCAAGGCTGCCAGCAGCACTAACATACCACTCCTGTAGACTCAGCTACCATCTGTGTGCTTTATCCTCATTAATACAAACAGAACTTTAGTACCTGACTCAAGGTTTTTCTGAGATTCAACTCCATTGGGAATTAGAAAAGACAGAAGCCACAGGCTGTGCATGTGTGTGAGAAATAACACAAGCCAAGTAAAACTCCACACAAAGACAGAAAGTACGTATCAGATGACAGGCAGAAGGAAGATTTCTCAAACAACCCAGCACCAAAGACATATTAAGTCTGCAGATTTAACAGGCCAGTTCCCAGGTAGAAGTATAGTCAGAAAAGGTAAGCATAAATGAGTTAAGATAGTCTAGAGGACGGTGATGAACTGCATTTAGAATTATTAATAAAAAGGTTCATTTGCAATTGACACTTCAAATAGCTGGAGTTATGGCTATTTCTGGTATGCTATCTGCTTGGATAATGTCCTGTTGTACTTCCTAAAAAAAGTCTTTATAACAGGAAAAAAAATAAATAGAAAAGAGGAAGGAAAAAAATCTATCTCTACAATGACCATAAAAACAAAACCAATCTACACAGCCTGCTCTTCCAAAGACCACAGTTATCCAAAATGCTCAGGCATTATTGCCTGAGTGATATGACAGTAGCAGTTACAGTTCTTTATAAGTACTGAATTGCACATATGATTTTGTAGATTGTTTACAAACATGAAAATTATGTTACAGACTAGGCCTTAAGATTCTAACGAACAAAACTTGTGAAAGGGAGAGGGACAACAATGAAAATCAATTTTTATGCTTTGTTATCAGTCATCACAGAGACAGGTTTTAAAATACAGGTGTTAATTGTCAATAAGTGAAACAAAATAGAAGATTTATTCAGGTTGTTTGGAGGAGAAAAAATCCAACAACAACACATCTCATTGGTCTCTGGCAACTTTTCTACCTGAACAGATAGGGATCTGGAATTAGATCACGCGGAGGTGTGGAAAGACAGAGTGGTCCCCTTCTGTACAAGTTTAATTTGTGAGAGACTAAGCTTGTTTCAAGGAAAGTACAGAGTAGGAAGTTGCTGCCTGGATTTATCTGGTTATCCTGGAGAATGCTGCAGAAGCCAATATTCCAGCCAAATAATTAGGACAGTCGTAACAAAAGACTTTTGGGATTGCTTTCTGGCTCCTGTGGATGGAGAGCACCCTTTCCTACATACCAGAGAAAGTGCACATCTGCCAAGGATCCAGTGCCAGGCACTGGTAAGGAATTTGATAGGGAGAGACCTCAGATTTCAGATTTAGATTAGCTTGAAGAGGTTTAGGGTCCAAAAGTTCTCCTTCCTGAATGGATGTTTTGACCACTCTAGGCAGAAAATTATCTTTCCTTCTCCTCCTCCTCCTCCATTGAAGATCTCTGAGTAAAATAGCTCCAGGTTACCTGAATTAGACAGTGCCCTCACTCCAAAACTTGGCTTTCTCACGTCTCATGATTCTTGCAGGAAAATGAGCTTGAACCACTTCACAGTGAGAAACTGAACATCATCCATGCATTAACACCCATCCAAGCACTAAGCTGTTTTGCAAGACAATCTGTCATTCGTTCTTTCCCAATAAAATCCATTTTAGAAGCAAGCTGTAAACATGAGTGTATTTTGTAGGTAATTCTCATCAGTCAGTGTGCTTTAGGTATCATTAAAACTAAGTCACTTTGATAGTTTGACAGTGAAGCACTTCAAAATGTCCCCACCACTGATTATTCTAATAAAAATTATTTTATTGTTTTATCACATTTTTGTACTGAAAGGAAAAACTGAATTTCCAGGCAGTTTTAATCTATTGTAAACTTTGGTTCTCTGAAGGCTCCCATCCATTCAAATATTCCTGGCAGGTAATTCTATCCGTTCTGAAGAATTAAAGATTTTGAAGGTGCTCTTAGAAAAACCCTAGCGATTAAGCACTCAAATTTCTATTGGTCCTGTACCAAGGCTTGTGTGTTTTCATCTAGACTAACCTAAAAATGGTCTTGTACTTTTTTCACTAATCCTCCCAAATCAGTGCAACACAATATAATTCACATTTTTCAGTCTCCAGAAATCTACAATTGGAAAAGCCTTTAAAATCACTGCATTTAAAGATCCACATTGCTAGCAGTTAAAAAGCAAGCAAACAATACAATGGTTCTGATTTTCCACATCAATTTGATCTTGCTGCATTTCAAAGAAAAAATGTCGTTCAGATCTAAGTTCAAGTGAAACTTTCCTTGCCTTTAAGGAGCAAAAAAATCCGAAGGAAAATGCCACTATAAAGTTTCTGCCTTGTTTTCAACCGTAAGTTATTACTGATGAAGTACACTAAGCATTAGATCTAGATCAAATATGAATGAAATTCTGTTGTAATAATGAGAACATGATAAAACTTAGGACAACTTTCTATTTTTAGTCTAGGTTTATGAAACTTACGTAAAGGTAGGTTGTTCTTGGCCTGATGCAAATCTATATTACATATTCACCTAAAGAAAATAATGAAGAACTAATTTTACTTAATAATTTGAATTGGCATAAATTCAGTGTTTTGTGTCACATGGTTGAGATGTTTGGGACATTTTTAACTGATATCTGTAAGCCCTCAGCTAGATTTATTTTATCATTAGGCCATAAACTCTGATCTATTTTCGTAAATGTGTGATTGCACATCTGGTTTTCAATCTGGTGGAGAAACTGTAGAGAACAGGAAAAGTTTAAAAGGCAATTTTTGTGACAGAATCCCTCCCATTCTAAATGTCTTATACAACAGCATGATACCGTTGTATGAACCTGACTAACAAAATGGAACATACAGTAGATACAGATCATTCACATCACTGTTCTTTTCAGTATTCACACATCAGAGGAACAGATTGCTAGAAGAATGTTTGGCCTGTGTAAACGGATAGCACTCCATTTACTTTAGTGGAATTCTGCAATTTATATCCAAAGATCATTTGAGATGATTTTGAGCTCTCAGCTACATGCAGAATGAGAATGAAGTCACTCATGAAACATGGAAAACCTTTCGTTAAAAAACCACAAAAAACCGTACCTGAAAACTACACTGCCTACATCGGATGAAACAGAGGAGAAAGATGCAGTCATGGCTTTCTTCATGCTTTGTGCATACGTAACTTCTCAAGAAATTTAGTTAAGTTTCAGCATACATTGTGCAGTTTTTGAATAGGATCTTGTTTCCTTTGTGGAAAATCTTAGTGGAGTCTGGAAAAATTCAGGATCCCTAACACATTTTGTTACAGGTAGCTTAATTTCCATCCTGTTTATGAAGCCTCACATTTTCATGGGACAGTTGAGCAAGATGAATTATTATTCACAGTGTAGCCTCATAAGTTGCTCATCATGATCAGTGATGAGTAAGTTGTTCTTCAAAATATCAGGACTAGGTATCCCCCATGAGCAGGTATCTCAGTAAAAGCTGAACTATTTTTAGTTACTACATTAGATTTGCAATGATTTGTATTCTCAGGCATTTTTAGTCTGGGAGAAATAAAAAAGCATAGATTTAGAAACAACAGCAGGATTACAGGGCAGTTTTTTTTTAGCTTCACATAGACCACCAAGGACAACTATATCCTAATGTTCTCAGCTCCACTGACTGCTGGTAGCAGTTCCTATATGCAGTGGTGGGCATTTTTGGTCCCTGTACTCATCCAACATACCTATTGCAGTCTGGTAGGCACCTATGTGTCACAAAAGCCCTAAATCCATTTGCAGTTGGTATGCAGATACCCAATTGGGAAAGAACCTTCTGTCCTCTTTCTTTGGCTTCTTGAGGAAGATGGAGCTTGGGATAATTTGTATCCTTGATACTCATCTTTTTGCCTCTACTATCATGTTCCCTTAAAGTCTTGTGTAACAGACTTACCACAGCTAACTAAAATGGATCAATTTTACTACAGCAAATGCTAGTTTGCCACCTTGAGTTCCCCAGCTATCAGCATAGAGGCTGTACATCTCCCTGGGTCACTCAGCATCCTTCCTTGGCTGAGAAATAGGGGCAGCCATGAACCTCAGAGAACCAGTTGCAGAAATACCCTTCCAAAAGGCTCAGCAGCAGGTTCACAGCCAGGAGCACTCAAATAATTCTCCTATGCAAATAAATAAATTAGTCAATTGCAACACATTTTCTGGAACAACACCGGAACGTTTTTGTTTCAAAAAAAATCTTGGTTTGCTTTTGTTTTCTTCTAATGCAGAAAACTGTGTTCCCTGATCAGCTCTATTTATTTCCTCGTATCCTGCCTGTCCTCTCTGATGTGTATTTATTCCCCCTGGGTTGCTTTTATTTGTTTACTACCTAGCAGAATGAAACATTACTCTTAGCTGGGAGATGCAGGAGGTATTGTAATGTGAACAAGTAATTACTATTATGAATATTTAATCAGGAATAGGATGAGCCTTGTCTAATACACCCAGCCATGTCTTAGTCCCTGTGTGAAAAGACACGTGGTCAGAATCCATATTCACTCTATCTTCTTGTTCTCAGAAACAATTTGAGAAAAGAACAAACCAGAGCTATCAGGACAGATAACTTTCTTCTGGCTGGATGTGGAATCACTAACAAATGCAGCAATAGCAATAAGCCAACATAATTACACTTAAATTCATTCAGGGAGCCACAAGTGGGCTGCTCTTTACAGAGAAGCAAGCCAGGGGCTGAGGATGACACAAGGCAGGCATGGGCAGCATCCTGATTGACAAGGACTGCAGTGCTGCAGGATGCTGAACACAGAGAGCAGAGGTGCTCTGACCAGCACCACTAAGCAGGCTCAGCCAAAAATCCAGATCACTGAGCCAGCCCACAGGGAAGGCCGGGAAGATCAAGCCAGGAAGGCAGTAAGTCACACCAGGTCAGGATCAGCAAAGTCCATGAACAGCCAAAGGCACAGCTGCAAAGTAGTCAAGCCAAGGACCAGGGGCAAGAGGCTGAGCAAAACCAAAATCCCTGAGTAAAAGAGGGGCCCGGGGAAAGGCACCTCCCAGCCTGTTCTTACACAGTTCTTCACAGCAACACAGTCACACTGCATCAGAGATAGCCTTGAGCACAAGGGTCTGGATTCTGAGAGCCCTGAGAGGCTGTGCAGCCTTCCATGTCTATACAAACCTGAATGCTTCCTCTATTGAGGAATTCTCCCACATTCTGAGGGAAAGCACTTACCAGGATAGACATCTGTTCAGATTGGTCACTGAAAGTATTTTTCAGCCCTGTGTATACCTGTAGTGATGAATTTAATACATCTCCAGGTATATGAGCAGCCTTGCACAGTATTCTTCAGGGTAATTTTTTTTTTTTCCCTCTGTTTTAATTAAACTGCACATAGTGTTGTAGTAAGCTCTGATGCTGTAAGGTCAGCCATGGGCTCTGGAGCATCATTTACAAGTGAAGTTTTGTATCACGATGAAAACCTACCATCTTAACAAAAAAGCACTAACAAAAATAGCAAGATAGGAAAGAAAATTGGGGCCATGTATTTGCTGCAAGGTCAGGCCCTTTTGGAGGCTAAGATGAACTTTCAGCCTCTAATTAAAACCAAGACATGCTAGTTTGTTTTGGCAGCAAAAATACCATAGAGAGACTAAAAATACAGCAGGCCATCAGCTCTTGTCTAGACAGCAGTTAACGCCTGTGGGTTTTTGTGCAACTTCTGCCCAATAACTGTTCAATTCAGAGCCTAACAAAAATAATCCCACATCATGCACCTACTTCCAAATAAACCTCTAGTACTTCTAGTCCCCAGAACTCTTGTACAAGAGGAAAGGAAAGAACTTATTAGAGCTCCAACGCATAATTTATTATGAAAATGTAATTTGATGTAAAAAAAGCATTTGTAAATAAGTGACATTTACTAATAAACAAAATCCCAAACATATGACACTTCCTGTGTGAGATCCCAACCTAATTTAAACTCTACAAACCAAGGGAGTCAAACTTGGAAATGCTGGGATGCTAAGCTGACAGAATTTCATGCTGTTTGCAAGATTTTCAAAATCTCCACAGGAGTAGGATTTTGTTACACGCTCTGTATGATCTTATTTTTCTCCCAATCTATTTTGATTATATTAAATGACAGAATAATAAAATTTTTAAGATTGAAAAGACCTTCCAGTCATTGAGTCCAAACATTTACCCATCACTGCTGAGCCCTCCACTAAACCATGTCCCCAGGTGCCATACCTACACATGTTTAAAATACCTTCAGGGATGGGGATTCCACTGCCTCCTTGGGCAGCCAGTTCCAATGCCTGGCGACACTTTCTGTGAAGAAATTTTTCCTAATGCCCAATCTAAACCTTTCCTGGCACAATTTGAGGCTGCTTCCTCTCACCTTATCACTTGTTGCTTGGAAGAAGAGGTCAAACCCCACCTGGTTACAGCCTCCTTTCAAGCTTATAGTGATAAGATCCCCCCTGAACCTCCTTTTCTACCAACCTAAATAACCCCAGCTCCCTCAGCTGCTCCTCACAGGACTTGTGCTCCGGACCCTTGCCCAGCTCTGTTGCCCTGTTCTGGACATGCTCCAGTGTCACTATGCAAGGTCACAAAACAACACGAACACCAATTCAGAAGGCAATGGCAAAAACAACTTTGTTAAAAATGGAGACCCTTTTATAGTGTGTTCCTTGGATTAAACACGGATTGGTTAATCTGAGAAAACAATACTCTTATTGGAGAAAAAGGAACCACACCCCTTGAAAAACAATCCTGCAAAACAGCACTTGTTTTTCCTGTGTGGCATTTGCCAAACACCAGGTGTTGAGTTTTGCTTACATACTTTCTTCAATTTTTCACAGGATAATCCTGAGAAAAGCTGAGAACTGCTTTTCCCTGTTCACCGCAGGTGTCCAAACTCCAGCACCTCAATGTCCTTCTTGCTGTGGGGGCCCAGAACTGGACACAGGGTTCAATGTGTGGCCTCACCAGTGCCAAGTACAGAGGACAATCCTCACTCTGGTCCTGCTGGTTACGTTATTGCTGAGATATTGGCCTTCTTGGCCACCTTTCTTGTCAGCTCATATTTAGCCATCTGTCAAATAGCACCCCCCAGGTCCTTTTCTGTGGGACAGCTTTCCAAACAGCTGCCCAAAGCTTTGCAGCAAATACACATCACACGGTGGATTAAAACTCATGTCTTCCCACTGATGGTAACCAGTAGTCCCAACACTTCACTATTTATATGTCAGTTAACTTCCCCCACTGCCAAAGGTAAAACTTTTTTCCAGTGAGGTCAAGGAAAAAAAAAAAAGCCTGTTTAAATTAAGAACTTCTCCCACTTACTTTTGTTATTGTGAGAAGAAAATAGTGTCTAATTAAAGTCCTCTCTCCAGTTTTTTTATATTTTGGGAACAAAACCACTAGTGAGATGATGTGATTCAATGCCATTGCACAAGGAAGTCTTTTTTGTACATTCTGATTTGTTTTTTTACAAATGTTAATACCAACACAGAAGACAAATTACTTAGAAGTATAAATCACAACCATAGAATATTTTGGGAGTAACCTTTAAAAATCATCTAAGTCCACCTATCTGTGTCATGGCTGCAACATTTTTGACTAGATCATGTTGCTCAAAGTCCCATTCAACCTGATCATGGAGAGTTCCACTGACTGAGGATCCCCAATGTCTCTGTCTCTTGTATCTCTCCCATGCCAGTGCCTCACCACCCTCACTCTCTCAGTGTAAAGCTGCTGTATCTTGCTCTGTAACTAAAGTCTCACTTCATCAATATACAAAATCTACCTTATACACTGAAAGCTCAGAGTCTTCTCTCCTCCAGTCTGAACAACCCCAGCTCTCTCAGTCTTTCCTCGTAGGAGAGGTGCTCAATCCTTTGTTTGTTTTCATGACAACTAAATCTAAGCCTCACAAGTTTTATGGCAAAGCTTCTGCTAATGTACAGATTGTATAATCAGATCTCATTCTGATGCTAAACAAAATTATTTTCACTGCGCCATTACAAAAATATCAGATATATTTGCTATACAGACAAGAACTGGAACACATTAGTTTTTCCATGGATTTTAATCACTCCCTAACTTTTACCATCCTGACCTGTGTTTTTCTGTATATAGAAAAATTTCTGGTTTCTGGGACATGCTAGAAGTCTCTGTATCTCCAAATGCGCTGTAGTACTCCTGCTCATTAAGTAGCTAACATTGAAAGTCATAGAGTTTAAAGCAGATGACGAATAGAAACTTTTCTCTATCCATAGCCACAAACCTCAGCCTGTCTGCAGGTGAAACCATCTACTATACAAGAAGATACACACACATAAGTCAAAATCCCTGGTTTCCACTTACCAGGATCTTTTTACGTTAAAAAGAGAGATGTTTTTGGCAATTTTATTAAATACTCTGTGGGTGCAAGCATGAGAGTACCAAGAATATGTGTTTTGAACTTTTCTAAAGTCTCTAAAAAGCTGTTGGGGTTTTTTTGGGGTTTTTTTGGCATTGAAGTTTGTTTCTTCCAGAACATGTTAAGTGTAATACCAGGGAAGAAAGCACAGGCTGCCTGGTCTCTACATCACTTTCTGGAGCTACTATACACACCTTCAGGTACATAAATCACTTTGGTGAACCAATGTTTCTGCAGTGTGGCCATAAATGCAGTAGTCTGCAGATGAAGTAAGAGATGCACATTGAATGCAGAAAATTCATCATGTGGTGCCTTCACTAAAGCTCCATAGTGGAGACGGACAGATTTAATTTTTTTTCTTTTCCTGAAGAGTGAATGGGATCTGATTTTCCTTCAATTTATGCTGGTGTAAACTAAGGGGAAGTCTATTAATGTTAATGGGTTTTCATTTACGTTGTTGTGTAATGAATGGAAGGAATTATTCCATGGCTCATCATCCTGCAGAATTTCACTGGAAACTTGATCCAAATACACATACAGGTTCAGCTTGACTCACTGACACTGTCTTTCAAGGTAATTTGGTATCTTAATTGTCAAATTCAGACCATTATACATCTTATACATGAGAATAAACTTGAGAACCTAAGTCAACACTAAAAGTAGTAATACAAATAGAGGAAAAATGAAAATATAGTTCAATTACACTTAAATAGAATGCTAGTGTTACATTTTCTCCTTCAGAAAGTAAAATGTTGTGGAGAAAGACTCATGAGTTGTGGATGTATGAGTCATGGCAATATACAATCTCAAAGACGGTGTGAAAAAAATCAGGTTGGCTTTGTTGACAATTTATTTTGGGAAAACCTTTGCAAATAACTTTCACAAAGACATAATGACTGCTCTACCACTTGAAGAATGAGATGATTTGTTCTGAATTTGCTTTATTTAAAAGCTGTAAAATAAAACAAAACAAAGCAAACAGCTGATTGTTACACTTGTCCCAGAACAGTCCTGCAGATTTCATTCCAATTTGGAATGCCAGTGAATTTATAAATCCTTGACTAATGATTTTGCAAAATGACTGCTTTTATTTGATTTGCTTTTTTATGACTTTCAGACTCAAATATTCAAAAAAATTAATTCTTTGGAGAGTTAAGACTTGGGGCTTGAATAGATTTGGAGGACAGAAGACAGCACTATGGATATTTTGACTAACGTGCTCTGTAACAAAGCGCTATGCAGTTTCTGCATCAGGCCCATGCCAAAATTCCTTCTTGAATAAAAGCCTCTCTTCTAGAATATCCAGGGAATGGAGAATCAAGATCTTTCTGGATTATTTTTTTTTCCTCAACATAAGCTATTATTGTCACTAAGGTGTACTTAGTGTTTCTGTTATGTATCCTTGTTGGCCTGTTTTGGAATAGCTTCTCAATGATCTCTCGTGCTGTTTAGCTTTCCCATTCATCTCATCGTGTCCCTGAAGATTTTCAATTCTAGCAAAAACCAGGAGAACATTACCAAATCTCACACTTGAGCAGTGTACTTTCTCTCAATTGCAAATTTCATTTGGCAGACTCAAAATTCATCCTCTTCAATTTAGACCCTTCCAATTTCTGTGGAGTTGTTCATATGAGTACTTGCCATTTACTACTTCATATTTTAAGACATGGGAAAATTTTACCAAGAGCATTTGGTATGTCTTATTTCCAAGCATTAAACAGCTATCCAGTTTTTCCCTGAAAACATGTTCCTCTTTAAAGTCACTATCAAAGTCCCCCAATAAAATTTCTCTTAGATAAAGCCTCAGTTGACAATGCCCTTATTAAACACTATAGTATGGACTACAACAAAATTTAACTGTCTGAAATGGCAGCCTCTTTTACAGGCTATGTCCAAAAGATCTTACAAAATTCTACAACCAAATTTATATACAATATCAGTTTTTCTGCCTTGGCTAAACCCAGTAATTTGCAAGCTTGAAAACACTTGGTACAGCAAAGCCCATGGCTACTCATGGAGAAGACATGGGATTCAAGCACATCCCACTCTTAAAGAAGCAAAAGCCACAATATATAGTTCATCTGCTGCTGTAGCTATCACATCAAAAGCTGGGATCCACAAATGTCCCAATTTGTTTTTGTTATAAAATTTTTAATGAGAAATCCAACTATAACAATTGTATTTAATTTGGATACAAGGTATCATTTCTACTGTTCAATAAAACAATTGATTCTAATAAATTGTGCTTGAGGTTTCTTCATTTTAAAAGAAAAGGATAATTCATCATAACTAGGTCAATTTTTTTCTTATTATGAAATTCAGTAAGTGTGGAAAAAGGCATTTTCACTAGCACTGAACCAACCCAGGACATAAGAGGCATCCGTACAGTTAAGCATATTTGTGGCAAGATGATCCCCAACACTGTGTGACCCCAGAGGGGCTGGTGGAGGGCAACAAGGCACAGGCAAACAACTTTGTGTAGTCCTGGGTCAAATTTTAGTGTCCCTCAGCAGTGAGTTAAAGAAAGAAGAATTACAACAGTTAAAAAAACCCTTCCTTTCCCATTGTTTTAAAGTATTGAGACAAGCGCACTGATCTTTCCAAAAAGACCATCCAATTGTCCAAAAAAAGGCCATGTGGTTCTGACACAGAGCAGAGAACAGGCAGAGTGATGGAAGTTGGAAGGACCTGCAAAGAGCAACTCCAAGGTAGAGCTGCTCTGCAAGTGACTGAACCAATATGTCTCACCATATGTGAACAGAAGTCATGAATATAAAAGGTAAATTGGATCAACAGAAGGTATCTGTCTCTTTATTTTTTCTGTATGTTCTTTTCTGAAGGTTTGTTACATTCTGCTGTGTGAGTTCACAGAACTGAAGCAACTAGATGCCCTAAAATCAAGGAATACTTCCTATAGGCTTCAAGGAGATTTTCATCAAGATTCAAAATAAATAAAACCTATGACCTGTAAAATCTCCTAACTTTCTCAATACAAGGATCTGTATTAGAATCACAATTGATTAGGTGATGCCCCTGTGATTTTGATTGCAAACCCATTTAGCCCACTAGCAAGTCTCCAAAAAAGGCTGTCAAAGAACCTTTAGGGCAAAAATTTTGGTAAGTAAGACAAACAGGGGATGACTTTCCCTCTAATATCTAGTCTCTGCCAAGAACCATACTTTCTTAAAAGCCTTGAAATAATCTGATCTTAAATTTCTGTCAGCATCTATATTCCAGGCAATTATGTGTAGCAGCAGGCGTTGATGGTCTAGTGCTGCTCCCTTCCTAAGAACTGTCTCTGTGGAAGGAGCCACATCAGGCAGGCCAGCACCCACACACACAGGCAGGCAGGCAAGCACACCACTTGCTGCATGCACACTACCACTGAGTCAACAATGAGAGTGGGAAGGGTCTTTGTGTGGATTTCCAGTGGCTGTTTACTTCCCACACACTGAGAAGCCACAGACACAAAGACAAGGAACACCTGAGGGTCCAGGTTTAAATAGGGGGTAGCAAGGCAGAACAGGGGCCAGCGTCCAATGGGCTGAGGGCACAGGGTTGGTACAAAGGTGGGGTAAAGGGTAAAAGCCCATAGGGTAGCAGGGAAGGGAGAACATTCTAGGGTGATACCATATAAGGTAACAAGGAGGTTGAACTTGGAGGATAAGGGTGACATAACTGAGTAAACCAATAGAACTTCAAAGATTTGCATGTGCCTATGAAGGCCCATGGGAAAGGCACTTATGTCACCCTAACTTAAGTGGGGGTTTCCCTCTGACTTCTCTGCCCTTTCAGGACTAGTGGAGTTGCGTCCCTGGCAGGCTTACAAGCCTCCTCAATTATGTTTTTTTATTATTCATTGGTTCATTGATTGCATGTAGTCCCCTGTCCATTGAAACTCCCAGGTCCAAATGAAAGAGATTTAGGAAGGCTGATATGTAGGTTCTAGTATGAAAGTGTCATGTACTTCTCAGGGCCTTTTCACTTTTCTTCTCCCTTTGTGTCTGGGATTCCAAATCTGGAGGGCTTTATTTCTTCCCTCTCTTTTATCTCACCAAAAAAAGAAAAAGAAAGCTTCTCCAAAACACCCTTTCCTCTTCACAAACATGTCTAGTACCTACCATTATCAGCTACATCACCTGTATGCCTGGATTGTTTCCACGAGTTAGTATTGCCATGAAAATGTAAAAGGAGAAGCAGGGGCTCTTCTTCTATGTATTTGGAGTACATAATTCAGAACGGCATGTAATTTTCAAGGTAGCAGCCTTTAATTGGCATAATATATGCTTAATGAACCAGAGTTACTTTTTTTGTTGTCTTTTTGTTTTGTTACAGGCATAAGCTAAGATTTGGTTTGCATCTAGAAAGACAAAGTGAAGCTTCAAGTTTTTATATCTCTGGAATAGTTTAATGGACAATATAATGCTTCAATTTAATTAATTTAGCCTCCTTAATCAGAATGAGGTAGTACAGGCCAAATCTTCAACTGACATACTTTAGCATAAATTGACTAAATCCAGTACTTTCAGATTAAATAATTGCAGAGATGTAGAAGAAACTGAAGAATATTTATAGAAGCTACCCATAGGGATATGGTTGCATACACAAATAAAACTAATAATACAAAAGCATATAAATCTCTATAGTGTGCACTCCATTTTTGTGAGGAGGAATACATAACTAGAGGAAAAACTCACAGGCATCCTTTTTTGTCTCACATGTTAATCATCTTAGATCTGATTCTTTCAAAACGTGTGAGCTTTCTCTCATCCCTCTCCCAAAAGAATATTATAGAGCAAATCACCTCTGATTTTGCCTGGGAGAAGTGGAAAGATTTAAAAGTGTGGGTAGACAGCACAAACAAGATAAATTCAGAGTCACCATTCTGAGAATTTTTAACCCAACCCAGGAGACTCCGAAGTCCTAAAATTGAGACAGCCCCAATAGCAGTTAATAAAGTGTTCTATAAATGTGCACACTTTTAAAGCTCAATACTTGACTATCTATTTCAAAGTTAAATTTATAAAGAGAACAGAGATTTATTTGTGGGACAGTTTTATGTGAATACACTTTTCCCCCTGTTCACATGGGAACAAGGATATTTGATGCTCATATTGTCCACCACTGACTGCTTTGCTTTACAAGTTTCAGACATCCAAGCTGAACCAACAATGTACTGATGCAAAGAAAAGCCAGCAATCAAAAAAACCAGACTAAAGACAATTATCACATTGAAAACTGTTTGAGCAGGATATTTGAGTGAGGTCTTGTAAACAGTAGAAAAATCCAAAATATAATCACCCTGCAACCAAAAAAGAGTTTCTATGAACTTACTGATCCTCAAGAAATTTGTCGCATTTTATTACCACATTTCAGATGTATCCTTACTTAATAGGTACCATGGCAACTCTAAGGAGATATGACCTCTCCAAAATCCTTGTCTGGATCAGATCACCAACTGCTTTCATCTTTCTTCTTTCTCATCTGAAATCTAAGCATAGCACAGTAGGACAGAGAACTCCTATCAGCAAAGCCAGCTCTTTTTCTTCTAATGCTTCCTGGGATATTAACATGCCTTAGCACAAGAGGAGAGATTGCTCCCTGCTTTCATTGGGTTTGTTGTCTCTATACATGACAGACTTGGACAAGTTAATGCAGAGATCAAAAGATCAACTTCACCTTTGGTCTCTTTGGTGGCTTGTGCTTCAGCTGACTGACCAGACCAAACCCTCCAGTAATGAAATACTCAGCCACTGGGCCAATGCTTTATCTCTTACATACTATGCAAACAAGTATCTGGAGCAGTGTGGAAATGTAGACCGGATTGAATCTTCCACATTCCAACCTTTTTTATCTTTGTCCTTGAAATCATCCTCCACACTGGACATGTATTTATTCTTTTCTTTAATGAAGCCAGTGATGGAAATTGTTTACTACCTACTAATCAATCTTATTCATGTGTAATGCTTGAAGTGGAAAATGTTGTAGCAAATGATACTTAAATGTGTGATATTAATGTAAGTATTAAGTTGATCTAGTTGAATGGGAATGCTGTCTTATGTGAATTAACTTTGGTAAAAACCTACACAAAATGTCAAGGTTACCTACCTAAATTTAAGCACATGCATCCATATTTTCAATCCCTGGTAAACATCCTCTGCTCAGCTCACTCTGGCATCAATCTGCTACATCAAAAGTATCCATAAAATTAATGAGAACTGAAGCTACACAGCAGATTGGGGCACAGGTACAGGTACAACTCACAGTTCATAGAGAAACACAGTTTTCAGGCTTAAACTCTTGGAGTGAGTTGAGTGAGACATTCATATGGGGTATTTTTGGGGGGCCTTACTTCAGCTGGAAAATTATGACTTAGGTGAGCACCTATGCTAAATAGTCCACTGCAAATGTGGTTAACAAGCGTGATCTAGAGTGAGGGAAAATCAAACTCAGTCTATTCCTGGTATTTCACCCATTTCATTCCACTTGAAACTGTCTTTTAATTATATCTTATTTTCCATTTTAAGATATATGTAGCTTGTGTTTAATACATTCTTGCCTTCTTATGAGCATCGTTTCTCACTACACCTCTCAGGTGCAAATGCCATATATTTGGACCAGGAAAACTCCAAACATTTGATGATTAGTATGCATATTCACACATTTGGTAACAACTACTGCAGTAGGAATGGAATTGACTTTTTTAGTAATTGAAATGCATAGTCCTAAATTTTTAATGATTTAAACATCTACCTCTGCCCCAACAGTAAAACATTATAGGTCAGCCTAACCTGCAGATTATACTACTGTTATGGCATTGATTTGCCATTGTCGTTGCAAGATTCAGTTTTAAAGAGAAAGAAAGAGGACAATACCAGAATTATTAAGGAAGAAAGCTTCTTCTTTTGGGCACAGAACTTGTTGATGTTGTCCTTGCTGGTTTCAAAAAAGAGGCCAAAAAAACTTTCTACACTAAAACATTGAAATATGGACCTGGCTTTTATTCTGTGCCCTCCAACCCTAGGAAATGTTTAGAGTATACATTGATCCCCACAATGATTAAGTGAAAACATTCTCCTTGTGGTCTACCACACATAAGTTACTCCTTACTACAACCCTCAGACTAATGTGTAAGTCAGGAGAAAGAAAAGAACCAAAAAGTTAGAGAACAGTTCTGGTAAGGACTTCAGGGAATATGAAGTCTTTACAGTAAATAAATAACAGTATTTATTTCCTTTTTTTTTCGGTTTGTTTGGGTTTTGTTATTTTTTTTTTTTCCAGATGGGAAATTTGTAGCTGACTTGTTGGAGCAGACTTTAATACCATCCTTCCAGATCTCAGATGAGGGCTCTGAAAATTCTGGCTATGGACAATTCTGGTCCTTCTCATGAATTTCTCTTGTATAAGATTCTGATACTTATGACCTGACATTTTCTAGCCTTATATTAATTCACAGGCAACTAGCCAGCACACAGTGCATCAATAAAACTGGGATGCTAAGGCTGCTAGAGCGTTTTACCTTCCTTACAAAAACTCAGCACATTTTTTCACTCTCATATAGTTAACCGATCATAAAATCTGTGTTCCTGGTATCAGACATATCAGGGGTTCTTTTAACTCTGGCCTGGTTGGCATGTTGTCATCATACAAAAGATTTAAGGGTTTGTGCATCCTTGGCATAGGGGATAAGAATTCCAGTATTTGACAACAGAATTCAGACATTTAGTACACAGGACAAAAGTTCAGATTTAAAGAGGGAAAGGCATGCAGTACGCCATCTGGATCATAAAGAGGTTTAAAAAATTTGCTCTCTAAGTGGTTGCTCAAGAAAAAAAATATGAATGCTGGCAGAAGAGGAAAGGATATTATAATATGGGAGAGAGCAGGCAGAGAGTCTTCACCCAACAGAGGCCAGAAGACTCCTCATCTGAACAGTGCAGTCAGACTTCAGGGGCAGAGAAAATAGGTCTTTTCCTAGGGACTCAAGTTAGATGGTATACCAATTGCTGTAATTTAGAAAGGCCCCAGTTTACTGCATTGAAAGTAAGATCAGAGAAAAAGATTGACTCTGAAAGAAACCAGAACTGGAGACAGATACAGGTTTATAAGCCTAATTTATTTCCAACTCAATTTGTATTTTCCCTACCCTTTAAGAAGTTTGCTTTTCTAGTTTACATTTGATCTCAGTGACTAGAAACCTCACTTTTAAAAAGGTGCAGGAAATCTAGCTCAAAGCTACAGGCTCCTGGAGGATCATAGCAGTGACACTTTTTACTTCAAAAAAAAAAAATATCTATAGGCCAGTGCTATTTATGCCAAACAAATCTGAACCACTGTAGAAGGGTGCTTCTGTTCTGCTTATTACTGTGAAAACATCTTTCAATTACAATGAATTTGCTTTATTGCTAACTATTCTAAAACAGGAGCTGAGCCTAATTAAAGGGAAAAAACCAATTTTTTTCTACTTGGATTCTACTAAATTCTAACATTATCTCGGAAATGGACCATATTTACCAGATCAATACATATTATCTTCATGTATATGTTAATGGATAAGCATAACAATGTTATTAAGAAATAAGCAATGATGCTTTTGCCACTGTAGATATCATATCTCTTTAAATTAGACAAAGCCAGAAACAGAATAAAATTAGTCTTTTTCTTTGCCTCAAATCTCTTACATATACCAGTTCTCACTGAAACAAAGTAATAATACTAATATTCAAACCAGCAGACTTAACCAATATGAAAAGCAGCCTATAAATATGTTCATAATGCATAAACAAAAAATGTTAAATTATTATAAAACTATATATATATATATATGTGTGTATATATATGTATATATATATATAACTCTTTCCATGGTGATATTTTGCCTAATATCCAATCTAAAGCTTCCCTGGCATAACTTGAGGTAAGTTCCTCTTATCCTGTCACCTGACAGGTGAGACTGATCCCTACCTCAGGGAACAGCCTCATTCCAGGTAGTTGTGGAGAGCAATGAGGCTTCCCCTCTGCCTCCCTTTCTCCAGACTGAATAACCCAAACTGTCTCAGTCACTTGTCTTCAGACCTGTGCTCCAGACCCTTGCCCAGCTCCGTTGCTCTTCTCTGGACATGTTCCAGCCCCACAATGTCCTTCTTGCTGTGAGGAGCTCAGAACTGAACACAGGATTTGAGGCGCTATGTGACCAGTGTCCAGTACAGGGGGACAGTCACTGCCCTGCTCCTGCTGGCCACAATGAGCCAGAATGTTACTGGCCTTTTTGGGTCACCTGGGCACAGCTGGCTCATGTTCAGCTGCTACCACCCAGCAATCCCTGGTCTTTTCCCAGCAGGCTTTCCAGCCACTCTGACCCCAGCCTGTAGTGGTTCCTGGGGTTGTTGTGACCCAAGTGCAGGACCTGGCACATCACCTTTTTTAACCTGGGTCTATCGATCCAGCCTGTCCAAATTCCTCTGGAGACCCTTCCTACCCATCCAGCAATTCAACACTCACACCCAGCTTGGTGTGCTATACAAACTGAGGGTTTCAACAGCCTCTTTGTCCAGATTGTTGACAAAGATATTAAACAGATATAAACCAAGCCCTGGGGAACACCACTTGTGACCAGCTGCCAGCTGGGTTTAACTCTATTCACCACCACTCCCTGGACTCAGCCACCCTGACAGTTTTTCACACTCAGTAAATCACTGGAAACTGGAATCTTTTGGATGAACCTTCCTATTCTGATTGACAGGAGGTACCTCAACTTCTCTACTGTCTTATTGACCAGGAATTCAGCACCAGGGTGAATTTTGTTTCAGACCACTGGTATGAAACAAAAACTATAAAAAGGAATTATTCCTCCATTATTTTTATAGTTGCTTTAAAATTTCCGTGCCAAAGTCATTATCCAGGACAAGTACAGGTGGGCAGGATCCTACCTTGAATTTATGAAAAAAAAAAAAAAAAACCCGAGAGAAGCATCTTTCTTCTACTGTGTTATGGACAGAAAAGCAGTAGCTTACTGTCCCACCTTTTTCCTGAAATTGGCCCATGAAAAAACTACATTGAGTCCAAGAACTGGGAAGATAGAGAAAAATCACAGTGCCAAAGAAAAATCAACCTGCAGGTTTCAGACTAGTGTAACAGCACCTCTCAGTTTTTGTCCTTGCACAAAAAATTTGCACCAAATCAATTGAAAATGGAGAATTTTAAACTTTAATTTGAACTGAAATAAGTCCCTACAAATGCAATGTTTGAAATTGTCATGTGACTCTTTGGTTTAATAAAGTGAGATACTGAGTTCAGCTTAGTCAATATTTTATTTATTTTGATCTAAATTCCTGAAGGCATCTCTAGAGCATGTTCAGCACCTAATATGCTATTAAAAGTGCATTTTAAAATTAAACAGCACAAATCAATTGATTCAAGAGGAACTCACCCAGCTACCTATTGAAAACTCCTTTTCCTTTTTGCATTTCAGAAATGAACCTTTGACTAAGAAAGAGACTTTGCAGCAGATCAGAAACTCAGTGAAACCAACTCTAAGACAGATGTGTCAGCAACAATTTAATTCAAGTTAATTAGGAAATAGAAAACCAAAATGGTCTCAACTGATCTAGTTAAACTTGTGTATTATGCTTTTGAGAGCAAATGTATGTAGGATAGGATAATATTCCAACTTTGTTGCTGAGATGCAAGTGGCTTTTAGATAATGTGCAGCCAACTAATGAATAGTTGTGCTTATCAGAGAATTTAATTTGGCTCTAATGATATCATTCCAACTAAATAGATAATTTGCTTTACATATGAGCTTGATATTGTAAAACACTATAGCTACTACTGCATGAATATATTACTAGGAAACACAGGGTTTCTAATTACCCATATTAATTATGCCTCCATAGTCAAAGAGAATGCATAAGTTAAAAGAATGAATTACAAAAACCTGCACTTTATCTCTGGCTTAATAATAATAATACAATATAAACACTTATTCTCGCTGTAATTTTTTTTCTTTGTATGGTACTATCTTACTATTAACCTAAATCCTGAGAGCACCTTGAACATCAGGAAACAGGAGAAATAATCTCTTGCTTCTCAGTACTCATGACAGAGGACTGTTTTGATACTGCCTTTTGTGCAATCAGACTTCACATGGGATAGTTCCTTCCCTATAAGATTAGCTATATGAAGATAAAAATAGAAGGGTCTCCAAAAGAGCTAATTCACTCAGCTATTGCTCCAAGAGGTGATTTCTCTCCTTGCACAACTGCTCTACATTACCTGAGCATCTTCTGCAGATTTCAGTGGAGGGAAGCTTCTTATATTATTTTTTTCCTCATTTTCCATTATTCTTCAAGGATTTGGAGACCTAGGTGCCATTGACTTCATGCAAGTCTCCAAGCCCCTTAGGCAGTTGTGAAGATTCCCATTCTACACAGCAGAAATAATAACAACTATACCTGGTCTGCAGAAAATTAATCAGTCCTGAGTACACCAAAATGATCCATTGCCTTTCCACTGACACTTATTTAAATTTTAATCTTGCAGCCCAACTTAAACAAGAGATAACTGTTGCTTGTACCACTCAGGAAGGACAGCAATACACAAATTTTTACATGGACAGTGCAGTCAAGCTTCTCAGAACCTCTGTGGGGTAAATAACTAGGAACGCTCCGTGTGCACTGCTGGGAGAAGGCCAAGGCTCTTCATGCATATTAAATATTTACATCAAAGAGAAGTATCCCACTAGAGTGATACACTATTCTATTACACTTCAACACGTGATTTTTAGCTTTTCAGTCTCATTCACTGCAGGATAAAAAATATATTTACTCTATGGACAACCATCCCAACAATTATGACTCAGACTTTGGGTACATGTTACAAATTCTTCAGTTTAAAGGTAATGTCACAGTTCAAGTGTTTTAATAAAGAGGACTGAAACCATGAAAAGTGTTACACTGAACAATGAAACTACAGTAGAGGTTTTAGGACTGGTGCCTTTTTTCACCAAGAAGATATAACACAAGTCAGAAATCTGTGACAAATAGGCAGTAAGAACAATTTGTTGTGGAGCTACTATCATGTCATAAGAGAAGGTCTTCAGCAGGACTGGATATTGTGTGCAAATTGAAGCAAAGATTTTTTTTTTTCCATGAGGTTGGTAATAAAAACTTAAAAAACAAAACAAAAACAAGCAAACACCACCACCTCCCCCCCGCAACAAATTTCTTTCTTTTCGAATACCAGTAGTTGCAAGTTAAGAATCTTGAATTACATTTACAATTTTTTTTTTTTAAACCATCCTTTTCCTAACTTCTATTTAGCGGCTAAACCTTTAAGCTGGAGTACACTGTGAGGATGTTAAGAGGGACTTGATAATTAGGCGATCTCATTAATGCCATAGAAAGGTTTGCAAGCAAAATATTTTCACATCATAGTTGAAAGCATCAGCAGATTGCCACTTGAGATAGCAAGGAATATTTCTGCATGTCTTCAGAAAGAAAAAGCAGGTTCAGCACCTCTTTTAAGCATTCACCCCATGTAAGAAGGAGAGTGTGACATCTTATTTAGCAGAATAACTCTAGAGAATGAAGCCAATTTTTAGGTATTCTTTTGAAACAAAGTCATCTTCAGAGGACAGACATGTCAGCAATAGGGTTAATCACCACAAATTGTTGTTTTTTTCCCTGATTTAGCAGGACACCTTGAACACAATCACTGAGAATACCATGTATGTTTTTAAAGCCATTGTGCAATATGATAGTCAACTGATAGGAAGCTTATATCTAAGCAAGTTCTACGTCATATTTAAATTCAACTCTCATCACACAAGAGGATTTAGTGAAAGTTCTGCCACCAGATTCATCTAAACCCAGCAGTTAGCACAGAAACTTATTACAAGCATGCAGCTTTCTTCGTCAGGAAGCGTTCTGGTGTCTCCCTTGAGCCTTTGGCCCCTTTTCTTCCCTCCAGCTGATTTCTTAATATAGGAGGTCTCTTCAAGTTCTCTCATGGTCTATTTAAACCTCTGAGAAAATAGGCAATGTCACTAATCACAATAGGGGACTAAAAAAGCCAAATAAAACTATGGGCTGGCAAGCACAGATGAAGAAAGTTAAACTAGATCAGCCTGTTGCAATAAAGACTATGTGTGGATAGCAATTTCCTGGCCTCTCCATAAAAGAATGAGGATTTATAAACCAATGCAAGAAAAGGCATATGGGCTCTAAATATTTTCTAAGTCTAATATACAAGGTTTACACCAGAAATCTTGGCTACACTGAGAGAATCAGTATAAGCAAATTATTTCTTTCAGAAGTCTCTGTGCACCAGCACAATGACAGAGGAAAGTTTGCCCGAGCTTTCACTCCCACTCAACTGAAGGTGATGTTAAAAATACTGTCAAAATGAACCACTCACCATCAGTCTTCAAACCTGAACCACAATTCATAGAAAGAACACTTAAGGAGCTACAGGGATGGGGTCTCCAGGAAAACAAACAAACAAACAAACAAACAAACAAAGCACCCCACTCCAGAAAAGTAGATTAGTAACCTGCAATACACAAATGGGCAGTGGCTGAAAGAGTCAGATACTTTGTTTTGCTGTAGACAAGAAAACAGAGTCTTCACCATGAAGAAGATAAAGTTCCTTTGACAGTAGATGAGAAGCTTTAGGCACCTAAAAATCCCATCTATTATTTGTACACTCAGACAAAGTTTCAGCATTCATTATAATGCTGTTAAACAGCCATTATAATCTCCCAATTTCAAAATTGCCAAGCCATTGGAAAGTCCTAGCTTTCTCAAATTGTGTTTGTTACCAAACAGAAATTTCCAACAGAAATTTCAAATTCTCCAAGAAAATCCAGTAAGACCAGTAAAACCCTTTCCTTAAAATATTCTCTCTTCCAAAGGCTGAATAAAAGAATTGGGGTATGTCACTATAGCAGCTCTGTAGAACATGAGGACTTTATCTACGTAATAGAAAGAAAAAGTAAAAATCTTCATCTCTTCAGGTATATGAGTTACCAAGAAGATTTGCACTTTATCTTTAGGAGTGGAGGGAAAACTTCATGCAGTTGCTACTCTTAGCCTGAATACACATATAGGATAAAAAACCTGAAAAGTGTTATATACAAATGTTCTAGCACGTAATTGGTTTGGAATAAGCTCATTCACATGCAAAACCAAGGGTGACAGGTACAAATCATGAATGTGTTGCACACCTAAACCTCAGAAATCTGAGTATGAGAGCCACATGCATGCATATGGACAGCATCAGCAGCAGAAAATGCAGCCATAAGGAGGCATAAATCTGTCTATAAAAGGGAGGTTAATTAGACACTTGGGAATGATAAATAGCAGATCACACACAATTACTGGATGAAGAGAAAAAAAAAGGACTAAAAGTGTTCAACTGGAAAAAGCCCAAATTAAAGTGAAAACAGTTTAAATGCTAAAAGAATGAAGATCAAACACAAAGTCATATCCTTTGGGTAAAGAAGGGATAAAAAGTTAGGGGAGCACTTCAGCTACACTCTTGGGAAGAGATTAGAAAAATTTCTTTGTGCTAGAATTTGCCAAGACAAAACATATCAGATGAACTGTCTAAAAGAAGAGGATGCACCAATGAAGAATGTTATGCAAGTGAACATTGATACAAGAGGTTATAACATTTTTTGATTTTGATATGGAACATAAAAATGTAAAGAGATAATAATAGGAAAAAAGCTTATCTAGGAAGAGAATAAAATGAGACAAGCTTAATTGTGAAGTAAAAGAAAAGCAAAATGACATGGTCAGGCAAGGAAAATGACAATATAAAATAGGAACAGAACAGTTACCAATGTGATTAACCATGATGACAAGTCCTAAGACATCTTCAAAGAGAAGTCAGGTTATAAACAGAAGGAATTTAAGGGGATGTGTAGCAATTGGTTAGGTATATTTATCTAAGGTAAGAAAAGAAAGGAGAATAAAATATACAAGTCTCCCCTGTTGCAAAGCCTCTGCATAATACAGAGAAAGAATAATTCCTTGACTATGTCTCTCTCTAGACAAGTTGTTCAACCAGACCAAAAAATGAACAAACTACTTGAGAAAATGTCCCTCCAATGTGGAAGAATGATGGAAAATCCATTCCAGCCTTGTTTAACATTTCCCATGTACAGTCAAGTAATGATGTGCTAATTGCACCCTTGTGAAATATCAACCAAAAAAGAAAAAGAGAGGGTTTTTTGGTAAGACAAACTATCAATTCATCAAAAATTAAAATGTACTGTTTATTTATTTATTGTTATTTAAATTGATATCCGATCACCATTAGTTACAGAAAATGGTTCTGCAGGATATCTTGAAGAAATTCCTTTTGAAGTAATACAGGTTATTGTTCATTAATGCATCTTTCTGATCATGCAGATAAGATTGATACTTGGCAATTTGGGTTTTGTTGTTTTGTTTGGTTTTTTTTCATTTTTTCCCCTTTCCCTTCCCTGTACTTTTTTTCTAGAAGCTGATGCACCAGTTACCATGGTCAATTGAATTACCAGGTGATCAACAGGAATTTATCAGAGTTCATATAATTATTTCCTAATCTCCCTCAAGGAGCTGCTAGTATTTTATGTATTTCTGTTCTAACACAGTGGCATAACTTCTGTGTAAACTCTTCACATGCAGTACACTTCTATCTCCTTTCCACATCTACGATCTTCCATTCTCATACTTGCCAGTGTGTCTTTCTGAGCCTTACTCCAGACAGATTTTCCTTAAGTTTTTTCCTGTGTGTTAGTTCTATTTTAAAAAATCAATCCTATATAACCTTTGTGCTACACCTAAAGCAGATTCTGGTGCTAATATTTGACCTCCCGAACCTGCTTAAGTGACATAAAATGCCAAATATGTGACAGACAACTGATAATACTGACAATTCTAGCCTCCCCTCCTTTTTTTTAACTTCTAAAATAAAAAATTTTATGGCTTTTCTTAATCACAGTGTAAAGTTCACAGCTCCATATTTCATCACCTTATCACCTTGCAGAAGGAATAGACACATCTATGCTCACTGAAGTGAGATTATGAAATTATAATCCTGTTTTTGGTTCTTTGCCAGAGCTCATGCGAATTCAGCTTGTACTACACACAGAATGATCAAATGTATGCTATTTTGTAACATGGATGTGAACTGACAACTGACCTACTTCTGTCCCAGGGGCTGAAAATTTTGAATTTACCTCCCACTGTGGAACACCAAAATGGTTAAAGAAAGTAGAAAATGTTTTTGAAGCACAGTTAACACCAACTTTGTAATCTTTATTATCTAAGAGTACTTTTTCAGCTCTTTAAGAAGTGCAGAACAAGACACAAACAATGAATTAGCAAGATGGGAGTACCACCAATGTCTTCTGTGGTACACAGTGTGGACAGTCTTTCTACACTTTCCAAGACATGAAAAATGGGAATTGGAAATCTAAAACTAGAAGGTATGAAGCAATAGTGAACAGAATTTTACAAGAGACTGATACAGCAAGAGGAGAAACAATACAAATCCTGAAAACAGATGAAAACAGTACTAGTTATTGTCCATTATTGATATACTGTATTCTGCAGTTCAAGAGAGCAAAGCTATGGACTTATTTAAAGTGATAGAAGTAACCAAGGACAGAAATTTCACATGTAACTTAAGACTTTTAGTCTCATCAGGGAAAAAGGGAAATGTGATTGTCTCAAACCAGAGAAGAAGCAGAGCTTCAGGACAAACCAACTCCAAAGTCATTTAAAAAATAAAAAGCTTAACTTATAAGTAAGCAAATACAACTAAGATTTTAGAATATTTAACAAGAATTAATTTATTAAGAGATAGGGACAATTAGCCATTTTGGTCAATTTGAACTTGTCAGAAACTTTATTTAAGCAATTGATTCCAGAATAACATTTTCGGAGGTAGCAAGAATTTGTACAAAATGTTTTTATTACTTAGGAGTTCAGGATACAGATCAGATTCATCAGCAGGGCAAGGGATAGAACATTTGACTCTGCTGCATTGGAGATCATCTGTGTTGAACATATCAAGGAAATTGTGCCAGGGATTAGCTTATATTTAAAGAAGCTCTTTATTTTCTTCATCTCTTTGCTAATGCACACTTAGACTTCTTTCTACAGAAGAGTCTGCTTTATTTCAATTTTTATTATGTGTTTCATTTGTAGTAGATGAATTAAGAAAAACTAAAAAGCATAAACTTCAAACCCCATTGGTACTACATTGAATCCCAACATTTAAATTAGGTTGTCCAACAGTCATTTTTAAGAAATGGTTACATTTAAACAGTTTTATTACTTGAGGTAATTTATTATTTATTATGGTGCTGTATGGTCACCTGATCCATATGAAATGCAATATAAGAGTCAGAATAGAAATAATTGGTACTTCATATTTATTTTCACTACCTTAGTATAATTTAAATGGCATTTTGTGTAGTAGATAATATAAAAAGAGTGAAATAAAATACTGTACAAATATATGTGTATACAGAACAGAGGCAACAGTGATTTTGCTGTCTGCACACAGAGTAACATATTCTGTTAAAACTTTGAAGTACCATTATGTTAAACAAAATGTATTACAATTCAGATATTAAAATGCATTTTCAATTGATTCACATTTCCAATTAAATTTATGGTCAGCAGAGACATAATGATATTATCCACAAAATTGTACCAGATATGATAATAACACCCAACTGCATCTGTGCTGTAAAAAATGTAACAATAGCGCACTATCACTGGTTCTAATTACCTCTTATCCTTTAGAGACTGGCAGGTGGCCAATGAAATGTGGATATAAAATCAGAATATAATCAGATAAAGGAAGATGAAACTGTTATTGGCTTTTATTTATGTAAATTAAGAATTTTACTCAACAGGTTATTTAGTCATCCTGATGAGTGGAAACATTCATTTGGAAGACTAATTATACAGTACTTACAATGATTAGAACACCCAATTGTTTCTTCTGCAAAGAGTAAAATACATCTTGAATTATATTAAGTTAGTGGTGAGAATGAATTTTGTTTATTTCTTTTACAGGAAATCTCCAAAGGAAGCCTAGTACAGACAAAAGCAATTGTCCCAGTGGCGAACCTGTAAGAAATTCTCTCTCATCTAAATTGATTCTCTTTTGCTTTGCCTTTCAGACCTGCTTTGAGTCAATATCTTGCACACAGATGTACTCAACTGCTAGAAACAGTCTTTCAGATGAAGCACAAATGGAGGACCTGATCATTTGCTATATCTTGAGATGGCACGGTTCATCTGAAAGGACAGCAGCGTTTGCTGATATCCCTCTCCACCAGGTTTCCTCAGCTGCTGGGCTAAGCGAATAGCAGACCTATTTCCTACACAAATATTTGAGAGAAATATAAAACAAATTGTGACTTGTACTGTGCCCATGACCATATCACATTTACTTCATATGAGCATGGTTATTTCCCACCACCATTACCCACTAAAAGGACAATTTTCACTTGCATTTTGCCAAAGTGGGAAAAACCTCTATTCCTAAAAGGCTGCGTTGCTTAACTCCATAAGCCACTTAAAGCAGAGTAACAGCATTTCATGATTTATTTAATAGATTAGTACATACTAAACGGTGGTTTGCACAGGTGGGTAATCTACAGGCAATCAATACAACAGGAGTAATTTACAAAGATATTTTGCATGACAAACACCCAAAACCACTGTGCTAGTTCATGTTCATTTCAAAGGGGAAGGATTTAAGCTGCTGACATAACATCCTCTAGCACTGATTATTGTGGGAGATGAGAGAGATGGATAGGTGACTGCAGATAAGAAAAACAAGGAAACAAGCAAAGGCATAAATGAGTCTATTAAAGTTCACTGTGAAAGTTTCCATTGATTTTTGCAAACAAAGTGCTAAAAGACCATAAGTGGTTGCATTAAAAAAAAATCCTAATGAAGTAAGAAAATTTGTTATATTGCCTTGGCTACTGCAAGTAGAATGATCTCCTTTACAGTCTCACCGTCAAGCACAAATCTCAAAAAATCCCACATTACTTTTCACCTTTAGAGTTATATACCACCATATAATGTTATAGTGCAATAATAAACATGACTACAATTACTAAATTATTATTTTTACTGTATTAGTCTTTGTCTTATCAGAGTTGCTTGAATCATAGAAACATAAAGTACCCTGAATTAGAAGGGAACCACAATGATCATCAAATACAGCTCCTGGCTCTGCTCAGGAAAATTTAAAAAAATAACACTAAATCAACAATTCACTTTAAATTTCTTTTTTTTCCTTTTCTAATTTTACTCTTTTTATATAGTAAGTGAGCAGATTTCCAGACAGCTGTTCTCCATTAAACATCCTCCTTTCAATTTGAGAAATAATCTCAGCAAATGTTAGATAGAATATCGGTATATCAGGACTGTTTCTTTTGTCTCTATTTTTTGTAAAGGACCAAAGATGACAGGATTTGGAGTACTCTATGTTGTTTAGAAGAAAGAAAACCCACTTCAGAGCTACAACACTATTGTAGTTCTCTTCATTATGAAAACATTCCCAACTGCTCACTCTGAGCTGAAACTACGTTGATTACAAGGTAAGTGCAGCAGGGTAACCTTAATCTCATGGCTTCAGCAACTACTGCAGGACAAACTGAGTGAATCACTGTTCAATTTTCAATGACTTCTTATCTTGAAGGAAAAGGACAAACATGATGACCTTCTTGAAGTCCTTGTTGCTGAGGTGCTATGCATCAGATATAGGTTTTGGGCCCCAAAGATAAACCTGGACTGGGGCCCTTGGGAAGCCCTAAATTTGGCACCAACAGCTGGCTGTGGCAGGCCCTTGTCTTTGACATCCTGTTATGCAATTTCAGGAGCTCCTGGATTTAGGTGAATTGCTACTGTCCTGTGCAGCCCAATATCTCCTGACTCCTACCACTCAGGCCCACAGTGTGCCTTGCATCTCCCTGTCTTGTCACTCTTATTGCTTGATGGCCAGAGATGGGATCTGTGGTACTGCTTTGTGGAACATGGTGATGACTCCATAAGCTCCTTAGCCACTGCATGCACAGAAGGGAGAAGATATGCACAGCAGAATTATCTCAGAAAAGCCTAGGGGGGCTCTGCTCCCAGGGCAAGGCTTCACGTGCATCTGGCTTTGCAACAGGACTAAGGGGTAGAAATTGAATGGACAGATTTTGACTTGGTTAGTCTCCACAAAGGAGACCACTCTCAAAGTACCAGAGGAATAACTTCAGAAAATATAACAGACCTTGAAATTAGCAGATCAGCAGTGCTTATCTCTCCTCTGAGCACCTTGACGCCACAAAAATACTTGCACACATCCTTTCACCCATGAAAACAATTAAAGAACATAAAGCACATACCAGGAGAGCAGTGTAGAACATTTCCTGAGGAAGCTCCCTGTGTTAGGTGGGAAAGGCAACAGACTGAAGGAGTCTCTCTGGATATGTGTGTGTAAGGTTCCTTTGCCTGGTCCCAGCGTGAGGAGCTTAGAAATACATCAGTACATTCTCTCCTTCAGCAGAGCAATCCTAGGATCCAAGGAGTACAAGCTGGTTGGCTTGGTGGCACATTTCCCTCTCAAGGTCTGCTCTAGATCTCGACGCACTGAGTCCCATGCAAAGACCAGTTGTTCCAGGTCTCTGAAGCATGACCTTCACCTTCCTGAATTCTTACTGTTGCTCCTCACATAGTGTTCTCACATAGTCACAGGATGAACAGATTAACAGACTTCTCCTTCCCCTACCAAGTCCTCTGCCTCTGGAGAAACTCTTTGTTCAAAATTTGAAAGTATCAGCAGGGGATAAGGCTGAAGACAGCACTGGCAGCAAGGCCACAAGACAAGTCCAAGCTGGATTCAGGAAGCAAAGACAGGCACACCTACGCTGTATCTTAGCCAGGACGGCTGGCCCTTGAATGAAATTAAGTAGGGCTCAAGTGTAGAGGTGGGGGGAGGTCTCAAGAGAGAATGATCAGGGCCATTGAAGACAATTAATACCCTTGGTGTCCTGACCAACAGAAGCTTAGCTTCAAAACCACATTACTGCTTTTTTGAAAAACCCCTAGTCTAAATACAGCCTATATATATAGATACATATATATATATATACATATAAAGTCTTAGACTTAATTGATTACAGTTATATGGGGACTAAAAAAAAAAAAAAATAAAGATGTGAATAACTCAAAGGAATAACTCAAAGCCCCTTCTGCAGAATCATTTCATTGAATAATAATCCCATTGGACACTAAAAGCACAATATTTTTCTATTGAACTAACATTCTGCCTCCAAACAGTAACTTTAGGGGAAACAGACTAAAACGGAATGTCAGAGATTTTCCAGCTCAATGGCACAAGACATGCATTGAAATTGCATCCCTGAACTTACATGTTGCTCCTCACAGTAAGAAACAGGCCATCTGATTGCTAAGACTCCCTCTTTGTCTCCTGAAACAACAAGAGAACACAGCAGAACACAGTTTTGAAGCTGCCTAAAAATCATGCCCTTTTCAAATCAAATACACAAAGGACAAAAACAAACTGACATATCATTTTTTGCTATTTTCATTTCTTCCTTGGCAATTTAATATTTTTATATAACAAGAAACAAAATGGGGAGTTAGTCTAAGAAACTATTTGATTTTTTAAACCAGAAGTTTTGTAAATGATTTGAACTGGGTCAAAGTAAGATTTTGTTTCTGAACTCTCAAAATCTATGGGAAAGGTCAGATCAAGATCTCATGTTTTGAAGAGGCTTCTAGATCTCTGAGAGGACAGAAGAAACAATCTAATGTTATCATATCAAAATATTGCCATGTTTAGATACAGATCAAGACCAAAATATTGCAGTCCATATAATGACCATTCAGAAAGATTTTACTGGGATCAACAAAACCTGTGAGACATCTTTTTTAGCCAAAGGACAACATATTCTTTTTCTGAACCACCATCTATTTGAAACACTTTTCCTGCACTTCCCTTTGCCTCAGCAAAATGGGTGTTTTGCTGACACCAAAAGGTAGAAATAAGAAAGGTACTGCATGTCCCTGTGCAAGCACAGAGAGCAGTGATTTGAAACCTGCTTCTTATTTATCCATTTGTTTGAATCTGTGTGAATTGTTTTTATATGTTTGATAGGTAAAAACGAAGGAAAAAAAAGAATAAGCATTCAGTAGGTCAATTATTGATGTAAGAGTCTGAGCAAGCAGAAGCAAAATTCACTATGGTAATTTATCTGCATGAGTCAATGCCTATTGACTGCCTGAAAATAAAGGTCGATCACACTGATAGATTTCAATGCCATAGCTGTGAACATATTTTAATAAACACAGCACAGAAGTGATTTTTGACTCTGTTGGAAAGGACAGATAATCAATATCTTTGTGTCCTTGCTGAGGCTGAACTTTGTACTTGGATTATGTTAATTAAAGACTAAATAAAGTGCTGATGTTTTTATATAATTAATATATGGAGGAAAATAATAAAGTAGTTGGTGGCTTTTGTTGGTTATTTGATGCTGAAATGAGTAAAAAAACCCTATCTAAACCATTTGAAAAAAGCAACGTCTTTTTCACGAGCATCTTCTGTCCCAGATATTATTCCTACTATATTCTCCCTGTAAGAACAAATTCAGCACTTTACACTGCAAACAAACATGGATAAGTGGTTTGGACAATTTGTGGAAGAGCCCAGAAGGTCTGGACTGTTGTTTTTTTTTCAGACAGGTATTCATGTTATGAAGGTCCACTGATGCCTGGATATTTCATCCAGACAGCATTGTTTTGTAAGACACTGGAAGTTTCCTTTTGGAAAGAAGCAAAAGAGCAGAATCCTGGCAACCTGACACTATCTGAATGCTGCCATCCCTTTCCACTTGTTTTCATACCCCACCACTCTGCCTGGCATTGTACAGCTCAGCTGGATGAGGGAGTTAATTCAGTTGAAAACTAACCACTTAAAGAGTAAGGAAGGAGTAGGATGCAAATGGAGCACTCCACTCCCAGTGTGGTCTTTAAAATGTTGGGAGGCTGGGAATAGGATCAGGAAACTAAGCAGGGCTCATCAGCATGGTATAAAACAACTAATAGCTGTAGTGGATACATTCTGAGATGCAAACTGCAAAGGAGAGAGCCTAAATATGTGTCTTATCATGTGTGACTTGCTCTGTGAAATGACTGAGTTTCAATCATTCACCACGACTGGCACAAGTATTTTATTATGCCATTTCACTACTCTACATGCTCATTTCAAGAAAAGCCTAAATTATTCAAGTATTTAATTAAATATCTGGCATTAATATTCCAGCCATACCTTGAAACCACTTATTGAATGGAATTACTAACATTACCATTCATTTAGAGAATAGGTGCATTGTAATAATAAGTGTTAATTTTCTGGAATCATACATGGAACCATATGGGTCCAGTGGTGAGCATAAAAGACTGCACAATGCAATAAATATGTGTAATAGATACAGTTTTACTTCTCTTTTTGAGTTAGCAATTCCAAACAATCAGGATCCAGGTATTTTACATGTTATCTTACATGTTATCTACCTGTATTTTCCTGTTATAAGTAAGACTTCGGCCAGTTTTCAAACTGTTTAGGTGATTTGCTTTATATCAGTAAAATTGTTATTTTCTTTTTTTCATATTTAAAAATAACTTTAATATAGAATAAGCAGTCAATTATGTATATATTTATATATATATATATAAAACCACAGATTCCTAGATTATCCAGATAAACCAGGCTTTCAGAATTGTAATCTCAGTTCTATTCCTACACATGAAAGCACACAGATAATGGCAGGTGCTTGTAAATCTTTGTCTCTCTTCAAACCAACCATTTGGAATGTGCATGCACTTGGATAAGCCTGCATCTTGGTGGTATCCACATACTACTTGACAGTAACCTGGCAGTTAATGTGCCAAACTGCTATTCCTTATGCTGGACAAGCCTTGTTTACACTTACATTATGTTCCCTCCTGGTTTTAGCTATTTTTTCTTTCACTACAAAAAGTTGGTATCTCTTTCTATGGCGCAGGAAAAATTCCTTATAATAAGAAAATATCTACATGAGCAGCTGTCAGAGACATGCAAAATCTTAGTGAATGTGAAAATCAGAAGAATATCAGTTAAGTATTTCTCTTTAATCCTTTTATTCTCCCCTATCTCTTTACTTGAAAGATTTTAGCTTACTTTCTTTCTCTTCTGAATTGAGCCCCTGCACCAATTATCCTTCTAGTGGCTCTATCAGTAAATGAGTTTTATTTCAGCACCTTAAAAAAATGAAGTGATTTCTAGTAACTAATACACATTCCCCTTTCCTCTCAAAATGGATCCAATTTTTACTGAACCATAAACCTGGGTACTATCACTTAAATTGAATGTAACAGGAGAAAATATTTTGTCTGCTGTAATATTTTCTGTGTTAAATTTAGCTGAATTTGACCACTCAGCTCAGTTTAAAATCAAAAATTCAGATTTTCCAAATGTTTTTCACTTTTCTTTTTCAATGGAACTAGAAGTCATATTTGGACTGATTTTATTACTAGTTTACTTTGTTTCTGAAATGAACATAGCAGTCTCAAAACACTTTTTCCTGCACAAGCAGTAATTTCTGCTTTCAAATTAAGATTTTAATACTTGATGCTGTATTTCCCCTAAAGCAGTAAGGTGATAGGTTTTGCAAACACCTGTATTGCATATGAGGTGTAAACCCTTTAGATTCTTAGCATGAGCCTGTTGGGTTAGATATAAGTCTGTGCTTAGGGATGTAAACAAAATCTTAATTGTTTATCTGTTACCTGAATTAAAAAATCAAAGTTTGTGTAGATGCTCCTTAATATTTGCTGTGTCTTGCTTCATTTAAATGACTGTATATATTGTAAAAATGCATAGGAAAGCTTGTACACATACACAAAATCCCTTGTACTTCATCATTTCTGTCATTCCCAATAACTAAAGCTGAGGAAGCACAAAAGAATTCTTAGTTCTCTGACCAGCACTCCCAGCCACTCATGCATGAAAAGGAGATTTCTTATCAGCTAAACAATTTATACCTTCACCTTCCTATCCATCTACTGAATGGGAAAAGAGTATGAGTCAAGTGAACCATTGAATTTCACTATAAATAAAAGGCTTTAGCTGTCTTATAATGTTTTCCCCTCCTTCCCCTCTTCTACCTCTTTACATATTTTTTGCCATATTCTTTTTGAATACGGCAAAAATACCTTTCAAGTGTTTTCCTCTTGTAATAACCCAAACCACCTTAGAGCTCTAATGCCAATCTGTATCTTGCAGCGGCTTCCTGGACATCACAGCAAGTTGGTACATATTGACATAAATATATCTGCAGTCTTGAATCAGTATAAAATGAATCAGTATCAAACAGTATAAAATCAGATTAAAGAGAACTTCTACTGACTTATACCAGTGATAATATTTAGGTGTCACAGTGATACATCAAGGTAAATTGCAATATAAAAACTGGCTATTGATCTGCCAGTCATTAAGGTCAGGCACCTGAGTGTAAATCACTCCAGACCTGTCCTGGCCCACATACCTGGCCCTCCTTCCCATGGGGGTGGCATTTTGGACATCACTCAGCTCTCATTCTGTTGTGGTCATCATCAGATCCCTGTGAGGGCACATAGCCAGTCCTGGGTATCTCAGTTTAGAAGAAAGTTGCCTGTGTGTACTTTTCATAAATCAAGTCTTAAAAGATTTATATATAGTTTTAATCTTTGAGCATTCAGTCCAGTGCAGAAATTCACAAGGTTGTTGCCTCACTCCTGTTTTAGAGGCAAAGCTTCCCCCAGTGAGAGTCCAAAGTGTAAGGTGTTTATTGAACTTTAGATTGAGCAAAGTGGGGAAGTGTCTTAATCTCCCCCTTGAATCCTGGATACTTCAACTGGGCCCAAAAAGACCATGTTATCTTTGTTATTTTCAAAGACATTCTCTGGGAAGATAAAATATGAACCTAAAAAGACGATATAAAGATCAGCTGCACATTCTTAGCAGGATGCAAGAAGTTCAGAGTAACTATTGATATAAAATATTTACCTGATCCCATCTAGTAGCTGCTCAACTGCCCAATGTCCATGAAACCCCAGCAGTTAAAACACACCTCCTCTCTTGTCAGCTGCTCTCTGAGTCCAGGGACTTCCACATTTATCAAGTACTAATATGTCTCTATAAAGCCAACATGCTGTAGGTGAAGAGATATCACCCATCAGCCTGTCAGCCAAGCAAACAAAACCTGGCATACAAGTCCAAGTGAGTTGTGATTCTTTCTTTGTAGAAAGATGTTCAGCAGAACAGAGTACTCTGGTGATGCCACATGTCCCACTCAGAGAGGTGCCAGAAATAACTGCGCTGTTTGAAGTGCTGTGGGCATCAGGGATAAAAAGGAATCTTAAACTGTCTCATGGTGTTAATTAAGTAGGTCTGGACAGGTATTTGCTTTCAAATTATTTTTAGTAGATTTAATAGAACTGGTGGTGGAAAAAGATGGCTTTTCATAAGTCTCTAGATTACACAGGGATTAAAAAAATAAGCCAAAAAAATCTAGACACAAACATCCTAGTTTATATGTCCTGGTACCTCAGTTTGAAATGGAAGTATTTTATTTTCCTGCAATTTCTTGCTTTTTTTCTAGACATTTCAGTATATCAATACTGGAAAAGAAGGCAATGAAAAATATTTCAAAATTGCAATAGTTTGATTGGTACAATGTAGGCTGGAAGATTCCTAAAAAGCCTGGACAACAACTTCATGGAACAGGTCCTAAGGGAGCTGACTTTGAAAGACTCCCTTCTTGATCTACTGCTAACCAGCAGAGTGGATTTCATGAGCAAAGTGGTGGTTGGTGGCTGTCTTGGCCACAGTGGCTGGGCAGTGATTGAGTTGAAAATATCTGTTTACAAGAGGAAAGGCACCAGCAAAGCCTCAACTCTGGACATGAAGAGAGCAGACTTCAGGCTGCTCAGTGAATTAGTGAATGAAGTCCCCTGGTAAAATGCTTTTTGCATCAGTGCTGGTACTTTTTAAACATCACCTCCTAAAGGAACAGAAGCAGAGAATTCCCAAATGTTGTTACTCAAGCAGGCAAGGCAGAAGATTGGCTTGGATGAACAGGAGTCTTGGAAATAAGGCAAAAAAAGAGAGATGTATGTTCAGTGGATGCAAGGTCAGGTGACATGGGAATAATCCAGATGCTTGATACTGTAGGGAGAAAATATGTGCTGCCAAACTTCAGTTGAAGATGAACAGAACTATGGGGGACAATATTTTTTTATTTTTTTTTAAAATATATTAATGGCAATAGGCAGTGTACAAATAACATTGTCCTGTTACAGGTTGAGAATGGTCACCTCACAAACAAGGACAGAACAATGCAGAGGGGTTTAATGCATTCTTTACATCTGTCTTCAACACAGATGATGGATCGAGGGGCTGTCAGCTTCCTGAGCTGGAGGATCGTGACTGTGAAAATGGTCAAATCCCAACTGACCCTGAAACTGTGCAGGATCTGCTGCTCCAGCTGGATCCCTACAAATCTATGGGGCTGGATGGGATTCATGCAAGAATCCTCAGATCTAGCTTATGTCATTGCAAAATTTTTCTTGAAGATTTTTGAATGATCTTGGAAATCTAGAGAGATCCCAGCTGACTGGAAACTGGCAAACATTGTCCCAGTTTTCAAGAAGAGCAAGAAGAAAGACTCCAGAAATGAAAGGCCTGTCGGTCTCACTTCAGTGTCTGGCAAAGTTATGGAGAAGATAATTCTAAGAGGTATTGAAAAACACCTGAAAGATGACAGAGTAATTTGTCACAGCCAGCATGGTTTCATGAGAGGAAGGTCCTGCTTATTAAATCTAATTTCCTTTTCTGACAAGGTAACTCACCCAGCTGATCAAGGGAAGCCTGTTGATGTAATTATTTTGGATTTCAGTAAAGGTTTGATAATGTCTCTTACATGATCCTTCTGGACCAAAGTCCAGAACACAGCTGTATTAACACATCATGGATAGGTGATGGGTCAGATACAAAGGGCTCTAGTGGATGGGGTAAAATCAAACTGGCAATCTATCACAGGTGTGGTTCCACAGGGCTCCATCCTCGGCTTTGTGCTCCTCAACATCTTTATAAATTACTAGGATGCAGAACTGGAAGGGATATTAAGTAAGTTTGCAGATGATACAAAAGTGGAAGGAGCTGCTGACTCCCTTAAAGGCAGGGAGCCCTCCAGAGAGACCTTGGTAAATTAAAGGACTGGGCAATCAACAATCATATGAAGTTCAACAAGGGAAAGTGCTGGGGTAGCATGGGATGGGATGGGACAGGATGGGGTGGAATGGGATGGGACAATCCTAGATGTATGTACAGACCGGTGAATAAGATGCTGGACCTGGGGGTCCTGGTCAGTGGAGAGTTGAAATGAGTCTGCAGTGCCCTGGCAGCTAGGAAGGCCAACCCTGTCCTGGGGTGTCCTGGGGTGCATCAGGGACAGCATGGCCAGCTGGGAAAGGGAGGGGATTGTCCCACTCTGCTCTGCATTGGGGAAGCCTCACCTCGAGTGCTGGAGGCAGTTTTGGGCACTGCAATATAAGAAAGACATTAAAGAATTAGAGAACATCCAGAGAAGAACCAAGAAGATGGCAAAGATCCTTGAGGGAAAGCCATATGAGGAGCTGAGGTCACTTGATCTGTTCAGACTGGAGAAGAGGAAGGAGACTGAGAAGAGACCTCATTGCAGTTACAATTTCCTCATGAGAGGAAGAGGAGTAGCAGATACTGATCTCTTCCCTCTGGTGACCAGTGACAGGACCTGAGGGAATGATCTGAAGTTGTCTGGGGAGGTTTAGGTCGGCTATTAGAAAAAAGTTGTTCACCCAGAGGGTGGTTGAGCACTGGAACAGGCTCCCCAGGGAAATGGTCACAGCACCAGGCCTGACAGAGTTCAAAAAGCATTGAGCAATGCTCTCAGGCACAGGGTGTGATTCTTGAGGTGTCCTGTGCAGGGCAAAGAACCGGACCCAATGATCCATGTGCATCACTTCCAACTCAGCATAATCTTATTCTGTGATTCTGTGATTGATTCAACCTTTTTTTATTACTAAATTAGAAACAGTTTCAAGTTCTTAACTCTTAAAAGATGCTTCTGGAAAGAAAAATAACTTTTTAGCTACCAATAAGTCACATTATTAGGCATATGAATATTTCATGTGAAAGGAAACCACACAAAGCATGCAAATCTAGCAAGAACAAAAATTCTCCTTAGCCTCTCTGTTGTGTCTCTGTACTATTTTGATGGCCTTTTTTTGTACTCTGCTAGTTTGTACTCATTTTTGCTCAAGTATTTGATGTTTTTCCTTTACCATTTTACCATACCTGTTCTCTTCAGTCTTTTTCCTCTGTCATTGCCACCATATGGAACAAGGATGATCTTTCCAAGGGCACTGGGCTCAGTAGAACAGAGAAAAACTTGTCCTCACCTTCCTGATAGAGGACCAAGTGGCAGGAACAAGGAAACAGGAACATTAGCACATCTTTCTCCTGAGGGAGCGATGGAGTGGGAGACAACAGAACAAAGCTGGTAAAAAAATCAAGGCCAGGTCCAGATTCTGTTCTTCATGACTTCACAGGTGTAGATAAATAACCCAAGAGAAAGATCAGACCTTCCCTCCAAGGTAGCAGAGGCAAAGAAGACCTTCCTGAGCATAATACAGATCATTGCTTATTTCCTTGAGATAAGGACTGTGGAGAGAAGAGGAGATGCTGAAAAAGGAAGAGGCATTTCCCAGACAAAGGAGAAATGCAGAAATTATCATTCCGGTTTTACTAGCACAAGATAGTGCATTAAATTTCACTATTTAGTCTCAAACTGTCCTCATAGGCACTTGGTGATGATCAGGCCTGTGGATCAAGATCATGAAGTATTAAAGACAGTCTCTCAGGAGCTCCAATTTCACTTCTAAATGCATTTCTTTTTTCTCTTTCTGGATGTCAAGTCTACTTTTCCTGCTGTTAGAAAAGATAAAGAAAATGAATTTATGTATTCTCAAGCCTTAAGATCTTTACCATTGAGCACACACAGACTGGCAAAATACACTTAATATATAGATTCACAGCAAGCAAAGTTTCCTTTGTGCTGTGATATCATTACACAGCAACATTACACAGCAATAATAACTCCTGTTGATGTGAGATCTTTTGAGACTATATTCAATGCCTTCATGCATTCCCTACATCTAAAGGTTAGGACCTTTAGAGCATCTGTTTTAAGTTTTCTTTTCCTCTGCTAGAAACTTACAGAAGTTTCCTTTATCACTCCTTTTCCAAGCCACTTGCAGACATTTTTTCACAGAGCAACAAAGGAAACAGTAAGGAAACAGTCAAGTTAAAAAATTTTAACAAGGAGAAAGAACTATTTGATACTGTGTAGAAAACAATGCTAACATTTCATTTTGGACACCAAATTTACCCCAAGATAGCTGGGGTAACATGGGCGTTATGTACCCACAAGGAGAAGCTGGAGTGTCCAGAGGGCACAGAGCGAGGGAATTCAAAGGCAGAGCCCCTGCAGGCTTTCCACAATCCCACAGCTAGTTAGCAGGACGTTTCCCGATGTAAGGTTACCAGGATTTCCTCCCCGCGCAGCCGGACTTAGTTTGTTACCGTGAACTTCCTCTGCCACCCTGTGGGAGTTCGTGGGAAGTGCGGGAGTGTCCTGGAACGAGTACCCAGCATCCTGCACCGAGCCTTACCTTACTTTTCCATCACAGAGATCGCCTGGCGCTGCAATTCTCTGCCTGCCCGGCCTCCTGTATGGCATCAACCCACACGACACACCATCAAAGAAGATGGAATCTTTTCTGTTTCATTTCTCAAAGAATTTGAGTTAAAAAAAAAACAAAACAAAACAAAAAAAAAAAAGGACCCCCCCCCCCCAAAAAAACCCACTACCAAACTCCCCAAACTCCTGAATTTGAGCATGCATAAACTTTGTGGCAGTTGTAATCTGAAGCCGTGCATTTGTCACAGAGATCCTCATCCTTCATAAATCACTGTGCACTGATGCACAGCAAGGAGGATATTTTTCCAATAAAATACACATAATTTTAAATGGCAAAGGCAGAAAAACCAGCAGACACTGATCAAATGCATCAGTTAAAAGCTGTTTAGTCCCTGGGAAATTGTGTTTTGATACAGGCTGTTTCAGGCAGTCACAGGACCACAAGCATATGTTTTTAAACCATTTAAAGACTAGATGTAGTAAGAGTTACAGAAATAAAATGCAGACAGTAAAGAACCCAAATTTTTTTTTTATGGACTAGAATATTCATACAAAAAAGAAGAAAAAATAATTGTGGCATTGAGTATTCTGTTAACCCTTTCAGCCATCTCTGTTGTAGGCATCTTTGTAGACATGCAATTTACCTAACTGAGGCTAACACATAATTTTAAAAGAAAGATTTTGTCATTAACAGCATTCAAAAATATTTCATTTCAATGTTTCTCTTTTGGCAAAGCTATCAGAAAGATTTCTGCACATCCCACACACTCAGTAGTGGAGCTAGTTGGAAAAGAAGTGGCAATTGAAGGTAGAAGTGTGCATATTAGTATTATTACCATTGCTGATTCTGCTTCTCTCTCTTTTTCCTCTTCTAAATCATTCAAAATGCAGAATGTTTTTATTCCTTACAAGAAAACAAACATCTCGAGGCCTTCATGAAGACAAATGCAATTACCTAAAACACAGAAAAAAAATAGTAGTGTTAATTATTGCTCCTAGTTCTTTATATTCATGTATATATATATGCACATACAAATGTGTTAATGTGTAAATGGCTATATATTTATATATAGTGCTCTTTATACTCATAAGAAAGGGAAATTGGATTTTAAGGACTTCTTAATTCCCTGTAGAAAGGACTGTCATTGTAATATCTACTAGTAGAGCAGTTAGCTGTACCTGGGAGGGCCAAGGGTTAAAGACTATTGATGGTATTATCTGATGCAGATGAAGTCTTCAATTCCCAGCCTGGTCCTGGAAAAGAAAAGGGAGGGTGAAACGAGGGACATTGTTACTGTCCTGAAGTTTTCCAGCATCATCTGAGGGCAGATATTTTGGTGACTTGTATCCAGACCTAGGACAAATGAGGCCCCATGAATTTTAATCTGATTAGCATTGAAATTATAAGCTCACTCTCCTTGAATGAATTATGTGTATTTTAACAAAAATTGAGAGGTACACATTGTGCCTACCATTATATCTTACTTAACTTGAATGACATTTAAATAATAGCCTTAACCTTCCTCTGATTTCTTGTGCAGTATTCCATCTTTATCTGGCTAACCTTTATGTTCTGACTTAGCTTCTTCTGTGTAGCATTTGATAATATCTGATGAGGTACAAATACACATAGAGATGATAATTAAAAATGAAACTGGAAAACTGACATTAAACTTCCCTGTTCTTCCCTTGTCATAGAGAAAAAGTCATCTGTGGGGGCTGATGGCTGCAAACACCTCACCGAGAAAACTGAAATTCTTGAATGGTTGAGATCCTACTCATTCTCCAGTATGAACTAAGGTTGCCTAAGTCAGACCTGTTGAGCCACAGGTCCTTCAGCAATGGCAGCATTATGTGTCCTGAGGCATAAGGAGCTCTGATGTCTGGCTCACTGAATTAGCGTCCAAGAAGACACAGTTTTACTCCTTGGTCAGCCAAAGATCAATGCTGATTTTGTATCAACTATTTTGTTTTAAGCCACATAGAGCCAGGATAATCCCCCAGCCTGGATGTATATGGAGATGAGTAAACCAAGTCAGGCTCAGTGCCATGCCTCAATATGCTTATGCAAGGCACTTAGTGATCTGCCCATAGCATGACAGGTATCTACCATCTCTTTTATACTTTTTTTTTCTGAAGCAGAGGGCAAAAGAAGTCCCCTTAGGTCCTCTCCACATAAGGTTTTGCTGCTGTGGCTCAAGATTCCACTCCATGCAAAGTGTTGTTACTACTTTGTCCCAGACTGGGTCTGGTTCTACCCGTGCTATTCAGGACACAGGCCCCTCCCTATCTCTCAGCTCTACGTCTTTCCAGCCCCTGCTTTGCCATGTTTTCTGTACCGTTGGGATCTAAGAATACTCAGTCCCAGTTTATATTGCTGAAACAGTAGTAAGAGCCTGGCCCAGGGCAAGGAAAGAACTTGAAAAGCTCCCCCCTGCCTCCCTTTTCTTGCAAAGCTTCAGAGACCACCTCTGCTCAAGGCAGAGTCTTCCCCACATCCCAGGGTGGAGCACATGCACTGAGCAGGGAACACCTCCAGCCGCAAATGCCCTGTGCCCCACACAGCCAGCCCCTGTAGGTGAGTCAGGAGGGACACAAGAGTGGGCAATGTCACGGCAAACCTGCAAGCACACAGTGTACCGTATCATCTGCTGGTGGTCAGCCTCAGTTTTATCCCACCTTTGTACTGGATTTTTCTGGGAATGGACACCAGTTTTTTATTACCTTATGCACCAGGAGGCTTGGAGATACAGAGCAGGGGAGGATTCTTCATCTCTCCTGCATTTTCCTGCAATGTGGGAGAAGACACAATGTAAGATATCACATGTGGTCACTCAAATACCAGTTTTTGGAAGAGATGAGGGTTGACACAAACACTGCTGGTCCAGAAATGGCCTGGATGGTGTAGGACTCTGGTAAAAGTAACAATTGCTAAATAAGGGCAGTAAAATGACATCTGCACATACAGAAATAGATTTGGGAGTTGAGAGCCCTGTGTATTCTCTTTCTAAGACAATTCTAGTGATAATGAAATAACGTAGAAGAGGTTGTATGCTTGGGAATCTAATCACATTGCTTTTTTTATTATTATTTAAACAACTCATCTACTAAAATTCACTCAATGAAAGTTAAACAAGCTCACTAACAACTTAATTTTCATTTGGTAATTCAAGGTCTTTCTGGAGATGTATGAGAAACGCAAGAGAAAAGCTCTCTGCCTCCATTAATGTTTTATGTCAGAGTTATAATTTTATTACAGAACTGCCTTGTTTCAGCCTCTGAGAATAGCATCATAACATCTTAGAGATTGCTATGTAGAGCAGTTTAATTACTATGTGATGGTTAGATCAACAGTATGAAAGCACTGAGCTCTGTTATTCATGAACAAGCCAGAAAAATTAAACCACTCACTGGAAATTGTTTTTTAAATACTTCTGCAATACCAGTAGGAATTTTTTTCTGATTAAAATTCCAAGTAATGCTCACCATCCATTTCTTTTAGATGGCTTTCTGTTTGTTTGGTTGTTTAGTTTTTTGACCAGTGATGATAGATGGTATTTTTTGGAATTACTTTGCAAGTAAGATTTTTATACCTCATTGATAGTAAGGGCCCAAGCTTCCAACAATTCCAAAAGCTATCAGTCACTTTGCAAATCTGAGCTGGAATCTAATTTTGTGACCACTTTTGGTGTTTGAATACAAAGGTATCTCTATTCATCTTAGTCATAGCCTGCACTCTGCTAATAGCTTAATTAATCGGGCAATTTATTAAATTGAAATGTCCATTTTTAGTCAGATGTTCAGAATTTTATTGCTGGAATAATTTAACGGAGGAAAAAATCATATTGTAAATTTATGCTACTACAGAAAATGCAGGCTTTTAAATAAAAAAATACCACCAACTAAACCATACTTTGGATTTATTGCACTGAATAACAGAAGAGCTGAATTAGTTTGCTCTAAAGTAGCATTGTAACATTTCTCATAAATAGCCCAAAAAAAGAATTAAAACTTTGAGTCTACTAGAGGGTAGGGCAAACCATGTTTTGCATGTTTTTAACTTCATGTATGATTCCTTTTAACAATCTCTTCCTTAGTCCCACCCTGCTGAGGTTAATGAACCTAGTTACAGGCAGAGAGAAGAAGGAATCCACTTGTTTTAAAATTGGCATTTAGGAGCAAATGAAATCTAATTCAAGCACTAATATAATGACTTGCCAGCTTTTCTCACATCTTAATGATGTACACTTATAAAATTCACTCTGATGATGACGGGGTTCATTGGGTAGTTTTTTGAATGGCTAATTTTGTCTTGTGTATTCCAGGGTACAAAGCACTGGTGACTAAAATTGTTCAGAAAAGCCTCAGTCCTAGAATTTATGAAGGGATTAACAGCATTGGAAGTCTTTTCAAAGATAAAATGCAAATGAGGACTGAACACAAAGAAAAAATATCAGATTTAAAAAAAACCAACAAAACCAAACAAAAGGAAAAGTTGAAGCAGAAAAGAAACCTCTTTTGAGTATTTGAATCCATTGCATATCATAAAAGACTGATCAGAAAAGTTAGTAGTCAGCCTATTGTGAAATTTCTGGAATTTAAAGACATTCTTAGCACTTTTTCTTTCCATGCACTCCACAATGATTTTACAAATTGCATGTTGACCATGCTCACATGAGGCACGTGTCCCCACTCAGGATCATAGATTGTAACATTTTGGCAAAGAATGTTGGCAAAGTTGGCAAAGACTTCCAAGATCAATGAGTCCAACCTTTGACCAAATACCACCATGTCAATCAACCATAGCACAAAGTGCCATGTCCAGTCTTTTCTTGAACACTTCCAGGGATGGTGACTCTATCACTTTCCTGACCACATTTTCAGTGAAAAAAGAGTTTCTGAAATCCAAAATGAACCTCCCCTTTTGCAGCTTGAGGCCATTTCCTCTTGTCCTGTCACTTGTTGCCAGGAAGAAGACGCCATACCCCACCTGGCTGCACCCTCCTTTAGGCTGTTGTAAAGAGCATTAAGGTTCCGTGCCCCCTGAGCCTCCTCTTCTTCAGGACAAACACCTCCAGCTCCCTCAGCTGTTCCTCATATGACTTAGTCTCTAGACCCTTCACTAGCCCCATTGCCCTTCTCTGGAAGGACGTTCCAGCACCTCAGAATCTTTCTTGAAGGGCCCAAACCCAAGCACAGTATTCAAGGAGTGTCCTCACCAGTGCCGAGAACGGGGAATGATCACTGCCCTGGTCCTGCTGGCCACAATATTTATATGCTATGCACAACTACCCTATATACTACACTATAAGTGTTGGAGATCCAACATCTATGGTATCTGGGACAGAGTGTGAATACACAGGAGAACCAGATAAGGTTCAAGCTCCTACAGCTACTGCTCCAGGAGCGGTCTCTCCTACCATGCTCATGCACCTCTGTCTTTGCCTACTGAGTTTTGGGTGGTTCTCACTAAATCACTTTTGCATTGCTGCAGAAAACCACAGTAAAAAACCCTCAAACCTTCAATATGGGAACCCCCTCAAGGATAATGAACGTATCTCGTCAAAGCTACAAGTGAAATGAGAGGTTTTTTCTTCACTTGAACATGTTGGAGGGTAGCCCAGGCCGGTCCTCTTTCGAGGCAAAGAGAGGGGTCCTGGGGTTTCTGAAGCAGAGACATAAGCATTAGATGGGAAAGAAAGGACAAAAGCTGTAGACAGAGAACTGGAAACAGTGGTGCTGAGAGGAAAATGCAAATTTCTGAAAGAGGAGGGAAATTGATAGAGCTGAAGCTGGGCCAAGGTGTTGGCCAATTGGCACTCACAGCCCATACAATTCTCTAATCAAGCTGTATTTAGATTGTCACAGGGTTGTAAAGCCTCTCTTCTTTCCCTTCTACTGCTCACTACTTCAGTTTGAACAACGTCACTGTGAGAGAGGCATAGCCTGCAGGCTTCAGAGAAGGACCAAAACTGTCTACATCAATGTCCTTAAAAAGGCAGGTGGACATTCAGACTGAAAGCAGGATACTGTGCAAGGTTTTCACTGGTGCCTAAGAATGACAAATGAGAGTCTTCTAGAAAGACTTTGCTCAATAATACCCCATGATACAATTTTCATAAATCATTACATATTTTTACAAAAGAGTCAGCACTTTTTAAAGAACCCCACTGGTCTTTCATCACTGCCGATAGCCCATATCATACAAACAGGATTTTCCGATGTATTCTAAATGCACATATTACCCAGCAAGTGGTCCTGTAGAAATGGAAATGTCCCCTTAAAGACCTTTGCCAGTTTAACAAAAACCAGCATTTTGCTGGGAACTCTGTCCAAGTTAAGAGAATCATGGACTTAACAGCATAGAAATCCCTCTCCCCCCTAACAAACTTTTACTTCGAAACCAGTTTTAAAATGATTTAGTGTTTGCAGGCCTGTAAGTTTTTTCCAGGCCCTGGATGATCTGTCCCCTTGATCTTTCAGGCATCCTCTGTTAAGAGCCTGGATTAAATTAGATGCTAAAACACAAGGTTTGTTTTCTATGTCTATTCCTGTAAATTGAATTTGCTCTTTTGCTGTTAAAGCACAAGTAACTAGGTTAGTAAAAAGAAGGCAGAGACAGTACTATAAATTGTACCCGTCACAGGAAGATCAGGATTAAAGTACCTAAGGGACGAAAACCATAACACGCTGGTGTCATGTCCAAAGGATGTAACTGAAACTGTACTGATGAAATAAATTAAAAAGAGCCTTGAAAGTTTATTTTAAGAGTATAGATACAACAGTGCCTAGGCCATGAAGTAGGTCATTCTAGGTCATAATTCTGTTAGAGTTAATTTCTATAATTTGTTCTACTCTTTTCTGCTTATAACACAATTTTTTTAACTTAAACTGTGCCTACATGCTTACATTATGCATGTATCACAACTTGAATGACATGCATGAAAATAACAGTCCATAATGAAGCAATGGCAGCCCCAGTAACTTTAATAATTACACGGAGGCTTAATGAAGCAGTCCAACAGCCATATCATTCTACAATAAAGGAACTGTACTATAATACCCTTCTGCCAAATATCCTGGGAAATGACAATGCTTTACAGCTCCAGTGGGACAATATTGGATATTCGCACACTACACTACAGGGCTGCTGTTGCATTCTCCTCAGATGAATGTGCCACTGCAGAATGTGGACTTGAGAAGAAATATTTGGATTCTCTCTATTTAAAGAGAAAGAGAGGAAATAAGTTTTTTTCTGGTAGTTAACTTTGTGTTGCAGAAGCTATTTTGAAGAGAAGTTAGAAATGAACATGGAGTGCACCTGAAAGAGATGGAACTCTGAAGGGCAGCAAAGCACTGACATCACAGTTAACCTGGAAAATAATTAGAAAACCAAGAAAGAAATTACAGCTATGTATCAGCTGCGTATGGCTCTACTCTGGACTACTGAATATAGCAACACTTGTTCCTGTTTCCCTTCCTGTACCTGCATCAGGAGTAGTTCCTGTCACCATAATGACTTTTGTCCTGTTGAAAATAGAAAGGAAAAGCACACCCTAATCCCCCCAAATCTCCTATATTTTGCTGTCAGTCTTGAATCATCAAAATCTGATTTTGACCGTACTGCTGGGAAGCCTTGGACTAGTTCTGAGTGAACATAAGCAGCCCTATAAATTCATTGTCTCGAAATATGTTTGTGGTTCCCATTATTGAACAGAAGGCAGGCCAAGAAGACAAAAAGGAAATGGGCACCTGCCATCTTTTCGCACTTGCTTTAGATTTTCACTCAGTTTAGGGGTCAGAATACCTCCCAGTCTTCTCCTGCCACATTCTTCTCAGACTCAAGTCTCAGATCTCAGATCTCTCTGGGACTCAGGGAAGAGGAGGAAGGTAGTTCTTCTTGGACTGAAATTTCTGTAGGAAGAATATTTTTTTCCCCACCTTTTCTGTGAGCAAATCAGTCACAAGCAAATCACCACAAAGCCTATTGACATCCAGACCAAAGACACAGGAAGAGAAACATAATAAAAAACAATAAGAAATCTTGTCTATTGCAAGACTTCTAGTCATAACTCAAAGCCACTAAAGGTGCCAGTAAGCACAGACAGAAATTCTGCTACTCTGATATTTCTCTCTTGGATATTCATTTCACACTTGATTAGTCATTTTTTAAAAATATCATCATGTTTTTATTTCTTCAGCTTTTTGATCCTGAAACAGAACAGCTTACAAAGTTTTCTCAAGTTGGAGAAGCAGAGATCTGTGTGTCTGCCAATAACTATCTGGCAATTACTGAACAGGTAACACATTTAGCACTGCTGCATAAGGTTATTTTTAAAAATTTGTGCTAATTGAACTAATTGAAGCATAGCAATCTTTGGAACTGCCTCATTCCTGAGGAGTCAGTCACAATGACATATGAAGGTCTCCCACCCAGCAGATTGTGAAGAAGAGACAGGAACAGAGGTGGAACTGAAAGCTACCTCCTGCTAAGAGGAAGGAAATCATTCAGCACTCCCATTCCTGGTGGTGGTCCTTGAGCTGAAAGACATTAACTCTCACAACTGCTTCAGCTTCTGAATTTACCAGAAAAGGATTAATCTCTTCTTCTTCAATGATGCTGGGAAAATAAGAAGCTAATTGTCACCATTTGTTGCAGTAGTCTCTTTCAGCACTCACACTGAGTTTTTCTACTCCATTTTCCATTTTGCCACAGCAAATTTCCAGCCAATAGCACACGCCATAAAACACCCCACCACTGTACATTGTCTTTGTATTATTTTGTTTAAAGAACTAAATTGTGAAACTGGGATGCACAAAGATTTCTGATATAGATGTGATTTTTTTGGTGTGCTTTATCATTAGATTCCCTTTTGTCTATGTGTACATGAAATGCTCCAGGCTCAGAGAAAATAAAGTAATTTAGTATAATCAAATTTATGTAGGTGTTTTACAAACCCTTCAGACATTAAAGCATTAGAAAAAGGAAGTACTTAAATAGGAGGGGGAGAAAACCCTTTAAAAATATCTAATCCAATCTTATTGCCTTGTACAACATATTAGACTCAATTTACTTGCAGTGTTGCATCTTAATAAAAATTATAAAATATAACATTCGTTTTAGGTCAATTAGTCTGCATATTGAAAAACTGCAAGATATCCTTATTTTATAAGGATATTATATTGTATTTTATAGCAATTACTCTAATAATTGCCAAAGGATACACACACTGAGTAGAACTGATCTAATCACCACTTAATATGTAGAGTGGGTGAGGGCATTTTCTTTTTTGCATAAAATTTCCAACTTACTTCAAGATTTGCACAATGCTATGCTCTGACTTGTGCATGAGTTAGGGCACAAACAGAAATCCAGGTTTTTGGTGGAGATCATGGTCCAGTTAGGAAAGCTCCCCTCCAGTTCCCGCAACTTGGTCATTCCTCTTTTCTTTTCATTACTTGATGCTGGTAAGTGCATATGCAACATATGACCAGAGAAACCTCAAGACAACATCTGGTGTGCTTTCGCAGTCCCGGGCAAGATCAATTATATCTAAATAATTACTGAAAAATAATAGTTAATCTGGTATTAAAAACCTCAAATGGCAAATGATTATGCTTCCTCTTTATAAATTAACCTGTTCTAGTACTTGATTGCCCATACCATCGGGAAGGTGTCTCTTAATTTTGATCCCATAAAACTCCTTGACTATTCTTTTTTTTTTTTTTTTTAATCCACTATGAATATGAAGGGAATATACTCTACTTCATTTTTGCAGAAGCTTTTTAGTTATTTCAAGATCATACTCCAATTTTCTTTTCCCTAAAGAACTTAAATTATTTCAGTGTTTTCTGGTATGTCATATATTCAGTATTTCTAACTATTTTCAGACCTTCACTTTTTTCCCTCTAGGTGGCCCACATCTTTCTTGAAAGGAAATATCCAACAGGGGACATAAAACTTAACATGAAGCTCTGAGGCATTTCCCATGCTACCTAAAGAGAAGGGTAATCTCTTTTATCCCTGTGCAGTAAGTCCTTCCTTGCTCCTTAGTGGCTTTAAACTGGCATACTTTTTCTCAACTACATAGCAGATAGAGTAGGGACCAACTACTGGAATAAAAAATCTTATTTTGAATTATTATGGAGGGAAGTTTTAAGCATTCTTGTGCTGCAACACACAGACACAAGACCAGTTACAAGATTCAGCCAGCGTTGCAGATGTAAATTGCAGATGAGAGGAAAACACAGACTCTGAGTACATCACAGTACACTGTGGAACTGACAGGTTCAAACTCAGATGGAATATTTTCTATGAAGAAGTGATGTGGTGCAGCAGAAAGCAACCAGGAGCATTCTAAAACAATGAGACGGCCAAACACAGCTTCAAAATCTCAGCTTGACTGTAGGGAAGACAGCTGCACTTCAAGGTCTGTCAAGCTGTGACTTTCTATTCTACTCATTTTGCTGATGGAAGAGAGAATGCTGTTTTTATAGCACTCAGTTCCTGCTGCAAGACCCAAACCAAGCCAGAAACAAAATAACAGCCCCACAGAAAGGGTAGGTTTCACATCAGTTCACAAGAATTAAAGTTTGTTTGTTCAGATATCCTCTTAATATAGAGAAAAAAGAACCCTTCAGTCAAGGAGGCATCACACAACAAATTTCAGACTCTGTGATGAGGTTAAAAAAAAAAAATCATTTGGAAGCTGAGTGCTGTGAAAACATCTGTACATCTCCTAGTGCATACCAATGATAACAGTTTATTTCTACCCTTAGAATAATTAATATCATGTTCAGTTAATACCAAGCAGGAAAATTCTCCTGTGTGTAACTACCTCATTGTCACAAATCTTAACTAAGTCTTTCAATTTCTTCAAGGAGAAAGTAAACATCAGGTTTTCTGGAAGCTACATTGGAGAAAACTATTCTGAAAAAGTTGTCTTTTTGATCTTGTGGTTGGTAGGTAACCATTGTCAGTCTGTCTTCTGTCATCTGTGGTTTGATCTTGAGAGCTGTATGCATACAAGATGAGAATGGTTAAGAGTCCTTCTGAACAAAAAGGAAATGGAAAAGCTTTTTTTTTTTCTCTCTTCTCTATACCTGGCTTTGCAATATAAGCTAGCATGCTGTTCAACCCACATCAAAGCGTTTCACAGGGATGTCTTCAACTGAAGAATTAATTTGTCAGAAGAAAAATAACAATGCATCATTTTTATTGCATATTTTCAAGAGTCCTATGACCTTTATTGAAGCCAGAAAGAATTCTGTCTGAAGCAACAAGGGTAGGAAGGGAGTAAGTTCAAAACAAGGAGAGTAAACCCCTGGATTTAAAATCTTTGATAAAGGATTAATGCAAGTGTTTCATTCTGGGGATTATCTGATGAGTATCTGATGTGAATAATGCTTTCAGTAGTCATACTTTATTTCATACTTTGTTACAGCTCTTCTATTAGTTAGATTACTGTTTATTCCCTTATCAGACAGGTCCAAACTCCAAGAAGTTTTCCTTATGGCTAAACAAACAAGGGAGACACTACAGACACCGGCCTGCTTTCCTCCCCAACTGGAGTAAAAAATCACCTACTCCAGTACAATTCTTCTTTCCCTACTTTTCTGCCTGGTGTTGCAGCTTCCTGCTGATCCCATTGTTGGAGAAGCTATGTACTTCCTTCCAATCTCCTCCTGACTCGACCAAATCATCAGAGAAACTGACCATAATTTCCTTTTAGTCCATCACTTGCAGCCCACTACAGGGGGGAAATCTCATTTAAGCTTCATTATGACCACTCTGGGAGTAAGGATAGTGATAGAGACTTAGGAAAGCTGTGTCTTTCAGTCTTTAACATAGGACTAAATTCAGAGAGGAATGTTGTATTAATGTATCACAATTTCATTGATGATGGTATAACATAAATTCAGAATTGAGTTATTCCTGTGGTAATAATTCAAACATCTCCATGATCACAAACATTTCAAACAATATTTTATTATTTTCTTTGGATGATATGTATGTGAGATTTTGTTTTATTTTTATTTAGCTGAATCATGAACACAGCAGTGCTGGGTTAACAGTTGGACTTGATCATCCTAGAGATTTAGATCCAACCTAAATAATTCTAATAATTCTATGATCTGTCCAGTTCTACTTCTGACACTGCTGTTCTTGTTTAAATCCTGGTTACACTCAGCCAAACAAAAGAGATCAGACTATTGAGAATTATTTCTCAGTGCCTTAATATTCTCCAGATTCACTGAATAATGTCCCTTCAAACCCAAATATTCTATGATTATATTTTCTGCTGCAATCCAGTTTAAAGTTTACTTTTATCTTTCTTTTCAAACATTTAAAGGTCTGAAACAGGGAAAAGAATATTTCTGGAATAGACCTATATTTTCAGAGGTTTTTGTAAGTTTTCTTTTGACATCTACCAAAGGACAAAGACAGTAACATATTGGCCACACTGAATTGTCTTGTGCCCTATGACAAAAGCTGTATCACACTATTTATTTGGCTGAAACAGAGAGCCTGTGTGCAGCTTGTTACACTATAGTAGAAGATCCTAGTGAAATGATATGATGGCCACTTTGTAATGACATATGTGCAAATAATTCTTCAGGAAAATTCAGTTTTTGTTTTTTTTCTAGCTAGAGTTTAAAGGCAAATAAACAGGACTAAAAATTTCTCCTTGCTCAGAGCCACACCTCCATTAACTGAAGAGAAATAAAACTTAATGAAGTAGTAAGAGGATCTTCCCAGCTTAAACCCATGAAAATTAATAGCCTGCCAAACACGTGAGGAAACATAAACCATGTTATGTTATTCTCCCAATTGTGTTTTTTTAAGCATTTAATTTTATGTCCAAGAGAATGTTTGCTGTTGCTCCTGCAGCTTAGAATGACAGCACAGATGTTGGAAAATCTAACCATCAAATAACCAACACTGTTAACTTCTCATAATAGTACTGAATAGTTGAGTGTCTTTGCCATAAAATAACATGGTTAAAGCCTACAAACCCCTACAGATAATTAATGCACCCAGTGTCTACATGAGAAACTTAGTGGGCACTTAGCTAGGCTATAAAAAAATGCTACATTCACAATGTTAGCCCCAAGCATCCCAATGAGAGGCTGGTTACTGCATTTTGAAAGCTATCCCATGCTGAGTATTCAAAGAAATATTTGCATAAGGAAATATAATTAACCAACATGTTATAAATTTATACCTTTCCTTGCTGAATGCTGGTTTCTCTTGCAAATAAAAATCCCAGACACACTGAGCTCATATACTGTACTAAGGTAAATAGCAGTACAAATGATTAACTTTTACTGATCTATATTGTGTTTGCTAGGCATTACTTTAGCAAGCAAGCTTTGCTCTTGAAAGAGTGTCAGCTTCCACAAGAATTTTAATGAAAAGGCAAGAGAAGTGAGTAGTATGTTCTTCTGATTCATACAAAGAGGCAGTAAAAACTGATCCTGAGATATGATAGACCACCTCTCAAATATTTTGATCCTGTGTACTTCCAAATATTTTCAAGAGCTTAGAAAATGAAGTCTGGGTTTATTGGAAAAATCAGAAATCAAATACTGCACCACGCAGACCTGATAATAATTCTGTGCTTCAATTTTCAGTCTTTATAATGTATAAACAAAGATAAGACTATTTTACACAACCTTGCAAGATCCTGGAGCCCACTCCTGGATTTCAATCAATTTCCACCAAAAGGAGTAATGCATGGAATAAATCTATACTATGCACCTCAACATAGAACTGTTTTTATGTTCAATAGGCAATATTTTATTAAAATGGTTTCCTAATACAAGGAATGAAGTCTATTTATAAATAAACATCTATCCAGAAGTTCTCAGGTGAAGTTAATGGACTAGAGCTGCTAAAAGCTGCTACATTTGAAAAATCAGGTTTTTGAGTACACACAATACTAAAATTGGCTAAAAATACAAGCCATAATTATTCACACAACTTCACAACCACACCAATACCCCCAAAAAGAAAATTGGCAACTTCCCCCCTACATCCACATACTTGCACCAGAGCTAAGAATTTTGTTCAGGATGCAAAATCAACCTTACTCTGTTAAAAGCCAACCATCTTCACTCAGGAGGATAAACTGAATGACAACTTTGAAGACATACAATAATTCAGGAGCTCAAAAGTTGCACACGTAATGTGTTTAATTTTTGAATTATCTTAGCTAATGCATGAAAAACCAATTGGATGTGTTAGATTACTTCATGAGTACATGGAGAACTTATGCCTATAATTTATAATGAAGAACGTTCCTCTACTATCCCATCTCTTCCTATTCTGTTTCAGGGTGAACAATGAAAGAAAGAATAATAAAAGAAACCAAAACCCATCACTTACCAAATTATAATGGCACCTTTTCTACATAACTGCTTCTATTTGTGTGTGAAATAACCTTGTATATTTATCACACAAACAACCCAAGTATTGTTGTCAATCAGAAAACTTCGACTGCTTTTGATCAGAAGCTATCCAAAGACACCACAGGGTCTTAAGTGCTTTTGCAAACATAGATACCTTCCCTGCTGCAATGGTAATGATGCTGAAGAACATTTTCTGAGTTTTCTTGGCTCTTCCCCCAAACACATACTTTCAGCAATGTGAAAAGCAATTGAACAATAAGAATAACAAAAGCCCCCATTTCAGAGCAGTCTGAAGTTAAATATTTATATATAGAGTACCATAATAATTTGAAATAACTTTTAAAAATAGTTAATCTGTGAGCCAACACAGATTCAGCATGTTTCATTTAAAAATGTGTCAAGGTGAAACATTTCAAATTTTCCTCTACTTGGAGAAAACTGGCAGCAAAAAACAGGCTAGAATTTGACAAAAATTAGTAGTCAGTTCTCATTCTCTTCAAAAATAGAGTTTTCAGTTATTTTATAACTTACAGGGAGAGGGAATATATCCTGCTTTGTCATTTACAATCAGTATCAATGACAAGTTCATGTGAATTAATGCTGCCAGATTTCAGAGAGCATTGTCGGACCCAACTCCACACTAACATTAAAAATGAGAGTGAAAACAACAACATGTCAGTTTTCTGTATTTCAGCTTCCAAATCAGATAGAATGATTTTCCAAGTGTCAAATGTCAAGAGGAAAACGTACCAAGGAGAAATAATGTCATTTATTCTTCTGATTAGCCGTAAAATATACAGGAAATCTGGTATCATGTTCTACTTGTAAAACTGTTGATAGTACTATATATTTTTTTATTATTTACCATGCTACCAAGTTTGTATCCTCTGAAAATTTTCCCACCTATGGTAAAATTCATGTCATCACTATGATCAAAATTCATTTTTGTTGAGAAAAATAAAACCCAACACTAGAGGAAGAACCAACACTAAATTCATCTTCCTAAGCAGCTTTTCATCCAAGAACTAGCGAAACCTGTAGTCTGGGAATGCGCCAAGCTTCTGACTTGCTTGCTATGCTTGACAGTATAGATAGAGAGACTGAACAGATTCAACCATTGAGGCAGCAGGGAGGAAAAGCACCATCTCCTAGAGGCAAAAACTCAATGAGATTGTGGGATATATCCATGAGTCCAATATGTCTTACTCCACTTTTTCCTCAAGCACAGCAGCCAATTTTTACATTGGCTGAACACAGCAAGGCCAAAATAAAGACCTACAAAAAGCAACTTGTAAAACTGAACACTGTTTTTATGAAGAGTGAACTTTGTTCAAGACAGTCAGAGTTCATTTTATAAAATGGCACTCCTGCTAGGAAACAGAACCAAAGGCAGAGCCAGTTAAGCACAACCAATTATTCCACATAGATGTAGTATGTCTTAACTTTTATTATACTTCACTATAATTACATTATCTGCCCTGATTCCAAGAACTGCTGCTGTTTTCTTGAGTGAATTACTGTTAAAGAACAATGAGGGAGCTTTAAGGATGTTACACATATATGAAATATAAATTATGTGGGTATATATATATACACATATGGTGTATGTTCATCATTCTTTTCATCCTAAAGAAATAGATTATGTATGACTCAGTGATACAGAAATGAAAACATTAAAGAAGAGTCTCCCCTTAAAGACCACTAGTGTTCTGCTGGGTTTTGTCTTCATCAGGAACATCAACACATCACTCAGAAAAAGCAGTTCAATTTTCCATAATGTGAAAATATATATATTTTTTTTTCCTTTATATATAGATCATTAGCATAAGCATATACTCAGCAGTTTACTAAAAAATTTCAGAATTTCAAGCAAATTTATAACTTTCCTTTTAGATTATGATTGCATCATTATAATTAGAATTACCATATAGGCATGAAACAGCATTAAATATTTAAAATACAGTAGTAACTTGATGCTTGTATCACAAATATTCAGTGAGTATTTATGATTGTAATGAATATTCACCAAATATTTATGATACAACTTAATAAGTGGTCAGTCACAGCGCAGACAGTCCTAAAGCCATCTCATAGCACTGAGATGTATAACTACCTAAAGTTTATCAAATCGAACATTAACGGATTTGCATAAAGGAATAAATACAGGAATAAATTTATCTGAACTATTCTCCATTGCAGTTTTTTGAGTAGTAGCATTCTTGACTTTAAAGTGGAAAACTAAAACCATGAAAAGCTTTGCTAACTTTTATCATGTGCCTTCACAGTGACAAAGCAAAAAGCAGACAAGTAGGGAGCATTTCCCTCTGAAATGACATCCCCAAAACACATCTGAGGCAGCAGCATCAGGGCGACCCCATCCTACATCTACAAGGACATTTTGTTCTTCTCCAAACACCTGCAGGGAGGCAGCCACTCGTCAGAGGGCTATCAAGGTCCATTTGAATATCTTGGATTTACAGGGCAGCATATTCTGATTTAAACTTTATTTTCTGAGCACATTAAAAATACAACAAACAATCATGACAAACAGGAGCTCAATACGCTTTTACCAGACTAACCTATTACATGAATTCAGTCCTTTTTCCTTGCAAGTCACAAGGGTTCATGACTTATAACACTTAATTCAATTTGTGCACCTGTAAGGACAAAAATAAAATTACCTAGCCCATGATGAGTGTGCTCATCCTTCCTCTTACATTACAGTGTGGGTGTCACAACTGGAAGCATGAAGGCCTCAGCAGTCATGATGCTGTGGGAGTCACTTTAAATTATTTGGGGGAAAGCTGATATTTTTGATATTCCAGCTTGGAAGCACTACCATTTCCAGAGGGAAGCAGATTCAGACAAAACTGCCAGGCATAGTTGATGGACAGCAATTTGCAGATGATAATGGCAGCATAACAACCCTTTAGCTCTTTCAGGCCACCTAATGGCACTCCTCCTTCACACATCATGCCTTAGCTTGAGCTACATTAGCCAAAATCTAAGTAAGAGTTGATAAATAGTCACAAGTGTACAGTCACAGCACCAAGTGGTACCAGGGTGCTCCGAGATAAGGCTGGGAGCAGGGTGGGGGAAGGAGGAAAAGGGAAAACTGCTTGGCTGTCCAACTGACCGTGGGTCACCCTAGCATGCAGATTGTTCAGTTTTGCCAATGCTGTTGAGGCTCTAGCGTCAGTTTTTAACCAGCCACAGCATGTTACTTGCTTTCTTCCCCAAATCCCTGCACTCCCTGACCTCTAGTGTAGGTCAGAGCCAAAGACCTCTGTGCCAAGACCACTCAACTTGGCACACAAACCGATTCCCTTGGCTTGGGATCAAACCTCAGAAAGCTTTCAGTGCACATCAGAGATCTTTCAAAGTCTGTTGCAACAGCAAGACATGACAAGTACACAGTGGCTTGGCCAGAGTGGCTGCAGGGCAGACAGTGTCACCCAGATGACCTCTGTATGCATCACTGGTACTCTGTGCCACAGAAATATGAGTAGGAGCAGCCTGGTCACACAGTCTCCCATCTTTGTCCATAAAATAGAGAGAGCTGCACTCTCTCTGTGTCTCCATAACAAAGGACTGAGTGAGTCTATTGCTAGAAATTACAACAAAGCTTTTTTTTTTTTTTAAATTGAAAAGGACAAAAGATACCCAGCAACTGAGTGATACCACAGAGTTCATGACCATCTCACTGTATTGACAGTTGCTTCTTATGCATAGGAAAAAAAAGTCCCCCAAAAAAGAACACTCCTATGCTTAATTCTGATGTTCATATCCCACATTAAGTTCTTTCAGCTGAAGAAGAGTTTGCTTTTGAAATGTCTAACTCTACACTGTAAAAAGAAAAAATCAAATTCTATATTAACAGCCATTTTTTATTGAAATGAAATGTTTAATTTAAACAAGAGACTGTTTAATATTCTTCTTTGAAAGGAAAAGACATACTTCATTTTGGCTGATGAATAACTTTTTTCTTAATTCTTTTAAACTGTCAAAATTACAATGACTAGGTAAAAAAAGAAGAAAGAAAATTAGACATCAGCATGTGCTTTTCAGGATAATTTGCTGATACAGGTCAGCAAGATATAACAGCTCTTTCTCTGCAGCAGCAAGCAGGAAAAGATGCTCAGTTCAGGGGTCTGCCTTCAGGTAACAGTGATTTCTCTGCAATGTGCTTATGCAGACCTCCACATGATTCAAGATTCACCTAAGGTTCAAATACCTGGAGGATGCAGATGCTTACAGTAAACATCACAACCCTTGTGACTCAGAAACCCGTAGCACCACAGGCTCAAATCTACGGACCAAGGGTTCCTAAATCTCTAAGAGTACTTTCACGCACACACTAGGAAAAATTTGGAATTTTCAGAAGTCCCAGGTTGTGTGCTCTGGCATGGACATTACAGCACTATTTATACAGTTATAGTCCATTTGACCTTTTTCCTTCAACTGTCAAGTCCTGGGTTTCATAGAGGAGGAATTGGTTGCCCACAAGTTATCACTGAAGTAAATTTCTTTTTAAAAAGTTGCACTTTGAGGGTTTTTAAGGGTGGTTTTGTTTTAGTCTCATTTGGGTTTTTAATTGAGGCTGACTTCTCTCATCTAATTGAAAAAAAAAAAATAAAATTCTAGCACCTCCAAATCTGGAGGTACTTCTCTCTGGAATTTTTTTGTCTGGGAAAGAATTCTTACAAACATTTTACCACATTTAGTATTTCTTTAGTTGTAACAATTCACATGTTGAAATTATAAGTAATATTTTAAAAAATATAATCAAAGTGATCTGCCTCCAAAATTTTTCCACTGCTGTTTGCTTCTAGATTAAAATTGAAGTTACTTCCTACCTTGTGGCAAGCTCTTTTTGCCTTTCAAAAACTCATCCTCCTCTAGAGACTGATCTAGAGTAGGAAACCTCTCTTAATCCAGTAAGGCTACAAGACTTTATAGACAGACATAACCAATAGACCTTACTCTTTTGAAGAGAAGAAAATCTTGTTAAAATTCCCTGCATCCTATCATTTAGTGCATATTCTTCATAAGAACCTGATTCATAATAGTAAACAAAGGAGCCATTTCATATGTGAAGTCATATAAATAATTTTTTTACCCTAAAAGTGACAGCTTATTTTAGCAGTACTTCACAATGCATGAGAAACATCATTGAATGGAGGACTTGGTTTATCAAGACCAGAGAGCATTAATATTTGCATTTCTGCAGGGAAGAAAGTTGCTGCATTTTGATACACAAGACAGTTAAGAGGTCATTGGACACTCTAATTGTACCTACTGATTCTATAGGCTGTACTTCACATTCAGACTTTTGCTACAGAACTTACAGAATTTATATATGAACTGTGAGCTGTAGCTCATTGGACTGAAGTATTCCAGCATTTCACAGTCACAACTTCAGTTATTTTTGCTGAAAATTAACACTGTACCATGCAGCAGAGTCTTTGTGCTACACCATCACATTTGAGATTTTCTCTGTGAGACTATAATAAACTCAAATCATTGAGGGCTGATTTAAGGTGAAATTACAATCCTGTCAAATTATGCTCTGTGCAGCAGGAGTATTTGACAGCTACCTCGTGTTGTAGAATGAGTAAAAATTTAATCAAAATTGACCTGTAAGACAGTTAGGAAGCCAATACTACCTAGTAAGGAATATTGAGTATGCAGACATTACTGGGCAATACCAGCCCACTTGATCATCCAACTCCAAACAACCCTGAATGTAGGCACACAGTTTTTGGTTATTGGGAATGGGGCTATAGCTGAGCTTCATCCCTAATGGGCTGTATAAGACAGGTAAGCAGTGTTAGAGGTAAAGAGACCTGGAATGCTAAGGGGTATGGAGCAATCACAAAAGGGTGAAGGAGTCACACAGATGTAATTCATGTGAGATGAATGGTATAAAGGTTGTACGGAAGAACATGAAGTCCATAGTGCTTGGAACCATTCATGAGGTCAGTTGTATGTTGTCCTTCATCTGGTAACCCTGACATGATGTGAAGATGCGATGTGAGAATGAAGCCAGACAGAGAAATGCCTGTAGAACAAGATGCTGACAAGATGAAGACCAAAGCCAGGCAGAGAGAGTGCCTGTAGCAGAGAGCCCGCAGAACAAAGCCAGAGCATGCCTGTAAGAAAGGAGCCACGAGGAGAAAAGTCTCTTGAATAAAGCAGGTGGATCAAGAGCCTGCATCACCAGATGACTTCTAGATAGACACATCATCTCCAGGTGAGTGGCTAAAAGCTTAGGAATGGGGGCTCAAAAATCAGCAGAAGAAGAGTCCATATTGGACATCCTGCTGTGCATATTGCAAAGAAAAGGTATTATAATGTGAGGAGCGGGCACTACGTGTTTTGTTCATTTTGTGTGGATGAAATGGTGTGAGAGTGAATGCATGGACTGCCTTCTTTGCTGAAATAGGGGAAGATGCAGGGTACACACTGTGGGATGCACCCACATTGAGGGACAAGATAGCTGCAGGGTCATTTAACATTAGGCAAACAAGAGTGTCTCCTGAAAGATAGGGAGGAGTCTTTGGCAGAAATAAATAAGGTTGAATTTCTTTAAGACAAGATGAATAAATCAGAAGAAGTGGTAAGAAATAGTCAAGAAAAACTGTGGGCTGAAGGTAAAAAAGTAGCAAGTCTCCTTGAAGAAATGGGGGGAAAAAGATCATCTCATCAAAACCTTAATGTCCCACATAAATCAGCAGAAAGATTTAATTTCTAGTCTAAGCCAGCACATGAAAGAAAACAGTCTTATGTTACCCAGGTCATAGAGTCACTGTCTAATGAAATGCTGAATTTTTCTGAAGTGAGAAGTATGTTAAATGCCAAACTGCAAGACCTTGAAGCTGTTCATAATATCTCAGTGGCAGAGCTAAACTGAGTATTGCAAGAACTTGGGGATTGTAAGAAAAAACTGGAACATAACCAGGTTATGTTAAGCAGTAGAGAAGCTGAGTTAAAAGATTTAATGAATGAAAAAGAAGAGATGAAGTGCAATCTTAAATTTTCAAGGAAAAAGAGAATCTAAAGAAGAAGCTTCAAGCGAGGTTGATAGTAAAAAGTGATCTAATGCAAAAAGTTGGTAAATTAGAAAAGAGAGGATAGGAAGAAATAGAAAAAGAGCAGAAAAAAGCAGAGGAGCTGTTGAAGCAAGTTAATGAGTTAACAGAAACTAATTGAAGGTCTAAGTAATGATTTTGAGTCTCATCTTGGAAATTTGAAACAACAACTTGTAGAAAAAGAGGCTAAGATAAGTGACCTGACCAAAACTTTATCTTCAAGAATATCCTATTTAGAGGAACTTCAGCACAATATTGCAGAACTGAATCATGTCATAGCTGAAAAACAAAATGTTTGTGATCAGAACCTAAAATCTTTATGAGGGAAAGACTATATGCTTGCTCATCTGTAACCTGCACTTGATAAAAGAGTAAGGGCATATCAAGAGGAATATTCTCAGTTTCACTTAACTCTTGAAGAGGTGAAGTCTGAACTTTAAAAGAAGGAATAATAGTTGAAAAATTCCGGTTTAGAAGAGCCTAGTTCAAGTGCTGGAGGCAAGAATGAGTGTCTGAATCCCAACAAAGATGCTAATTCCATAAAACAATTACAAAAAGAAAAAGAAGCTTTACAGAGGGAAGTTTCGGTCATGAAAGAAGATATGAAAAATTCAAGCAAGAAAGTGAAGAGCACATAAAACTGGCAACAGATTTTGACGAACAAAAATCCCACACTGAGCAATTCAAGCAAGAACAAAAAACAAGAACCAAGATTCAGGCTGCATCCTTGAAGGAATCAGATCACCTCAGTACCAAGTGAATATACCAAGCTAAAAGAACTAAGAAGTGATTATGCAAAACTTCAGGAGCAAAAAAAAAGAGTTGAGAAAAATATTAGTCAAATTCAGTGACAATAAAGAAGGAGCAATTGTTTTAAAGTCTTTGAAACAAGAGGAACAATGTCAAGGCAGCTTGTTAGACGACAAAGCATCTACAAAAAAACCTAAAAGCACTTCAGACTAAAACTGTAGAACTCAAGGCAGTGCTTGAACATGTGAATAATAATAAAAAAGCACTTATTAAAAAAGGTGAAGAGGATTACAAGATGAGCCAAGAGGAACTACAGAGGTCAAGAACTGAAGCTAAGCAGAAGGTTGCAAAAAAGAATGAAGAAATAGAAGTACTGAGATGTTCACTTATGGATTTAAAAGAGAAACTTGATCTGGAAAATGAATTATTAAACAAAGTCATAAAGGAAGGCCAGTAAAAACCCCACCATTAAAAAACAGCATTTGAAGACATGAAGAGTGAAAAAGAGGACTTCTCAGCTCTTTGAAAAAGTCCAATTTGGAATTAATTAAGACGAAAAAAGAGGTAGAACATTTCAGTGAAGTAAACAAAAATCTTGTGGCAGAGCTATATATGCTGCGTGAGAAGGCCAAGATGAGTAAACCCACGGTGTCGGGCAAAGAGCCTTTCAGCCTTTCTTCCTTAAGGAAGAAAATGGGACTGAAAAAGAATTGGGAGAGGTTGGTTCAGAAAGTAATTCCCTTCAAAGGGATTTGGAAGGAAAAGTCATCACTTTTCAGCTATCAGAGACTGATTACTCTAGAAAAATTAAACTGAATGAAGCAACAGAATGTGAAATCCAGAAGTAAAAGAGTAGAAGAGCCACTAGCAAAACCTGCAAATCTAAATGATCCAAATCCCCAAAAGCAAAGAGCTGTAACAGAAGAGAAATTCAGGGAGTGCCTCCAAAGCAAATTACAGACAGCTTTAGTATCACATGAAAAAGGCTTGAGAAAAAATAAATGCCTAAAAGGACAGGTTGATCAGCTAGTGCTAGAAAGAGAAGAACAAGAACACTCAGATTAAACAAGATCAAGTGCTTAAAAGCCAAATCAGAAAAATATCAACAGCCTAACTCTGGGACTAATAGCATAGAAGCAGAAATATTGAGAGCTAAATAATCAATACAATGTATTCCTTCCTTAATGAAACCTATGTGTTGTATGTCTTTTTAACTATTAGTCTTACGTAAAATATGTGAATATGTCATAATATATATTTACCTAAAATGTCTTTATAGAAATGCTGCAATTTTATAATTTAAAAAGAAAGGGGGAATTGTAGGATAATTCCATAGGTACAAAAACATTGATGATATGTGATATAAGTTTAGAGAATAAATCAAGGTCAGTACACAGACACATTCCAGAGCTAATGGAATCTACATAATAAAATACTAGTACCATGTTTAAGATACTAGTACCATGTTTAAGATACTAGTGCCATGTTTGTTACTTCTTCTGCAAGGGCCCTGCAGAAGGATGGTAGACATGGCATTTATTTAAAAAGAAAAAGCAGGAATTGTAGGGGTACAGTTTGTGGTGTTTGGGAATGGGGCTGTGGCCAAGCCTCTTCCCTAATGGGCTACAGCTGTGTAGGACAGGTGAGCAGTGTTAAAGGTAAAGAGACCTGAAATTCTGAGGGATACGGAGCAATCACAGGTGTGATGCATGTGAGATGAATGGTATAAACATTGTACAGAAGAACAAGGAGCCAGTAGTGCTTAGAACCATTCATGAGATCAAAGCCTCTCCACAGTTATATGTTCTCTTTCATCTGAAGACAGCTGAAAAGTCCAGCCAGTAATAAACACTACCAGGGAGAAAAGGCTTGCAGATTTTTTCTATCACCTGTAATGCAGAGGAGAACACACTGTGTTTGGCAAAAGTAGATTATATAACATGCAATAATACTACACTATTTAATGAATTGCAACTGAAATTAATTTCACTTATTTTATATTGCTCTGTTAGATTACAAAGCCATACAGATTTTAATGTGAAAACAGATTTCTAAGGGGTGATTATAGGGCATGGTTAGGTGCTATTACCTAATATGCCATGGGAATGTTTTGTGTCTTTCCTTTAACTGAACTTTCCTGTAAATTTGCTGCCCTATAAACTTAAAAGTAGATGGCTACAACCAAGCTGATAAAAAGCATGTATTCAATGCAGGCTTATTAAATGTGACATTGAAGCTTTGCTATTTTCTAGTTAAATCGAAGACTGCAACACTATAGTTCTACACATCTAGCTTAGAGCATCAGAGTAACTACAATCAAACCAGCTCAGATTATTATATCACACCACCATGTGAAGTAAAAACCAGACCAGGGTGATCTCAGCCACTAAGTAACAAGTAGCCTGAGGAGGAAATAACAAATAAGAAGCTGAGTTTTAAATCAAGGGCAGAAAAACATGAAAATTCAGGGGGAATACCAGGTGGTTTTTTTAACCTTCTGTGTGTAATTTTCTTCTGTATGACCAAATCTGCCTGAAGCACAGAAATTTGGGCTAATAAGCACTAAATTTAGGTTAATAATCACTAAATTTACACTAATAACCATGCCAAATTTTCATCATGATTAAATGAATTATAAACAATGGCTTTGCTGTCACCAGTGATGCTGAAAGAATGCTTAACTTAAATGCAAACATCAGGAATGAAAAATAATGGTTTATATTATAATGTTTGATAATACCACTCCCTTTTTATCCCTGAAAATTATACTATAGCCTTTCAGAGATGAATGAGACCTTTTCAGTCCTTTGCAAATAAAGTTCCATATCTAAACACAAGTAGTAGCTCTTAGCTAAGGCTCTCAGCCAGGCTGGCTGCCCTGTGCTGTCAGAGCTGAGATCTGCCTTGTACAGAGTGTTTGTCATACTCCTTGCTGAGCAGGGGAGAACTGGGAATAGAGTCAGGAAAAGAATTCTTTACACAGATACTTCATATGGCTAGATTACCTGAACAAATTCAAATGGCTTTACATCATTCTGTTACTTCCTGGACTGTACTGAGTTAAGGACTGTGCTCTGCTTAATGCCTTTGTAAATACAGGAAAGAAGTCAGCTAAAAATAGAAGGGAGGAAAGGACATGGGAAGTCATTCAAGCATGTAATAAGCAATTCCATAATTAAGAAAAAGAGAATGAAAATTGCAAAAGACAAAACCTAAGCCAGACCTGAAAAAGCATTACTATTTCAGGTAACATTGACATTGTTGATGGAGTAAAGTACCTTAAAGTACCTTTATAGGTACATAGCAAACTTCAGTATCTAAGTGAGGAAGTAATACTTATTGCATCAAATCTGGGAGCCTACTTTTCTTTCACTAACCATGCAGAGTTCTCTAAATGAGACAGGACAAATTACTCTTCTGATCTGTTAACTGTTGCCAGAGTAGTACATCTCTTTTCACCAAATGAATCCTGCAATAGCAAAACCTTTTCATAGCATCATGAACATCACTGGAAATGGAGAATTACTACAAAATATATACTACACATTTGATAAACCTCAGCATTTCATACAAATCTAGCCCAACCCATGAATCAATACTTCAAGCATCTACAAAACAATGTGACAAATGAGGCATGTATGGTTTTGCTACTTTACCTGTTTTAACTCCATATTTAAAGGTGTCCCTATATTCAGCAATTATTGGTCACAGGGGCTCTGGCTTGTCACGCATCTCCAGGCTGAATCTTTTCAAGCTTTCCATAACCTTATGAGGGTGATGAAACCCCAAGACTTTATTTTCTCCATCAGAAATTCTCATAATGTAATACAGGAGAATCTCTGCCACCTCAAAAAAAAACCTGCTTTGTGAAGCCTTCAGCATTTTTAGCGGGTAAAAAGACTGTACAAAAATGAGAACATGCAAACCAGTGTTAAGCTTTAACAGCTCAGCCAGGCCAACCAGAGACAGCCTATGAATATCCCCATATATCCATTTCACAGGCAATCAAACAGCAATGGGAATTTAACAAAACAGTGAAGAAAGGAAAAAACATAATTAGGAACATAGGGCCATACAACATGGATGCTTTTGCAACATTTTTAATTATGCTGTACTTCTTACTTTGACAGCAGCAGCGCTGCAGAGTACACACACGACTTGTGGGAGACTTGTCATTTGCTTACTGACCCTCTGTCCACGGGGAAGTTGAGGAAAGGTGAGAAGTGAAGCAATACCTTGCTTTGCAGTCATTCCCAGGACATGGGCATTTTCTGCTCTTTATTTCTACCTTCTAGCAGCAATGATAAAGCATGCCTCTCAGCAGGAAAGAGAGATTTTACCCATAAATTTTCCCATTGCTCCAGAGGTGGCTGCCAGAATGACCACTGACTTCCACAGAAAGAAGTGGAGAGAATAGAAGGTGAACATCGCTCTTTCCTCAGCGAGGTCCTGAAAACACATTTCTTCATATTTACAGGGGGAGAGACAGGCACAGGTGGAGGATGGGAAAAGATTTCCATGACCTGGCTAGTTTCCCTCAATGCTCTGCACAACTGTTTTGGGAATCCACATCACCAGCAGCTTTCACCTCTCACTGAGGCAACAACCTCAACAAATATTCTTCTCTCAGGCTTGCCCTGATGAGAATAAAGGAAAATTTATTTCTAGGTAAGTTTTGAAGGGAAAGAAGATATAACAATTACAAAAAGAGACTGAGAGTGTTGCAAAGAATGATAATGCATAGAGGTTGAGTTTGGAGAAAGGGAATATTAGCACTCAGTGTCCTTCAATTCTTCACTTTCTCCTCTCACACATGTGGTGGTGGTCCCTAAGGACCCTGCTATACTACCTGCCATATTAGCTCCACAGCAACCTACTGAGGCCCTGTGAGATTTTCCCAAGAGAGCAGAGGAAAGGATGTGTTCTAAGTAACATTTAAAATCTAATAAGCACTAATAACAAGATTTTTGTTTGTTTGCTATATTTAGCCTTAACTAATGCATAGGTATTTGAAAAATAATTTCAATCTCTTGGTGCAAGTCCTTCTCACCTTCTTGCTATCGACTCTAGATGTGGATTTTACTCACTTCTCTAGGCTTAAAGTTAATGTCTTCATCTGCAGAAACAACATCAGGATAAGGATGAAGCAAGAGGAAGAATAATAAGAAAAAGCATTATTAGGAGCTTAAGAACATCCATACCTATTAGATGGGGTCTCTACCCAATTTAGCTGAAAATGGGATCTGGTACATGGCTATGAAAGTAAACTTTTGGTTCCACATAGGACTGATGCTGAAGAAACAGTTTAAAGAAGCTGAAAACAGAGTGATGCATCTGAAATAGCACCCTTCATGTACAGCTCTATGTAAACAAGAGACCAGCTTTTCATGATTGTGTAATGCCAAAAAAATTAAAAACTAAATGGACTGGTTCCATAAGCACCAAAGATAAAATCTGAAACCCTTAAAATTCTTTCAGTCTTTATGTACCTGATGAATCCTATAGATTTTCTCAAGTTTCTTTTAGCTGGTTTTATATATAATGAGAAATGCTTTCCTTGAAGTGCTAAATTTTAATATACCTACAATATCAGTAGATCCATTATCAAGTAGGTATTAACTGAGGTGTATTTATCACTAAACCATAGAAAGAGAATGCCGGTTACTAACAATGAAGTTATGAAAGGCATCTTTTGCAGCAAATACTCCTTTTTATATTTTGAAGAAAGAACTCATCTGTGTTTTAGACTTTAATGAGTCAAGGAATCAATAGCACGCTATCAAAAGAAACAAATACCACTTTCTCTTGAGGAGTAAGATTAGCATTCCACAATTCAAAATAAGGGTTATATTGATTCACTTAGCATTTTTCAGTCCTTACTAAAGAAAAGGAGAATAGAGGAATCTTGAAAGGTTTTGCTTTCCTTCCTTTCTTCCACATCTGCCTCTTTCAATGAGCCATAACTATCAGTGAGCAATGGAAAATATTACATTTCACTGGTTTCTATATTTTTTATAGATGTTTTACTTGCTTTCCCATTGATTTGTCATATGTCATTCACTTAAGTCTTTGCGTTTTTTAAACTCCCTGCAGAGAGGAATTTTGTGACTTTGACCCTGGACTTGTACTATGTCCACAGAAATAGCAGCTTTTAAGCCCTAACTGTTTCTTCTGCAAACTTTTTTTTGTCTTGTAGAGATATTTTTATGCTCGCATCATAATGGTCATAAGGTATGTTTGTGTTTTTGAATGGTAGATACTAACAAACTGACTCTCACATGCAGTTTTGTCTTTCTTTCTCTCTTTTTCATTCTAACTGAGGACTACAGATGATCAGAATAGTGGAGATTTTTCTACCAAAATTTTCAGAGAACGAACATGTCACTTAGAGTCAAAATTTTTGCTAGAACCCCAAACAATATATTTTTCAGAAGTATCTCATAGTTTGCTTAAGCTCTCCCTTCCCTCCTTGAACAGGCTGCTTGTCTAAACTCCAACTCTCAGAAGACATCACTCCTGTGTCTGCTTTCTTTGTCTGCAGCAGAACAGTCAGAGCAGTACCTGCCCTACAGAGGGATTCAGGGAAATGAGATGGTGAATGAAATACCGTTTCAGAGAGGCACAATAGTCTGAATGTAAGAGATCTGGATCTTTAGAAGAAATCTTTCAACTTCATTTTCACTTGTCTTATCAAACTCTGGGTTGAAAAAGGAAGTAGTTGGATCAAGCTTGAGTGACAATTTGCTTAGAATATTTGCTGGGGTAAGTCTTATTGATACACTCTGTTCTAGGTTTGGGGTTATTTTCGAAGAATAAGTTGGTGAAATGGAACAGAAACATTACATTTTCATTAGTTAATGGTAAGTTAGTACAGTGCTTTTATCAGAGTTTTACTGCAGTAAGAAAGAAGTCTTCTATTGCTGTACACAAAGAAATGGGGAAACATCTTCATGTTATCTGTTGGCATCAATTGCTACCTCCATACATGTGTACAGTAACCTACATGCTCCCTGTTGCACATGAAGGAAAACACTATATCTGTCAGAAGTTGCCCATGGATTCCACACATGCAGGTTTCAGACTTTTTTTTTTAAATTTAATCCCTCGGTTAGTTCTATCTAGTTTCTATTAATTTTAGCAGAAAATGTGTATACACAGCTACAGATTAAATATTTGCCTTCAGTGACTGTCTAACATGAAAACCATTACCATTTACTAAACTTCAATTTCACTATTGGTCTTTGCTTTCATTAACTTTGCTGTCAGCTATTTTCTCTATTATAAAATGTATAATACAATAAACCAACTGAACTTCACATTTATTGTAATTATTCTTCCCTTGGAAAAGGGAAAGAATACTTTACTATGTATAAAGCAAACTACTCTTCATCAAGCAATATTGCATTAACATGTTTAACTTTAAACACGGCTGATATGAATTTAAAGCAATGGTGAAAATAGACCTCAAAGTATTAAATATCAAGAGTTTTGATGCCTAGATTATAAAATGTTTGACTTCAAGTTTAACAATTGTAAGTTTATACTTGTATAGACTACCAGCAGTTGAAATTACATGTTGCATCATCAGGAATGCAATTAATTCTTTCTGGATATGTTATATAATTTTGGATCTTATTATTACTTTTGTAATTTGACAAAACTTCAAGAGACCAGAACAGAATCTCCCAAAAGATTTACTCCATTTTCTTCTGTAAAATTAATTTACACTGTATTTTCATCACTTCTCTCAGCCACTACCTTTACCTGCCTGGAGATGTGACAGCACAGTCAGTAAGCCACCTGGTCATACACTGGTGTGTTGGGTGCTACACAGCCCTTCCTTTACACATCCAAGAAAAACATCAAGCAAACAGATTTCTTGAATTCTGAGCACGAGAATACTTCGAAATTAGCATGGCTCGTCTCTCTAATGCAGATAAAGAACAAGAAAAACAGACATAAAAGGATACATATTCTCAGGGCACCATCTTAAGGTCGTATGAAGCCTCTTTCATTCATGTCCAACTTTTCTTCATGGCTTAGGAGACCTTGCTCTCCTTAAAACTGGAATAATGCATCACTAGCCTACCTGCATGTGTGAAAGATAAATGCAAAATAACATCAAGAAGCTCTCTGCTCTCTGAATTCATTTGTACAGAGAGACCTGTGAGAGTTAAGAGAAAAGCACTTAGCTCAAAAGATTCATCAGATTAGACATCACTCTTGAGGCACAAACTTATATCCCATTTAACATATTGGAAGGAGGCTGGGAGAAGGACAGAAAAGAAGCTTTTAAAGTGGCTGTTCACTTTCAATTTCCTCAGAAAAAGATAAGACAAGGGCCACAATAAAGCCTGTCACAACAATTTTGGAAGATGTAAAAGCTACGTTTTCCTTTCAAACAGCTCCTTTTTGCACTCCATGTTCTCAACAATGGTAATTGAACGACAAAGCTTTTACAGCTTCTGAAATGCTTGTTCCTGTTCCCTCTATACATAGATCAAGGACAGTAAGAGGGTAATTACTGACTCACTGGCAATACACAGCCCACCAAAAGCTTGAAAATCAGTAGATATGCCATTTTTATGTTCTTAGCCCTTAATTTGATTTTTAAAAATGGACTGAAGTGGGCTTTTGAAACCATTGGCGCTTCTCTTTTGTCAAACAGTTATTTTACAGAAGTTAATTTTTTCTCTTAAACTTCCTTTTTAGCTTAGCTACCTGCAATATCCTGTAAGGACCTAATATTGATCTCCTTGACCACAGGAGGGTCATTCTTGCTTAGGTATCTCCTTGCTGTAATTACAACCTGGGATTAGCTGTAGGATAGGGCTCCCTTTTCCAGGTACTTGTCTGGTTTCATCTTTTAAACTCACATTTGGAAGGTGTCATGGCACTTGCAAAAATATCACTTGTTGCATTTGCCATTTTGTGTAAACAATGCCCACTTAAATAAATACCAGCAGTCAGACATAATACACTATACTACATCCTTTTTCTTAAATGACAGACCTTTAGAAATTTACTCTTCTTTGTATCTAACCTGGGGCTAGGACATCCAGATAAAAATAATTAAATATTCAAAACCTACTTGCAGTAGAAAAAAAGGACTCTCTGACTTGAAAATTGCAATCTACATTGCAATGCAGAAAATGTTAAAATGTTTAGCAAGTCATCTGGGTGACACACATATACAGGTTCAGTTGCGATTTGCATCTTTGGATCAAGCCTATATAAAATATCTCAATGTATTGCCTTTTATAACAGTATGCAGAAAAGTGTGACATTAACAGTAGATTGCACAAAGAGGCTATAAAACACTCTTGATTACTGAAGTATGACCCTCTACCTTTGATGATATAATCTAACTTCGTCATATAGTTATGTCTACGATGAAAACACAAGTGAAGCAATTTTGAATTGAAACTGGAAATGCTATTTCAATAAATCACCAAAGGGAAGTTGCCCGTTTTTCTACATTTCAACCAGCCACTTCAGAACCAACCCAAAGCAAACAACAAACATCAACTGAAAGGCTGAAATATGAAAAACAAAAGAAAGAAAGCTAGAACTACTGGTGCCCGTAGCATACAACTCTGTATCCAAAATAAGCCATCCAAAATAAGCCTACAGAGACTGCTGAACTGTTCTTGATATCATTCACTAATGTTAAACATTTGTCCCATTTTTGTGATAGACAAGTGCTAACAACTACTTGCCTTACCCAGAAATTAAATAGCTTTTGTTATAAGCACTGGGAAATGCTACAGAAAAAGAATAAAGTTCTTCAAATGAGGTGTAAGATGAGGGGAAGTGGAAGGGAGGAAAAAACATCTGGGACTAAGTTCTACACTCAAATAACCAAAGAGTAATTCAGAAATTTGTTCAGCTAAGTGAACAACAAAAGCAAAAAACACAGAGCAATGTGTAGATTTGAACAGTAGAGGAGCAGTGTGTATGGAAGAAATATGGAAAACCTCAACCTTTATAAATACAGGAGGATCTAGGGTTAAAGGCATGCTAGACATTTGAAAGCACCAGTGGATTATTAATAACAAGACTTGACTACTAAAGCATTGTTAAGTCAAATAATTATGGCTTGAAGACTAGGAACCAAAAGCTGTCCTGGCTTCAACAGACAAGTCTTACAGCCCAGGGACTTTCCTGCCTGCTATTAATTCCGTGTGCACTTCTCTAAAGGGAAAGCAGCTGTCCTGACTCCCTGCTGCTGGCATCAGTGAATGGGGCTCTGGGGACACTTCTTCCCCCAGGATACAAATTCTCAGTTCCCAGGGAGTTCCTGGGGCATAGCCTGACTCCCCTTGATTCAGCTTCCTAGCTGATGCTACAGATCATGCAGAGAAGTGAAAATACTGCAGGGCTGCTCTCTCATTGATGCACTAAACTATCTGTTCACACATTTCTGGAGTTCCAAACTACATAAATAAGTAATCTGCCTGTAATCGAGCTAGGTGTGTCAGAGAGACCAAGACCATTAGAGAGCAACACTGCTAATGCAGCAATTTGGAAAACTGGTACTGCTTACAAATGGTCTGCACATCAGACATCAGTACACAGCATTTTTCTCCTTGGTGTGTGAATGAAGCCAGTTCAATCAACATGTACACCTATGAGCAGCTGAAAACAACAAATCAAAGCTGCTGATAGCACATTAACAGAGGCTAAATTTTAAAAATGTGCTTTAGAATGATACAGACATCTATAATACCAAGAACACGAAACAACTATTAAAGCATTTCTGCATGGGAAAACTGAACATTTTGCTGTGGTGGTCATAGTACTCAGATATTTAGGAAAATTTATGCATTTTTAAAACAGTCCTTTATGCCCACAAGTTCTCATAACTATAGTAATTTAACACTTTTTTATTCTCATCTTTGGGATTATACACTTTCCAATATATTTTTTTCAAAAAGTAAAACCTAAGTCATATTTGGAAGAATTATTCATGCTTCTAGTAAATGCAACAATGTGTGTTGTACCCAGAAATATTCTTTGCTAAATCCCACTAAGAGATGCAGTTATACCACTTTCCATAATACAGCAGTAGCCATAAGGCTTTTGTGTAAAATATGCTTTGAAATGGACTTAAAACTAAAATAGAATCAGGCAACTTACACTCATCACAGAATAATGAGTTTCTCAAGTTGTGCAAGGTGGCAATTCCTTTAAATAATTAAGAGATGAGGTTGTAAAATAAAAACAATAGTGTCTTGGAACAAATAGTATGCTGATATTTAAATACAAATTTTTACTAAATTCTAAAATTTAAAGTATTTAAGTAATTTTAAGCTGGCTTTTTAGTAGTGGGCTTTGTGCTTCTGTTGGCATTTAACTTTTCATGGAAAAGTTGAAAACAAATTAATTTCCCTCAGTTGTTTGTTTTTTTTTTTAGCTGAGACAATTTCTTATTCGAAAGACTGTGACTGAAATCTGAAATTCAGATGATTGCACTTTCAGTGTAAGCTTTTTTTACTATTCTGGGAATTATAGAACAAATATAACAGAGAAAATATACCAGAAATCAGAATTAAAAAGTGATAAGATTTCTTTCATTAATCCTTATCTAGAGCAATTAACTGAAATTATTTTCACCTTTTAACCAATTTAAGTCATGTCATGGTTAAAATACATTTTCTCACAGTCACATTCAATTTCTAAAGACAAAGTCATTTTTAAAAGAAATTAATCTTTTAGCTTTTCTAAAAGCTTCAGTTAATTTTTCTTTCCCTCACATAAGCCAAAAAAACCTCCGACTGTACCTATTTTTCAGGTGTCTTAATTTTGGTCAAAAATTCTAATGATTACCTTGATTCTTCTTAATAAAATGTGCACAGAAATACCTTTGCAAGGTTGTTTAAAGAAAACATACTTAGTTGATATCATGACATTTGCTGCTTAAAAAGTGGTTAATATAATGTTTCATGCTGTCCCTACTCCTTTACATAATATTAACTACAAAAAAGCACTTCTGACTTCATTTGGCAAGTATAACTTGTAGTTTGCTCAGAGAATATTAATTTTTAGAAAAAAAAATTCTGAACTTTTATTGAGCCCAAAAGATTCCTTTGGGAACTTTTATTTTTGTTTAGCAACAAAATTAGATTGACAGGTATTTATTTTAGCCCAAAGCAAAGATGGCTTCTTTTCTGTAATTCAAAACAACGTGAAGTATTTGGGTACTGGTCCAAATAGGGATTGGCACAGAACTATGATGCCTCCAGAAGACTCTGCAAGCTGATTTACCATGGTCTTGCTTCTGCTTTATTCCCCTCCTTGTTTTCCTTGTTGAGCTGTATCTCTGAGGTAGACTGAGGGAACAAATGCCTTGGAGAATCCCTCAGAAAGCTTTATAAAGAAATAATATACAAGGTTAAAAAATAAAAGTCAGTGGAGAAAGAAAACTGAAATCAATGCCATAATGACTTGCTATTTTCTAACTCCTCTTTAATCGCCATCAAAGTCTTTGAGATGCATTTAAAACCATTATAAGAATAATAATTACAAAAATTATGAAACCTTAAAGGCTTTTTTCTGCCCTTCATTTTAGGAGGATGCCAACTCAGAAAAAGCATTCTTCTCTTGAAGCTTTTTTCTGGAAGAAGTTTTTTTTCTTGAAGCTTGCTGGATAGGTTTCCCAGATTATGCTTGCACTGACCTCATCATAAGAGACAGTAGCACAAGAGCCACAGGTCAAGGTAAGTGTAACTGTGCTGGGGAACCAGTTAGAAATACAGATGTTCTGCAGGCACATTTCTGTGGCCTTCTGTGATGGAGTGATTACATCAGTGAACACGGGAAAGGCTCCAAAAGTAATTTTTATGGATTCTGTAAAGGCTTTGACACAGACCCTCAAAACACCCTTCTCTCTAAACCGGAGAGACATGGATTTGATGGATGAATAAGAAATTGGTAGGAGGGGACCGGTCAATGACTCAGAGTTCTGGTGGACATCAATGACAAGTGGTATGCCTCAGGGGTCCGTACTGGGATCAGTATAGTTTAATATCTTCCTCAGTCGCATGGACAAAGGGATTGAGTGCACCTTTGGCAATTTTGCAGGTCACACAAAGCTGAGTGGTGCTGTTGGCACACCTGAGGGACAGGATGCCATCCAGAGGGAGCTGGACAAGCTTGAGAAATGGGCCCATGGGAATCTCATGAGGTTTAACAAGACAAAAACAAAGTTCTGCAAACCTGGGTCAGGACACCAAACACTCTTGTACACAGAAGATGTTTGAAAAGAAGGTGCAATTTAACCAAACTGCTTTGTTTATTCAGTTGGAAAGCAGAACTCTCAAGCACAAGTTCTGTTTGCACCTCTCCAGGAGTGTGCCACACAACATCTCAAGCCTGAAAAGACATTTTTCAGTCACTGCTGCTTTAGCAAACAGAGGACACTCAACACCTTTGTCTTTTTCCTCTTGTTTGAACATTTAGAAACTGCTTCCTTTTATGAGGCGTTTTAAAAATAATTATCCTGTTTTTCAGTTAATGTAACTATGGCCTCATAAAATTTAAGTGTAGAATATGACATAAGATGCAGAGTAACTATATTTATATTATTATAGTAATAACTATAAACCATTATAAATATATTTTAATGTCATCTGTATATAAAAGCTTGTATGGCCTCTTCCCTTTTATAGTGAGCAAGATGACTACTTGACTCATAACATAAAAATACCTTCTTTTGAAGCAGATGTCAACACACAGCAAATCACATGAGCTAGAGGTCACAGAGGCAGTGGTGAGAAAATTAGAAAAATGTCTAAGGTGGACTGAAATTAACTGGAAAAAATTCATGGAAAGAAACAGTAAAAAGTTAACTGATGAAAAAGGAAAAGGAAGATTTTTCAAAATATGAATCTGTTGCAGAGAATGAAATATTTTGCTCTTGTTTTCTCTGTGTCCCAAGTAGTCAAATCTTCCAAATTTCCTTGTAAAATTTCAACCCTAAAGCCATGAAAGTGTGCAAGGCTGGTTTGTGGCTTTCTATTATGCAGTTATTCAATACAATGCATGTTTTCTTCAAAGTATAACTTATAAGCAATTACTAAGTTTGTTTTTGGAAGCATTTCTAGAGAGGAGAAAACAATGCAGTTTTCTAGGTGTATCTCAAACACCATCTGATTAAATTTTTCTTATACACAACTTCAGAAGTTAGCAAGGATTTGACCCCTTTCCTTGTAGATCAGTACTACAAACAATTGTCCACATTTTCTGCTCTAAGCAAAAATATTTTACAAACCCCTAATAACATAACAGGAAACCCAGGCGACAGCAAACAGCCTTGAAGGCAGAAGCTGGTCTGAAGTTTAAAGTATAATGGAGTAGCAAACTCTGATGTGGAAAATCACACAGCACCACCTTGTGAAGTTCCCCTAAAAACACTCTTAAAGGGTCTGCTACATTTCGCATCACAGACTTAGAACATGACTAGGAAAATGAGTGAAGACTTTGAAAGTTGGATTCAGAATGCATATTCCAGATGAAAGCATCTTTTAAAAATAGTAAAAGAATATTCAAGTAGTACATGAATAATGCAGGAATTAATGAATCTTGGAAAAGTTACCTGTAAGTATATTGTACAGGCAAACAAATAACGTGGCTGTTACCAAAGTCCTTCACCACAGTATACGCCAGTAGTTCTTCTAAATAATAGCCAGGTCTTTGAAACTTCTGTATTTCTGCCCTCTGGGGAATGGGGCAACCCTACAGCAGTAGAGCCACTAACAGCATCAACAACCAGCTCTAAATGAAATGACAAAACCTTTCTGACAGCTTTTGCTACTTCAATACAAGAGCAAATACATTTGTTTGGAGACAATAAAAAATCAAATGTACAGCCACTGCATCTCTCACACACAAACAGAGAGCAGCATAACCAAAATGTTTTTACAGAAGAGGAAGCCTTCACTCTTCAATCAAAAGTCCACTTATGGTAAAGGTACTACCAGAGAAGAAAGCACTGGCAACAGCTCCCGCTGTTCTATTTGAAGGCTTCATCGATTACCTATAAGAAAATCAGTGCACCAAAAATATGAATTGGAAACTTCCATACCTTCTCTGACCTTTTTATGGCCAGGAGGCTTTGCTCTTTACTCGCCTCACCAAGAATCAGGACAGAGTAAGTGAAACACTAACTTCACTAAGGGAAAAAAAATTAATTAGATTTCCCCACATTCATGTGATGGCAAACTTTGAAGATTCTTATTAAGAAAAAGCAAAAACCTGAGACAACAAGGATACCTTTGTTTGCCTCTTAAAAAACAGTCTATTTTTTCCTCTTTTCCTGCTATGTTTTTTTTCCCCAATTTTCCAGTCTGATTTTGCACTGTTACTTTAAAAAAGATAAGTGACCATAATTGTACATTATATGTCAGGGAAGATTTTAGCAATGTTTTGTAAAAGGACAATGTATTTCAATACTTCTTCTTCAAAGGTACTTCTTATCTTTGCAGAAATAATATCTCTCATAGCCTAGAACTGCATTTGCCTTGACTCCTGTGGCCCTATTTTGCAAATTACAGTTCACAGTTAGTTCCTCAAGTAACTGTCTTCCAGAATTTTATTTTTATTTCAGTAAAACCCACTCTTGTGTCTCCTGTGACTCTTTGTCCAAGTGCTGCACTTTCTATTTTCTGTAAATTAGTTAAATTTTCATGACATATGGCACCAAATGCTTTACTTAAGGCAGCACGAATTGCATCGTCTCAGTTCCTTTGCCAGCAAAATAGAGGCTTTTTCACTAAACTAAAGAAAGATAACAGGCAAAGAGTTGTGTTGAACTCCTACTCTTTTTTACTCAGTTCTTTATGTCTTTAATTGCTCCTGTGTTTCTAATTTGCTTTTAATCTTCGTGAGGTATTGAGGTCAGATTAAGAGGCCCATAGATAACGAGAAATGACATTGTCACCTGGCTCAGTGCACCTTGGAGTAAGGGATGCATTTAGAAGTCATCAGACATAGAGGGTGCTGTTGCACAGAACATCCAGCAGTGATCTTTGTGCAGCTCTGAAACCACGCATTGACTTTTAACTGAGTCTTACAGCTAAAACTCAGGATATTTACTTTCATTTACTAAATAAAAAAAATTACTACTAAAAAATTAACTTAATTTTTAAAAAACTTCACTTTTATTCTTTAAAAAGTGAGTACGGCATCTTCATGGTTTTAGTAGTAATCCATTTTCTAGTTTATAAACCTGCAAGGAAAACATTCATTTCAGTGATTGATACCAGCTGAAAGTTTTAAGCACAATAAGAATTATAAGATCAACTCATGTTGTAACGTCTGACATGGAGTCTTTTGGTTGGTCTTTTTTTTTTTTTTTTTTTTTTTAACAATGAAACATCATGTTGGTCTTTTTTTTTAACCATAAAGCATCAAGAACAAATTTATCATTTTCTGTTTCTCTAGCAGAAGTCAGTGCTATGAATATTTCCCTCAAAGCAGGTAAATGTCAGGTTAATATATGGGTGACTTAAAGGAAGGAAACACTTTTAAAATATTTGTCAATATATATTTTATATTTATTTTTTTATGTAGAGAGCCTAATTTTAACTTGAGTATTTCAATATACATGTCATTACTTTCAGGCTTTCTTGCTCATGTTTCTGACGTATTCCTTCCCTATCAGATTCTGAGCGAAGAGGTAAAAAGTGAGTCAATCAGCCTCTGTGAGCAAAATACCTCTCTTTCTGTACATTGTAGGTTGAAGATGGCTTAAAAAGTCCAACCACCTGTGCAATATTTAGAAGCCTCAGATTTGTGAAACTTTTTTCTTCAAGGCAGGGGAGAAGAGAGAAGTAGTAGGTTCTCCTTTCTTCTCTATCTCCTCCCTGAGTAACATGGTTGTGAAAAAGAATTTGAAATATACAGCTGATATATCTTAAAGGCTAAAACCAGTGTAGAAAATCAAAAACACATCATTTGCTACTCCCACTCCTAATTATTTTTGGGTTGGCTTTATGACAGTCAGGTAGGAACAGGTGCTGTCTGAACATTAGACTGGCAGACCTGAAAATCCAGCCTTCATATTATTAATGGATTTAATTTATTTTTCTTAAAGAACAAAAGATTCTGTCTCACATGTTAATATTCTCTTTTTTTTTCTTTTTTTTCTTTTCCCCAAGAAAATTTCTTTTCCCCAATAAATTTTTTCTTTTCCCCAAAGAAAAAATAAGATGTTGACATCCCCTGAGTAATGAAAGCCTGTGCTGTCTTTATGATTTACAAATTTTATCTGATCCTAGTTTGGTGTTACAGACTTGCAACATATACATGATGTTAAAAGAGAAAGGTAAGGACTCTGCACTATAATGCTTACAGCTCTTCTCTCAGGAGCTCATAGTGCAGTGATGAGAGCACTGAGAACATTATGGCTGGATAAATTGTCACACCACTGGGCTATGATGATTTGCCCCCTTGGTAGAGATTTTGCCAGAAAGATCTGAATCTGTGCATTGTGGTTTGGTCTTATTTTGTTTTATTTGGTTGGTGGTTTTGTTTTGTTGTTGTTGTTGTTTGGGTTGGTTGGTTGATTGATTTTTTTTAAAATTAAATAAATGCTAGATGAAAAACAGAACAAAACCGCTTTTTTATCTGGCAGTTTCATATTCTTTTCTGTACTGGTGTAGATATAAAGGAATAATGGAGAGACCTGACTGACCAATGGTAAGAAAAGTTTATATAAGTACATCAGCTAAAGCAGTCCCTGGTGAGCTATTGTCACATTTTCTGAAAGGAAACAGGAACAGAACTTGCCAGCCACAAATTTAGATCACAAGCTCTGTGGGACATGAACCTCACTTCAGTTTGAGTGTTCATCCCCTTGCATCACACATCTCAATGATGACAGAAATCCTTTTCAAACCACACTAAAAAATGAGTTAATACAAGAGATTCAGTTCAGCCGATTCAGGACCAGCATAGTCGCAATACACATACAGTGCCTAAATTGGCACAAATACAATGTCAAAACCCAAATCAGGACCAGCATGATCAGTGTGGTGAAATAAAAAGAAAAGGAAATGTGTGGCAAATCCTACCTCACCACTGGAGTCAGAGAGACAGCAATTTCTATTATGAGATTTTGAAGTATGCATTTTGATGTCGGGTTGCTGGGAATAAGGGAAAGTTAAAGATGACTCATCTCCAGAGAACTAGTTGATTATTATATGGGGTCAGCTGAAGTCCTGAGCTGTAATATCTGGGGCCAGGCTGATAAAAAGTGTTCTGAAGTTAAGCCAAAGGCTTTGAATCATGGAAGAGCTATTATCCTGCAGATATTCCTGTGACAGAACTGTAGGCTATAAGTAGCTTCATTTCTAACCATCTCTTTTCACCAATGCATAACTTTACTACAGACAATTGTATGAGAGCAAATCAGTCCAAGTGGAATACTCTTTTGGAGCTCAGTCTGACCTGTGCTGGAGTGAGCTGAACCACATCATCAGCTTGTCTCTTACTTGACAAGAAGACAGGTCTGCTTTTTCCGTCTGAGCTGGAACAACAGCAGCCTTGCTTGACATTCTGTTCCCATTTTAAGAATTCTCCCAGACCATCAGTCTCTCACTATCCTTTTGTCTGATCATTGCCTTTTGACCCTGGCTTTGGTGAATAACCAGGTTTTCACTGATGTCCTGCTTTGTTTGAAGTGGTAGACCTTGCCAGCACTTCAACGTTCCATTGAATTTCTTCAGTGCCTTCTGACTGATCTTGCTGCATTGCACATAGCCTGCAATCATATCCCAGTTCCCTGTAATTTGTATATGAGATATGAACAGTTTCCTTTCATGGCTCTATTGTCTTTTTCTTTATTTCAATACAATTTTGCATGTTTATGCCAGCTATAACTGTGGAATGAAATCAAAACATGAACATAACTATCACCTGTGACAAAATATTTTAAACTACTAATAGAAATCTACAAAGAAGAAACACTAAAAGAGGATTTTCCCTACTCACTGACTCCTACATTCTGGGATTTGACAAGGAAAAGAATTGTAATGTCTTTCTATATCCATGAGAAACTGCAAAGGTAGGATATTTGGAATATCTGTGGAGAGTTTTTCTGTGTTATTACATTGCTATGGTAACAAAAACAGACCTAATTTGAAGCACATCTTCCCATCTCCTACTTGTCTTCCCAGCTCTTTGAAATGTATTATATAGTGCTTCTGACCAAACAATTCTAGTAGCTCAAAGAAACACTTCAATAGTAGTTTGTCAAATTTAAATGGGACATAATTTAATCACTAGATTTCAAGAATTAGGAAAGATGTGAATTAATAACAAACAAAATGGACACTGAACTTCAGAGGACACTCATATAGTACACAAAACAATTGATACATTGCTGAAACTAGAACATTTGCTACTGTAAAATACAGGTATTTCCAAAAATTAGGGTGGATAAGCATGAGAACAGATCATGGCATGAGCTTTACCATTACTTGAAATCCTTTTATTCAAAAAGAGTGGCTTTGTAAGACATAGGCTGCACATAGCACAGAGTCAAGGTAATCAGCCCAAAACTGAGGGAAATTTTATACTGGCTCTATAAAGATAGAAGATTTTTAAGGTTTATTATTAACTGTCAAATTTTCTGAAATATTTAATAAAAATTACCAACTATAACTGGAAAGAACTCACTATGCCTGCTTAGAAATAGTAGACTGTTTCCTCAGCCCTTACCCCTTGCAACAATAGAATTTGAGATCAGTGTTCTAAAAAACTGGAAGAGAAGGTTTAATTTAAAAACAAAACCCAGAAAAACAAACCTAAACCAACCAAACAAAAACAACAAGAAAGAAAGAAATTAAAAAAAAATTAAAATTAAACAATTTCTACTTGTTTGAAGAAGGGAAAAAGCATAGAGAGTGTTTGTTTTTCTCTGAGATAGATCACCACAAGCTTGTGCTGAGAGAGAGCTTATCAGACCCCACAGGAACAGATTGCTTCCCAGTACAGAGGGCTGTGACTGCTACTGCTTCTCCCAAGAACTGCAGTTCACTTGCCAGACTGTACATATTTCATACACCAGCAAACTCAGAAGTGTTCCTTGACTTAGCATAGCATGCTTGACTTAGAGTAGAATTTTAGCACCTGTAAAATGAGATACTTTTGTTTCCCATCACTGAAGGGCATCTCAGCAGAGGTACCTGGAAATAATCCCGTGTTAAATTCCTTCCAGCAGCTAAAGTATTCTTTACCTGTATAAACCTTACCTGAACAGGCAAGCAAAGTAAACATAATTCCCCAGGTTAAACCCTCCAGCAATTTTTATTCTGGATGCAGAAGCTGGTTTGGATAAAAGAAAGAGAGGAGAAATATCAAAGGGAAAAAAAAAGAAAAAAAGAACAGGAAAGCAAGGATAAGAAGAGAGGAGAGTCTACAATCCATACATAGAATAAAGAAAAAGACAGTCCTGGCTTCAAAACTGATACCAATAGCTTGATATCACCTTGATATCACCAGCAACAAACACCAGCTGATGCAAGGATGAGTGTGAAACTCAGAGCTTATCTTTCTTCCTAGAAATTCAGTGCAGGGATGGGTGGTTTGCTTGGGAAAGGGGATATCAGGAATGTTATTGTGCTAGAGGTGTCCTGGTACAAGTTTATTGAACAGCCAGCTCCTTGTGAGCCTGGATGAACACACAGCTGGTGGCAGTAACCCCAGCAGGGTCCCTACCTGGGGGAAAAACAAACTTGGTGGGAGCTTCTGCAGTCATGGTCACCACCTCACCCAAGACTCAAAAAGATTTGATCTATTTAGATACTCAACCTATGGATACTGGCCTTTAATATATTACATATTGTCTCCAAACTTCATTTTCTGTACTTTGCACTGTACCTTATGTATGCTGTCTCAAAATCCAGACTATAATTTCCTCACTAAATCATTTTAATACAACACACTGCTTGTCTCAGCCCCGAAGCAGATTCTGCTGAGAAAGAATGGGAAGGCCCAAGTAGACTATCAAGCCCCATGGTGCTTTCAGCTGGTCTTTCTCCACACATTCATATCAAGGCAGCACTTACTACTGTTTTTCAGTTGAGAACTGAAACAGCAGCCCTACATACTGCTCTTGGCATTGCCTGGTAATTGGTAAATTGGCTGAATATGTTAAATGTGTAAGTAGGCTGTCATTGTGCCACACTTGCAGAGCAAGCTGCAACCACTTGAGTTTTTAGGAGATTTGCCTGCCTGCTTCTATGCCTGCCCTATTCTCAGGCTGCTCTTGCTTCTCCCAGAAAGAATCAGAGCAAACAAACAGCTAAACCCCACAACTATTGTTGATAAGAAAATGAATACGACATTTATTAACTCACACAGTCTTTGGGACTGTCTTGCCTTTTAATGCAAATAGCTTGTTTTGTGGAAATTCAGCACCCTGTGTTGTCATCTTTCTTCCCTCTCTCCCCTTCCCCCTCCAAGGGGAAGCCTGAAGTATCAAATTTCATCCTGCAGTTTTTCTGCTGTAAACAGTTCACTTTCCCATTTACACTACTGTCATGTGTGCTAGAATGAGCAGCTAGAAGTCTTCCCAGACAAGTGCTCTCCACATCATCCTCTCTGTAAATCTGACCCTTCCTTTATAAATAAATGCTGAGAAATCCCATCTAATTCAATCCAGTTACACTCTAAAGTATATCTGTGCACCTAAAAGCACTCTCTTTTTTTTTCTGCTGTCAGCTCTGACACTTGAGAAATTATCTTCTAGCAGTACAAATTTTACTTTCTGTGTGCAAGAGAACCCTTGCTATGCTTATATGCACAAACAAGCAGAAAGTGAGATTGCTATATACGAGGCTGTTTATTTCACCAGCGGTGATCAGAGAAGGCAGGGAAGGCACCTCAGTGAGTCTCTCTCATTACAGTCATCAGACAAGCAGGAACTGTGTGGGCTCACAGTAGGAGACACAGCACAGAGCACAGATAGTTATGGAAATGAAACACCTGCCAATGGTTTTAACTTGCTGTCAGCTCTGGCAAGAAAAGGCATAAGTATAATTAGATTTTCAGTGGCACAGGCTAGTTAGATCTCAAGCTACCATACTCCTCAAGCAGAAAGGGCATAGGGTTGTAACAATGTCAGCACCCAGCAGGATGTGAAGTGCAAAACCGTGTTTTTAATGATCAGGTAGGAGCAGGGGATGGATATGCAATGCATGTGTATTATCAAATGCTCATGGCATCTTTCAAATGTGGTGGAGAAATATTTACAGCAGAATTAACTCACATGGCTTTTGTGAAATGAAATCTGCCAATAAGTATTGGCAAGAATTCTGTGCAATTTCAAAGGAACCGGTGAGGTCAGAGAGGCAGGGGGAATGGGCTTTCCTTAGTCACAGGTCATCAGGATTGCCTCATTCCCCTCTTCAGACCTGATTTCACCACAGGGCTGCCCCCAGGCCACTTCCAGGGTGCAGGATGCTTTGCTGAGGTGCACTATAGATCAGGATGTCACCGGCTGATTTTCTGTTTGCCACAGGAGCTGCAGACTGGTGGGAAGTCAGCTGTACCCACTGCTTCTCTCTGAAAGGGTGTTTGCTCATCAGCAGAGGGTCCCACACCCCATTGCTTCAGGTCTGGCTTCTTTCAAGTGGAACCAAGTGCAGAAGAAGAAAATAGAATGTGTCAACCTCTTGGCTTTTGGTCCCCAAGTCCATACAGCGTGCTATCTAGTATATTTCATTAGAGCATTATGTAACAAATAATAACTTTTATTTTTTTATCTGACATGAAACAGACACTACAGTCTTCATATGAATGGAAAAGGGTGACAGTTTCTTTTCTATAGAAATATTACAAAAGCCTTTATTTCTTTCATATCATGGATGGAATAGTACAGACTTATAAACCATTTTCATTGGATTCTACACTGTTAAAGCCAAGGCACCACCACACCATTTTCCTAAGTATTTGAAGAGCTAGTTTTGATTGAGATAAGAATTCACAGTAGTGAATATTTGTCACTTACCTCTAAACACACATAATAAGAAGCAAGACTAATTGCTTGCAAAAACAAAGAAATACAGAAACTGCATAAAGTCTGAGATTTAACTGCTTTGTTCTTGACCATTCACATCAATACAAAATGTAAAACAAGCATGCTTTTGGTGTTTTAACTGTATTTCTCTTCAAAAGTCTTTTAAATTGTTGGAAATGCAATTCCCTTATTATGCATTTTCTCACTGTCATTTTCTCTAGGCAACAGAGAAAGGTGAAGAAATTATGGATAAAGCGATCTGACTGCTGGCAAAGAGTTCTTACAGAGAAAGCTTAATAAATTATTCTTCTAAAGCTTGTCAAAGAGAAACCAAAAAGCAATTTTAAGTATTCTAATTCTACAGTAAGAAAATGTAAAAGAATTTAGAATACTAAAAATTGTAAGTTCTTCAGTGCCATGTAGAAGAAGTACAAGGAACTAATAGATTTTGATAGCACTTACTCGAATTTTCAGTGAAGCTGATGACTAATTTTCTTAAAGGACTAAAACAGTGTAACAAGAGCAGCAGATCTGTTATCTCTTATATCTCTTATATCTGCTATATCCATATCATTTGGTATGCCTTTTTTGAAGGCCATTTAGCTAAACAAGTTGTTTTGCAGAGTAAATTACACTTAGGATCCAAAGTGCCCAGGAGGGTAGTACCTACTCTCTCTTTCTGTATGAAATGAACCCAAAAACCAGACAGCTCAGACTCTACTGATTTTATTTCTTCTTGTGTGATCCAGTTATAGGTGTACATGCCGAACTGAGCAGGTGTCCTGGCTCTTAACAAACAGCTCAGAGATAAAACTTTCTCTCTTTACACAAGACAGAGTTTGTGTCAGTCAGAAACATGCTGAGATTTTTCCAACTACAGTGAGCTCCAGCCCGTTCTTTGAGAGTAATTCCCTATCTGTGGAACCAAAGGGACAGACCAGGTAATCAAGTATTTAAATATAAACATACCATCCATTCATGCAGAATAAAGGAATGGCAATTAGATGGCAATTAGTCTTCCCAGGGTCCAAACTTCTAACACACTAAGGTTAACTTTGAGCTAGTAATCCCTTTCATATATAAATTAATACACAGAGTGATATGGACCAAGCAACAGTACCTACTTTATTTAGAAGAAATCAAATGTATCCTCCAGCTGGTGGCATGTAGGAAGTTTTATTGCTTGTCTTACTCTGGACTTTTACCACTGGAGATGTAATATAGGTTGGAGAAGGTCAGAAGTATCCTGTTAAATTTATCATAAAATTACTCTAGATTAAAAATTCCTATAACACAGAGGGTTTCTTTCTCTGTGAAGAAAAGGAAAGTAAAAATATTTTCAAAAGAATTTTCCTGAAAATCAGAGAAGGATCTCCATTAACTAATGTTAAAAGTTATAAAGGAGCTCCATTAGCTAAAGTTATAAAGTTATACGTAGCTGTATGTATATATGTAGCTATGTAGATATGCAACATATGTAGTTATGGTTCCTATGGTTCCTTGCATTCATGGCTATATTGATTAAAGCAAGATGATGAAAACTCAATAAATAAATTGTCTTTAAATTTACATACCTTTTTTATTTGTTATAACTACCAATTCATGTGAATCCTTATGAATTCACATGAATCCTTTTGAATGACAAAAATAGGATATTCTAGGTGTCAGAAAGTACCTTCTCTAGGCAGATATCTGAGTTTCTCCTCAAAAAATTGAATGCATCACACTAAGACTTTCCAGATGCTCAGTTAGAGTCTGAATGAGAAAAAGAAAGCAGAGAGGAGACAGCCACACTCCCTGCTGTAGCTAAAGCTCAAGTGTGGGGAACATCCCCACCATCTCATTCCAGTTTCTGGCTAGTTTCACACACACCTCCCACTGATCTACTGTGTGAATACTTTTCCTTAATGATGCAGGCCAGCACAAATATTTTTGTTTTTTTCTCTGTGTGTGTAAGCTGGGAGAGCAGGGGTTCAGTGCCCAGCAGGACATGTTTGTTATTGCTGGTCCTGCCTGTGGTGAAGCAAAGACAGAGCTATTTACAGCTATACATTCTTTTCTGACAATAGCTGCATCTTTTTTAATATTATTGTGTTATTAAAGCTCACCAAGAATTTTTGGTGAGTGCAAGTGCTGTAGTCTGGCTGGTAGAAATGGGAAATTGGCCTAAAGTCCCTGAATTACTGCTTTTATTAATGTGGGCATGTAGAAACAATTTCAAAACCTAGATACAAAGGAGAGTCTCTTTTTAACTCAGTAGATCCAAGAAATTGCAGGGTCTGCTCTGACTCATTATGTTTTCTAGATGTTTCCATTCCTCCCACCAATCCAGTATTTTAATTTTTTCTGTCCCAGTTTGGGGAAAATAAGAGTCTTTGAAGATGCTGAAAACAAATTTGGCGTAGAAATTCTAGACACTTAAACAGCGCTTGCGACTGGAATTATTTTGTATGTGCTCCGTGGTCCAACATCATGTTTGAAAGGGTATTTATTTTGAGTACCATTTGTACCTAAATGAAAGAGAAAGCAGAAAATCAATTCCAATGAGATCAAAGTAGATAAAACTGAGAACATTCATTCTACAAAAAAGAGGGGCGTGATATTAGTGCAGAAGTAGGTGGCTTGCTACTGATTCTGTCCCCTGCAATAAGTCACTGCAGTCAGAATAAAGCCATGAAGTGAAGTTCCTGCAGTTATTGCTGAAGTTAAACAATAGGCAGGGAAACTGTACCTATTGAAAAACAATGGGGTTGCTGAGTCTAATTGCGGACTTGCAATAATTAAAGGTATTTTAGGTTGATGAGGAATAAGGAAATAAACATCGCTCCTCTACCACTTACATACAAAAGAGAAAGAAAGAACAAATTATCTGTTTGCAATTTAAGAATGGCAGAGTCAAGGGGAGACACGTGGGAAAAAAAATCTTTCCCCAAAATAAGAAAAACCTCCCAGACAAAAAACAAGTCCTGCCCAATCCACTTGTATAAGTAAATTGCTTTCCTAGAGCAACAAGGATGAGAGAGAAAACAGAAATGAGACATTACTCATGCTATTTACTGAAGAGTTGTCACAGTATAGGAATGGCACTCCCCAGTTTAGTGCTCCCACTGAGACTCTCAAACCATGTGCTGCTCACTCAGTCCACACAGGGCTGAGAACACAGAAAGAGACAGTGCAGCACCTGTGCCTCTGCCTCAGCCTCTGAATATACAGCAGGGTCCTGTAAGCCAGGACTTGCTACAGTCCCAGAGATCTCAGCAGCTCTGAGACCTTCCCAGGACCAGGGGCTAAATCGTGACTGAAAACTTCACAGTTAGCTTTTAGCCACTCTGTGTTTTGTCCAGTATTTATTTTTATGAGGACATGAGGTGCTGGGAGCAGCACCTCATGTCCTCATAACTTGATAAGATTTAGCACTATGAGTTCAGTCTAGTGCTCATTATCAGGTAAAACTGTTTTTTGTTATGTTAAGGAGAAGAGGGATTGAAAGAGTCCTGAGTCACTGAATGTTTTTCTGTAATGTCTTTGCACTGCTTTATGTGCACATTTTCATCAGCTAAGCAAGTTACATTGGGAGTTTAAAAGAGGGGTTTTGTGAATTTGGGGGTTTTTTCTGTCCCACACAGATTATTTAAAACCATGATGTTTCTGTTTTCCAGTCTTAATCTATCGGTGGACATTTTATAGCCATTTGTTCCCATGATGACATTGTCCTTCAGTTTAGTTATAACCTGATTTTTAATATTGTTTATTTTCACAATCATATCCCCCTTTATCTCTCAGTACACTAACTAAGCCAAAGCACTCAAGCTTCCCCTAAAAAATGGGCTCATTGTTTCTCAGATTTCTTCTCATATAAATAAATAATTGAATAAAAAGGTTATTTACAAATGAGGCAACAGCACAGCTGTTTATATTGATGTCAATTACCCCTATTCTACCAGAAATACTTCTTTTCAGGTATTATAGGAGTATACTGGCCTTTTTCCTGTCTGTGCTATTTGGCCAATGTGTCATGAAGGCCATACACCCAGATATCTCCCAATTCAGGTACTTATGGCTGAGCACTTTACAGTTTATGAAGAGCTTTAATTTACAAACATTTAACCTTCTGTTTGTGTACTTCTTATCTGAGCCAATTTTCAGTCCAGTTCACTCCTTCCTAATCAGTACCTCAGCACTCTCACATGTAGACCATATTTCTTTGGCATCAGCATATGCCTTGGTCACCACTTTGGACCAGAACAATATGCACCCTTTATGTCAGGTGCTTGAAAGACAACAGAGTCATACTATCTTAAACAGAGAGGAACTCTTTGGTCAGTAGTTCAGATTCCTCCTTTTTTTTTTCTTACCTTGGTTTCTGTCATAAATTGATTTGGAATTCTACCTCCCTGATCACATCTATATCCTAATCAGATGTGGAACTATCACTAGTACTGTGAGGTTTTTTTTTTTTTAAAAAAAAATGTCTTGCAAGATGTGCTTGCATGTTCATTTACATAACTTTAAGCCTTCTGTAAATTAACACCAAACAAAAGTTTTCTTGCTCTGTTCTACCCTCTTCTACATTATTCTATCCCTCTTCTACTTTAAAATGGACCTCTTATTGTCTTCCTGTGAAAAGAAATTCATGGTGATTGGATCATTTTTCTATTAATCTACCAGAAACTGAATGATAATTTACTTTTAAAGGGCAGGTCTAGACATGCAGACACCTTCAGCAGTCCTGGGCTGGTCAGTCCTTGACAGAACAACTCTACTGACAGGTGCTTTGCCAGAAATAGTTAGAAATTTTCTAAGAGCTGTAGAAGACAGGGACATCATCTCTGCAGACAGAATGAAACAGGGAAAATAAACCAGCAAAAACAGTTGGCAGGAGGGCAGAAGTGAATTTCAGGAAGTTCAAGGTAAAGATGTCAAGAACATGATTCCTCTATTCCTCTAGTGTCAGTGGATGTTCAGCAACTTATTTAATTTTACTTTCAGCCACTAATTAGAAATATTAGCAATTTTTCTTGTCCTCTTCATGATTTCTGCTAGTCTAGGGACCCTCCACATCAAATGCATTCTAAATATATAAAAATATAAAAAAGGCCCAACACTGCAGCATGCACCCATCAGTCACAGTTTTGTTGGCATGAGTCACAGATATATCATCTCTTAATACCGTGATAAAAAAGTGAAATCAATAGTGTATTAAAGCACCCTATGTCACCATACACATGAGAAAAGCCAACCCTGTTATTGGTTTTGCAGCCCACTAATCCGTGAAACAAAACCAATAGAAAATGGTTGTCACTTTCTGATATTTGTTTAACCAAATCCCACAGATTAAGATGTTTGTAGGGCCAATGAACGAAGAAGGAGTCACTGGAAAGTGGCGGATCTACTGAAGAACAGTCAAACAATAAGCAATAAAACCTGCTTTGGGTTCTCAGTGTCCATAAGGAATCTGTCCTATTTTATACTGTAGGGGAAAGAGAAGGGGAAGAGAAAAAGTAGACACTTGAAGTTTGTCACCCTGAACACAATCAAAAAGGCGAATCTTGGCAAGGTAAACCAATTTTCTCTCCCCTCCCCTTCTTGATCCTGAAAATGCCCCAAACTTATTTTTTCTTATCTGCTTAGTATGAACTAGACTTTTTCAGTTAAAAAAAAGGGGTGGAGGTTTTCTTAAATGTTCTGTATTTTAAAAGCTACTTTGCCTATTGGAGGGAAGTGAGAGTAAATTTGTAATTAGTGTACTAATTTGTAAATAATTCTCTGTTTTTTCCATTCCTAGTACAGAAGATGATTGGATTCAAGACATTTTCAGGATTCCTGATCAGCACACATCCAATTAACTTTCTCAGTCACTCCAGCACAGGACGTAAATTAAATTCAAGTAGGTGGGTAGTGACTCAGGATTATCCTTTTCGAATTTCATCACATATTTCCAAGTGCCAGCTCATACAATGTAATCACACTTGATTTGATTCTGGGTATGTTCAACTGCCTTGTTCAATAGCCTTTGGGTTTATTTATAAAATGATATTTCTATGGCAGCTTATTACAGTACAGAAACTGTAATAAACTTTTTGTTACAAAACAATACTAGTCTTCAGAAAGTTCCTCTAATCTTACATTGTAAAAAAACTTTCATTTTATTTCTATAGATATGTCTAAATCAGCCCAGGATACCATGATGAACAAGCCTTTCCAGTGAGACACTCCAGAATGAGTTGAAGTTTTGTACAGAGATAGTAGTGGAAACAACTGCAATATTAATCAAGAAAGCTTATTATCTTAAGAACGTTTATTCAAGTAAACTAATACAAGCTGGAGTCCATAAGTGTTCTAGCTGTTGTACATCACATTGCAAAGTAACAGTGCTGAGATGGTGCAGAGATAGGATCTGTCGCTCCATTGATGGCTGTAAGCCTTATGCAATGTTTTAACATTAAGTAAAATTGTTGAAAACTCATGGAAAAGTACTGCTGCATCAACCAGTGTTTCAAAAAGTATCCAAGAGTCAGAGAATATGGAAGATAAGTTTTGCTGGAAATATATTTTACAAAAAAACCTAATACTTGAGATCAGAAAAACAAGCTCAGAACAAATGGAAACAAGAATGTACTGTTTGGAGAAATAAAAAACATGATAGTGGTTTCAAAAGAAGAACAACTTCAAGAGTGAATAAACCTGGATTTATCTATCCTCTCACAGGAACTGACTGCAAAGGGAAATGCACTTTATTGTCACATGGTGTAGCTGGCACTTAAAGGCTCACTACAGAAACACACAATACCTGAAACTTCTGAAGCCTGTGCAAGCTGAAAAGCTAGATTTTATTGGTAGCTACTGGACTTTGGTTTTAAAAAAACATGGAGTTTGATTCCTCTGAAAAAATACTCTTCAATTTATGGCATTCTGTAGCAATTCCCATAATATTGAAACACCTGCTATGACCCTGCTATCTCACACTAAAAGCATATCTGAGTGATACAGAGTGAGGTGCCTCTGACAGGAGATCAATTGTACAGATACTAACTAAACAACAAAGTTTCCTCAATAAAAATAACTGAACATAGAGGGGTTTATGTCCTCTGTATAGAATGCACAATCCAGTATTTTGCTTAATTCTTACCAGGGTCAGCTAAAAGATGAGGAAAAAACCTGAGAGGCAGGGATGCCTGAATAGGCACCTAGGCTGAAGTTGGAAATGCTGTTAGAAGTGTGCAAACTCTGTGTGGAGTTTCAATTAACATGAACCCAATTGGTTCAGACAGAAACAAAAACTAATCAAGCTACAATGACTAACATACATGTAGTGTCACAAGTTGAATCACAGATTCTTCAGAGATACTAAGGCTGCAGAGAAAGGTGTGTGCCTGTCTGAGGGAAATGAGGCAGCTGAAAGTGATGGGACCACTCTTGATTTTATGTGAATCTTGCCTCTGAAGGAAACATTCACTGAAGTACTGAGAGTGGCATAAAATCATCGTATCAAGTTTTATCAAGTGACAGAAACTCTCCTGGCAGTTCCAGCAGCACACATGTGAGCTGAAAGAATATTAGAGCTCTTATTTGCTGCTTCATTGCAGAGTTCCAGTATGACAAAAAGTGTTAGGAATTGGGAATAAGTTCAAACAAGATGGTCATCATAAAATTGTATATGGCAACAGAAACTCTTTGGGAACATTCAAAGATACATAAAATTTAAGGGGTTGAACTCTAAAAACTAGAAAAAATCAAAAAATAATATAATTTGAGTATTTTCTAACCACTAATGCTGACATGTCTGTGTGGGGTGGGGAGTCATGGGGGAGATCCTGAACCAAGCAGCAAAATAAAATAAAAATAAAAATAAAATATAAAAATAATTTTAAAATGGTCCAAACCCATCCAAAATACACATAAAATCAATTTTATTTGTACTGCAGGAAGTATTTTTAAGCCAAGCAGACATATGTTACAGAAGAATAAGACATCACCTTCTAAATGTCAAGAAGAGGTGAAGGAAATAACTGTGTCAACCACTTCGCCCATCAAGGTTTCAGACTAACAACACAATCACAATGTTCTGGGAAAGGACAGCCCAAGAGCATGAAACAACCAGCTGATTATTATTCTTGGTTTATATACTTTATGAAACTATTTTTTACTAGTAGTTGTTCCTGGAAGAAATCTGGAGGTCACTACACCTTCAAACCCCACTGCTGCATCCTGCAGAGGCTCAGAGTTCACCCTGGCAGTCAGCACAGCCAAGGCAGGGAGCAGCCCAGGCTGAGTGACTGCAGAGTTGCTCCTCAGTGCAGCACAGCTCCCACCAGGGCTGGTCTCTGCCTTAGCAGTGATAGCAGACATGAAGAACATTTTCACTGGTGCTATTTGGTTTGTAGCATTACTGCTAGCTTTGTCTTTCAATTTCTTATGTTAAAACACAAATTTGGGTAATTACTAGGAAACTTCTTACTTACTCTTTCTATTTCTTTTCCTTTAATTCCAGAGTCCCACAATCACCTCTCCCACTTAAGTCAATGACAGCTTGACTTTGCAACAATAAATTTCTTCAAAAAGCTTTCAAAGCTTCCACAATCTTGTTGGACATACAATTTAATTCTGCCTTTCTTGTCCCAAAATAAATAGTTCAAAGTGGCTTAACCAAAAAGAAGAAAATATTTTCTACCATTTTGCTCTTTGTCACATCTGTGTCTCCCAACAGCACCTCTCCCTGCCTTTTGTAAGATCACCTATATGTCCTAAAGGCCACTGGAGCAACAAAATGACTGAGAAGTTTACACAGCAAACAACAAGCTGATTTGGCATCTTACTATCTAGGTCCTGTCCTGGTTTCTTCTCCTCTTGTCCATGGATGAAATCAGACTTCACAAAGTCCCTCAGGAAGAAATTTAATAAACACTACCCACAACAGAAAACATTTGTTTGCATTTTGTGTGTGTGCACAGGGAAAATGCCTGTTCCATTACTTTGGATATTATACAGCTGGATTCATCTTACTTACTAATGACAGGATGATATATCATAAGCCTATAAAATGGTCAAGATGGAAAATAAAATATACTGGTAAAAAGTTTTTTATTTATATTTAATTCTAAAAGCTTACTAATGCATATAAAGAAAACAACAATTTGTTTACTTCTAAGTAAATTTTAGAAAAATGTGATGAAACAGAAATAAAGACACACTGTGAGTAATTTATCGTCAACCTAATCAATATGAAATTTGGTTTGTGCTGTGGAAAAAAAAAAAAAAAGCCTATGGAAGCAACATAAGTGCATAGGAAGACCAGAGATGAGGCAGCATTAAGCTCTATCCATTGGAATAAACTGAGAGAAACACAAACAGTTCTGTTACAATCACAGACTAAAAACATTTCCCAGAAATCCCTATTAGATCCTGACCTTCTATTACAAGAAACCACTACATGTTTCTGTGATGAAGGGACCATGTCATGATCACATGAAGCAAAACATAACATTCATGATATTTAAAAAAAGAAGATGTTAGTACAGAGAAACCATAGAATCATTGAAATGCCTGTTCATGTTGGGAGGGACCTTAAGGATCATCTCGTTCCAACCCTCCTGTAATGGACAGGGACCCTCCACTAGACCTGGCTGCTCAAAGCCTTGTCCAATCTGGTCTTGGACATTTCCAGGGAAGGGACATCCACATCTCCTCTGGATACCCTGTTCCTGTGCTTCACCACCCTCATAGTAAAGGACTTCTTCCTAATATCTACTCTAAACCTGCCTTCTTTATTCCCTCTGTCCTGTCACTACATGGAGTCACTCTCCATCTTCCTTGAAGGCTCCCTCCAGTTACAGGAAGGCTGCCATTATGTCACTATGAAGCCTTCTCTTCTCCAGGCTGAACAGACTCAATTCCCTAAGCCTTTACTCATATTCCACCCACACTCTGTCTGTCATACTCCACTCTACTTCCTGTCTAGGCAGACATAGAGAGGCAGAAAGTCCCTGGTGCTGCTCATGGACAGCTGGCCTGACCTGTCAGCTCTTGGGGGCCTTCAAGCAGAGCACTATATGGGAGGAACCCCAAAACCTTAGTTACACACCTGCATTGGTCTGCAAGAAGTGGGTAATTTTGTGGACTAGATTGATTACTAATCTGTTACAAAATTTATCTTAATTTCTCCAAATTAAAAAAGAAGACCTCTAAATGGAAATGCTTTGTAAATATCCTTTGTTTTGAGTTCTTATTACAATGAAAAAGATAAGTCCTTTGTTGTGTAAAACCAAGAGAAAAAGATTTCTGTACTGATCTTTTAATTTGGCAGGCCAAGCTGAGCTTTTGAATATAGAGCTTACTCTGAGAGAATGAAGCAGCAGAATGAACCAAATAAAGAACCATAAATTCAAAGTACTGAAACCCATGATAAACTGACAGGCAGTTCTATGAATTTATAAATAATGCAGAATTTACAAATAATGCTTTTTTTAGTTAAAGCATACAATTCACTGATTAGGGTTCTATCTTCCCATGAAACACATATATCACAATTTTACATGTTAAGAAGATAGGTTTTTTAATGACATATTAAAATTATAGTTAGTTTGAATAATTTATCTGTCATATTCTATAATTCTTTTATACAATAGTACTTGCAGAATTTATAGTAGGCCAGGCTGTTTTGTTGTTTCTGGCTATAGTCCATATATCCTAATCAACTTTAATGATCCTTCCTACAAAATACCCAACAGCAGACTTCATGAATCTAAATATGTATTTTTATGGAAAAACAGGTGTTTTAATGTGTAAATGACAAATTGCTATGATTTTAACTGACAGGCAGCAAAAATGACTCTGGGAAATTTTTTTGGTTTAATTCACCTTTCTTTTTCTTTGCACAATCTTGTGAAACTTAATAATATGAATAGAATTAGGCCACATTGTTTGAAATTATGTTACAGCCAGATATTAGCATAAGATTATGCTTTTCATAAGAGAGAAAGTCTGATTAATATCTCAAATGGACTTGCATGGAGACATCAGTTTCTTATTTATATTTAAGTATCTATGTAATGTCTCTATGGCCATCACTTCTATTCTTTTAGTAATCCATCATGTTCCTAGCAAGGAGTCTTTCCATCCTATTTAAGAGAATAAATACAATAGATGTCTGACAAAAATATTAATAATAGGTCAAGACCAGCCTTAAGGTATCTGTAAAGCCTGATTGTGGTTTTAACTACCGTGCAAGGATGAAGTTGAAAGAAGGGTTGGAGTTTACCTACCCACTCGGGATAAACCATGCATATCAACAAATGTGCCACTTCCAGACCATTACCACATCAAGATGATTAGCTGCTGGGAAGGCAGAGAGGCAATCTGTACTTCCTTTTAACCAAATGTGTGTGGTTAAAGGGCTTGGATATACATACAGATGGATGCTATAGAGGGCCAAGGGCCAAGAGGGAAATGCTCATGGCTCTTGAGAGTCAATTTAGTACATTCAAGGACAGCCAGAGGTCACAGTTGCTGGAATGTGCTGCTGCGTTGTTGGATCCCACTTTGCATTTTATGAACATCTGTGGCTGAAATCACATTTCACACTTCATAAGGTCTGAAAAAAGAAAACTATATGGTTCATCTCTGCAGTCCAGCAGGGCTGAGACAAGAAGGGCCCTGGACTTGCAGACAGAGTCCAGAGAAGTGATTTGCAGTCAACAGGCACACAGCTGCCCTTGGAGTCAGGATGGAGGGTCAGAGCAGCAGAGCCCTGGGACAGGACATTGTGACAAGTAAGTCTGGAAAGGGAGATTTTAAAGCAGCAGCTCTGCAGTTTCAGCTACAAGAAAAAATTAGTCAAAAGGACATGATGTACTCAGAGCTAAAATGCAGGGGAAATGAAAACTCTGGAGGGAGGAAGGATTTTTTCTTCTTTTTTGTTGCATCCAGAACCAGCCAAACAAAAGGCCTCATTCAGAGAAAGGCAACAGAAAGAATTTAATAGTAATCTCTCTATTTTTCCATTACAAACTAAGTCAGGGTGCTATGCACTTTGAAATACATCAGCTTTTATTTACACCCAAGTAATCCAGGCCAATTGCCATTACGTGTAACATCTGCTTTTGTTTGTGGTTTTTCCACAGTGGATCATAGAAGAATATTTCTTCAACATCTATTTCAGAATATTTCAGAATAAATACAGAATATTTATTCTTGTATTTTAATAATTCCTGCTCTCAACTTTGAAGCATTAGCAGGTTAGGGAGAGGCTGGATATATTAATGTAAATATTTTCTCCTACAGGTTTAATCCATTGTGTGGGATTTTCAGTTTTGCCTTGCTTGTGATGTGTCACCTCCTCATCTTGATTATTTCTGGGTTTAGTTTTCATAGTTTCCACCCTAGACATGTTTCTGATGCTGGACTGGACTGCAAAAAGGACGGACAAAATGGACCATTTTGGCCAAAAATGCCTGCATAGAAATAAAACATTAGATATCCATCAGTGAGATGCTGCAAGAAAAATTTTGGTTCCTAATATCAATTTGCTCTAATATGCAGAAGTAAATTTACTACCTAGCAGTAAATCTCAATAGACCAAACAAACCATGAGCATCCTGACCACATCTCCTCACTGCTCCTGTGCAATGCTGGTAGGTATGTTGGAAATCTGGCTATAAAGACGCTTTATCAGGTCCCCACGGGCACTACTGTCTTTTGGAAATACTCAAGAAAGCAGTCTGGGTTGATTATTATCCACCCTTTTACCAACAGAAATAAAAAAGAGCACAGGACAAAATAACAGCCTTGATCTATTGATAAATTAGAGACAAAAATTATTCCCAAACTGATTCTTGAATCTAGAGCTATGTCCTAGTTTAGCCCTGATTGGACAATTTTGAAATATTGACACCAGATTAAACCAATGAGAAGAGCAGATACACCTCTGTGAAAACACATTTTTAGGTGAGATACCAGAAATCTGCCCCTTCTGATTCCCAGTGGTGTGGGAGGTAGGATTCTCAGCCTGGCTGTTCCCCATGGGGTTCCCCCTGCCCTCCCCTGGCACCCCTGTCAGGCAAAGGGGAAGGAGAGGCAGTGATGGGGGGAGGAAGGCTCAGCCCAGTCCTGGCTGCTGAGATCTGATAATCCGGGATGGCTCACATAGCAACCGGGGGATGAGCCAGGCCTGGCAGCTGCTGAGCAGGGAAAGGGAGAGCAATCAGCCCTGGTGTGTTACAGCTGAGGGTTGAACAGGCTGGAAAAAAGATCCCAGCCTCCCTCTCTCAGCACAGCTGGAATTGAACACAGCAGGCCTTGAGATCCTGGCCCAGCTCCAGCACAACTGCAATGCATCACCTGACTGCCTTGTCCCAGCCTGTGTTAACTTTTTCCTGACCAGATGAAACTTCCAAAGCATGAATCTTACCCACTGAGAGAAAGAAGAGACTGGATAAAATGTAAGGAGACACAGCGTGAGACCTAATGTCAGAGAAAGTGAGAAAAGAATCCTAAATTGAAAGGAAGATTGAAGGAGTGGTCTGGTTAGGTTGGACTTCTCTTGTAAGTCTCTTTCTCTTTAATACCATGTAACATACAGAATGTTTTTAGGGGTGTGCAAGGTTCTAGTCATAGTTGTGAGTTGATTTAATTGTGATCTAATGGAGAAATTTGAACAGAGGAAGACCGAGAAAGAGAGAGATGACACCTTCTGCACAATGAGAGAAGATAGCCTCTGTTTCTTGAGTTGACGTTGAGATAGATGAACTCTTGTTTTATACTAGAAGAAGCATCCTTAAACAGTACCCTTATAAGCCAATATGTCCCATGAGCAGCAGTGGCAGGCTGTCTCATGGAAAGGGACTTCACAATGACAACATTTCTTCCCCTGGGCAGGCCATTTGTGAAGTGTTAGAGCAGGGAAACTGGTATCTTGTGGAAAATCTCTATGGTATTCAAGAGAGACTCCTTTCTCCTTGATGAATTGAGAAATTATTATTTTAAGGATGATAACTGACTGAGAATCCCAAGTTTTGTCTTTTTATATAGGAGTAAGAAAATGAATAGTTGGTGGGGGGGAGGAGAAGTGTTTTGAATGTTTCATTCTGATTCTTGTTTTTTTGTTTTAGTGTTAGTTAAAAAAGTTTTATTTCTTTTAAGTTTAAGCCTGCTTTGCTCTTACTTGAGAAATTTCAAAGTGGCAAAGATGTTTCTGCCCAGTTTCAATCTGAAACCATGACAAGTCATGAAACTGTTTGCTGTAAGACAAGGGCTATTAATCATAAAGGTTGGACTCAATGATCTTGAAGGTCTTTTTCAATCTTATTGATTCTATTATAAAGACTTTATATGACGGATTCAGTCTCATGCCTGCTTCTCCTCTAGATGAGAGAGGTGATCTAGATCTCTGCCAAGATGCTTCATTCTCCCATGCCAATTTTGCATCTCAGGTCACAGGTAAGAGAGCTGGCACATTTAGCAACAGAATATACAAAATGCTACTGGGAACACCATGCCATACCCCTTTTTGGATTTTCTTTTTTTTTTTTTTTTTTTCTTGAATGTCACACTATGGCACAAAATGAAACACACACACTCACTACTACTCTCTTCACAGAGAAAGGAGGAAAAGAGGAAGTTTATTGTATGACCTCGATATATACACCATTTCTGAGGTGACCGGGGATTGGAGGGTGACGTTTCCACCTCTCCAATCACACTGGTCAAACCAAGAGTCCATCAATTCTCGCTTCCTCTAGAAAGGAATGCAAAACAATCATTGTTTACATGAAAGTGTGTGAGAACTCCACTAAAAAAATGCAAAACATCAGAAGGCTAAGAAAAACTTTCAAAGATCAGGGCCACACTTGAACTCTTACATATTCTTACCCACTATCATGCAACTGGACAGGTTTTATAGAAAAAAAATCTGAAAGAAACAGTAAATGCTATATTAAAATAAAGATCATTTACACAGCAGCATCTGCTCCAGTAATGAAGACCATATACTCATAGATAGAGAGGAGCACCAAACTTATTTCTCTGATACAAGGAAGTAGCATGCCAGTAGACAAAGAAGAAGTCAGGAGCACTACTGACAGAAAAACAACCTATCTAGTGGGACAGGAATGGCCCTAGAAGTCCTGCCATAAGAAAAGCTGTCTCATCCCACCTACTCCTCTTCACAGAAAGCATCTTTCTGAGAGAGATGAAAGGGAGGCAGTGATTGCTTTAGCAGATGCATGAGTGGAGCTGTCAAAGGTTTTAATGTAATACTCACTTCTCACACAAGTTGAAGAGAGACATGCACAGTGGTGCCAGAAGTACCATCAATGAGCCTAAAATGAGAAATTGCAGCACTACAGAAAAGCAGGAAGCACAGGCATACACAAAACATCAACATGGAAACTGAAGCCAAAGCTCCAATTAACCACTCTTCTGTCACCAGCCTCAAAGAACTATGCAATTTTGAAAGTCCTGAGGCTATATGATTAGTTCAATGTAATAACTTCAAATAAAAGAGAGCTAAAAAGCTCCACCAGAAATCCCAACAGAAAGAGGTATTTGTTAAGGGTACTCATGATTCCCCTCTGTCTCCACAAAGTATGCTCAACATTTTTCTTCAGAGCTTCTCTATAGTCATTTGCTTTGCTTTTATGGCCTGTAGCATTTCAGACATACTAATGTTCATAAACCCCCCCTGTCTTGCCATAGCTTCTGGGTGTTTTTCTTGCCGTCTGATCAGAGGGAAATGAAGCTTGATTAATATAGTGGTCACTTTTCATGAGTGTAGAGGCAAACAGGAAAATTAAATTATCTTCACTTTTCCATATAAGTATGCAAGCACTTAGTTTAAATATTAGTTCTAATCTTTCACTGAAAAATGTCCTGTAGTCTAGATAAACTTCCTCTGAAACTGCTGTCTCCTATGGTGAATATATCCTTACTTCAGGCTGTTGGAACCAAGACTTGCTGCTTCCAAAATCCTGGTCACAGCTGGAGGACAGACTTCTGAGGAATTTCATACCTGTCACAGGGCATCTCAGAGCAAATATCTCTGCATGTTCAGACAGGTACCAGTGAAAACTTTCCCATGGGACCAACCAGCTACATATTTTTTTCCAAATGAAGCTTTGCAAAGGTATGCTATTTCAACCCCATATGAAGTAGCCTTAAACCCACCTCAGTGCTTGTGTGTTGTGGCTGACATTTTCAAATAACAGTATCTCATTCACAGAATGCAGAGATGCTCTACTATTTGACTATTATGCTTTGATGCTCCTCTTTTTATTCTTTCACCCTCTGGTTTAAAGAATGAGTATGAGCTATATAATATCTGTCTAGAAAACAGTGCTATTATTTTTCTACCAGTTAATAACTGATCCCACCTCTCTTTTTGGTGCTGAGCCAAATTCTGTATAAAGCCAGGTCTATGGTGAGAAATGGGACTAATATTCTGGTTTGCCATTTAGCAGACATTTTAGGGGTGGACATTAGCACATTCAGAAGGACTGAGATGGTGGTTTTGGTGACATAGACCTTTGTTTGCCAAGTGGCAGTGACATTCAGAAAGAGAACATGGAATTATAGATTCATTTGGGTTGGAAAAGACCTCTATGATCATCAAGTCCATCTGTTAGCCTAACACTGCCAAATCTCCCCCTAAATCATGTCCCTAAGGGCCACATCTGCCCAGCTTTGAAATATCTCCAGAGGTGGTGACTCCCTGGGCAGCCTATTTCAATAATTGACAACCCTTTCCATATTCAATGGAAATTCAATCTATTCTGCTATTCAATCTAAACCTCTCTGGTGCAACAAGAGGACATTTCCTCTCCTGCTATATCTTCCTGCTTGGGAGAAAAGACCCATCACCACCTTGCTGTCGCCTCCTTTTAAGTAGTTGTAGAGAGCAATAAGGTCTCCCCTCAGTCTCCTTTCCTCCAGACTGGTCAACTCCAACTGCATCAGCTGCTCCTCATCAGACTTGTGCTCCACACACTTCACCAGCTCTGTTGCCTTCTCTGGACTCACTCCAGGACCTCAGTGTCCCTCTTGTGAGGAGTATAAAACTGAACACAGGATTTGAGGGCTGGACCAAACAGTGCTGAGTACAGGGGGATGGTTACTGCCCTGGTGGCCACACAATCAGAAAATACATATTTTCTGGTTCAAATAAAAAACAACCAAAAACCCAGAGTCATTTCACTCCCATTCATCACTTCTGGGAAGTTATACTGTGTACAGAGTTTGCATTCTGATTCTTGTGCTCCTTCACTGAATATGAAATAGTTTCAATTAAATTTTGCTCATTTGATAGCTGAGGAAACTCAGGCTGTGCTCAGTAGATACTTACATTTCTTGGCTTTCAGACTTCAGCAGTCCCTTAGGGTATGAACAGAGTAGAGCACTCATATAGACTCATAGAGGTTCATATCTTGCTTTCTTTATGGTACCTGGCCTCTAATGCAAAATACCAATCTCAAAGGTCACATTCTGTGACTCCATACACACCTCACTGGGAAACACAGGGTGTGAAAAAGCATCTCAAATGTCCCTCAGGTTTAGCAGAGAAGAATGTAGACTTCCATACAGACAAAGTATTAAGTTACTTGAATTCTTGCTCCTTCACCAAAATTTATAATTTCTGTTTTATCAGACAGCCAAAGGCCAGGGCTCTGGCTGACTGTTTTTTCAGAACACAGGTGCATTTCAGAAGATCAGTTTTGAATTCAGACAAACAGTGGGCATTGCAGCACATGCCAGTGACACCTGTCAGGAACTTTCAGGGGAATTGATTACAGAGGGAGTCTGAGACAAGGTAATGAAGTCAGACTGACATTTCCAGATAACATCTGCGATGATTTGTCTGAAAATGGGACCAATTACTCTCCAGAGGCATTTTTTCCTATTTGTTCAAAGAGGGAATAGCAGAGGAGTAATATAGTCTACTAACTTTTAAAAGGCTTGGGTTTTAAAAAAGACGACTGAATCTCCATAGATAGTCATCAACTGCACACACTGGTGTTTATTTTCATGTTAAAAGATTGTTACAAATAGTCAAGGAGACACCCTAGAAAGCAGTAGACCAATCTGTTTCTTTTAATACAAAGTATTTTTAGAAACTTTTAAGTGAGATAGTCATTAATATAGTGAAAGTTTATTAAAAGATTTGCCTTGATCTCATTTTTTTACCTAGAAATTTTAGGCAGCTATGCCACTGCAGCCCATGGAGGTCCATGGTGGATCAGATATCCACTGCATCCACTGGACAACCCCACTTTGGAGTAGGAAAATGGTGTGAGGAGTCCTCCCACTGAGGAGGAAGGAGCAGTAGAGACAATGTGTGAAGAACTGACCACAACCCTCATTCCTTCATCCCCTGCACTACTGTGGGGTAGGATGTAGAGAAACTGTGAGTAAAGTCAAGTCTGGGAAGGGAGCAGAGCTGTGGACAAGATGTTTTTCAGATTTGGTATTTGATTGTAAAATACCAAATTTAAACCATTACCAAAATACCAAATTAAACTCATTTCCCTGAGTCAAATCTGTTTAGCACATGGTGGCAATTGGTGGGTGATCTCTCCCTGCACTTTTCCCCTGTCCAACTGAGGAGGGAGTGAGGAGGCTCTGGTGGGCACCTGGTGTCCAGTCAGGGTCAAACCACCACAATATTAATTAATTTCTCATAATTATTTTATCTTTAAAATGTTTCTCCAAAATATTCAGGAGTTGATTCAGCATTTTCTTTTCAAACATTTCTTTCTCTCCCAGCCCCTCCAACCAGACATCTGCTTAACACCCCAGTCTTCCATTGTCAGTCACTTTGCTACATGCTGGGTTTTCTTCAGAAATAAATTAAATAATAAGTCTCCTTATGAATGAAAAGATAATATAATAATAAATAAAGATAATATAATAAGAAATTTTTCATAATAAAGGAAATTATAAATCTCTTTAGAATGGAAAGAACTTTTTTCATATGTAGGGAAGCTTCAGAGAGCATGCATGAAACTTAGAGCACCTGTCTAGACAGTCTGCAGATTTGAGAACAAGCAGCAAGACTCACTCGAAAGATAATTTACAGACTTTTGGAAGTCATAGACAGGGAGACTTTGATCAGAGAGGAAGATCAAGATAATAATAAGTGGGATGAAATCTGCGTAGAAGGATCTGATGAGATCCTTTTGCCTTCCAAGCAAAAAGCAAAAAGAGAGAGAAAAAAAAAAACCCACTAAAAGTACTTCAATGAAATTATGAATTTGGATTAGGAAGACTAAATCTTCTTCAACTTAAAATCCTCCAAAAGCATTTTGAATGTCATTACTCCATCTTTATTTTTCCCTTGTATAAGTAATAGGAAAAATATCCAATTTTTTTATTTGTAAATTTTGTTTCAAATACCAAATATCTGTAGTATGTTAGTGAACCAGTAGCAAGCTAAAAAAAATTAATTAGCACCCAAACAAACAGGTCTTCAAAATCCCAACCACATGTAGGCAGACTTTGGTATCTAGTCCTGAGCTCTAGTAACACACCTGAGCTTTCCTACCTGAGTGACACAAGATAGTTATTGTTGTCATTAGAATGAAATGGTCTTTGGGGATGTAATTCACTTACCTAGAGCGATATCCACTTTCAGGGTACAATTTAAAGATTCAGAATCCTCATTATCACTTTGGTTTAAAGATCTCAGATTATTCATTCTGCAATAAGCAACAATTTACTTATAAGAGGCAGTTGTCTGTTGTATTCCCTTTAGAAATGTTTTTCCCCCAAAACCCCTCCCCCAGAAACTGTAACCGGCCTGGGTTACCTGCCCCCTGGTCTCCTGACCTATAGGATCGGACAGGTAACTTGACCCCGACCCCAAAGGTGATAAAAACCCCTCTCCCCCATGTGACCGCCCTCTTTCGCCTCCAGATTCCCTTCAAGGAATAAAGGCCTTGGAATACATCCTGGGGTAAGGTAGCCTCTTTTGTAACTCTCTCTACCCTATTCTGTAATTCCCTCTTCCAATACTCCCCCTAAATCTGGGCTGGCAGCTTGTGGGGGGGGTTAAAGGGACAGGAGAATCTACAATTGGCGTCCAACGTAGCAAAAAACCTACATTATAAGCTGGAGCCTCTTCAGGAGGTCTTAGAAGCTTTTTGGACTGTTCAATTACCTGTCTCACTGATTCAGCCGTTTTTTGTACAGCTGGGGGTGAGAAGGATAAAGCCGGTAGCCTGTAATCTGTACAGGTCGGTTTTCAATAGGGTTGCTTCTGTAGCCAAGAAACAGAAATCTTTTTCTCTTTTCGTGGGTTTCCCTAGGCTTGGGAAACTGCATTTTGGGTGTGTTGTAAGCTCTGGGGGGACCCTGTAGAGTGCCCCCCCACTGCCCAGGGTCGGAGATTCGGCAGGAGCCATTTGTCCCCTGCTGAGTTCTCCCCCCTCCCCGTCCCCTCCCGGGTCTCTGGTGAAAGCGGGAATAAGGGACGGTCCTGTTTCTTGTTATATTCTGCTCAGAAGTTTAGAGAATTAGACACATTGTAATCTACCATGGGATTCACACCCTCGTGTCCGCAAAAGAGTTTATTAAAGCAACTTAAGCCACTTTTAAAAGATCTGAAAATCTCTAAGAAGCTACTAACACAATTTACCTCGTGGTTAGCTAAAGAATACCCCAATACTAACTGGGAAAATGTCACTTCTGTTGCATTTTGGGATAATATTGGTTTAATACTAACAGAAAAAGCTGAAAATGGTGAACAAAATTGTTCCGAAATTCATCCCAATCTTTTTAAAGGCACGGAAACATCTATTGGCATCCACAGGCGACAGCCAGCCCGAGAAATCCACTTTAAGTAACCCCTTTATACCTCCACAGCTTTCTATTTCCAGCTTAGAATCATCAGAGCCACGTGTAAACACGGCGTGGCTCCACAAAGATGGCGTGGACCTCGTGGCTGGCTCTGTCCATTCTAACCCATACCCCCTCCCCTTTAACCCCGCCCCCACCCCATCCCATCCATCCCACCTCTCCGCCCCCATCCCTTTCCACCCCTCCCACCTCTCCGCCCCCATCCCTTTCCACCCCTCCCACCTCTCTTCCCGCAGCCCCCCACCCTGTTACAATGGCACGCCCCCCTCCACCTTGGATCCCAGAGTGGTGGTGGGGGGGAAAAACGGACGGGGCGGTGCAGGGGGCGCAGCCGGGTTCGGCGGGGATTGCGAAAGCCTCGCATGGCTGCCCGGGTTTTGCACCGATCCCGGTTCCGGCAGGGGTGGCTCCGGCGCGCGGCGCAGGGACGTGGCGGAGGACCGAGCACCGTGCGGCACCGGAGCCAGCGGGGACCCGGCTGCCCCCCCCACCCCGAGCGGCGGCGGGGCCGCGGGCAGCCCGTACCCGTGCCGGGGGGACACCCCCGCGGGTACCCCACCCCGCACGGTTCCCGTGCCTCCCTCTCCCCCCTCTCCCCGTGCAGCACGGCGGGCAGATACTGTTGCCATCCCGACCCCGGCACAGCAGGCAGCAGTGGCAGAGACAGGGCAGGTTCCCTGCTCCCCCACGGCTGTGGGGGGTGCTGCAAACTGCTCACAGCTGCAAACCAGAAACAATTTATAGTACAGCCTGAGATACATCCACATACACACACACAGAGTAATACCTTATCTCCTGCCCTACATACAACACACTTGCCTGAAACTAAAACTGACTCAGATGAAAAAATACCTGTGTTGGCACCTGTAGTATATGTTGGCAAGAAGAATGGCAGAAAAGAATATAAACCATTTTCTTACCAAGATAAAAAAGAACTCTGCAAAATGCAAAAAGATTTTGGCCGATTTAGCCAAATTTTTAAAAACATGATAACTGCTACATTCAGTTCAAATGAATTAGTACCTGCCGATATTAAAGACTTATTCAGATGTTTATTAACTCCATCTGAATATGAATTATGAGGAAGCATTTGGAAAAAAAATTTAAAAACAGTACTACAGGATATCCACCTAACACCTGATATAGCCAAGGATAATGACAATAATGATATCACATTAGATCACTTATGTGGTGAGGGTCAATTGCTTTGTCCTGAACAGCAAACCCGATTGCTGTCACAGCAAATATTACACAAAATTTCTACTGCTGCAGAAAAATCCTTTCATCAGCTACCCACCACAGACACTCAAGGCAGTTACACAAATATCAAACAATCCCCTTCTGAAAGTTTTTTGCATTTTGTCGATAGATTACGAATACAGGTCGAAAGACAGGTCCAGCACCCTTCTATCCAGACTGAACTCATTAAAGAACTGGCCTTGAGGAATGCTAATGAGGCCTGTCGTAGGGTTATTCTTAGCCTTCCTCTCGACCCCCCCCCTTCTCTTGCTCACATGATAGAAGCGTGCTGCAGGAAAGCAGAGCTGTTCAGCGCACCTGACCCTGGACTGCTTCATCCCAAAACTGCATCACCGGTGCGGCCTGAACCAAAGCAGCAACCAACGTCACGAGATCGTCTGCAGCACATTATATGCTACCTCTGCAAACAACCTGGACATTTTGCAAAGGCCTGCTCCAAGAGCAAGAACCAGAGTCCAAGGCAAAAACCGAAATCCAGCAAACAAAAAAACTAATTTCCCAGCGCGCCCCCGTCATTCACTATGTCACGCGCGAGAACACAAATAGATGGGGTCCCTCACCAGCTAATACCTCTCTCTCAACAGATAAGGGGGAGGGGGTGGGGGAGGAAAAAACTGAAACTGTCAAATGTTTAATTAACAAGGTTTGGCAGCCACGGGGCCGACACAGACTCGTGACTGCCAAAGGTTTTCATTTCAGAAATACAGATTGGACAATAATCACAGTGGATCTGTCAAACACCCCTCAGGACCAGTTGCCCAGCTGGGAAACCTACAGTGACTATCTTGTCATAGGGGAAATAGCACACACTCCAGATCAAATTGAGGTAGTTCCCATGACCATTAAGGGACAAATAACAAACCTCATGCTCTTAGCACGTTGCAAACACCCACCTTTCTACCTAGCAGAGGGGCAAATCCTTGCCCAAGATATTCCTGTTCCGGCAGAGATGGTAGCTGATGGAAAGTCACCTGAAATCTACTGGGCAGAAGTGGTGGGAGAGGACAAGCCTTCCCTGGCATGCAATATAGCAAATGGGTCAGATCGCCTCCATGTAGAGGGAGTTTTGGATACAGGCGCTCACATTACAATTCTACCTGAGAGCAAGTGGCCATCGAACTGGGAACTGCAACCTGTAGCTGGCAAACTTCAGGGCATAGGAGGAATTACATTGGCTAAAATATCAAAAAACACTGTGCAAATTGAGGGACCGGATGGAAAAATAGCAAGTGTCCGTTCTTATATTGCAAATTACAAAGCCCCCTTGTGGGGAAGAGATACGATGTCCCAATGGGGTGTAAAATTAATTATTCCTAAGACACCCCAGGATTTTTTAGAAGTAACCACTGTAGACCACCCTTCCCACAAATTAACATGGCTGAGTAATACCCCTAAATGGATACCACAATGGCCTTTGTGCAAAGCTAAGCTCCAGGCGCTCGAAACACTTGTACAGGAGCAGGTGGCTCAAGGCCACCTAGAAGAAACAACAAGCCCTCGGAATTTCCCAGTTTTTGTAATAAAAAAAATGGGAAAAGACAAGTGGAGGCTCCTACATGATTTAAGGGAAATAAACAAAATCATAGAAGATATGGGACCAATCCAGCCAGGAATGCCTTCGCCAACTATGCTCCCTCGAGACTGGAAATTAGCAGTATTAGATATCAAAGATTGTTTCTTCCAGATTCCTCTGCACCCAGGAGATGCCATAAGGTTTGCATTCTCAGTTCCCACCCTAAATCGCCAGGCCCCCATGAAGAGGTATCACTGGAAAGTGCTGCCTCAGGGCTGTAAAGCCTCGCCATTCATATGCCAACAGTACATAGCATCATTGCTGTCACCTGTACGTGCCGAGAGACAGGATGCCATCATCCTCCACTACATGGATGATATATTGGTGTGTGCCCCCGATGACACTATACTCCAACACACGCTTGACCTAGTGGTTAAGGTTTTAACCTCTGCTGGTTTTCAATTACAGGAAGACAAACTTCAAAGGATGCCACCTTGGAAGTATCTGGGCTTACAAATTTCAGAGAGGACCGTTGTTCCTCAGAAATTGGAAATCAATTGTAATCCTAAGACCCTAGCAGATCTCCACTCCCTGTGTGGATCACTGAATTGGGTAAGACCCTGGCTAGGCCTCACAAATGAGGATCTAGACCCTCTTTTCAAATTATTGAAAGGGGAGAGAGAGCTGAGCTCTCCCAGGGAACTGACCCCAGAGGCAAACACTGCAATTGAAAAGGTACAGAAGGCCTTGTCAGAGAGGCAGGCTCACAGGTATGAACCAAGCCTACCTTTCCATTTCATTGTGCTAGGAAAACTGCCACATCTGCATGGTCTGATTTACCAGTGGATCAAGGGGCAGAAAGATTCACTCTTAATCATAGAGTGGGTCTTCCTGTCTCACCAAAGATCCAAGACCATCACTGAGCCACAAGAATTAATAGCTCAATTGATTCAGAAAGCCAGGATGAGGCTGTGTGAACTGGCTGGTTGTGATTTTACATGCATTCACCTCCCGGTTAAGTTCTCAGAGGAGGGAAGAAACTCTCCAAAGAGACTGACCAAAGAGATGTTCGAACAGTTGCTCTGGGGAAATGCCAATCTCCAGCTATCTCTGGACAGCTACAGGGGACAAATATCGGTCCATGCCCCATCTCACAAGCTGTTTAATGAGGAATTCCACCTCATTCCTTGTGAGAAAAGGAGTCGGAGACCACTCAAAGCTCTCACAGTGTTCACGGACGCATCTGGGGCTTCCCACAAGTCAGTGATGACTTGGAGAAATCCTCAAACTCAGCATTGGGAAGCTGATGTGGAGTTTGTAGAAGGGTCCCCCCAGGTAGCTGAACTAGCAGTTGTGGTAAGAGCCTTTGAGAAGTTCTCGGAACCATTTAATTTGGTAACTGACTCTGCATATGTAGCTGGAATAGTGTCCAGAGCGGAGCAGGCTGTGCTCAGAGAAACTGAGAATGAGCATCTCTTCAGATTGCTCTCAAAGCTAATTTATTTAGTTTCTCATCGAGATCATCCATTCTTTGTGATGCATGTACAATCACACCTGGATCTACCAGGAGAGATTGCAGAGGGGAATCGCCGAGCAGACTCCCTTGCTGCACCAGTTGAGAAAGCGCGCCTCCCTGATATCTTCCAACAGGCAAAACTGAGTCACCAACAATATCATCAAAATGTGCCAGGTCTGATCCGTCAGTTCCAGCTAACACGGAGTCAGGCTCGAGATATTGTGGCCACCTGTCCCAATTGCCAGTTCCAGGCTATGCCATCAATGGGTATGGGAGTTAATCCCCGAGGCCTTGGCAGTTGTGAAGTATGGCAGACTGATATCACACACATTCCTAGTTTTGGTCGCCTCAAATATGTTCATGTGAGTATTGACACACATTCAGGTGCAGTATTTGCCTCTGCCCATGCAAGAGAGAAAGCTGTGCATGCTAAAAAACACCTAGTGCAAGCTTTCTCAGTGCTAGGGATCCCAAAAGAAATCATAACTGATAATGGCCCAGCATACACATCCAAGGAGTTCCTAGAATTTGTCCAGCAGTGGGGAGTGGAACATAAAACTGGCATCCCCCACTCCCCCACGGGCCAAGCTGTGGTTGAGCGTGCACATCAGACGCTCAAACAGGTTTTGGCTAAACAGAGCAGCACAACTGTGTGGATGCCTCCACAACAAAAGCTCTGCAAAGCCATGTTTACCATCAATTTCCTAAACTGTTCTTTTGAAAACATGAATCCACCTGTAACTCGTCATTTTAACAGTGGTAATCAGTTCAAGCCTTCTCAGCGTCCACCAGTCCTAATTAAGGACCCAGAAACTTTGGAAACCAAGGGTCCCTATGAGCTCGTGACCTGGGGTCGTGGCTATGCGTGTGTAGCTGCTCCCTCAGGTCCTCGATGGATCCCCCAGAAGTGGGTCCAACTTTTCGTCCCCAAAAACCCAGCTCCTGCAGAAGGAGATGAAAGGCAGGTAGCCACTGCCTCCAAGAGAAGACACCGTCGGATAGAAGAAGAAGAACCTTCCTGAGTGAGGACTCCAGCCGACAGAAACAGAGACTTTTAACATGTTTTAAAAATGTTTGTTTTCCCTATTTCTTGTTATCCTCATTCCCTGTAACCCAATATTTTCCCTTTAACTTTTTTAAACAAAAAAGGGTGAGATGTTGTATTCCCTTTAGGAATGTTTTTCCCCCAAAACCCCTCCCCCAGAAACTGTAACCGGCCTGGGTTACCTGCCCCCTGGTCTCCTGACCTATAGGATTGGACAGGTAACTTGACCCCGACCCCAAAGGTGATAAAAACCCCTCTCCCCCATGTGACCGCCCTCTTTCACCTCCGGATTCCCTTCAAGGAATACAGGCCTTGGAATACATCCTGGGGTAAGGTAGCCTCTTTTGTAACTCTCTCTACCCTATTCTGTAGTTCCCTCTTCCAATACTCCCCCTAAATCTGGGCTGGCAGCTTGTGGGGGGGTTAAAGGGACAGGAGAATCTACAGTTGTCTAGGACATAAGTTGCTTGTTGTTCCCCAGTATTGCTGCCAAAGGGTCCTTCTGGTCCACATTTACCTGCAGTTAAGTGGTACTGCAGACCTTTCTGTTGGAAACCAGAGATCTGGCAGTCCATCTTGCTACACTTAAGCCAAGCCATGTCGCCTCTGCACAGTCAGATGTTTCCGCCTCTGCACAGTCAGATGTTTCCACCTCTGCCATGGCCTAGGAAGCTACACTTAGAATCATCATTAATTAGCTAGCAAAGCCAGGAGTGTTCATTCAATGGCAACATACGAAAAAGCACAGAAAGCTTTATTTTGCAGTACATTTCACTGACACCTTACACATTATTAATTCTGGTGTATATTCCAAACTTACCTGTTTCCAATGAATTTGTGGTTTTTTGTACTTATGCATTAAAAGCACAATGAGAAGTGCCTTAAAAGACTTCACATTTTCGCTGTGAAGCTTTTGCCCAGTCTAAAGAACTTCTAAATATTTTCTTTATTTACATGTTGTCATAGTAATAAACAAAGCTATTACAGGAGATGTGATGAATTGCATTTATTTTAAGTGTTGATTTTCTGTTAACTAAGAAATATTACAAGTGAAAAAAAGCAACTATCTTTTTTCCAGTACAGAGATACTGATATAAATTAAACCTAATAAAGACAGCATATTCAAATAGGGCAGGAATTTAACCCATTCATAAGAAATCTAGGCTTTTTTAGAAGTGGTTCTAAATTATATATCAAGGTCATATAACACAGGATTCCCTTAATAGAAAATGCATTCAAAATGTAGAAATTCACCCGTTTGAAATAGGATTATTATTGAAATTATGTAAAGACATTCCAGCTGACCAAAGAGTAGCTGCATTTGTGATAAGTCATATTTTTTGGTGCTGCCTAAGATTCAGCCTTGAATTTTGAATCAGTGTTTAATGTTTTGTTTTCTAATCTCATAGGAAGCTACTTTGAAAAATATGCCTTTTTTCATTTTTTCTGGCAAACACTGAAAATCCTTCCACTAGAAACTTCACATAAAGCTCAGATGAGGCAGTGAAAGCAGAGCAACATTAATGTACTTGCAGACTTTGATACAGAAAAACATTTCTTTTTCAACTAAACTCTGAGAATCCTTAAAAATTTAGTCATAAGAGTGCAAATTTTTCCCCACACTTGGGTTTGTGGTGGGCAGCATTGTGTGAAGAGCTAGTCAGAGCTTTGAAGTGATATTATCTGCACCTTCCTTTATGTGAAACTCCTGGAAAAAGCTTTCAGTCTCTAAAGATCATGTTCTTTGTTGCATTTTCAAAGTGTGCTTTGTCACAGCAACGACCTTCTGGAACAGCTCCACTACACAGGATGCATTAAAGAAAGCAAAAAATTTGGCAACAAAGTACCTTCTACTTTTTCCCATACTTGCTCTCAACACCCCTTTTCTGTGCCTTCCTGAGCTGCAACAGGGTTTGCACTATTCCTTCTGCACCTTTAAGAAAAGCGAGCAAAGTCCCTTCTCTGCAGCCAAACCCCCACCCTTCTCTCCATTACACTGGGGCTGTTACACCTGTTCCCTAGCTGCTGTCAGTGCTGCTCTCTGCCCACCCAACCATGCCTTCTAGATAAGCATGTTCAGCTCCTCACAGGGAAGGAAACCTCTGGTGGCATGAACAGAAGCATGGGGAAAAAAAATTAGAGGAAGGATTGTTGAGGAAAGAATAGTGTGCAGTCATTATACAGTCAAACTTATTGGGGAAGAATCAATCATGTGAAGAAAAAGAGATAAAGGAAGGTTAAGGGAGAAGTTTCTGAGGAGTGTTTAAAATCTGATTTTTATGATCATGTAGAAACCTGTGTAAATAGCACCTGGACCTTTGAGGTCTTTCAAGTGGTCACTCTGACATTAACAGGGATAGAAAAAAATGATGAGATGCCATTAGAGAATACTGCAATTGGGATGAAAACCTTGGAGCAAAGGTTATTTTCATTTTATAATGCACTTTCTGTATTCTTAATACCGTTGTGTACAACAGTGACATTTAAATGTCAGATGTGAATCCATACTTCACCAAAGTCATCTCAGGTTTCCTAACCACAACAAAGAGATCAGAACTGGACAAAAGACTTTCATAAGGAGGTTTATTAACTCTAAATGCATATTGTTATTCCTCCTTCCATTGCTCCTCCACTAGTGTTGCATTCTCATCAATTTCCATAATACATTGGGATGAAAAGATGAAGCATTCTGATTCTTGTCATTGAAAAAAAGAAACCTTCTTGGGGTTTTGCTGCCAATGCTTTAATCACCCCCACCCCAAAAGCTGCAGAGATTTCAGAAAGACAGAGAGGGAGTGGTGAGAGGGAGATATCTTTGAGAGAAATTATTTTAATTTCCTGGGAAATTATTGTAATGGCATATGACATATCAAAGAAATCCAGCTTACACTGTTTCAATACTAACAACTACTTTGTATATATACACACCCTTACACCAAATTATTTATCAATCTATCTGTCTAGAAATAGTCTTTGAGACGGTGTTTATCTATCACTCTCTAAAGCACAGTGGGATCCAATATGGTTGAAGGATTTAGGATCTAATGTAACAAATATTTCCTTTTAAAATGAAATTAAATTAAACTCTCAATAGACTTGCAGAGCAGTTGATCTATTTTATATTTTGTTTTACAGACAAGAAAATAGCACACAAGGAATGCTAAATCACTTGAAAGCAGTCATCATAATTTTGTGGGATCATTTAACCAATCTGATTTATCACTAGGAAAGTTTTGCAGAACACTCACTCACTTAAGATTGAGCAGGGGTGGAAAGTATGAAACAAAAACAAACTCCAGTATGCTTAAAAATTGTTGAAGACTTCAATATCCCAAAACAGATGAGCACAGATTTAAATTGACAATGCTGTTGGGGCAATCTGAGAGTCATGCAGTATACCTAAAATAATCTTCTACAGACTTGTTCTAGTCAACAATACAATCCTACTGGGCTGTTGCAGCAAGAGTTTTAAATTGCACTGATTTTATGGCCAAAAATCTAAAAAAAAAAAGGAACTGCTTGAGAGTTGAAATATATTTCTTTTGCACTTCTGGCTCATCTAAGATTCTTGTAGTTGGCACGTGGGAGTATGTTGGGAATGTAACTAAAATGCACATAAGGTGTCTACCCTGAAATGCTGCAAATGTACTATCAAATAAAACATGGGTGATAATGATAGCCAAATGAATTAACCAGTAAAAACAGTGTAAAGGAAACCCTAAAAAAAATTTTAAAATTAATATTTCCTGAATCAAGTTGCATTGTAATCTTCGTTTTAAAATTAATTTTGAGAGCTGATTTCAGCTAAGTCCATTTGTGAATAGAAGCCAGGTTCTCATTAGAAGCAATCATTAAACTATCTGTATATAGAAAAATGGATGCTTTTCTGCTTATTTCTAGCATTCTATTGTCTGTGCCTATCAGAGTTGGCACCTGTTAAATATCAGTTCTTTTGTAACAGGAAATTCTAAGTAAATTTCTCTAAATTGAATCTCTGTTTCTAGCACAAGGGATTACAGTCATGTTCCTCATACTGTCTTAATTGTTGAACTTATTTAGTTATCAGCCCTTTTAAAAGTAGAAATCCTACTAATTTCAGACCATTTAATCTTAAAATTCACCTTGGAACTAAATTTTCTGTGTTTCCTTTATAGAGCAACAATAAATGGGAGCTCAGAAGCTCATCTTATGCTATTTGGACTGGTAATGTTAAGCATTATGTGCCCTCTGGAGCACAGTAATAGCCTGGAAGCATGACTGAAAAGTCCTTCAGGAGCTGATAAACCTCCCCAGTTTCACAGATAAATGCTGTGTATTATACTACATAGAACACGAAGCTGTGAAAATCATTCATCACCAGGATCCTGAAACTGCAATTCCTTTCAGTCATTTAGAGATCCCAGCTAAGACTGCAAATAGGAGCACATTTTTGAAAGGGACTGCAAAGTCTCTTTCAGGACTGCTATAAAGCCAGACTATTCCTCAAGCTGTGCAAAGGCTTTGAAAAAAAGAAAACAACTTCACACATTTTCTTTCTCAAACTGATTTTAAAAATCAGTTTCTTTGTTATAAAATGTTGTTGGTTCTCATTATTTCATTTGAATTGCAGAGATGTAATTGAAAAAGGAATTGACCATTGCCCTGAACTGCAAACTCATTAAATTAATACTGAGTCTGTGGCATACCAAATAGTCTCCAGCTGCCTCAGTCACCAAGAGTTATGCTTTAGAAATTTTCTCTTTTGAGTCAGGATACACAGCAAGAGAATACAGTCTTTGCAGTGTTACCTACTGAAGATGTGGTCACCTTTTCTGGCATATGTAGAACTTGGAGAGGGCAACACAAGTTGAAGGATAAAAGAATCTGGAGGTGTCACCCAAGAAACAAAGCACGTCAGCTAAAATATAGTCTGCTTTGTAATGAGTTCTTTTATAAATGCAGATGTTTAATACAACTGGAGTGAAGTTCTTCATCTAGCACAAAATATAAGAATGCTTTCCTTTCTCTCACATACTGCCTCTCAGCAATTAAAACATTCAAACTGCAAGACAAAAATCTACCATCTCAATGCACACATGTGACATGTGACAGATAGGATTGATTTTGTTTGGTTTTTCTTTTTGTCTGGTTTGGTTTTTCTCTTAGTAGGTGTTATGGTTGGAGGGCTAGATGGAGGGATTTGTAAGGTAAGAAGCTTTTATAAGTCTGAGGTCAAAGAGCAGCTTCTAATCCTGAACTTGCTTCCCTGGACACTCTTCGGTAACCAGAGCTTTTTACATTCAGATGTCCTGAGGATGTATCTTATGCTGCAGTTAAAATCTAGCATTAAAACATTTACCATTTCTAAATTATGTCTAATGCTCCTGAACTGCTGTTACTCACGTTAGTGCTCCAGAACATGCATTTTGAAAAAGTGAGAGTGAAACATAGATAAAGTGATCATAAGGTGAGATTTATCAGGTACAAAGATTTTCTACTCAGTTTTCCAAGAACCTCAAGGTAGAGTTACCTGGCCTACAAAATTATTTCCCTCTCAGATCTGTTTCTGCCCTTCTAATTAGAAATCTCCAGGATATTTAAAGTCTTATAGGAATCTGAGGTAATAAAAGGGAAAAGAAAAGGCAAAACTCAAGAATAGTCATTCTGCAGTCCCAGCATCTAATAAGAAAAAGAGTGTCTGTATTTTGAAAGATATGTCAAATTTTACCTCCTTGTATCACCTTCATGTGTTCTTTCATGAAATTAAATTAAAAAAATGGCCTCTACAATAAATTGTGTTATAAGCTGAAGTTGGAGCCGTCAGGTCACAGCTTACTGTACAGCTAGCAGTTCGCTTTGAGCCTAAGTAGCTGTCAGATTTATAGAAACAATATTATTCTGATAAGTTGGGTTTAGTTCATTTTTTACTTAAATAACATCCAATCTTTTTGAGACTGGTCCTTTGTTAAAACAGAAGCTATAGAAACTGTATCACAAGAAGATGTTTGATGCCTTAAACCAGAAAATGAATCAAAGAACATATACAAATGTCTTTTCTTGCCCCTGTTGTCATCATTACAAAATGAATGCTTGCAGCTGAGATTTCCTGGTTGTCAGTGCAGGCATTGCAACAGAAAAGAGGGATGCTAAACAGACATCATAACTTCTGGCTGTATTTTTAATTCCTTTCAATTAGGCAGCAGATACAGTGAATCAGGAAGTTTCATTCATATTATTTAGAGGAATGAAGATAAGAATATGTGATGACTACAATATTCAGGTTAAGAAACTAAATCTCAGAAGGCAAGAAATATAGCCCAAGAGGAACTCAGAACTCCTCTGAGTTAAATAAAGACTTAATGATTTTGTAGTAAATGACATTTTTCCGCAAGGAAGTTTTTTCATTACTTCTTAAAGCAACTCAGAAAGGTAAGAAAAGGTTGTGAATGTGTTTTACCTCTTCTTTCCATATCCTGCAGGAAAACTAAGGCCTTATGAAGACACATTTTCACGGTGTCTCATAAGGCACTGGTTAGTTAACCTGCTGTATCCACAATATAATATGTAGGGAGGAAGGTTGTACCTCAGGACACAAATTCAAACTTCTGCTTTTCTTTGTTTACCCAGATACACAAGGAATTGCTTATCTCCCTAAGCATCTCCCCTTGGAATTTTCTAAGCTCAGAATCTGCTTCTAAATGACAGTTAAAAAAATGTTTTTCAGAATAAAATAATTTTTTCCATTAAGCACCTATGCCTTTATCGCTTGAGTGTCCCAATATTTGAATAGAAATCACAAGATTGAAGCAAAAGATGGATGAAGATGGCAGGTGAACCTTCCATGTTTGAGATCAAGTTCCACGACTGACAAGATATCAAAATCAATTGTAATTATTTCTGTGACAGGTGTATATGCTGGCAGTGTTAAAATACAGAAATTTGAAGTGGTTGAATCTCTGTGGTTGCCAACTAAAATGCCCTGTGATAATACAGATTAAATAGTGTCATTTGCTGCTTTAATATTTCTAGCATGTAAGAAACTACTACTACTTCCACAGTTATTAACTATTTGTTTGAAGTGAAAGCTCATTTGAGATAGAAGTCAGCTTGGGAGAGGACACATATGTTATCCCAGTTAGAAGAGATAAATCATAGGGTCATAAAATCATGGCTTGGGTTGGGAGGGACCTTTAAAAGCATCTAGTTCCAATCCCCTCAGCCATGGGATGGGGCACCTTCCACTAGACCAGCTCCATCCAATTTGGCCTTGAACACTTCCAGGAAGGTGGCATCCACAACTTCTTGGGGCAACCTCTTCAGTGTCTTATTGCTCTGGTAATGAAACATTTCCTTGTAATATCTAGCTTAAATCTACTTTCTTTCAGTTTAAAGCCATTACCCCTTTTCCTGTCACCCTTGTAAAAAGTCCCTCTCCACATTTTTTGTAAGCTCTCTTCAAGTACCAGAAGGCCAGAATTAGGTCACCCCAAAGCCTTCTCTTTCCAGGCAGAAAAAACCCAATTATCTTGGCCTTTCCTCACAGAAAAGGAGCTCCATCCTTCTAATTCTCTTGATGGCCTCCTCTGGACTTGCTCCAACAGGTTCATGTTCTTCCAGTGCTGGGGATCTCAGAGCTGGATGCCGCACTGCAGATGTGGTCTCACCAGAGTGGAGTAGAGACGTAGAATCACCTGCTGGCCATGCTGCTTTTGATGCCGTCCAGGATTCCAGTAGCTTTTTCATCAGTAAACCTTATTTGGCTCATTAAAAGTTAAAAAGCATCTTACACTCTGCCTCAAAAAGCCTCTTTCTATCTAAATTTCACTTATATGACAGCACCTGATACACTTCATTGATTTTACTCCCACAGATAAATAAAAAAATTGCAGTTATTTGAAGGGGGAAATGAACTCTTCATCCCATTAGTGTCCATAGTAATATTTTTCGATATCTACATACAGACAAATTATGTGGTGTAAAGCATCATAAACATTTTGGTTCTATGCAGACCATCACAACGTTTCTTTCAGAGCTAAAACAGTTGAGATCAAGAGAATCTTCGAAGTTGGGAATGGATCAGATAGCACCCAGTATATAATTCTGTGTTTGATTACTAAGGAACTGCATGTGGTAGAAGTGCTGAGGTTTCATAAAATGACCACAATATTTGAATAGTCAGAGGACATTTGAGCATTCAGGATATTTGCATACACAAAGGACCTTACTATTGTGGCATTTAAAATCAGAGATATTTAGTTCTCTATGGCTGGCATTCAGAAGTAGGTAAAGCCTTCTTAAAACTTAGTAACTGGCTAAACATATATGTATTTTGTGACATTCACAGGCTGTATAGAGTTCCATACTCCATTTTAGCACAGGTCTTATTACTGATAAAGCTTTTACTGTGACAGTAGTTCTGAAGTTGATACAAAGATGTATGTGGAACATGGCCCCTTCAAAGGCCTGTAAGAGCATGAAACCATCTTTAGAAAATAACCTGAACTGAAATCACATTAGTTTGCTCAGATTTTACCTCTGAGATTTTATCAATGCCTCATTTTCCTTAGCCAGACAAGTGCTAACCTTTGCTTTCAGAGAAAAGAACAACTGGAACCTGGTTCCTCTAAGACAGTGAGAAACATGGGATTTCCTGAAAGAATGCTTCACAGATATGTGAAACCTCCATGCTGGGGCCAGAGCAGAACAGAACAGAACAGAATTTACAGTCCAAATCAATAATTTAATCTCCTTTGAAATGCCCAAATGTTGGGTATTGCATTCCTGATTTGCCAGCAGATTTTCTAGTCTGAATGAAGTTTGAAGAAAAACTTTGCCTTGGGCAGCAATTTCATGACCAATAGTCCCAATATGAGTGTTACTGGTGTACACTGTACAATAATAAATATGGAAAATTTCTACCAGCGATACCTTTAATATTGCATTGAATAACATCCTAGTCCATCTGGAGAAAATTCTCACAGAGAAACACAGTCCTTGTCTTAGAGGGGTAATTAGGTTTGTCTGTATTATTTTGAGCACTGTATTTCCTTGGGTGAAGCTGAAGATAATAATAGGAAAGCAATTACACTCACCTCATCTCCCCAGCAAAACCTTTAGGATAATAAGTAGGGATTTGTTTTTATTCAACCTGCATTATTTGTGTTTGTCTTCATGCACAGGATTTTTTTCCAGTATTACTATGGTTGCTTGTGTATTCAGAAAACATCAGTGATAATGTATGGTGTACACTGTAAAATGACTTTCAATGCCTTAATGTAAAAACCCTTGAGTCAGTCAGAACTTGACAGGTTAGTGCACAGGCAGTTAAATCTTTGGAGAGATATCTGCATAGTTCCTGTTTTCCAGAAAGCTTTCTGACTCACTTGGAAAAGGCTAAATTGGGAGAGCATGAAAAGTGATTACCTCAATGGCAGCAATTTAATTCTTAATTTTTTTTTAAATTCAGACACCTTCTTTTGCTTTCCCCTTCCAGCAGATAAAACAAAATTTGGGGTTCTTTTTTCATATATTAGCTTTCAGGCTGTACTGAATACAGCTTTAGAAACCTCACTGAGTGATTTTTATGATGCACTTGAGGGTTGAATGTTGAACTCTTCATGACCTGAGAAGAAATCTCAGAACTTCACAGAGATGTTATGGCAAGAGAAGATATTTTTATAGCAAATATTATGTTCATAATATGTTTTAATTCCTCTGCACTTCAAAATGGTTGCTGCAGATTATTGCAGGAATTAAGTGTTTTACTTATGCTCTGTTGGTAGTGGCTCCAAATGTATTTGGACTTTGGTTTCTTTACTTACCCGCTGCTTTTTACAAAGAACAAAGCTCTAATAAGCTATTGCGTGTTTGTTTCAAAAACGTTAAAGTCCAGCAAATTGCACACCTACATGATTTTCAGTTTTGTATTAGCCACCTGGAAGACTATGTGAATGACTTTTCTTCAATGTGTGGCACGACATAAGCAAGACTTACAATGGAGCCCTTGCTTACAGGGTGGGGTGCAGCCTCATCTGCCAGTCCTGCAGGGCAGTGTCCAGAGGGATGTGGCAGGGACAGGACTCGGTGGTACAAGTCTAGCTGCCATTTCCACATAAAGGACTATCCGAGCATCAGTTTGGAAAAGTGGATAGTTTTGAGAATTGAGATAACAGAAATAAAATAGGGTTCAACAGTACAATGTTCAAAGACATTAATTGAGAAGCTAATAACAGATTTTGAAACTCTATGGAGAGACCTCTTCAGAAGGAAAAAGCCCAAGAAGGGAGTATTTTGTGCCAGTTAGTTCATCTCAGGAAAAAAAAACCCCACAAAACACAAAAGAGATGCTATGGACATGAAGAGGCACATGATTTAGGTGAGGAGTTTTCTCTGAAACTTAACTGAGATATACAGAGCAATGGGACTCCATCTGACATGCTGCTGACAGTGTTGTCCCCTGCCATGTTGTCCTCAGCACAGATGCCCCAGTGGTGGTGGCAGTGCTGGGGGGCTGCCCTGAGCCAGACACAGCCAATTCCAGCCGCCCCAACTGCCCCAGCACAGGGCCCGGCTGAGCCCCTCAGCCACGCTGGAAAAGGTGTTTCCATGTGGCCCTGGGAAGACCCCAGGATGGAGCAGGGAAGAGTGTGAGGAGGAAGAAGTGGCAGAGAAGAGCTGGTGTGGGCTGGCCACAGCTCCCCATTCTCCATCCCCCTGCACTGCATGGGGAGGGAGGAGGTGGAAGAGTTGGGAGTGAAGGAGTGAGGTGGTAGCTGAGAAGAAGCACCGAGGAAGAACAATGTCATTTTAGTGTTTGTATTTTTTTCCCACTAGCTGAATCACTAAGCAAATATTTTAATTTTTCATAAATTAAGTTCATTATTCCCAAATCAAGACTGTTTTTTCTGTGATCCTGATAGATAAGTGATGATCCTGTTTTCCTCCAGACCTGTGAGATTCTCATTCCTGTTCTTCTGTTTTCTCCCCTCATTCTGCTCATGAGACTTGAGCAAGCAACTGGGAGAGGTTTTGCTGTTGAGCAAAGTCAGCCCCACCATACAGACAGGGCAGGACTTGGAGAACTCAGATGGGTATCACTGTAGAAATACACAAATTCAGAAATAGGCCAAGCACGAAGGCTAATAACTGGAACTAATTAACAATATTTGCAAGGGAGCAAAACCAGTAAAAGCAGAACCAGTGAATACTTTTACAATAACAGCTTGAAGAGGGTGATCTGAAAATGTCTTTGTAAATGCAAAAAGTGAGCAAAAATATAGAAAACATCTAGGAAAACATAACCATTGGGAAAAAAATGAAAAAAAAAAGCAAAGGGTCAATTCATGACCTGGCTTATATGACAATGAGCATCTGTATTAGAGAGTTCCTGTGACATGCAGAATGTTTTTTTAGTAAGTGAGAGAAGTATTTTATCCAAAGGGAAAACTTCACAGTACTTGAGATATGATGAAAGGGATCAGAATATTAATTTAAAATCTGAGGTAATTTCTGGATGAACAATGAAGATTTCGTGCCCAAGGGTACATTTTCTGAGAGTTCCTTCCAGTGGGATTGAGACTGCAATTCTTATGTAAGCCTGTAAGTAACACAGTATATTATTAATAACATCAAAATTCTTCACCAGGATCAGGCTTGAGGATGAAGGAGGCCTCAATAAACACACTAGATAACAGGATCAGTTTAACAACAACTGAGTAATTTTAAGATTATATTAATAGCATGTATACCACACATGTCTTAAAGGCATAATTGAAGGCATTGCTGCACATTTCTTAATGTGATTCTATCAGATTATCTATCTATCTATCTATCTATCTATCTATCTATCTATCTATCTATCTATCTATCTATCTATCTATCTATCTATCTATCTATCTATCTATCTATCTATTCTACCTTGCTTCCAGACAACAGCATGTTTCAGGTGTAAAAGAGATTTTGGACCATCATTCAAAATCTGCTGTACTGAGGACAACTACAGCCTCTAAGTGCTTTTTAGAGTATTTTGCTTTGTTCTAAAACTATTTCAAAGCTAAAGAAATGTCCCTCTTGAAGAAGAAAGACACTTCCTTCAAACGTTTTGTGTGTAACATTAAAGTCACTTATTGGAAAATGTGGAGAACACTACCATCAATTTCTAGCTCAGGAAAAGACTTTGTTCTAGGAGGATGAATAAATCCATGAGACTCTCCCTTTTTCAACAGAAGTGAAAATCTAAATCCTTACAACTGTGAAGTTGTCTTGGTTTTGGAAAGACAGGGACCAAAGAAAAGGGAAACTTCCCTTGGGGTTTGTTATAATTCCAAAATTGAAAGAGAGGCTTTAGGCAACGATAAGGAGGGTAGGAATAACAGTTCTTTACTAGTTAGTCTAACAAGGTAAATTAACAATAATTACAATATTGACAACAAACAGAACTAGAGGAGGAAAAAAAACCCAAAACAAGTCAGTCACAGTTCTTCCTCTGGTAGCACCCCCCCCCACCCCCCTCAGTACCGTCACAAGCAAATAGGCTAGCGGCAGCTCTAGGAGGGTGAGATGATTCTGAGGGTTCACAGTGGCTGGAGCTGTTGGAAAAGAGTGTCCCGGCTGGCAGGGGCTGTAGAAACAGCGTGGGGAGACCTCGAGCAGAACTGAAGAAACTGTGGGTGCAGGGCAGGGAGGAAACGGGTTCCCAAAATCCTGGGGGACACACGAAGAGACCGGTGGTCCGACGGAGTCCGAGGTGAAGGGAAAAGTGAGAGCTCTCCGCCTCGCCGAGACGAGCAGCCCTGGCCGTCCCCCCCCCCCCAGAGCAGAAAAACTGCCCCGAGCGAAGTGGAATCAATGTCTTTGCTTTAGCTGCTTCCTTTGTTTGTTCCCGAGCACCCATAAGTACCGAAAAGCACCCAGCCATTAGCTTCTTAGCAACTTCTGGGAAAAAATTCTATAAGAAATCAACCCAACCCCCAACAGAAGTGGAGACAAAACTATTTCCCTGCTGCAGAGGAACAGGCTATTGCTATTGTATTGGGTTTGCATCAACTTCTTCTGTAGAAGCTGTCAGAAACTTCCTCCAGATCTGGCAGAGCTAATACCTGCCAGCTCCAGGACTGACCTGCTGCTGGTCAAGGCTGAGCTAGTTAGAAAGCAACAACAATGGCAACTCCTCTGTGATAACATAATTAAGAAGAAAAGAAGACAGATAAGACAGGAGCGAGAATATATGTGATGAACAGCTCTGCAGACGCCAAAGTGAAGCAGGGGCAGGAGGTGCTCCAGGCACTGGATCTGAGATTCCCCTGCAGCCCATGGAGTAGATCCATGGCAGAGCATGTGGATGCCCAAGAGAGGGTTCTGAACCTGTGAGAAACCCATGCTGGAGCAGGCTCCTGCTGGGATGTGTGGACCTGTGGAGAGAGGAGCCCACACTGGAGCAGTGTCACCCCATGGGGGACCCATGCTGAAGTAGACTGTGCCTGAAGGAGTGCTCCCTGTGGAATAGTGACCCATGCTGGAGCAGTTTGTGAAGAACTATTACCTGTGGGATGGACTCACATTGGAGAAGTTCATGGAGGGCTGTCTCACATGGGAGGGACCCCAGAGAGCAGCAGGGGAAGGACTCCTCCTGAGTGGCAGGAACAATGTGTGATGTACTGACCATAGCCCCCATTCCCTGTGTCCCTGTGCCAGGGAGGAGGAGGTAGAGCTGGTAGGGAGTGAGGAAGTGAGAGGTGGAGGGAAGGTGTTTTTAAAGTCTTATTTTACTTCTCATTATCCTGCTCTGATTTTGTTAGTAACAAATTCAATTAATATCTCTAATTTGAGTTGGCTTTGCTCATGAACAAATCATGCATGAGTGATCTCTCCTGGCCCTTATCTCAACTCATAAATACTTAATTATATTTTCTCTCCCCTGTCCAGCTGCAGAGGAGAATGAGAGAGCAGTTTTGGTGGGTGCCTGGAATCCAGCTGGAATCAGACCACTGCAGTTACCTAACATAACCAAAATGCTAAGTTCTAAAGCAATTACAGTCCTAGTCATTTAAAGACAGAAATCACATTTCCTTGGAATATTTTCAAATAGAAGAAAATTGACTGTGGAAAATAATCCTCCACTCCTACTCGCTAACAAGCTAGATTAATTTATTTCTCTTTCACAACAACAATTTCTATAGTTCTGGCAAACTGATTCAGCTACACAGAAGAAACAGACTATTTTGGAATAAGAAAATTATCTATGTAGCAGGTGTTCCAGAAAGTTCAATTAATTGCACTCTCCAAAATGATACCATGAAATTAAAAAGTCCTCTTTGATTAGAAACACCATTAAAAAATATGTATATACATTTATTGGTATGAAATAAAGACAGAAGTGCTGCTAAGCAGGCTCAGAGCTGATAAAGCTCTAGAATAAGCTAGTTTTAAAAAATTATATTTATAAATGAAATTTAGAGTCAAATAATGGGTGAAACACAGCCTCTTCATAATTCAAAAGTATCTGCTCCTTGTACATCTGAAGGGAAGAAACAGAGATTTTCAAGGTAACTTTCAGAGGATCTAAGGTAGTATCTTGCTCTTTGGTCACTTTCATCAGAGCCCTCTCACCCCATGAACCACACAAGGAAAAGCTGGAACCCCCAGTGTCATAATTTACAGTCCTAAAACAGCCATAGAAAGTGAGGAAAAGCAAAGATCAAGTAGGATTTATGCCTTGTTTAAACTGACATCAGGATTTTCTTTCATTATTACCTGAGCATTTTTGTATTATGTCTTGTGGGAGAAGGAAAGGCCTTTCGTAAAACCCACTGGAATTTTGGATAAAATAATTATTTAAATAAATTAACTTCTTTCTCTGCTTGGGCTTTAATTCTCCTTCTTTGACATTTTTTTTCTCTACTCAGTAGAACCAGGTATTATTGGAACATTTCTAGATTTTTCCAGAAGAAAATAGAATTAATGTAGTAAATAAATTTCAATACCCTTCACACTGCGACTGTTATGATGTGGCAATATAATTTGTTAAGCTGAGAAAAGGCAATAGTGGTGTGTTACAAGCAGCATGATCCGTGGATTGGCCCAAGCACAAGAATAGGCTGTAAGAGAACTGATTTTAGTGCTGTTGGTCTACCAAGGGACTTCAATGTACAAAGTCAAATTATTTTCTTGCTCTTCCTATAAATAGTTGAAGAAAAAACCACTAATATTCACCCTAAGTCCTCCATGCTCTTTAGCAGAGGACCAAATGTCATAGTTTTATGGCATCCTGAAAAGTTACCCACAATTGAAATATAAGCTATTTTCTGGAGAATACAAGATAGCAAACATTGGTCTCTTTGAATAGTTTTTCATTTTATATTTTTCTTTGATGAAGACACAAGCAGCTGGAGCGAACAACCTGTTTCCAGGGAAATAAATAGGACTGTTCATCCTGGTTTTCATTCATTCACTGTTCGTCTTGGTTAAAGCAAGCACTCAGGATTAAAACTGTGTTGTGCTTGACTTTTAATTTTGAGTTTTTAAATCAAAACTTTCCAGACCTTCTACAAGTTTTACTATGTTTTATACTTTCTGGGAATAAATAAATTACTTTTTTTTTCTCTTTACATAGAAACTGATATTGTCAACATACAAAGGGGCATCTTCACAGAATCATGTGCTGTCACATTTATATTTTAAACACCTCCAAAAAATACTAGTACCAGGGACCTGAGGTCCTTAAAACAACCTGTAAAGAGAGTGGAATTTTAGGGTGAGACTGAGAACACATCAGGTAAATGCCTGCAAAGATGAATTGAATTCAAGGAGCTGGCAGATGCTGAGCCTGGGAAACCAGACTCATCAGCAGACACTCATTCCGTGTGATAGCAGTGCCCCTCCAAAGCCCATATGCTCCGCAGTATGGGCTGAGGTGCTCAGACCAAATTAACACCTGCCTTGATCCCTGTGTAAAGATCCTGGCAGTGGACCCCATCTGCTAACACCACACTTCAGAATCAAGGGCAGCTTGTTTTCAACAAGGATGTATTTTTATCTGGAGCACAGTCCTTATTTCCCACAGCACCTCAGAAGAAGAACTAAATGTTCCAATTGAACTTCCCTCTTTATCTCCCCGAGCTAAATCTCTCAGTGAACTTTTACGCTGCTGCTGGCACTGTCAAAGTTAATGTTGTACCTGTTTCATGGCCAAATGGAGGGAGCTACTCTGTCTGGATGCCAGTGTAGCAGATATATCCAGGACTACCTGATGCTCCAGGGAGCAATTTAAATTTTGCAAAAATTTTATATGTCTCAGACATAAAGCAATCATCATCTTGAACACAAACCCAGCCCAAAGCCCAAGCACTCAAGTCTGTGTAGCAAGTGTTTGAAAAATCTTCTTGTGGGCAATAACTGTAACAAAAAACAGAATTCCTGCTGTGAAGCAAAACAAAAAGAATTCAAAATGAATAAATACAACTTGTTGGTTTCACCAGCCTTTCTAAAAAATCTGTTTTCTAGTTCCAGAGAACCTTTAATAGACTAATGTAGAGGCATATGCTCTATTCTTAGCTGAATATAATGTAGTGGATAGCTATAATTACTTTAACAGAATAAGAAACAATATCAGCCAATATGTACTGTAAGTCAGGCAAGATATTTATTTTTTCAGCAGTTGGAATATATAGCTGCTCATGTTTATTACTACTTCACATTCATCATTACATTTATTTGCTTACTTACAAGCTGGTATGAAGCTACTGCTCTTTCCAGACAAATAAATTACAAACTATAAACATCATAAATATTATGCAGAAATAGAAATTCCACATGAATGGGACAGAAGAATGAGAGGGGGGGAGACAGGAAGAGGTGCTCACTCTTAGTGATTTAAACCAAATTCTGCTGAGAAAGAGGATCTGAAGGATCAAAAACCTGTGCTGCCTGTTGTGCACAGAGTAACATATCCATCCATTCAGTTTAATATTTGCCAGGGAAATCACAAAGCCCTCTCAGGCTACAGCAGCATATAATCTCCTTGAATGTTTTCCTGAGCTCCTGACTCCGGAATGCATAGATAAGTGGATCGATGATGGAATTGCACATGATGAGGATGAGGTAGAAGTTAAAGTGGGACATGAAGCACACACAGTAAGGGTTGTAGGGGCAGGAGATGTAGAAAATGAGGTGTAGAAAAAATGGAGCCCAGCACACAACAAAAACCCCAATCAGGATAGTGAGAGTGATGGCCCCTTTCATGTTGGCCCCTTGGCGAACAGGGCCAGTCCCTGGAAGAACAGCAATCTTTTTTATGTGCATACGAGCCATCATAAACATGTGGACATAGAGGGATGCCATGAGAATGAGCATAGTGAAGAACATGCTAATTAGGCAGATGATGACAACACTGCTGTCAGAGTAAATGATGAACAAAATACCTGAGACTGTGCAAGTGGCCCAGATGCATGTGATGATAACCCCTACACGCTTCACTGTCATGATATTATGATACTGGAGGGCATAAAAGATAGTAAAGTACCTGTCCACTGCAATTGAGAGAAGGCTGCAAATTGATGCAAGCAAGGAACTGCAAATAACTGAGTCGATGACATTGTCAATGTTTATGGTAAAACTCTGTGCATCTGTGTCTGTATTGTTTAGCAGCGTGATGACAATGGTTTCTGATCCATTAGATACACTCACTAGCATGTCAGCCACTGCCAAGCTACAGATGAAGAAGTACATGGGTGAATGGAGGTTCTTGTTCTTGGCTATCGCCACAATGACCAAGACGTTCTCCAGCAAGCTGATGATGCCCAGAGTCACAAACACTTCAGGGGATACAAAGAGTTGCTCGTAGCAGCCTCCTGAGGAGTGGCCCTTTGCATTGGGCTCGCTGGCTCCTCCATGCAGTCTGTAGCTGTGGTTCCAGAAATGGAGAGGCTGGAGTGTCCCATGATGCTGGGTGAAATTCATCTTATGGAGATCCCTTTTGACTTCCTGCTTTTAAAACTCCTGTTCCTTTTGCATTCCTTCGAAAACCTTCTTTGTCTTTATGGCTTGGAAAAACAAAAAGAAAAAATAAGCTAGGACTGAGGCAGGAAGTAGTTCAGAACACTTTCACTACTGTGAAAAAATAAGATTTCAGACTCATAAGAACTGGTTTGCACCCTTACAGACAGTTTCTGATCATCATTACATTTACCTTGGTGGTCTATGTCACAGAGTCCCAACAGTCTCTATGTTTGCATCAGATTCTCCCATATGGTCAGTTCCTGTTTAGTTCACTGGGATGCTGCAAGGCTGGTTTGGTGCTTTCCATTAAAGAGATGCGATCATAAAATGCCCAAGTTACTGCTGCGGAGCAGGAACTATTTTCAAACTGCAAGCACGAGTCTCGCTGTCAGGCAGTGCATGCTGGCTGCCTGCTTTACCGTGTGTGGAAGAGAAAAATATTCAGGGCACTCTCCGCCTCTGCTTTTCTTTCCAGCCAATGGGACTCAGGAGCTGCAGAAAGTGGAGGGGCTGCTGATTCGGAGCCTCTGTGAAACATCGCACGGCACGGCACAGCTGGTTCAGATGCAGCACAAGTTACCAGTAGCTACAGGAAAGCAGACAAGCTACCAGAGATTTGCATCTCTTCTTTAGGTTCTTGGAATAGTATTTCAATGCTGATGTTCAAATAGCAAAACGTTCAGAACTGTACTAGCAATCTTACAGAATTCTTGCAGCTGAAGTGATTTATTTTATTTTTCATATTCTGATTTACTCCTGTTCCTCCTGTGGCACAAACTGGTTCTGCCTTGAATGCGTAGCAAAATAAGAACAGGGAAGGGTAGCAAAAGAATATATATTTCCTCTTGGTTCTTTCTCCCAGGTTCCCTTTGCTTTGCTAGTTTTCTATGCCTTAGCTGTCCATTTCCAAGATGTGCTGTAAGGTTGCATTATGCTCTCTGATAAGATACTTATAATTTTTGAGATATGGAGGCAAGATAAGGACCAAAACAAACATGACCCAAAGTCACAAATGACATAATAAACTGTCCTAAACAAAGTGGGGTTTTTTTTCCAGGTAATAGACTTCTTAATAATCTTAGCATTGAGAAGGAAAAAACAATGGAGTTGATTGCAGAAGGCCTGTCACCATCAGAAATTAAGATATTGGGCAGAAAAAGAAAATTCAGTATTTATAACAGAGGAAGGAAATCAGCACATGACTAATTTGGAATCTGTAAGAAATGGAGCTCATACAATGATAATGACATGAAAGCATCAACAAATCTCCTAGAAGTCCACATGGCCCAGGAGCTCTAGAAGCACAGGGATATCCCTAGGCTAACTGGGCATCAGCTGAAAGTCAGCTTGTGCACAGTCTGTCAGGAAAAGCCTGAAGAAAGAAAGGAAATCAGGAAAAAAAGAATGCCAAAGTAAAATGAAGAGACAGGGCAAAAATTGTTTTGGTGTTACATCTTAAAGCATTGCAACTGAGGAATGAAAAACAAGTGTACTGAACAAAACCTAAGACACAAATGGATTTTAAAGGGCATAGGAGAGTCAGTCACTGCACCTGAGTAATGTTTGTAAGGAAATTGTTTGAAAGAACATTTCCAGTTGACTACCAGGAAGGCTCTGGAGGGCTCTGTATCTGATGCAAAAGCCTATTTCCTATAACATCTCAAAACGTTTTTATCTTCTGTGCATTAGCTGGTTTTAAAGTGAGCCAGCTAATAAAGAGGTACTGGATGACAGAATGCACATAGAAGCACTACTACCTGTATTAACATCTCAGAATTGCTGTAGACCTATGGTTATAAAGACCTGTGTTGGAAGAAAAGCCTCAGTCATTTTTTTCTGGGCCCTTCTTCAGATAGATTGCTTCATAAAGCTGAAATATAAACCACCAAGACAAACAAAATAACTTGTGGCACAGGAAACCCCACATTTATCAGTTTGGAATACATTATTTACCAGCAGCATGCTTGAAATGAAATAGTTTGCTGCTGAAAGGGTATGTCTTGCTTTCCTGTCAAGACATAATGCAAGCCAGAATTCAAAAAGATTTTTTATCTAGTTCCTGATCCTCAGGCCACTATACAGTATTCACTAACTCCTGCCACAGACAGGACAAGCGCACCCAACCCTTGAAGAACAGAACAACGGAAAAATTATATAAAGACTGACGTAGGAGAACAGCATCTCCCCAGATAACCTATCTTTTCTATACCTGCATCCAGAAATGTGTAATCTTCAAGTTATCCCAGGGGAGTAGCCACTCAACGTCCCTTCTTTCACAATCCTCTCCACGCTGGAACTGCCCATTACACAGGCATCTCTCCCTTCACCTACTTAAGTGGACTTAGATCAGGTGAGCCTGGCAAGAATAGAAAGAAGCTTCCTCCAGAGAGTACTGCCCCATTTGTTCCATTTATCTGTCTGTCTATTCCCCTCCTGGATCCTCCCTTTCTTTGCACATTATCTCCATTCTCATCCCCATTTATCTTCTCATTTGGTCTCTTCACCCAGAAGCTATCCAGATGATGCTCCATCTTTGATTTATTGATGAATGTGTGATAAAAACGCAATATTAGTTATAACAATGGAAAGAACAGCCCACTTTTTTTTCCCTGCCCACAGCCATCACTCCCCTCCAAATTTCTGCTTATGCTCTACATTCTTGGGGCACTTTTGTTTTGGTGCTCGCCACTCATATTTGTGGGATGAGGTTTCATGAAGCAGCAGACTTAAGGCAGCTTAGCAACTTAGTTGAAGCACTGAATAGGTGATGTACCATCAGCCTGCTTTAACTAGAAGGTAAAACAAGCTATATGAGCACTTCTTTAAAATGAGAGAAAATGCATGTACATCTAATTACTCCCATGGTAAAAGAGGGATGCATGTCTCAGGCTCCCATTTTATAAGAAATAAACCATATAATGCTAAAATTGTGCAAAGTATCCTAGCTCTTTCACTCCTGAAGACATGTTAATATTTCAGTTATCTATTTCAAAGATGATAGGAGTATTGCATAACAGATACTGCCCAAATTATTTCTTAAATTTTGAAAACTGAAGCTGAGACAATATTTATTTTAGAAGTGGCAGCTTCCAAGCTTTTCAGCTCCATGGAAAACCATCCATAGTTGCAGAAAAGTAGAAACTGGTAACAGTGATATACTAATATGAGCTCCAGCAGCTCTTAAGAAAAATAAACCATCAACAAAGATTTGAGCAAAGCCTCCCTTTTTAAAATAACTCCCCCATGTTCTATGCTCTGTTTGCAGATACTTTTCAACACCCACCTTCTAGATGGGGTTACAGTCATCTCCACCTCACAATATTTATGAGAGATGATTTATCCTCTGGCAGTTGAATTTGAAAGTCAGAAGAAAGCATTCACTGAAATCAATGAGCAATCCCAAAAGTGATACAAGAAGACAGGCAGAGACATGAGCAGGCTGAACAGGTCCACTGTGAGAGGAAAAGAAAGGTAGAGGGAGTTTGCCCAGGCCCTTTCTTGCTCAAATGCATAGTGTGTGAGATCTCTGAATCCCATGACCATCTTACTAAAGCACAGAGATAATATTTAGCACTTCAGCATCTGTGAGTGAAAATAGAGGAGTAGCTGTTAGAAGATGGGTAGAAGGAGGAACTAAAGAAGATTATTAACATTTAATCAGTCCCTTGGCTTCACGTGAGAACGCTGCTACTGAGCAAAAGGGCGATGCTGCATTTACATGCACAAGCATAATTCATGGAGGAGTTGATCACATGTGTTCAGATCCCGTTGTCCTGGGCATCCAAAAACTCAGGTCTACAACTACAGTAAAAACTGTAGTGCATTTTAGCATGCTGATTCTGAAATTTTAAAAAAGAGCCAGGCAATTAAATTTTTGAAGCTTCTATGGAGTTTTAGTCTGCATCACCTCTCTATGTTACAGCAGTGGCAAATTCCACCTAACACTGAAAATACTCATCAAAAATGATTAAAATGATGCAATGTACTTCTACCTCCTATCCACAGATGTCTTTGGAAGAAGAATTCTTTGATTCTTTCTAGTTCACTGGATTAGCTTCAGGGCAATGGACACTTGTTTGTTCATGTTTTTAGTTTTCTTTCGGTCTCACAACATCCCTCTGGATCAAATCTCTGTTCTTTAGTCTGTGTACCATTCACCCCCTCAACTTACTAAAATCTGAAAGTCTCTGGGTGATGCATTCTGTATTAAAATTCCTGTTAGTGATGGAGATATTTTTAAAAAATCATTCCCAAACTCCATTGTTTCCCAGTGTTCAGGATTTTAATCACTATCTTTTGGGACCATATGCAAATAAAAATTCCGGTCAGTGGGAAACTGGTCTAATTTGCACCATTATTATTTTGGGGCAGTGATTGCCTCATAATCTCACTCTTTTGAAGTGAAAGGAATTTTTAAATAATGGACTTTAGTGTCAAGAGCAGGAGTCTTGGTAGCTTGCCTCTTTTCCTCAAGTCTGCTAGTTACAAGAACAGGAGAATTGTTTAGCTGATCTGGAGACTGAAAGCACATAAATAATGTTGATTTTTCTGGCAAATGATACATTTGCACTTACTTGAAAATGCTGTAAATGTGCAGAAGTGGAATGTTTTTCATTAAAATGGCATGAGAAACACAGAGGCTTTGAACACCGTGCTGTTTAAATCTGATCTCGCTGCTATTTTAAGTGATCGATGTTGTGATCATGGATATTATTAATTTGCAGTCAATGCAGCAATCACGATACTTGTAGGTTTTTTCTCCCTTATCCCATCTCTCACAAATAATCAGTTTTCTTTTCCTTGCTTGTAGATTTAGGTGCTTGAAGCACTTTGTCCAAATGACTCCACAATTTCCTTGGTTTTAATATCCCTCTCCAAATATCTCTCAAAAAACCCATACAGTTATTATTTAAATGATTTATGATTTTTTAAAATAAGCTGTTAACCTGGTATTTTCCTTTGTTCATGACCTTTGAACATACATGTGCCAGAAGAAATATTTCTAATATTTACACACATTTCTTCACTCCCTATATGCACCAGACAGGGCCATATTCAGCACCACTGTTCTTTCTCTCACTTTAGATCATGAGATAATTTTATATTATAAAGTTGAAAAAGATCTTCACTTTTCTGGTTTATCATCTTCATTTTTCTGTCATAATGATATTTGGGTTTTATCTGTGTGAGAAATGCAGTAATATTTTATTTTTGCCAAAAATGAACCTTGTCAGTCCAGCTGTCCAACCATGAAAAATGGTATGTCTGTTGAATGAGAAGTAGAGAGCCCCGGCAGAAAAATGAACAGATCATCATCTAAAGAAAGCCTAGGGTTGTGTTGTGGGAAAAGGCAGCTGTTTTGTATGATGTCAATTCAGCTTCTCAGAAAAATCCTTTGAGTGGGGGTATAACCAAAAGTTAGTGTGAGATGGAAAGCTATTAACTGGCTTGAGTTTTTTCTTCCAGTCCACTCACCTCTGAGTTTGATTGTTGTTATTCCAGTGGAAAAGTCAGACCATGTCATCATTTCTGTAGTAGCTTTACAGGAAGGAAGAGCCATGTACTTAGAGGCAACTCTTCAAGATGCATAGTTAATATGTGAAGAGGCTTACATATATACATACATACATACTGATATTGAAAACAAGTTTATTTTAATCCTTACTGAATGGTCTGCACAAAACTTTGCATATAATTATACAAACATACATATATATATTCTATATCTGCACAGTGGATTTTCACAATTTCCATTTATTTTGGTAGCTCCTCTAAGCACTCTGATTCTTAGCAGATCTATTGAAGCAGTCTTGGACAGAGACTGCATGGAGTGCTTAAGCTACTTGTGAACTGTTTTCCTCCAAAGGAGTTCTTTGAAGCAACTAGAAATCACAGAGTCATAATCTAAGGCAAAAAGCAGATGCACCAAGTGATGTGACAAGTGAGTGAGTCAGCCAGCAGTGTTGTCAGGATATGACAAGATGAAAGGACAACCCTGAGAGTAATTCCCTGAGGTATGTGCATCGTCACTGGCACACAATACAAAATTGTCATTGTTTTCCCTGAGAATGGGCACAGAAGGGGAAAGTACAAAATGTCTAGACTTTTGAAATGTTGCAGTGTGTCTTCAGGGATTTGATTTCCTGATAACCTCTTTACTGTTGTAAAGTAATCATCAGCATATAGGGAGAACCTATCCTTTCATTTTGTGACAACTGCTGTTCCTCCTTTGAAGATTTCTGGTACTTTAAAAAGTCTGAGTTACAATATTATATTGATAATGAAGTTGACCTGATATTGATATCGATAATGAACTGGAAAACAGAAATATTTTATTTTCAAAGCTCTTGTAGAAAAAGTCTCCTTCTAAAATTCAGGGGCATGAACCAGTTCTTGGTTTTGAGTAGCAGAGTTCTGGGTCATTACTGATAACTTCTAGCACTCACTGAAGGGTTATTTTCAATAAACTCAGGAAGAGTCTCCTTTTTTTGTTTTTCAGGAGAAGGTATGTCCTACAAATAATTTTCTTCTCTACTCATAACACACAGATTTTATGACTTCCTGTGACAGAGGCTGATGACTTTCTGCCATAACAGACTCTCATGAAAATGAAAGGCTGAATGTATATATCAGAGCAGTGCAACAAATTGAGTAGCTTGTGTCTTTATGGTGTTAAAAACTCCACACTCTTTGGTTGTTAAAAAAAAGAAGGGAGAGAAGGTAGCTGTGGTAGAAGAGTAACACTTAAATCACCTTGATGGCTGAGAAGTCATTCTGGGCCAGGAGATGCTTTTACTTCAACAGACAAGATGGGACTGGTGGCAGTCTAAATCCCAAAAGTGAGTTAAAGATTGATGAGGCCTCAGAATCTGTCTGCAGAACTGTAGGTGAAGATATATCACCTTTGAGAAGTGACCAAGAAAAGTCCTAGAGTTCTCAAGCTGGACTGAAATTCTTTAATATATTAGTAATATATTATCTGTCTTTGTACCGTACTTCAACAAAATATTTTGTTGAAGCTAACTGTTTAATTGAGAGATTAGAGGGTTGTTTGAAACCTTTGAGAGTTAAACAGGATAGAAACAAAGTAACATACCATATGTCAGATTTTTCAATGGGGAAGAGAGTGTCTGCAGCTGTGTAAACTAGGATGTCAAATGGCTTTTGAGCAGACTCATTCAATTAGTCCCCTGCTCCAGAGTGAATCTTACTGTTGCACTGGGTAAGCAACAGAGGTGAGATTTCTTCCCCACTGCAAGAATGAAATAGAAAATTGTAAACATGGCATGCAAGGGAAAGAAAGCCAATTTAAATGCAGGTTACATTTCCTTGCCAGTAAAGGAAAACAGAAAACAAAGTTAAAATCCCTCCAAGGACTGTTAGGCTGGATAAACATATATCAATATGCCAGCATGCGACACCTTAGGATACTGTGAATTGCTGTTGATAAATAAAAAAAAAAAAAAAAGAAAGAAAAAAACCCTGAAAATGTTAAAAAATTAATCAGGTAAAGAAAATCACATAAAAATTAAGTAATTTGTAAAAAATGTCCAAGCAATCAAAAGGAGTTTTCATCACCCTGGGAAGCTTTTATTCACTCACTCAAAATTTACATGGCAAGATAACTGCATCCTGGGAAGAACAGATTGATTCAGATTTCTTTCTGAGAAAGGCAACAATTTCCAGCAATTATTGCTGATAATATTAAATAGAACTTCTTTAGCAAGTTATTTTATGAACAAAACCTACAGAGTTTTTTTGTAATTGTCTTCAAACTCAGATACACAAAATATAATTAAATCATATTGTGTGTTTTCCTAAAAAATTCTGTTTCATCCTCCTTTCTGTAATAAATTAAATTCAGAGCTCCTTTGAAAGACATAAAACAAGCATCTTTTTTCTCTGCCTTTGAGAAGGTTTTCTTGATAATTATAGAAAATGTTCGTCGAGACAGAAGGAGAGTAGTGAAACAGAGGAGTGAAGCAGCTGATTTGTGCTGCTAAATCCATATGATTTATCTCATGCTTAATGACAGACTAATTCAGTTATGCCACATCATGACCAGAAGTATAAAGAATGGGAAAGTTGCAACATTGCTTGAAATAAAGCCGTAGTTTCCTTATGACAACTCTTCAGCAAACTGGAGTTCCTCTGTTTACATCAGATTATAATGAGACATTCTTATAGCTGGTAAAGTAGCTGAGATCTCCTTGAAACCCACAAAGGTTCAGAGAAGCACTGAAAAGCAGACAGAGAAGGAAAGCTGACCTAACTTCAGCTGAGAAGCTACAGATGGAAAGAGCACAACCTTCCCCATGAAATTTTTCTGAGTTTAGATGTATGTGTGACTTTCATCTACTGGGAAGTGCAAGCATTGCTAAGTCCTGAAAGAGTTTTATTTAAAAATAGCTCTTATAAGCATCTCTCTATATGGTTAACTAGCAGTATGAAAAGGATTTTCTGCAACAAAGTATAACAAGCTCCTTGTTAGGTTAATTACCGTTCTTCCTTCCTCTCCTAGTATAAAATCCACACAAATGATAGTTAGCAAGGTCACTAAAATTCAAGCAAGTGATTTTCTGCATTAAAGTGATTAAAATCACTCTGAGACAGAAGAGCGTCTCTGTCTCAGAGTCATGGAAGACATGTAATTACATTTCAATTAATTTACAGGATAGAAAAGAGAAATGAGGATGAAGTATTACAGATCTGTCTTAACTATCAGATAAGGCAATGTGCTCCCACTGCTGTTTGACAGTGCCTAAGTACTTTGTATTAAAAAGCAAGCAATTTAAAGGCCAGTGATGTTTTATTTCAGGTGAATTGTCTCATATAAAATATATATTATTTTCTTTACATCTTGCATTACCTCCCCAGAGACAATTTTCCATACATAGTGACATAGAATTAATGAAAATAGCAAGTGGAAACCTTTCTAATGCTTTTAGAAACTCAGTGTTTCTAATGCTTTTAAAAAGTCAAAAGGAGTTTTATTTAAAAGGTATGTGATTTCTAAAGAGTCTGTTGCTGTCTGCAGATCAAGTATCATGAGAATTAGCAGTTCATCCCTCTTAATCACAAGATTAAGATTTCGTCTCAAGTGTTTGACATATTTATTTGAAGGAATCAAATGAGCATGGAGCCCCACTGTGATAGACACCAGGAAAAATACAATCTATTCCTCCAAGAACAATTGTTATTTCAGAGTGGATAGAGTATTGTATGGAAAAGTAATGACAAATTTATTCTGTACCCAGTCTCACAAAATAATCAATGTGGTGCAGTTTTCACTACTCCTATTAATTCAGAGCATTCTCTGGGACTAGTGACCAACTTCAATCAAAATTTTAAAAGACAAGCCATTTAAGGAACAGGTCAAACTTCATGAGAGGCTTATCTCTGTACAGTCTTTTTTTGGGCTGCATCATGTGACATTTTCTAGCCTACATATGACATTTTATATCCTTCACAGCGTTTCCAAGACTGCAGCTGCAGAGGTCAATTAACAAGCAGATACAATTAACAAGCTACTTTGGAAAAAGTTTCTTAAGAAAAACACTACTTTTATAATGCCACCAGACTTTTATGAATATTCTAGTTTAACTCGTTTTTTTAAATAATTTCTTTTATGCTTTCCAGCCCAAGGGGTCTCCCCACTTCATTGTTTGTATGGTAGTTTTCTTATCTTCAGCCTGGGTCATTCTTCAGATTGCCTCTTTGAATTCAGACAATACCCTTTACCTTTTCATGTCTGCATTCCATTCATTTTCTGTTTTGAAATTAATTAAAAGTGGTGGTGAGACTTAGTATCTTATGGCTGGATAGAGACATTAGCATTGTTTATTCTCACATTGCTACATTCCTGAAAGAACTGTGAATTCTTCTAAGTTATTTCATACACAGCAGGGATCATAACTTTGTCTAATTCTACCTGAGTTTCTCAATCAGGCTGAGACATTTTCTGGAACTTGTTAGAACTTTTATTTTTAAACTTTCATTTGCATCATATGCTTTTTTGAAATACCAATTCAGTTCCCTGAGTTCTTCTCAGGGTCTTGGAAGTTTATTCTAAAAAATGTAAAAAAAAAAATATACCATAAAAGTTAATCTTTTATTTTATTCTCAAAAGTAACACTCTGAAGCTTTTTAATGACATCATTTTTAGAAATGTAGTGTCTTCTGTTGAATATATTGCTAAAACGATATATGATAAGTAGGTTGTAAATGCATGAGCCTGTTGTCATTCCTCAGTTGTGGGAGCTCTTTTGAAATCAATGGCAAAATTTTTACTAATTCATTAAATACTTCTCTATCTTATTTATAATTATCTCAAAACTGTTTTTGTCATCCCTCTTCCATTTAGGCTAAGACATACAAAACGAAAACGATGGAGTAAACTCTGAAGTGTAGGTTACTATTCAATTTTCCAAATAACTGAGAAACCAGTAATCCATCCTTAGTGACAAAAATTATAATTATTCCCTTTTTTATAACACCATCAATATACAGTGAAGATGACAAACTTGCCAGCTATAGCATTGTACTGTTCAAAGCGACAGAGAATAAATAAACTGAAATTATGTGTCTTAAGAAATTATTCTGCTTTATGTAAATACTGTGTGGATGATGGTTTGGGAGAAACACACAAATTCAACTAATGTGCAAATTACTCCCTTCAAACCTTCTTTTGGCATAAAGCTGTAATTCTGCACATGAAATAGAAGCTTTTGTTTCTATGAAGTTCAGCTTCTGTTTGTCAAGGTAAGAGTTTTCTTAACTTGTTCTTGAACTGATTTAATACAATTCCTTATAAGTTGTTTGTCACAGATAAAGTAGGAGATTCAAAGTTTATTAGAGGAGTCCGTCCATGGAGTCATGAGGTGCAGAAAGGACTTCCTTGCTTTCTAAGCTCCTTCTCAGAGAGGAGCCTGGGGAGCAGCTGGATCCAGTCTTAGGCATAGTCTTTGTCAACAGCTAAAGTAACCTTGTCCCATAAGATTAAAGATGGCAAATCAGTTATAATTATATAAAATTAATTATTTGTTATGAAAAATGATCAGACAAAAGATCTTCATCAGAATTATTTGCTTCCTAGTATAAAAGCTAAAACTACTAGTAGTGTATAATACAGTATAGTGCACCATATAAAAGCAAATTAATGAAAGCAATTGTAGTAAAGCTAGCAAAAAGGAACAATTATTAAGCAGAGATCGCTGTAACTTACCACACCAAAGCTTGTGAGCATATTTCTTTCACTCAGCCTTGAAGAGTGTCTTGAGAGGCGTCCCCACTTCAAGGGAGGGAAGATCATACTCACGCTCCAAGAAGGAATGTGTTACAGGAACCATCAATATGAAAGTGGACTGGACTTTTATAGTGTAAAGTGACTGACTGCCAGGCATATGTCTCCAGGTCAGCTTGGCAGCTTATATACCAAACCTTTGCCTCACTATCAGGATGCTAATTTGAGGCTGATGAGCCAAATTGGTTTTAGCAAAATTCAACACCAAAAGCAACAGATGGCAGCCCCCTCTCAGCCCACCACTGATAGCTCCCAAAATAGGGCATTATTGGAGTTGTTTGCCCATGTTCCAAGGCCAAAGAACTATACTCTCCTACTGTAAATGCAGATAATACAAAATAGTTGATTAAATTATTCAGGATGAATTAATATTATTTCATAAAATACTTTATTCACTGAAAAATCCTATCTTAAATTGGTGAAAATTATCCATGAACTAAAAAGTATCATTAGTGAATCCAGTCAAAAATATTTTGTAGCAAAAAAATGCTTTTAAATATGTTTTCATTTCCCACTATAAAATTTTTGGAGTAAAATTAAGCAAATTTTATACTAAAAGAATAAATTAAAGAAAAAAACCCAACCTGTTTCTTCTTCTTCTTCTTCTTCTTCTTCTTCTTCTTCTTCTGCTTTTTCTTCTTTTTCTTTTTCTTCTTCTTCTTCTTCTTCTTCTTCTGCTTTTTCTTCTTTTTCTTTTTCTTCTTCTTTTTCTTCTTCTTCTTCTTCTTCTTCTTCTTCTTCTTCTTCTTCTTTTTCTTCTTCTTCTTCTTTGTTTTTAATTCTTTTTTTTAATGCTCTGGAATTCTGGTTCAGCCAAAACAGCCACCAAATCCTCATTATTAGTCACTCTATTACTTTGAGCTGATCAGGAAATGTAGTATAGTATACCTGTATGTTAATATTTCTTTAAATTGCATGTCTGAGTGTGTAAACTTAGTATAAAATATATATTTGGGGGCACAAGCAGATATTTCTGAAGTGAGACGTAACAGCTAAACCAGGCATCACCTCTTGAAGAAGGGAAACTGATCCACTGTGGTTGTGCTTCACTAGACAGTGGCTGGAGACCCATTGACCAGAACATGCTGTCTGCAACAACAACTAAAGCAAAAAGCTGCACATTAAGCAATAGAAAGACACCACTGTGTTTTGCTGGCTGTACACTCACATGCTGAATGTAGTGAAGGCTCTCTTTTTCTCCTCTAAAGTATGTGAGTTCTAAAGACAGGCAGAATAACTGGTTATGACTCAGAGAAGATGGTTTAAATAATGAGTTGGTCTGTTTCAAAATTAATTCCCAAATGAAATATGCAGTGGGGTTTTGTTAGTTATTTCTCTGCTAAGTGCCACCACAGACAAGTACATATACCCATTCCAGGAATGGATGGAGCTGGGGGAAAGGAAAAAGTAAAATATATTACAGAATCACACAATCCTCTGAGCTGGAAGAGCCCAAAGAATCATTGAGTCCAGCTCTTAAATGAATGGCCCATAGAGGGGTCAAACTCACAACCTTGAAATTATCTGTATCATGCTTTAACCAACTGAGTAAACAAACCCCCAGCTACCACTGATGCCTTAAGTTTTAGTTTTTATATCTTTTAGATTCTGTGCTGGTTTAATGGGTAGCTTAAGGTTTCATATTAAGTGCTACTAAGCTGTCTTCAAAGTGTAGATAGACAAAACAATTTCTTCTCTACCTTGATATCAAGGACAAATTTCAGGCCCAATAACAAAAACAACTGTGAAGTGAGAAGGAAAAACAAGGATGAAGGAGCTTCATCCATTTATAAGTTATAATTGGACAACTGACTCCAATATGCTGATGGACCAGAACTTTTAAAAGTGTGAGACCTCATAATTGGTCATCCATTTTGTGACCATTTTGGGTGCATCTAGGGTGTAGCCCAGCCAGGCTTTTGTGCAGCCCATGTGTACCCATCGAGGCCTTCTAATAAATACCTACTTTATCCTTTTGCTCTGTCTAGTCTCTGTTCCAGGACAGCTTCGAGAAGACATCACCACAGCAAGAATGATTTTAAATAGTTGAGCATTGCAATTATTGTCAGACCATGTGTTGCACTGGAGAGTACCAAGGTGTACCTGGGCACATCTCCCACAGGGATGCTCATGGCCAGTCCTGGAGGAAGAGCAGGGCACTCCCTGCAGTTGTGGCTTGGCTCCCATTTCATAACTATGCACTGGGATATGCCCTGCATGATCCCACTGAGGCTCTATCTGTGAATCTGCATCAGTTGTGGTGAGACCTGAGAGGACCTGCTGAGGTATCGCGGCTCCAGCCGAGCAGGTGTTGTTACAGTGCCCTTCCTGTGGGAGCTGCTACTCCCTGCCCTGGCCATTAGTGATGCCATGGGGCGCCTCTTGGAGATGTAGGGCCTTGCTCAGTGTTCCTTCTCTCCCTGTCCACATCTTGTCTGTCACTGTGGCATGAGCTTCAGGCTCCTGGTGGGTCTTTGTGCTGCCCTGAGGTTTGCAGGTTTCGGGAATCCCTCCTGTGCACTGTGCTGGAGCACTTGTGTGTGGTTTGTGCTGCCTTCTGAGCTGCTCCACTCTGCCACGCTGCGAGTGGGATAAGATCTAGAGCTGGAGCTACTGTTCTTTTACAATAAGAAATATTCTCCTCCTCATACAAAATGGTCTCTCTCATCAGTCTATAATCCTTTCTTCCTGCATGCCTTCCTGCTGGAGGTTTTAGGAAAGCAAGTTTTTTCTCGTGTCTTCCTCCTCTGTGTGAATAAACTTAAACTACATTCTTAATACCAGTGCTTAGACCATAACAAGACATTGCATAACCATGCCCTTTTGTCTGGGGAAAGCTCTGTGCTGCACCAGATTTTATATGTCAGGTTACAAGACATCTGCATCAGTACCACAGAAAAATGAGATGGGGACAAAAGACTTTTCCAAGCTGAAGCAAAGATAATTTAATTGAAATTTCACCCCCCTGCACCCCCACCCCCCCAAAAAAAATTAATTTAAAAAAATCAACATCTCAGCTGCTAGAAGAGGATTAAAAAACAAGTAGCTATAAGCAACTATTCTTGCCCATTTTCACTAAAAAAGGTGTAAAACTACCTTTGACCACTTCATAATCAAGTTTCTTCAGTAATCACAATTTTTTTTATTCTGCTGCACTCACCTGAAAAAGGATGTGTCAATATTGGATATTCAAATAGCTGTTCTAGATATTTTCCTGAAAGTCAAGACAAGTGCTGAAGAATTTAATGATAAAATTTTCAAGTTAGAATTCAGGAAGCTTCTAAAATTAAAGCATTGCAAGTTTTGCTGATCTTTAAAATACTTGTTTTAGTAAGCTGAAGATAGATTGTTGATATTGTAAAAGCTGTACATACATAACCTATTCAGGTTAATGAATGCTGGATGTGGAAGACAGAAATAAACTGGAGCTGAGATAAACCACTGAACTGGTAAAATGATACCTAGATTGCTATTTTATTGAAACAAAAATGGAACATTGTTTTGCTTTTTTTGCACAGACATGACCAGATGTAATCGATACAGATTTCAGTGACCAAACATAAGGAGTGCTACAGAGCTGGGTACAGAACATGCTCTGTGATATTCTTCAACTAAATAACTTCAGAATAATTGCAGTGTGAATAACCCTTACTCTGGCAATATGCAGTTTACACAAAAAACAGGATGATTCTGAACTTCACCTCAACACAGCAAATATATAACATTTCATTACATTAGCCAGTTGTCATGTTTATAGGTAATTACTACACAGAAAAAAAAAATGTAGAGTTTTCTGTGATGATCAATGAAAGTGGTGCTCATTGCAGCTCTTGCCACTTCTGTATTGCCCATGGATGACCTCCGTTCATTGTCTCGTCTAGAAAAACCTGTAAGAATGTGAGCACAGTGCAGCAAGTGCAAAAATGAAGACAAATTCTCTTGTAGTTGACAATAAGAGCAGTGTACCATAAGAGCTGACTCTATCTCTCTTTCCAAGACCCTTGGTAGTTTTGACAGCACAGTTCTTGAGAGAGAGAGGGGAAAAGTATTAACCAGTTATGAGTCTCTCCTTCAAGGTTCTGTGTATGTTTTGATGTCTTTATATAGGAGATGTTGATACCCTTCATTGGTTTATTTGAGGTTGGACACTTCAACCCTGAGATTACTCCTCTGAGGAGCCATGTAGTAAGAATGCTCTTCGGCATTTTCAGTTCTCTCTATGCATAAAAATCATCCTTGACAGACAACTCTCCAGCCACTAGATGGACTGGCCACTAGCTAGACAGCTGGCTGTGGTTGACTGTCTCTTCTTATGCATGAATTTTATTCTCACAGTGGTTTTTCTAAATCTTTGCTGCCATATTACCTTTGCCTATCGGTTTCACATGCCTCATTATCTATTCTTCTTTAGTTAATTCAATTTTTCCTTGCAGGTCATGTTTTCTGGACATCTGGTCATTCTCACTGCTCTTCTCAGGACTTTCTCCAGATGGTCTTTGTCTCTTTTGAACCATGTGTCAGTAAGGTTAATGGAATTTAGATTTACACTAATACATGACTGCCGCTTAGTTCTCTGAGCTTGTTTAGCTAATGCTGTTGTGCGGTATTTTAGTACATTATTCAAAGCCATATGAAAGATTTGCCTAAGAAGCTTATGTTTAATTTTTGTTTGTTTGTATGGTAAATGATCTCCAAAATGTTTAGAAACTATCTACAATAATCACAAGTAATAGCCATTCATTAAAAAATAATCACAAAGGATTTGGATGGCTATTTTTGCTGCTGCAAATTCAGTAGTTAGAAGAATGGTTAATTAATCACTTTTCATGCAGTTTCATTTCAGAATCCAGGAAAACAGAAACATGGTCCTGACTTCTGTGCTTTTCATCCATGTATGCTAACAGAAACAGAATAATTCTCAACATATTTCCTTAAATGTCTCCTTCCAAGTTCCACATAGCCAGCAATTGTAAATCTTTTTTCTGCCAAACTGTAGCTGTTGACCCAGTCCCTGGTAGCAGTAATTTGTATACTATTGAGTTTCACACCTGTAATAGGTCAGGAGCTCTCATATCAGAAAATAAAAGACCCATTTTCCAAAGTCAATTTTACCTTACACAATAGGATTCACATATGCCACAGGTCTGGATGATTCTTACTGAAAATGTTCTCTTTGTTCTCTTTACAAACACCACTATGTTTCAAAGACTTCCTGTAGCAGTTTTCCTTCAATTAAAGAAAAAATGCATATTTTTTTTCTGATTTGAAGTAGGAGTTATGAGCTCTTGTATAACTATCAATTTGCTTAAGCAGGACAATTCATTTTTTATGTGTGATAACAGCAGAAGAGAATTCATTTTGTGACTTACTCCCTGCTATTTAAAGAGATCAGATACAAGATTGTTTTGCATAATTTAATTAATGCAAAAAGGTATTATTTTGTCCAGATTTTTCTTATATTCTTTATAGTTAGCAGTTGCCTAAAGTCTATATACTTGTCATGGGAATCTCAACTAAAGAAAGATTAAGCCCAACCAAGAACAATCACAGATTTTTTTTCTTTTAAGCATTACTCTTATTGAAGAGGGATAGCCATGCACAAAAACAAGTTCTATGTCAGCTGACATAGATAAAATAAAGATCATCTTTACTTTGGAGGACTTCTTTCCAAACAGGCATGCTAACTGCTCACGGGTGCTGCTGATGAGTGCTACAGCTCAAAGAGCAGTGCCAGACAGAACAGCACAAATGATGTTGCAGAGCAGCAGGAGGGGACAATTGGGTCTCCACTGGTTGATACAGATTTTTTTCTTCTCGGCTCCTCTGCTACAGATTTTATTTCTTTTCTGCTCCTACTATGGATTAGCACCGCTTCAAACTCAAACACCAGCTAGCTGCTCCCCTGCATCCTTCTGGCTTTAATGCTGTTTTTCCCCAGACAGGATGTAAAAGGAAAGAAATAATAAAACGTGCTAGTGACAGCACAGTGCTACTTTAGAAAGAGGAAAAAAAGTTATGCTTCCTGGTAGTCTGCTCCTCCAAACCATAACATCTTCTCCCCCTCCTCTGCTGTATCTTCAAAAGAATGGATGTTTTCTATTACCTTGATATAGCATCCCACATTCCTGACATACCCTGCCCTATTCTAGATACTATTATTCTGCACATGCCTACATTTCCCAAATATAGGCTCATAAAGAAAGATTTTAAGCAGATGGAATTTTAAGTTCTTGCTGCCTTATATGTTTTATTAAGTAGGTCTTTCTGCAGTTTGATAGGTCCTCTACAATGGATTTCCCATGCTGACAAGTTGTTTCTTTCCTCTCTCCATCTTTCCTTGCAAGGCTGAGTACAGAATTTCCAGCTGGCCTAATTTCTCAGTTTAGTGGCTTTGAATGTTTAAGTAAACCAGAGAAAGATGCTATTTTTTATTTTCCTATTGGTTGACATACTGCAAGGAGAGATAGATATCCCTACCCTCTTTGCAAAATCAGTTTTATAGGGCAGCACAGCTCAAATGTCACCAGGAAAATAATACAGGTACTGATTCTCTTCTACACTATTCATTGTTATCTTTATTTCTTTGTACTTGCAGTTCTTAAAACACATCATAAGGACTTAATGTTGGCTCCAGAAAAAAAGCAGAAAGAGAATCAGATATTCTTCAAAAGGAATTGTGCTCTTTAATGAGAACATTTACTATCTTAAACATCTGTTAAGAATTTGAGACTGAAAGGTATCTTTATTCCCTTCAAGAGAGAAAATATTTTATGTTCTCATTTGCTTTTTAGCATATTAATAAAGAGATGTCAGGTTATTTTTTCCCTTTAGTTCACACTGAGAATTTTCAGAATTCCTGGAAAACATGAATTATGTACTTTTGGACACAATTTCAGAAATATTGAGCTCACTACTATAACAGAAGCAGTTTACTTTGTCTCAGTTATACCAAGTATAATGTTACACATTCAGTTCCTTTTTACTTTTGCTGTGGTTAATGAAAGATTTGTCCAAGTTTTATCTATAAAACCTCAAATACAAAATGTTTATAGGGTAAGCTCTAAGACAGCAAAGTAATCTGCCCCATCCTCACCTCACACTAATGTGCAAACACACACAAACACAGGAATACGCATATTGGCAAACAGATTCAGTGTCTCATATGGCTCAATACACTGTTGACAACTCCTTGCCATATAAATACCCAGTCAGATATAGCTGCTGGTACTTTTAAACTGGAGAGGTCACACAAACTTTGAAATAACTCTAAGACAATAGACACAGGCACTGAAGAAGAACCTGCCAACCCCTTAGGAAACTAAATTTACTTTATTTCATATCGCCCTTGGCAAAGGGAAAGAAAAACTATAACACAGAATCAATAACTCATTCAAATATTTGTTATGAGTGAATAAAAGAGAAAACCACCAGGAGGGAAACATTAATATTTTACATTCACCAAACTCAGTGCCCAGTAACTACTGAAATGAACAGCTTGTGTTCCAGTTTCCATCTGAAGCATATTGGTTTGGCATCACACAAGTCACCAAATTACAAACTGCTATTAGTTATGTACCTACATACTCAGTAATTAAAGCCATACCTGCAAATATGCATAAGTATTCTCTGGAGACAACTGGAGGGTGACAAATGAAGGGTTATTTTCATTATAGCTGCATTTTGGCAGCTCGAGATAGAAGCTGTAGCCCATAGCAGAAGTACAGAAATATCTGGCTCCTGGTCAGGTTTTCTTTCCTCATGCTTACATGTGCAAGCAAACTAGCACCCAATAGAGTTTTTTAGGAATCTAAAACAGAGGCAAAACACATTCTAGTGGTGCTACAAAATAATGTCATGAGGTTTTTATTATTAATGAATATAATTATTCAATCCCCATCTGTCTTAGATTTATTATTATTGTTCCCTTAAAGATCTTCTACACTTATGCAAACCTATAGCATGAAAATTTGCAATGCTGCTGTGAGCTCTATGGTAAGAGCTTCGTGATTTGCAAGAAGCATGAACGTTTTTCCCAGTGTTTTCCACGGTAATACATTATATCACCAGAACAAAAGCGAGCAGAACTGAAGCAGGGTGGTTTTTTTATTTGTGAGTGAAGTGTCAGGGAAATTAACTTAGTGCTACAGAGTTGTTCAGTGCAAGGAAAAAAATTCCAACAGGAAGAATTTTCAGGGAGATCTGGGAACTGTTTCTAGCCACTGCATACTTGCAAGGTTTGAAGCCTCTGTAATGTACCAAACCAAATTGTGTGGTCTTGCTGAGGTTTTTCTTTACTTGAAATGGGTAGGTGCAAGTGTAAAACAGAGCATGCACTCACTCTTTTCAGATAATGGCTTAATCCATTGCTGATCTATTCAAACTCAATATGTGCTTGTTAAAACCTGTAGAATAGCACGTTCAAAACTCTACATACAGAGAAGCTCTCAAGAAGAGAGCCTAAATTGTGTTCATGTGTCTAATATTACCTACTAGCTAGGCGAAAACTAATTCAGACAAACAAAAAACCAAAGATAAATGCAATAAATGCAAATTCAAATCAATGCAGAATACTAGACCTGGGGATGCATATGGAGCTTGGGCCACCTGACTGGAGCCATAATTGCACAGTTCCACAAAAGCAGCCATATATGTCAGACAAGAGAGGAGGAAATACAAGTGACTTAAATAGGAATGCTGCTGCACATTCCATTTCAGAACCTGAGGCTTGTAATACAATGCAGTAGATCACCAGCAGTAATGTACAGAAAAAACCTTGAAGAAATGTAGTTTCTAAAGCATTCAACAACTTTCTCGATTTTCTCTAACTCTGTCAAATCTTTTAGACTTTTTCTGCATTTAATTAAAGTACAGGGAAACAGTCAAATGGGAAGATTTTCCTTCAGTGTAAAGGGAAAGACTAATATTATGTATCACCATGGTGCAGACAGAACAGTTTATACAGAAAATTAAGGGCAGGTATTAACCCTTACAATATCCAAAATATCCAATAATAAGCACATTTGCTACAAAATGTGTGCATCTCTTCTCAGTGGGCCAAATTCTTCTGCACTCAAAATTTGGGGGGCTAAACAAAACCTAATCTTAAAACCTTAAGATATTCAAACTCCTAAAATTATAGGTTTATTTTAATTTTGTGAAGCAGCTGCCTGTTAAGATACAAGTTCAATGCATGAAAGAAATTTACTCCTTTATATTAACTCAGTTCCCTTGCTTGCTAAAACAAACAAACACACACACAAATAAACACACACCCCCCCAAAAAAGCCCACCCCAACTACAATGAAGCCTCCTTACTTGAGGAAATGTTTTCATTTCAGTTTAACTGACTACCTGTCATGGGTTCATTTCGACCTTTCCCAGCCAATGCACAAAATGTTGTACTTTCGGTTTGGAACCGGGCAGAAACACCAATTTTGTGTCATAATTTTGGCTTGGCCAATTTGAAATTTCTCAATCAAGGCCAAAGTAGGCTTAAACTTAAAAGGAATAAAACTTTATTAACTAACACTAAAAGAAAAAAAAAACCCCAAGAATCAGAATGAAACTTTTAAATCACTTCTCCTTCCCGCACCAACTATTCACATTCTTACTCCAATATAAAAAGACAAGACTTGGAATTCTCAGTCAGTTATCATCCTTAAAATAATAATTTCTCAATTCATCAAGGAGAAAGGAGTTTCTCTTGAATAGCATAGAGGTTTTCCACAAGATACCAGTTCTCTTGCTCTCACACTTCATGAGTGGTCCACCCAGGAGGAAAAAAATTTGTCATTGTGAAGTGCTTTCCCCATGCGACAACCTTTACAGCCGTTCATGGGACATATCAGCTTATTAGGGTACAGTTTGAGGATGCTTCTTCTAGTATAAAACAGAAGTTTTCTTCATCCCAGGGAATAGAGACTATGTTCTCTCAATGGGCAGAGGGCATTATCTCTCTTTCTTGGTCTTTCTCTGTTCAAATTTCTCCATTAGATCACAATTACATCACCTCACAGCTATGACTAGAACCTTGCATCCCCCTAAAAACATTCTATATGTTACATGGTATTTAGTCCATTCTCTATGACCTTACAATAGACATCCAACCTAACCAGACCACTCCTTCAATCTTCCTTTCAATTTAGGATTCTTTTCTCATTTTCTCTGATATTAGACGCTGTGTCTTTTTACATTTCATCTGGCCACTTCTTTCTCTCACTGGCTAAGATTCATGCCTTTGAAGTTTCATCTGGTTAAAAAAGAGTTAACAGCAGGGCAGCAGCTAGGTTAGGGCAGTCACTTGGTGCATTGTAGCTGTGCTGGAGCCATGGCAAGATCTCAAGGTCTGGCTGCTGCCTTTAATTCCAGCTGTGCTGAGACAGGGAGGCTAGGATTTTTTTTCCAGCCCGGTCAGATTTCAGATGTCACTCGCTGATTCACTTCTCTGTCACCTCTCCTTTCCCTGCCCAGCAGCTGCTGGGCCTGGCTCAGCCACTCCCTCTGTGCCATGGGCACTCCTGGCTCAGCAGATCTCAGCAGCCAAGGACTGGACCAGCCAGCCTTCACCACCTTGCCTCTCCTTCTCCTTTGCCTGGAATGGGTGGGAGGGTAAGGAGAAACTTGGCCAGGCCCAGCTTGGCTATGGGAAGAAGCCGGGCTGAACCTTCTAGCTGTCCTACCACCAGAAACCAGAAGAGGCAGATTTTCAGAATCTCACCTAAAAATGTGTCTTCACAAGAGGCGTATCCACCCTTTTCATTGGTTCAGTCAGTTGTCAATGTTACAAAATTGTCCAATCAGGTCTAAACCACGACACTACCTGAACTGGTTATAGAGATTATTCAGTAGATGCAAGAAGCTTTCTCTGCATGCTGCAGCCTGAATCCCTGTACTTACACATTTTCTAGTCTCACTGTATAACAACCCCCTGATGCTTCCCCAAGGAACTCTCTGGTTGCAGTTTTGGGCACTCCAACATATTTACCTATTTGACATGTTGCAACATCTCCTTGGCTTTTGTAAATCAGCCAAGTTCCACCAACATCTCTGGAAGTACTCTGGCACCAATTTTGCCATGGTTAAATGGCTTGGCACCATGGTTACATGGCTTGGCTATAAGGTCCTATAAAAAGAAAAATAGAATTGAGAAATAGTGTGGAGCCTTGTTCTATCAACCTTTCAAACCTTCACGATGGTATGTGTAATTCCCAGGGGTGGCATTCATAGTTTTAAGTTGCTTGTGTTGTATTTAGGCTAAGAACCAAGGCAACTCCAGGAATGTGTGAGAGCTATGTCAGGATTGTGAAAACAGAAGTTTTAGAGGTCACACTCATACTTTCCTGTGAGTGTGCATAGATTTTAATTCTCATCTGTTTACCTTATAGCATTAGGATGATGTATTATTCATAAAATGCCTTTGTGCTTCTTTTTAATCAGCTGTGGTGCTGCTTTTAAGAATCCTTGTTGTTGTTTTCTAATCTTTGCCTAATTTAAGTATATGAGAAAAAATCCTACATGTGTATCCTCACAACATCTGTCAGCACTGCAACTCTAGGGAGAAGACCTTGTTGCTATGCATCTCCAGTAGATTTTAAAATGTCATAATTTTCATCAGCCTGAATCTGAGCTTGGTCTTCAGGGGCATTACATTTGCTTAGAAAGGGCTTAGAAAGCTACTCTGAACTCACCAGAGGCTTCTCACCAGCACTGCTGTGGGTGCTTGTCTCCCCTTCCTCACTAAGAGCCTCTCCCATGCCCCTCTGACCAGGGGTGCTGTCCCTGTCCATGGGAGTGAGTCAGCTACCTGCACATTGCATCCAGTCCCACTCGCTGGGTTCTGGAAGCCCTGAAAAATAGAGTTCAGTAAACTGCAGCAAGAATTAGTTCCTGCTCTGATAAAAAAATAACATTTTTTTTTTTCACCGAGACACTGAAGGAGCTCACAACATTGTGTTTATAAGGAAGGTTAGAAGGTTATAGAATTACACAATATATCTGCTGTCATGTAGGAGAACATTGATATAACACTGCAGATAGGTTGTAAGTCACAGAGCCAAGCTGGGAGGTGAGCTGACAAGGTCTGCCAAGCATCTGAGACCTGCCACCCAAATGTTGAAGGTGAGAAAGATCAAACTTCTGCCTGTAAAAGGTTACATTTTTGGTGGACTATTTGTCACAAATATATTGAACAGGTAGATTAGTACATCAAAATAAAGGTTTTCCTTGTCTCAAGAATAGCAGCTGAGAGTTTAATAATAAGCTTTAGGGAACCAATATTAAATTTTATGGAGAATTGTCAGCAGCACACACTCTGAAGACTCTAACCTGTTTATGCATGTAAATTTTGGACAGTATATCGGAATTCCTACTGCAGATAACAATATTCACCAACTCAGAAAGACAATGAAAAATATGTGTCAATATATCATTCATATCAACTAATTTAATTTTCTTCTTTTTTTTTTCTTTTTTTTCCTAAAGCTGTGCCTTTTTCTATGTGAGTGCTCATTTGCAACACTCAAACAATTGCAGAGCATGATGTTACCCATAGGCATTGACAGAAGAATCCTCAAAAAACATATAAGCACTTTTGGAATTATTGGAGCTTTGAATTGGAAGCAGTAATCTAATTTATGAGATATTCCAGAATCTCTGGTATCTTCTGACACATGGATTCTTTCATGAGTCTGGTATTCATGAACACTTCAGCTGATAGTTAGAACAAACTCTATCTATTTTGCAGAAGTGTGCTAACTTACTTTTCCTGATGCATTTTAGTAACATTAATAAATACAACACAAATTTAGGAATTTGCCTGCCTCATATTTCATCATATTTACATATTCCTTCCTGTTCAGTATACTTTGTTTTCCGAGAAATTTCAGTTCATAAATATTTTTTTGAATACAAAGATATTGTGGGACAACACACTCTAAATTACCTCAGGGGCTCACTGTGGCTTCAAACAAGTTGAATTTAAGATCCAAGTCCTATAAGAAAAGCCACCTTGCCTCAGATATCTAAAATTTGAAAACACAATATATAGGAATGACTTTTACATGCTAAACACAAAACATGCAACTCAGACTTAAAGCACAATTATTATCCAGGGACATTACTTGGAATTGGTCAAACAAATAGCATACTAGTTGATTACTGCATTTTGTGTTATTTTCCTGAATAACACAGAGTGTTTTAAATACAAAATATAACTATTAAACTAATAACAGAGTAGGAAATTTATCTTCACTACTAAATTTATCTTTATATGTCAGCTAGAAGGATAAGCTTTCTGTTTATCACTCATGAAAAATACCTTGCTCAGCCAAAGCACAAAAGGGCATAGGTTAGCAGTTTGAAATTGAAAGAAATTCTTTCTTATGCAGTCATAATCCATGAAAGCCCATAAATTCACAAATGTTTTATCAAAGAATTCTTCCCTGGTTGTTTGCTATTTCTTAATTTAGGCTTTCTAAATCTGTAGGGTTTGTGTCAAGTTATCATGACTATGGTAGGGTTTTCACTGTGCAAGGAGAAAAAATAATCCAAATAGGAAACATAACATGTTGAGAGCATCCCATTGCAAATGTTATGTTTCAGTGTCTATAGCCTTTGCTTTCTGGTCAACAAGCAACATTTCAGACAGTTATTTTCCTAATTAGTAACATTAACATTTATTATCTTACACTTTAGTGGAAGAACACCTACTGAAATCACATTTGAAATTCAAGTGACATGTGGATTGTTTCTCATTTTAGTTCCTAGGGATTTCTAAAACAAAAGAGCATCAGAATGAGCACCCATATGATTTAATATTTCTTTTTAAGACAGCTCTTGATTCCTATCAAATAGAGGTTCCAAGAGTGCTCGGTTTTAAAACAATATTATAAATATCCCTTCCCAAAATAGCCATTGAACTGAAGCACATTGTTTCTCCTAAAAGAATTCTAGCACTCTTTTGCATAGAACTCAATATGTTGTTACTAAGCATTAAGCTTACTACGTTTCCTTCATTACTATTGTGTGTTTTGAAAGTGGGGTCATTTACTTCTTGATTATCAGTCATAAACCATTTTCCTTACTTTCTCCCCTTTTCTTATTCCTATTTCAAGGCTCAAAACAGACTAGATATCTTTGAGCAAAAATATACCACACTCTCCATCATCTTTAAAAAAAAAAAAAAAAAAAAAAAAAGAAAAAAAGAAGCTTGACTCTATAAATTAATTGAGCATTAACCAATCCATGTCACAAAAAGGTGGTGATATTTGTGTCATTTTATTTTCATTTGTCTTCATGCTTCTGCTGCAGTTTAGAGATGCTTATGATAATGTCAAAAGTCATTACCAGGTTTTGTCCTGGTTTTTACTTCTTACCCATCTCAGTTGAGTTCAGTCATTCCTGCCTAAGAAATTCGCCAAATGAAGGGGGTGTGAAAACTGTTTAGTTTTCTGTTCCCTGATTAAGGACAGAGTTGTTTATTGCTCTCTGACTCTGACTCAATTTACCCAGATGGTCCACTGCATGTCTGCCCTTCATGAAGCTTGCATTTATAAACAGGTTAGATGAGATAAGCAAAGTAAATAGTACTAACTTCTCTACTGCAACAGTAACCAGACTTCCAACAAGATACAAGTAGCAATAAAAAACTAGACTGTCATCACTGTCTTGCCTAGAAATAATTTTGAACATATTTTTTGAATCCGTGTCATAACTTAATGTAGTCCTCACATAATCAGAGAATGAATGTTGTTCACTAGAACATAGTATGAAGAGCTTTTTTTTCATGAAATTGCCAGAATATTTATTTTTCTCTTTAAGAGAGAAGAAATTGAGTACAGTTCATCCTCACTCATCCCCGACTTGGTCCATTTGTACAAATCTTCTAACTTTTGCCATTTACCAAGTAATCACTTGTTTGAAAAATTCTTATCCTTTCTCAGACCCCTAAGCTCATTTTATTACAGTAGGAAAATATGTATCAGTTAAAATTAAGCTGCTTTGCTCTTTATTTTACCAACAAAAAAACTTGCAGTTTTATAGTGCAAATCAACCTTACTTTTGCTGCAGATCAATGAGATTAGCTAGAGAACATTTGGGAATTCAGCCTTCCTTGTAATGAAATCTTGAAACCCTCTAACAGACAAAGCAAATCAAACTCACACAATGGGAATTTACTCTAAAAATACTCATGTCAGGCACAAGGTAACTTTTCCATATTTATTAAGCCATTTCACAGACACTCCACTCACTCCTTTCATATAAAAATGTGTGGCATAGTTTTCTTGCATCTGAATTGATTGGAATACTGTAAAGCTTCTAGGGAAATCAGTAAGAATAAAAAACAACACTTAATGCATTATATTGAGCCATAATTCCTTTGGGTCCTGCTCATTTCCAGTTCTCATTATGGCTTTAAACAGCTGGTTAAAAACATGCAGATTGCGTCTTTAATAAGCTTCTGTTTATAGCAGTTAAAGTTAAAAGTCAACAACAAAAAAAAAAAAAAAAAAAAAAAAAAAAAAAAAAAAAAAAAAAAAAAAAGAAAAGAAAATCTCATTAATTCCAGTTCTGCTAAAAAACAAAAACAAATAAAAATTTCATGACACAAAATGCTTTAGCTTACTTATAGAGGTTACATAGGAAGATTGTAATGGCTTGTTTATTTACAGGATAATTGTTGCTGAAGGGTCCAAAGAGAAATAGGTATAGCCCATTCTGTTAGGGCTGGAAAATCATTGGAGAAAAGGAGATCTATGTCCAAGATAACATTTTTTAATCAACAAAAAATAATAGAATTTTTTGGGTTTTTTTTTATTTGCAGAGAATAAGGAAAGAGCCTTCAAAAAAATAGACCTCTTCTTCAACTTAGCTAATAAGCTGGATGGTATAAGTTTTTTTTATATTTTTCTCTTTGTTCCTTTCTCTTTGTCCCTTTCTTATTCTATGAAGACTAATTTATTATGCTTTATACGAAGAATTCCCAAGACATGCAAGAAAAAGATAGGCAATGATAATTCATAATCACTTATCCTAGAAAAATCTAAAAACTTATCCAAATTATCCAATTCTATGAAACCATGAAACATATATTTTCTAACATTGTTTCTAATTTCATTTGCCTTCCTGACTTAAATCATAGAAGTAATGAAGACTGAAATTTCCAGTTCATATCAAACCAGCTGAAACATTACAAGTGAGAGTATTCCAAAGATATCAGTTCAATCTTTGCATGTTCCCACTGGTCTATTATTTTCTGCATGACTCTGCATTAAATTTCATTTTTATCAGGGAATCAGACTAAATCAGACATTAGCAAAGTGTGGCAAAAGAAATTAGCCTCCCCCTGCCTAAAGGTCACAGATTAATTAATTTTAAATAAATATGAATTTTAAAGGCTGCCTATTTTGATTTTTTTAAATAAAGTTCACATAGTGACAGATTAAAAAAGATAAACATAAATAAAATGATGGTATAAGAATGCAAGGTTTCCTGATATGCTTAATATTTACTGTTTTAATTGAGGATGACATAAAAAGCAATATCAAGAGACTCCTGCATGGTTTTGCTTCATTCCTTTTCCTCTTGAAGTGCAAAAAACCGCCTTTCTTACTCTGTAGATTACTACTTTCTATTTATTTAAAATTATATGTGATCTCGTAGAGCTTGAGGATACACAAGAGAGAATAATCTAATGCAAGTCCCAAGACTAATGAATTAAAGGAAAAAATGTTGTAGCAAAGTATCATTGACCATTTGCTTCATATTGGATATTTACATAAAAGAATATCAAAAAGTCACAGAATAATGTAACTATACTTTATATTACATAATTAACCTTTGAACCAGATGCATTATTACTCTAACTCAGAAAATTAATTGATCTAGAATGGGGAGAAGGAAAAAAGATGTAATAAAGAGAGTTGATTTTTAATTATATGAAAATCATATCAGGTATAAAAAAATCAGAAGGGTATAATTTAATAGCAATTTTTTTTAATTGCATATCCTATATTTTATATTTAACCCATGTGTTAAATAAAGGATAGGGTGAATAATTATGTTTTGGTTCCCTCCGCATCCTTGAACAAGTCTGTCATGTAGTCTCAGTTATCCTCTTTATACTTGAGGGTAAAATTATCAAAGAAACAATCTAATGTCAGGTGGGGAAAGAGCCAGCTGTGAGTATTCTGCTACAAGTAAAGTCTTACTGTTTCTTGATCACTTATTTAGCTCTTTCTTACTTAGAAACATTCACCATCTTAATTCGTGCTGCTTACTTCTTGGTTATTTCAGGTGGCAGGGACTTTGAAACACATGATGAGATATGCTAGGCTGCCTGATGACAGATAACAATTCTGAAACAGGAAGAAGGAGTCCTGCTGAAAATTGAAATGGCAGATTATGCTGTTTTGCACATCACAAGTAATGATAATACAATCAAACTTCCTTAAATCTTATTTACACCCAGGCACACACTTGTGCACAAATATTTTAGACATGCACAGCAACATTAAAATTCACAGCTGATTGCTGTAATTGATTTGAATGTAGTCTTTAAAATACTACCTGTTTACCTGTGACCTAGTGTTAGAAGAAGGCTTGTGATCAATGCTCCCCAATGCAGTTTCTCAGCAGAGGCAAACCTGCACTGTTTTGCAACCTTGAACACGTCTATGCATAAATGTATATATTATCAGCGTGCTGTTGCATTCTTCTACATGCAAAATTCTTTGTGTCTTTCTGTTTCTTTTCAGCAGCATATTTTAATCATATTCAGTACAGGAAAGTATTCTTCCCAGGAAGTTTTCACTATGAAAAAGAAAAGGCAGAGAGCTATCCTGCTTGAAGAATATGTGAGTTAATCCATGAAGAAAAAATCTGGGTTTTTTTTGGCAGGGGTGTGTGGGTGTGTGTGTTAAGTTTACTGCTGGAACATGTCTAGGTTGACAAAAAGTTCTGACTGCATTCTGGGGTTACAAAAGCCCTCAACAGAGGCAACACACTTCAATACGGCATTAGTGTGGCATGCTGTGCTGCAAATGTGTTGCATTTATTCTCTACTGCTTTAAGACTGCCAAAGGATTATGTACAAATAAACAAGGGAATAAGAAGTCATTTCATCCATTCAGGTGAAAATTTATATATATACTGCTGCTTGACTGAAAAAGGAAGAGGGTAACTTCTGGCAGTCCAGAAGGTAGCTTAGGCATTAGGAACCTGCTAGCTTCACATGACTGTACTGTTTCTTCCAGAAGAAAATTTAAATTTGATTCCTTTGGTTTCAGGAGGCACAAGATGAGAGCCCACATGCAAAGACAGAGACCATTTAGCAGAATATGAGTCTGGTCTGCACATGCAGTTGAATCCTTTTCCACTGATTACCCATTGCTGATCATCACCTGTTAGGTGGGGTGGCAGAACCATCACTAGGTAAGTGGAGACTCTGAAGTTGTGGCTTTGACAACTCCTCCTTCCTGCTGTTGAAGTGAAACCAGAGATCCTGACTTGCCGTTCCTTATTTGTAAACTTCAACATGTAATATGGATGCACATGCTGGATCCCTATTGCTTGCTTACTGAATTCAGTTTTAAGTTTGTTAAATATGTATAATGGGGTACCAGCTGCAACAATTTAAATACAAAATACTCAAAACATTCCTTAAAAGGTCTGTGGAGTTCAGCAGTCTACTTTTCTGCATGATCCGCATGCAAGAAATTTGTTTGGTATTTTTCCAGAGTTACACAAATGTTTTATTCTATATTGCCTCCATTTCAAACTAAACCAAAGTTTGTCAAATGTTTTTCTTATGCGGCAGTAGAAAACATTTTTTTCTGACCTAACTGCACAGGTGAGAAGCTGTTTCTAAAATTTTCCTGAGCTGAACATGCACACTGGCATGTTAAATTTAAAAAATGTAACCGTTACTCCATTGAGATGGCAGAGTTTTCACCTGCTGATTTCTGCAGAGAAAAGAAACCTCAAAAAAATCATATCAATGTAGATAAATGTAAGGACATTCACCTTGGGAGAACATCCACGCTCAGAAGAAAAGATTCACCACTGAGGGCTGCAACCAAGAAAAGAGGGCTAGGCAGATTGTTACCATGATCCAGCAAGACATTTATCTTTATAAATCTTCTTGAAATGAGGGAAAATGCTTCAACACAAAATTTTAAATGCCAACCTAATTCAATGATCTTCTAGAATATTTTTAAGGGATGCATTCCAGAAAGAAATTAGTACAATTGTGCCCTAAAGAATAGTCCAACAATTATTCATATCAGCAAGGGGTCTAGGAAGGTAGATTTGAGAATAAGTGCAGATCTGGCATTTCATAAACGAGATTAATGTATATTTGTAGACAGGACTGCCTATTGCCATTATTAGATATCCCTAGGTAAGATTGTACAAAACAGCGTTAGCCTGAATGTTATCATGTTTTCACTAGAACAGGATTTCATCAGATTTAACATAACATAGCTGCAAAGTGTCACACCAGCTCTCACAACTAATCTGGAAGTAAAGCACAAAATAGCAGACATTTTAAATGTGACCTTCTTGCACACAGTGGTAAATGTCCTTTTACATGTGAGGAACATGTAAACTATTTTATCTGTGCAAATAAATTCTAAAACTTTGAAGCCAAAATTAGAGTAAACCAAGTTAATCAAGGAAAAAAAATCCATGTTTTCTGTTCTAAAGATGTAGGAATTGCTCTTTAAAAGTAATCACAGAATCAATAAGGTTGGAAGAGACCTCCAAGATCATATGGAAATAACTAGCTACAAGTATTGAAATGAGTTGTCATGATTTTAAAATGCTCTGAAGCACCATTTTCTATGTAATATGCTAAAGCTTTCCATCTTTATGAAGAAAATGTAGCTGTTTTTCTCTGAATCACATTTAATTTGGCAAAAATGTATGCATTTATTAAGTATTCCTTTGAATAGTTCTGTATAAAAACGAAAGCAGTGAATTCAACTTTTTCAGCAATTGGATACAGAATAAATGTTGTTAGTGTGTTTCACAGAGTGAACCATTAATCATTTTTGCTGAACATAAATTTGGAATGCACCCTTTGGGATTTCTCTTATGGACCCTACATATTTGATTACATCTGCCATAATTAATTACACAGGCAAATACTACCATTTAACAAAATGAGAATGTGGATCTACTTGGCACAGATAGTTTCTTTGAATTCTTGATGATGTGAACTTTGAGGTTCAGGATTGGAGTCAGAAGTATTTCCATCAAGTTCAGTGACTGGAACAGATGCAGAAACTGGAACCCCTCTAAGCCAAAGAGCAACCCGAGTGAGTCTTCAAGTTTTGCTACCAGGCTGCTGAATTCAGCGCAGACCCTTCTGAATTCAGGAGCCTGGCTTATCACATTTTCCTCAGAAAATGTACTGAAGCACATTGTCTGCTCATTTTCCAGTCAGGCGTGCTACTGGCACACTCTTCATCAGGTTGCAAAGGCAAGTCTCTTTTTTTTTTTTTTTCCATTCCTATTTAGAAAAAAAAATTAAAGCTATTCTCAAATGTACTTCCTCCTACATCACCCAAAAGACATTACTTGTGAAACATCTGTTTCATTTGCTTTAGCTGGTTAGCTTACGTGCTGCTTATTTCCACTTGTCCTTTCTTTTTACACAAGCCAACATTGGAGAAACACATTGTTTCTCCCATAGAGGACAAGTTTAAATGGCTTCTCGTGGGTTTCCATGAAAACTCATTGAGAAGTGATCCAAAGGGGAGAGAAACACATGATGTGCAGTCATATGCTGGGCTGCAAAATACAATAGTGAAAACTTCCTACCACACAACACTTGTAGACAAGTATTTCTGAACAAAACGTACATAAATAACTTCATAAGAAGAAAAGTTTTGTAGGAATATTCTTCTGAAAACACATGGTCTTTACTCATTAAGTTATTGTTCAATAATTTTCCCTAGTATGCTCTTTCTGGGTGGCTGAAATAAAACACATCACCTGCCCATAGCTCACTCCATCCATGTTCCCAACAGTGAGAGCAACTTCTGTGCTGGAAAATGTATGAACAACCATATTGGCATCATGCTGTTCTCAGGCTAAAAATCTCAGCTTTGAAGGTGAGCTCAGGCAGAAAAATGTATCAGCAGAATTTTGTAATTTCCAGTATATCCACCCACTTTGCGGCATAGAAAGTTAGATGTGATTTGCCCTGTGTGTGCAGAAATAGCTCTGTTCTTGGGAGTACAGGGTGGGTTCCCCTTTGAGGGCTTGTTAGTGGAGAGGTGGAGAAAGCTTACCCTTGTTTGCAGTGTTTATGACATGGGTTTTTTTAGCACAACTCAGTGTCGCTCGACCCGCAAAGCTCAGACATCATATATGCTGTTGTTTATACTACTGAGATAGTAGGCAGAACACCACATGCTTTTTGTGGAAAATGAAGTAGTGTTTCCTGTTGGGCACTTTACATATACCTGTATATTATTGACATCCATCGGGAATTGGGTGGTGGAGAGTTTTTTTTCAGTTTACTCATTATCTCCCATCCTAACCATATTGATTTTCTTTTCCGTTTTATTTTGCTAGAAGGCATCTTGGACTGAAGTCTCATGAAAGAGACATTTTAATTACCTCACATTTTTTTCCCATTGTGAATCCTTCAAGTGTTATTGAACCCAAGTTATTTTTAACTTATTCTTCACTCTTTTAAAGTATGTTTTCTCAGAGATCAATATTTGATCCTGTAGCCACATTTAAACCGTGTGCTGTTCACAGATTTACACAGCTGTGTCCTGTGAAGGAAGGATTAACATGAAATGAGCACAGAACAAGCGTTGAAATGAACTTTAGGAATTTGAAAGGATTACATAAAGATGGACTCATCTGCATTGCAGAGTCAAAGCTTTACACAGAAGGGAATTATTTTTGTTGAAACAATAGTTATACTATAGTTTTCCAGATTTCCTAATTTATGAGCCTTTCACATCAGATTTGGACTCAAGCTGGAACAATATAAATTCAGACTAACTGCTTACTATGTTGGGGGATTTTTCCTAAACAATAGGAGCAAATCCATCCATTTTTCATTGTACCTCTGGGACCAGTGCCAGTACCTGACTCAGAGGACTGGAGTCAAACACATTTCAAGGCAGAGAAAGAAGAGAAAAAAGAAATATTCTGCGCCATTCAGGGTTTCTCTGTGTTACCTATAGGGGACCAAAACATGTAAGCGGGGTTTTTAGAAAAACTTTTCTTCTGGGCTTCTGCTTATAGAGAGACAAACCAGACCAAGCTGTTCTATATGAAGCTAATCCTTAGCATATTGATATAGTATACCAATATAGTATTATTCCAGTATATTAATCCATATTAAGGATTTGATCTCAAGTTAACCAACCCATCAGCCTTTTGCCTAAGAGAATTTGAGCTGCATTTTCAGAAAATTGACAGAAATTTGGATTACCTGAGATTTTGAATGACTACTGTCATGCAAAGAATACAGACGAATTTCTGAAAATGTCACCAACACCATATCCTAAAGCCAGAGGCCTTTAAGATATTCTTCAAAATTAAAGTTTAATTTGAGAATTTAAGAATTTAATTAACTAATGATTTAGTTAAGTATAAAGCTTTTGTCTAGACAGAAAGGACTACTTCTCCACAAGGATGGTTTACTGATCTCAGTCAAATATTCTACTGAATATAAAAATAAAATGCTACCATTTGTTTATACATACCATAACTGTCTTGTAAGTCTGTAAATGTGAAAAAAGAGTCCCTTGTTTGGCCACACTAAAGTGCGTTGCTGCTGTCTGTGTATTTCATCTTTTCACAGTTGTGTACTATCTTTCTTTGTTCCTCTTTCTGCTAAAACTTTGAGTCCCAAAGCTATTGAAATCACGTCTTTATATGTTAGCACTAAACAGTTTCTTTTTTTAAAAACCATTGGCTATTTTTGTTTGCTTCTGAAGATGAAATTCTAGTACCTTTTGTAAATGTCATGGGTTTGAATTAAAAACAAAATAAACATGATTCCCTGATAGAGCTCCAGAAGGCTGAGTTACTGGATGGGGGAATCCCATAGGCATGACTGTGAGTCTGCTTTTGAAAACCTCTTGCAATTCCCTTCAGCAGGAAGTATTTAAAATAAAGAGGAGCAAATTCTTTGGATACCTTCCAGTAACAGAGAAATAAAGTGTTGATTTCATGTGGAAGAGAGAAGCCCATTACGAAAATAAAGAAACCTTCCATTGTGTTCAGTTTTATTAGACAAGTTCATCTTGCAAAATTGTAAATCCCTTTTCATTTTGTTAAAATAATTGGTAAACATACTCTTCATATTCCTCTATTTGTATAAGACCATTTTCTCTTTCTTGTTTCCTTCATATATCATATAAGATTGAGCAAAAATTTCACTGAAAGGACTAGAAGATTAGAATAGAACTTTTATGAAGAGGTAGTCTTATATGTGTGAGTTTTCACTGCTTTGAAGACTGTTTTCCTGAAAGGAAAATTTACTTGGACTACAAAACATATTCTTTTTCAAGCTACATTTTTTCTTCTCAGTAAGTCATCTTTTCTTTGAGGGGAAATACCCCCTGGAATTGCAAAGAAGGTTGAAATGTGCACCAAATATACCACTATGGTCTTGCTTTTAGGTGCAGAAAGTGAGTTTGTTTCCTGAAAAAAAAAAATTACATAAATCTTCTTCCCTGTTAAAGTGCTTGTGCTCAGATAAAAGAAAAATAACATTTTATATATATACACACATATATATATATATAACATAATAATGCAAAAAGAACCAGTTGAATGGTGTATTGCAAATAAATGCAAACATCAGTACTAGGTAAATTACATTTTTCTTTAAATTATGCGAAATAGGAACACTCCAAATTAGGTTGAAAATTTCTAACAGATGTTCTTCCCTAAGAGCCAAAGCATACCACAGGGCATTCAAAAACATGAAATTACATGAGGACAGTTGGTGTAATTGTGTGTCTCTTTGACCATGGTGTCTCCTAGAAAATGACTTGTATGTGATTTAAAAGGAAAAAAAAAAAAAAAAAGGTGTTCTAAACTTCAATGCCATTTTATCATCCTAGCAAAGTCATAGAGGCTGCTTGGAGAAACTAGGATAAAGTTAAATCACTAATTTCTGTCCCATTGGGTTTGATATGAGGACCTGTTTCTTACTTGTCTTCTGGCAGTTGTAGGAATGTTCAAGGAACTTCCTTTTAGATGGAGTTGTGATGATGAATCACTCAATGTATCCCAAGTGCTTGCAACATATTGTAATTCCAAACTTGCAAAATTCAACAAGTTGAGAACTAATCTAAAATATTTTGACAGCTTTCAGAAACTTGGCAGTCCACTCAGCATATTTTTCTACAGGGCAGTTTCAGAAAGCCCTAGTAAATTGTATGGCACTGAGTCTGCTAAAAGGGCGTGGTTACCTTGTATTTATTGGTAGCTTTGCCCTCTACCAGTCTCACAGTGAAAACAAACACACATTATTTATGTAGCCTTACACAAATCGAGATGTAGATTTTGACATGTTCATCACATTCAGATGGTTGCATGAATATTACAGTATTTATACCAAAAAGTATCTCTGAACAGTGTTTAAGTTACATTAGCTTGGCCAGAGTAGCACATAATATGCTTGCTAACTCACATGTTTTATTGGAACACCATTATGTATTATTACACAAATGGACTTTCTCTTGTGTACTATTCAGTATTCTGCAGTGGTGCTTCTCTGACTCATCTTGAAAAAATTACTTATTTCATTTTATGCTACTACAATGGCTTATTGCGGTTTTTTGTTTGTTTGGTTTTGGTTTTTTTTTTTTGTGGGAGGGTTCAGTTTAATTGGTTTAAACCCTTAAAAATTCTCTATTTCCTCAGTTTTCTGTTCACTTTAATTATCAGATATTTTGACCACTCTTAAAAATATAAAAGACATCTCAATTTGTGGAGATGGTGTGCTGTTTGGCAGAAATGTTTATTGTTTTAATAGAAAAATCCTTCCATGTTAACTTCATTTTCTTAAACACTCAGCTTTTAAAAGTCACTTTACTAATAAGTTTCTTGGAAATTCATGTATATGTTTATAGCATTGTGAGTTCTAATTTTTCAACTCTTCCAGTACATTGAAGAAGATTCACATTCTGTGATGTAGTAGAAATATACTTCTTCATTTAATTTGCATTAAATTCATATGAGAAACCATTCAATGCACATCAGAAACAACACAGTAAGAATAATGCTTAGTAATATTCTAACAGGCCCTGAATAAAGTACACTTTTTAAAAATTGGAACTTTGAATGTGTTTAGGGGTTTCAATGATCTTAGCATTTCCAGGTTTTAGCTCTTATACTAAGCTCATAAAGTACACAATATGGCAGCACTGGGCAGTAAACAAAGCCATTCAAAGTCACAGACTACTGCAGTGAAAAAGAAATTAACTGTTCCTTAGAAAGTACATTTGCTACAAAATTCAGAGAAATTAATTTATAGTTTCAGAAAAAGGTATGAATTTCCAAGCATACTAGGATCTGACAAATCCATGCAATCAATCTAGGGTAGCTTCGGACCCTCATTTCTACTCCTTTTAAATCTTTCCTAGATTCTTCACTGGAAATGGTTATGCTATTATTTGTCATCTCATATTGTAGCCTATGTCCAAGCATACATTCTGTGATAACAAAATTTAATTCTGTTGCTCCTGCTTTACTAAGGAAAAAAAAATGTTGTTTAGCTATGGCTATTTCTACTAGTCTATAGGTAGGGAGGCCAGACTATACTACAACAGGCAAGATGTGAAAGAAGAAAAAAACATATAGCACCAGAGTGAGTGTGCTGAATTATTAACAAGCTGGTAACTCAGAAGTGAAACACCCACATGAAAAGACACAGAAAACTAGCAAGAAAGTGGAAGGTCAGAAGATAGCAGCTCAGGAAGATCAAGGATCATCTTGCTCACAGGAACAAAGGCTGACATATTTTCATCTGCTTGGGCATAGCTTGGACAGCAGATATGAAGGAAGGTAAGCATACAGATGATGTCTGGCCTTGAGGCATTCTGCTCTCAACACACTAGAGAGTTAGCCAAGAAAATTGTTGGATTCTAATAGGTCACGGGTATGATTCTATTTTGAAGTCTGCACACACACAGTAAACAGACGCCCAAGCAAAAGTGACTCAGGAATCTGAGAGTTTATATAATACTATTTGTAAACAATAATAATTTTCCTCTTGACTACATACAGAATCCCAAACCAGGAGTGATGCACAGCAATCCAAACAGAAAGTCATGACAAGGAAACAAGAAAGAAAACCCAAGGCCAAAATAAGCACCCGCACCAATGCCTTAAGCACAACTAGAGCACAATCAAATAGCACAATATTTCCAATGAATCCATAGGCCCTAATATTTTTCAGGGCTTTACTAAAGTTCAGGAAGAAAACTTACTTTCCCTTATCCATTAATCCTTTCATACACATCTGCCATTCCATTCCAAATAAAATGAGAGCTTTGAAGAGAATCCTTGCTGACATTTTAGGTCAATTTACCTCTTCCTATCTCTTAGCACTTTTACCTCAGATGTGGAGTGCCATGGGGTTTAGTGGAATGACATTTCAGAAGTAACTTGAGGGCTAGAAAAGTTCTCATAGCACTTCCAAACTGCAAGGGATATACTAGAAATGGATGAAAAAGATGGAAGTTATTGAGGCTTGATGCAGACAATTTATGAGGACTGAGAGAACAGTTAAGTGAGAGCATTCCTATCACTGGAATTCAAAAGGGAGACTTTTTTGCAAGGTAATAAGAAGGGATTTAATAACGGTACTTAGGATAAGAAGTAATAAAGGTGTGAATAAGGGATAGACATAACTCACTTGAGAACTGATTCTTGTGTGCACTGCTACAAAAATCACTGTATCACTAACAGAGTGATACAGAAAATGTGTAGTGAAGAAGCTTGTAGTTGAATCCTAATGTTTGTCTTAATGATAACCATTGACATGGTAATCTTTCTCTTTTAAGACTGTACAAAGAAACTTTTTTTCTTCATTTCTGTTTGGAATGAAAAGAGGCAGTTCTTTGCCATTGTTATGTCTCCATACATTTAAAAGGCAGATGTAGTTAAATCAGTTACTTGTGCTTCTTAATATTACCTGGACTAGCCAAGGAGACCCAAGTCACTGATTCTGTGATTCCTGTCTTTGGAGGGTAAAAATAGATACAGGGATCTTCAAAGAGATAACATCAAATGATATATAATGGCTTTTTTTGTTTAACTGCAAAAGAATATGCAGCAATGCCACAAAAAGCATAGCATTTAAAAAAATTCAATTATGTGAACGGAAACTTGGGCCTGTTTGAAGCTGCTGCTGAGGTTTCGTTGTAAATAGCTGGCCTTGTGCTATTTTATAAAGCACCTTGTATTTGTTACAAACCTACCCATTAATCTATCCATCTCTTGAGGACCTAAACTGCGTGATTGTTCTTTGAGTGCAGCTGTGACTAGATTAGGAATGATTATTATTTTATTTACCTCTGCGGTTTAGTGCACTGCTTCTTGTTTACAAATATGAGTAAGGAAGAAATTGGTTATTACAAAGTAGGAAGTGAAGGTGGGGGTAGAAAAACCAGAATAGGTACTGGGTTTTTTACTCCTGACAGAGCTAGACTTCACCTAGCTTGTTTACTCAGGTAAGTAAGACTCAGGTAATGCCCCTACATTTATTTCACTAAATACAGTAGCTAATCAGAAGCACATTATGCCACTGACATAATTTTCCACTAGAGAGGGATCCTTTACGTGGTAGCTTGCAGTAATTTCATGAGGGAACAACTGAGCAAAATCTTTAATTTAAAGTCTGATTTGATTTCAATACTTTATTTGTTTTCTCTCCTTAACTAGAGCTAGTAAACTGCTTTCTCTTGAAGTCAGGAATTAAGCAGTATTCCAACCCTGGTGAATGAGGTAGTGAGTAGGGGCATGTGATTCTGGCATAGGAGATTTTTTCATGTCAGAAATTGTGTTCAGCTGGGGGAAGGAGACCCAGTGGCCCAGCCTACAACTGCAGCTCCTGACAAGATTTTAGTCACTAATTTAGGAGGACTGTGGTGAGCTGAGAAGAAAGATCTTGATCTGTGGATTTCACTATTGCTTGGTAGGCAGTTTGTTGGAGTCTGTCTTCCATCATAGACCATGATCTGTTGCTCTTCTTATTTCTTGTTCAGACTCCTTTAGATTTGTAGTTCCTGCAAAATTTTGGAAGGTTGGTATTTCTTTTTGGTTTTGTTTTTTATTTTTAAATTGGGGGTGTTGTTTTTGGTTTTTTTTGGTTGGTTGGTTGGTTGGTTTGTTTTGTTGTTGTTGTTGGGTTTTGTCGGGGGGGGGGGGGTTGGGGTTTTTTTTTGGGGGGGGGGGTGGTTTGGTTTTTTTGTTTGGTTTGGGCTTTTTTTTTGGGGGGGATGCAGGTGGGATTTTTTTCTTTTGTTTTTTTCAATTAATATTTCTGATGCAATAGCAGCTTTTCTTGGCTCTTTCTGTGCCAGCTGCTGGTGGTCTATGCATGGCTGATTAAATATGTTGTCTGCTTTGTGTTTCTATTTCCAGAAAAAGTACATTTCTGAAATGTTTCACTTTGTCTTAAAGTGGACTAAGTGAACCAGCATGTTTGCCATTTTGGTTTATGAGTATCTAAAGAACTCCAGGGCCCTTTGCGCTGCCAGATAATAAATATGATTTCAAAGAGAAAGGAGGGAACCTGCCTGGAGGACAAAATGTGAAGTATCTGTAGGACTATCTGTGGGTTCACCTAGCAACCCACACGAAAGCTAAGGCACTTTAACATATGTCTGTATATATATAATTTCTGTTAGGCTCTTCACTTCCTGAAACTTAAACATGGGCTCTGGACAATTATATTTGACCAAGGTATGATCATTGGTGACATACCTTTTGTAACAATAAGTAACATCATCTTTTGTAAAGGCAAATAATAGCTCTTTGAATGAGAAGAAAGCAATTCCTTATTGTAAGGAGCTTACTTCAAGTGAGTGAGTCATTACCCAAACATGCCCACGGGACAATGGAGTTGATGGGAAGCTCTTCACACCTTCGAATTCTGTGCCACTCATAAAGTCTAACAGCATTTTCAGTCACTATTCTGCCTGAGAAGTTGTGCTTAAAAGATAATTTTCCCAGTTTTCCATCTCCTTCTCCAACTACTGCAGTACTATTTTTACTAGATTTTCTTTGGTTAGAAGAACTTTTGGACAGGCAACTGAAATTGAGTACTTGCTACAATTTAATTCTATTAATGCCAAACTACAAAATTTTGCAGCCTCAAAAATACCCTGCTTCCTTTCATCTCAGGGGAGACATCCCAATAGAGTAACTCCTAATGGATTGGTTACTGCCAAATCACAATTTATGTAACTACATTTTAGTCAGTCACTCATCTAATGTTAATCTAATGTTATTTACCACGCCACAAATCTAAAAACACTCTTTTCCACAAGACTATTCAAGACAAGATGTTGAGTTTTCTAGCTCAGCAATTTCATTATTTCATTGGTTCATGATTTGGCCTTGCTCGTTTGCTGCTACTGCTGCAAAAAGTTTAAACGAAACTCTGAAGTACACACTCTGCTAAAACACACAAACAGGATTTAACTGTAGTATATGGGATTCTGGATAATAACACAATTGTGGCTTAACCCCAGCCAGCCAGTAAGCACCATACAGCCACTTATTCACTCCCACACCAGTAGGATGGGGGACAGAATTGGAAAAGTGAGGAAAACTCATGGGTTGGGGATAAGACAGTTTAATGGGGAAAGCAAAATGGAATTAATTCCTCATTCTCGATGGGTAGGCAGGTGTTCACCTCCAGGAAAATTATCTATCATGCCTAATGGTGACTTGGAAAGACATTGGGAATGCCATTTTTCAGAACTTCCCTCTCTTTCCTCCTTCTTCCCCTATCTTTACATGCTGAGCATGACACCACCTGGAATGAAACATCCCTTTCATCAGCTGTGGTCAGCTGTCCCAGTCATGCCCCCTCTCAAATACTTGTGCATCCCCAGTCTCCTTGCTGTAGGAGCAGTGTGAGAAGCAGAAAAGGCTTTAACTCTGCTGAGCAGTAACAAAAACAACACTGTGTTCAGCACAGATCCAAACCACAGTCCAGTACCAATACTCTGAACAAAATGAACTCTACCCCAGTCAAAACCAGCACAAGAGACCAGTGAATACAAATCTGGGAGCAGGATATAAATCTGGAAGCTGATTGTCACAGATGGATTACCTTCAATTTGTTTTCCTTGTATGGTAAATATCCTTATCTTTCAACACAAACTTACATTACAGAATCAGGATGGCAATTTTCATTCACATTTTAGGCAAGTAGTTATGATTTTCCTTTTTTGAGATAGAGAAAAAACTCTCTTTCAATATCTCAAGAATACCTCAAGAACAATGAGTGCATCCAGCCCTATAATTCTTCTTATACCTTTGTACAATATTTCCCAGTGTTATTACTGAGAAATCATAAAGAAATACAATTCTGGGGGAAATTTCTATTTGATGCAAATGTATAATTTTACAATAGGAAACAAATATCAAAAGCATAAGTTTTCCTTCCTTCTCCTGCCCCATTTAATTTTCACCTAAAAATATAATTAAATATTTATTGACTGGTCTAAATCACCGATTGTAAAATCCAATTATCTCACAGTTCATTGATTTCTGTAACTCCAGTTTATCTTGCTGTCAGATTTTCTTCAGTCATTCTGTCTAAGTAGGTGGAGAGACATGTTTAAGCAAATCACATAGGACGTAGAAATCTCCTCCAGAATCTACACTATTAATCAGTCTGGGCAAAGAGCCTCTGGTGGAAGAAAATCTGTGAAGGGGAGGAAACCAAAGAGCAGCAGGTACAGTAGGCATATTCAGCACTCATGTTTCTGTGGCTCATTGTTAGTGAGTTAGTGGTTAAAGGTGCTGAATCAAATGGGCAGTTCTAATCTGGCAAGTAACTACACCCAACAAAATTGGTGATTGTGAAGTAGTTTTTCTTCCCTGCTACCTTTTGGAGATTTTGAGCCATGTCCTTTTGGGTAGAGTTCTGTGTCACAGGAGTTAAAGGGGAGCAGAGTTAAATAAAACACTTGATCTTTAACACAGAATTCATTGTATCAGACATTGAGAGAAATGCCTGGGTTCCTGACTGGACTAGGGCATGTACCAGAATTGTTATTTTCTCTCCATAAAATCAATTTTGCACATTATAATAGGTATTCTCAGCCTTTTGTTTAAATTGATTGTATTTGAAGTTTTGTAACATGTGGAGTATTTCCTTGGGTTTTGGCCCAGACCTTTAATTCCTATCACCACAGACCTCTCAGATGTGTCAAAGAGTAATTACTTTCTTATCAATACAAAGCTAGTTCAGATCACAATTACTGACCTAAAGTTCATAGGCCTAGTAACTCATCTACAACTACTTGAATTCCTTGTTTTGCCACCCTTCAGTTGTTTAGCCCTCTTTCTCCACTAACATTTTCTTATTTTTGGTAATAGTGAATCTGTTCCTTAACAATGGACTTGTTTCCCAAGCTCAAATTTTGTGTAAAATTTGCTGCTTTTTCCTCCTCATCAGTTTCTCTGAATAAATCACTTGAAAGACGTTTTGAGCATAAAACTAGTATTTCAAAATTTTAAATATTAATATAGCATCTCTCTCTCTCTCCCTCTCTCTCTCTTTCTCCATTTGACCATATACAAGAACTTGGAGTCCTTTTGTGCCTGTTCAAGGTTGCTGTATTTGCTTTTTTCTCTGGAAAAATTTGGTAGTTAAGAGTCTACCATGTGCAATAGTTATATCCAAACTTGGTCATTGTGTTAATAAACACATACTGTAACAAGGGTGACCACTAAACCACAGCTGAAATGCAAACAGAAGAGTTGTTTCATTGTCTTGCTGACAATGTTGGGCAGCACAAAGATTTTCCATATCATAGAGTGTCATGCCCAGTATTCAAATGGGAGGGGAATTGTACAGGAGTGGCTGATCACAGCTTGGGGAAGGCTGGGCATCAGTCAGTGTGTGGTGAGCTATTGTTTACCATCATTTGTTTTTCTTGGGTTTTAATACTTTCTCTCTCTTTATCTCCCTTTAACTATTACTACTACTTTTACTACTACTAATAATAATAATAACAACAACAATATTTTATTTTATTTCAATTTTTAAACTGCTCTTATCTTTACCCTTGTATTTTATACTTTTCTGATTCTCCTACCCACAGCAGGGGGATAGCAGCAATCAGCTGCATGGTAGTTACTTGTTGGTTGGGGATAAACCACAACTGCATGTCAAGTTTCTTCCTTACACAATTCTGCAGATCAAACATACAATCACTGACAATATATAGATTATCATAACCTGTGTGATAATCTAATAAAACTCACTCTTCAGAAGGTGTAAATTATTAAAAACAGAATTTCTCCCTCTTCTCTGCAAAAAGGGCTTGTCTAGGCTAAGAGAAAAATGTATAGCATTTATGGTACAAAGAGTTACTGAAACAAATAAAATACTGAAGTCCAGCTTTTTATTCTCCTCAACAAGAATGTCATAACAGTTCTTCTGAATCCAGAATTTAACTGCAGTGTTTCAGTGAAAAAGAGGAGAGTTAAATAAATGCTAAGTGGATAACATGAGTTAAGGACATCAGAAAAAGTAGTAAATATGTCCTTAAGCCAATCATTCCAGAGGAGGAGCTGTTCATTTTCAGATCTTCTAATATGGAATAAAGACTGAGCAAGCAAGGCAACTCTTTTTAAGTACGGTGAGTTGGCTGGTGAGGACAACAGGAAGCATCCTTTTTCCCACTTATATTCACAACCATTGTTAATCTCAGCACTTTGAAGTACATAAACTACTAATTAATGCTAAGGAGGTGTTTCTGGTTTTGCTTTGAACTTACCTTGACTGGAGCTACAGTGAATGGATAAAGTATCTGCTATTAAACAGATGTGTCTGGTGAAGAATGCACTGGAAAGTGGGAAGGAATATAATTCTAGTGTATTCATGTCATGAAAGTGAGGGAAAGCATTCTGGATAGAAAAGAACCCTTATTTTTTGATTATCTGTTTCAGTTTTGTTTTCACTTATACGTTTAATAGATTTATTTGGAGATATTTTATTATGCATTAGAAGTCATTTGACTTGCTACTCATACTGCAAGGCTTTCCAGAGGCATCTAACTTTCCACGTGCTTAGCACCAGGTGATGAGTGTAGGCATCAAGTAACACAGGGATTTAGAGACTGAGGTTTTTAACTGAATTCAGTAGGAACCTACTGACTGGGCTGCAGAGTGGGTATGAAGAATATTTGTCCAATAAACACTTCAAAACGAGGTGTTTGCATTCAGTTTTGTCCCAGAATGGTATGTTTTAGAGATTTTGAACGGCTAAAATAAAACTCTTGTTTTTTCTCATTTCCCAAAAAAAGGTACGTCTAATGAAGCACTTCCTGATCTCTTCCTTTATCACAGCATCACTGATGCTGAACATGCTGACAATATTTCCTGTCTCTTTTGGTGGAAGAGCCCTGACACAGGTTAAAGCGCCAATTTCTCAACCAGTGTGAGAACTGCTGTTATTTCAGAAGCGTGTAAGAGAAAGCACAGAAAGTCAGATGTAACACATAGCTCATTCGATCTAAACATTAGGCAACTAACAGAACAGGAAATAGAGTCTGGTCTTGGTGTCCCCTGAAGTACAGAGCTTCATATTTTGAAATTGAAACTCTTGCTCCTACTGTCACAGTCTCCTTGCAAATCAATTGCAGACACTACAATATGCTTACACAGTTAATTTAGTTCTTAATAGCCTTGTACTTAGCAGTTTCCTACTCTCCAGGAATTATTCAAACATGGATTTCTGCTCTCCTTGACACTGTCATGCTTTTGGAGTAGTACTTCTATACTAAATTGAAATTGGAATATATGCCTTTCAAACCCTGATGTCCAGGTTTTGAAATTAATCCAATTTATCAGGTGCTTTTAAAGAAGCTCTTGTATGAACTTTTAAATGCTCTTTTTTTCACTGAGGGTGGAAATACAGGAAACTTCTGGCTGGTCCAGTGATTACCTCTATTGACTTTGATGCCACCTTGAAGTTGTGGATAGTGGAAGAGGATAACTTCAACTAACAAAGGCACCTTCAAAGGCAAGATTTGTTCAGGAACTTGATATCTGTGTTCCTGACAAAAAAGCAGAGATATGACGCAAGTCAATCAGAAGTACTGATTTTAAACATTAATTCTGTGCTATAGCAGTCTCGTTTCTTTCCGGGTTAACAATCTTGACCCCTCTCTTTTCCTTTCTGAAGGAAAGAAATAGGTGCCTTCTTGCAACTATCTTGCCCACGGGCATTCCAGAAAGAAATGAGGAAAAATATAGGATTGATTAATCAGCAGACGCTTGTGTTTTCCAATTGGTTCCCATCTTGATGAAGATCTCTAAATATCACACTAAGGGACTATGCTAAACTGAGAAAACTGTCTGGAGGAGTCTTGTCAAACCACCTCAGATATTTAATTTTTCCTGTGAACCAAGCAGATGAGCTCTCTAGGGAGGAGTGGTTAACTCTGAACAGCAGAGTATTTCATGACAAAGGCTTCTGGGGCATCCTCATAAGCAAGAGGGGGAACTGTACTATGCCAGGGGAAAAGGTGTATTTGCAACAATACTGTTGTGTAAGTAACTCTGTGACCCAAAGCTGCCCCATCATCCTGGAGAGTGCCAATGGGAAAGTTACATCATTTTCTTCTGGGTTGCAAATCTTCGTCTATTCACTCATTTACCAAATACAGACTTTAACAAGCCTTGGATTTCTCTGGGGTTAGGAGGTGACCCAGCAGTCACAGGGCTCTTGATTGCTTTTCAGGTGTCTTAGTTTGAAGTCTGGTAGCACTAATATACACAAGCCTGTGTCGGATCATATCAAAGGGGCTAATAACCTGGTGCTGAGCAAAACCAATAAAATCCGTCTCCTTGCTCTCCAAAATACCGAGTAATTTAAGAGATACCAGTGGGAGGAACTAATGAATTCTTAATGTCTGGTTGTTGCTATAGCAACACACTCAACATTTACACCAATGAGCTGAAAGGAATTTCATTGGCCAGCTATCACGCAGCAATAGCTCATTCACTGGAGTGTAAACAAATAATTTTGTTTGCTACCTGAAGAGTTAAGGTTACTTTATAAAAAGCTGAAGAAGGCTAATATGTTTGTAGGTGTTTTTTCGCATAAAATAGCAGGAAACAGTGCATTAAGAACACTGACAACAAATAATTTGTTTGTACTTCAGTTTCATAAATTGTATGCCAAAGAATGAAAGACAGTGGGCACTAATAATGTGGAAACTTCCAAGTATGTATGCACAAAGGTTCCACAAATGTGACTGACTTTGGTTCAATAGACCTTTGCTGTGTTTTATCTTCACTGAGGTAGCTCTGTTGATAGTTCCTTTGTTACTGGTGAGACACCTGAAAAACTGCCTACAGTTCTGTGCAGTTGGAAATTATCACTAATGGAAATGACATACTTCCCTTTAGAGTTCTCATCTTACTGAACAACATCTTAACACAGTAGTTATACCTATGAAAGAGTTCGGGACTGGTGCAACGGAGCAGACTTGTTTTCAATTCCTATTTATCTGGAGAAATATTTCATCGTGACTTGAATTGTATTATCAAACTTGGTCAAAAAATCTCAGTGGCAGAATTTGAAAGAGTGAAAACTATTTGAAAGATATTAAAATGGAAGAGATGGTTTTTATTAAATACTCAAAATATATTATGAGTCTCAGCCCTGAATAAAATAAAATTTCTTAGCATGTTTTTTTTCACAATATACATTGGAGCACTGTTACATCTCTATTACAAAAAGAAGCTTAAATGAAAGTAGTTATTTTTGCTGTGCACCAATAGATGATACATCACAAACTCTGCTTCAAGATGTTTTTACAGATGTTCACTTCAGACACATTCCTTTGGGGATGGAGACCCAATTCTCACACTTCACAACATTTTTGCATCACCGAGAATAAGCACTCTCCCCATTCCTGCTTGAGAGCCTCTGAAACTCTTTCATAATACTAGGAAAGAGGGCTTAGTTTCAGATTTGACAGAACAAATCTTATTTGGCGTAGCAAGATGATAGAAAAGGAAAAAAACACCACGTTTTTATACTTAAAGGTAATTATTAGAGAGTGATGGAATTGTATACCACTTTTTGGAGGGCCAGGAATGAAAAATTCTCACTGGAATATAGGCAAGTTTCAACCCAATGATCTGATGCTCTAGTGTTATGCTTACTAAAGATCCCTTTGTGAAGGCTTGAAAACGAATAAGCCACAGCTCCATTTGATGAGTTGTGTGTTCTAGTTGATATCTCAGACATAGTAAAAATAATGTCCAGAAAGGGACCCTGAGGGGAGGAGATACTGAGGAACACATAGGACCTGTACTAGGACCTGTGGCACTAGGTCTAAACACTGAGAGCATCAGGATGCCAGGTCTGAAAAAGAGAGCATCAGGTGGCTCAGTAGAGCAGCTCTGGATGTGCTTACTTGGTACTTGGGGAACACACCCACCCAGCTGGCTCTGAGTGCCCTGGGTTAGGCAGCAGTTGAGAAGACACCTTCTGGCAGGAAAGGACAAGGGCATGGATACATCCTTTTGGCATGGATGTGCCCATGAAGATATCTTCGTCTCTAGTGTACCACCAGCTGCTCACCAACTTTCCTCATCCAAGGGTGATCATTGCTCTCCATAGGATGAGCTCATTATTCCCCTAAACTAGACCAGTCAGGAAGAATCAAATCACCAGAGACATCCCATTTGAAGCAGTTCCTCTGTTTTTTGCTTAGGTTGGTTAAGGCAGTGTCACACAAATATCTCTGCTAGCAGGTGGATATCAGAGTTAAGTGCAAGCCATGGGGCACAGGCCAGCTGTGACAGCAGATGGCAACAACAGCAGGACCATACTCTCTCCTCTCCCACGAGGCACAGCCCCACCATGCCCCAGTAAGCCAAGGTTAAGGGGGGCTGGTACCATGGCTGGAGCCCAGGGTTGGTTGCAGTCCAGCAATTGCCAGGTTGCAATGGAATGGTTGCAGCCAAGAGTTCTCAAGAAAGAAAACAAAGAAGGCAAGACAAAGTTGAGGTCAGCAATGCAAAGGTAGGGCACAGGCATTCCTGCAAGAAAGCATGGATTAGGGAGGCTGACAGGCAGCAGAGAGAGTAACAAGAACTGTCCATGGTCAAATCTCAGGTCTTGAACTAATTTGACCCTCCTTCCCAAACACAGCCTGAGGGAGACACATCTTTTTCTTGTTAGAGCAGTGTGATAAATAATCAGAAGGCAAAAGGACCCTACTGTGCAGTAAGATCCAATACAGAATGGATTGCATTTACCCAACTATGCGCCTTCCCTGTAAATTTTCTCCCAGACCTGCACTTTCAAGAAGCAAGGTGACGAACTGCTGTGGTTTAATTCCAGTCAGCAATAAGCACCACAGCTTCTCACTCACTCAAACACCCCCCCATCACACTCATGGTGGGGAGTAGAATGCGAAAGAAAAGGGAAAATTTTGTGTGTTAAATAAGAATGCTTTAAAATAAAATACTACTGTTTCTACTGTTACAAATGATACTAATAATTTTAATGAAAAGGAGAAAGAAATAAAGCTCAAGACAAACAAGTGATGCACAACACAATTGTTCACCCCTGCTGACCGATACCCAGACTGCCCTGGGTCAGTCTCCCATCTGGATAACTCCTCCAGTTTATACACTATGTGTGGCATTATGTGGTATGGAATATCCCTTTGGCCAGCTGGGGTCAGCTGTCCTGGCCATGCTCCCTCCTAGCTTCTGATGAAGCTCCTCAATGGCATGAAGAGATTCCCCAGATCATGTGAAACTGAAAATCCTTGACTTAGGGTAAGCTCTACTAAGCAACTGCCAAAACATCATCATATTATCAATGCTACTGTCACCCTAAACCCAAACTACAGTGCTGTAGCAGCTACTAAGAGGGAAATTAGCTCTATCTCAGTTGAAACCAGGACAGAAACTTGCAGTGTTCACTACAATAGTGAGGAGTGAAAGGTTTAACTTCTACCTTGATGGGCCATTTTCACACATGGAAAACTTCTCAAAGTGAGAAAAGTTTCAAAGATTAATAGCCAAATTTAGTTGATCACCTGTTCCACTAGGCAGATTCCTGATCTCCCATTTAAAAACACATTATCTTTGCTTTATTGCAGATTTCTTCCCACACAGTGAATTCTTGTCAGCTCATAGAAGCAATATGTTCCTTATCAAGTCTGTTCATTTTAATGATTTTTAATAGGCTTTGCTTCTTTGCCCAAGTCTCATCCCCGGTGCCTCTTCAGCAAGCTGTATCAAGGTAAAAAGGGGTTTCCCTTTCAAATTCAGTTAGCACAATCTCCTGAAATCTGGAAGTACCAAATCAATTTGGACTCTTTACAACATTTGCAGTATTGGATATGGTGTGTGGTTTGTCAGCAGTGCTCAGACAAGTACCCCCATGACTCTGCATGCAGAATGTAGTATTTGTGAAAGCACAGATCAGCTTCCAACCTGATACACTGCCATCCATAAAAGCAAGTGGAAAAGATAATGTGAGACTGTAAAGGACTGTGCTGTTCCCTTGCAGAATGCTTCTGCTGAACTCATTACAAGATGCTCTCAGGCTGTGCCATTTATGTGAAACCCACCTCCTGCTCCCGTTTTAGGTATTCATTGTTAGTCTTGCTCTTGCTTCATTTGCTGTAATGATACATTTCTGGCCACTTGAGTTTTTCTCTATTGAAAGAGAGCTATTGAACTTTATATGACCTGATTCAGATAAACACTCTTATATTTCATATAACTGTGCAGAGACACAGGCTAACTTGAGTGGATATGATATACTGAAAAATATTGAAAATCACCCAGTCTTCTGTACCACCAGGAAGGTTATTATCACCAAATTTTCTTCATTTTCAATCTTCTGGCTTTGCACTGGCACCATGGAATGGAAGGAGCCCTCTAAGGCTCTAATTCCGTTTCACTGACCTCCCTCAAATCCTGCCTCTTAGTTCTCCTTGGAATCAATGGTCCTTCCATACACAAGTGGGGAGGAAGCTGTTGTCATTTCTCACTTCTCCTGAGTAATCTCTTTCAAAGTACTTATTTTTTATGTTGTCTTAGTCTCTACACATGAACCTCTACTTTATTCAGATGGTATTTTGCATAGAGAGGCAGGAAAACTTAGGGAGTAACAAAAGAAAAAAGTTGATAAAAAGAAGCAAAATAATAGCATCTCTACCTGACTGGCTGCAGCTGTTGTCAGTATCAAATAAATTTTAGCTCCAAATATGAGATTTGAAAAATCTAGCTGTTAAATTCACATTTAGTAAATATCAATTAATAATCTCAATGCCACAATCACCATTAGCTGCAACTCTTGACTGAATGTGAATGAAGAGTAATCATGCTCTGTATACCCATCTTAAATAGCTCAACACTGAATTTGCCAAGCAAAAGCATTTGATTAATATTCAAGAGGCTTCAGGTAGGTGAAAAAACTAGTATGACAACAACAAAGCAAAAATACAAACATTTTGTGTTAACATCTCCCTGTCTGGTTCCAGCATTCAGTGGGATCAGGCTACTCACAGTGTCAATGACTGCTTATTTGAATAATTTTCTCCTGTGGCATAACTTGTTTTATAAATATGGCTCTACTAAGAAAGTAGAGATGCATGGTGAACTATGTCACAAAGAACACCTTTTACACTTTTCTGGTAGAAGAACTCTTAGTCCTTCATTGCAGTTAAATAGAAAACATGAATCTTACACCAACACCTGTGTCACCCACAGTCTTGAGCAGATTTCTGCTCAACACAAACCTTAGGCATTATGCTAAACAGGAATTACGAATAAAAGATCATCCCACATTCAGACTTCAAGGGCTCAAACTTTTCTCCCTTTCCTTTTCTAGACTTAGATTAATCTGTGCATTGCTCATTTAATCTTTTGCTAGGTAGAAACGGAAAAGAGAAAAAAGAGATGGGGAGCAGGAATTTTTATATATTTTGTTAATTTTACATTGCAGTAGGATGCATGACAAGGTTTTGATAGTGAGGGGATAGTGAGACTATAGGGGTGAGTTCTGTAAGGGGCAGCCAGAAGCTTTCCGTATTTCTGATAGAGCCAATGCCTGTTGGCTCCAAGAAAGAGACACTTGGCCAAGGCCAAAGCCAAGGCCAAGCCCTGATCATGGTTGTGCCGTGGGATAATGTATTCAAGAACGAGAAAAATAATACCCAGTAGCTGCAGCCAGAGAAAAGAGTGAGAATATGTGACAGGAGCAGCTCTGCAGACACCCAGGTGAATGTAGGAAGGGGAGGAAGGAGTATAGCTTGTGCCAGAGCACAGATTCCCCTGCAGCCTGTGCCACAGTCCATGGTGAGACAGCTGTGCCCCTGCACCTCATGGAAGTCAATGACGGGTCAGATATTCACTTCAGCCCAGTGAGGACCACACCTTGGTGCAGGGAGATACTGTGAGGAGCCCTCCCCCTGAAGTGGAAAGAGCAGCACAGACAACATGTGATGAATTAACCTCCATTCCCTGTACTCCTCTGCCACTCTGAAGGAGGAGACACAGAAAATTCTGAATGCAGCTGAGTTCACGAAGAAAGGAAAAGTTGGGGGAGAAGATGGTTAAGATTTAATTTCTCACTATTCTACACTGAATTGATTGGTAATAAATTAAATTAATTTCCCTGAAGTCAAGTCCGGTTTGCTGCTGATGGTAATTGGTGTGTTTTCTCTCCCTGTCCTTATTTCAACCACTTCACAGGAGGATAAAGGAATAAAAGGCATCAAAATGGAGCCCAACCTAAATCAACACAACATAACTACATTATGTAGTTAGTGACCTTACAGAATGGCAAAGTGTTAAAGACATTTATTTCACTGGTCTGTCTCTGGGTTAAAAAAAGCTCAACCTCCTGTATTAAGAATGATTTGACTAGTTCCTTTTGTTTAAACTTTCATGATTTGAACAGGAATCACTCAAATTAAATAGCTGCCTTGTGCAAATTTTGATCGAAAGAGATCTAATAACATATCTCAGTGGATTCTTAAGTCTCCTCACTTCTGTTTCGTACCTTCCCTGTCACCGTCTGAGCATAGATGCTACTGTTACTCCATCTAGATGAAACTCCTACCAAACCCATCTCTTGTCTTTGAACTGCTATCCCAATTATTGTTCGCACAGCTGGTTAGAGTTCCTTTCTTGTTGTCCATACGAAATTTCTTCTGAATCTATTCACTTTGTTATATATTACATTAAGCTCAGTGCAAATTATGTAAACCAAACCTCAGGCTGCTCTGTTAGGAGGAAGATGACCAGCAGGCTTGGGAAAGCTTTTATCCCGACTCTGCTCAGCACTGGTGACACTGCCCTGGCAGACTGCCAACCAGCTATGTGTCCCCCTCCTCAAAATGGATGTGGAGAAATAGGAAAAGGTTCTGCAAGGAACAAGAATGATGGATAGAGGCTGAGTGCAGGTGTCCTGTAGGGACTGGTGGAGAGAGCTGAATTGGTTAAATTTGCTGAGGGGGAACTAAGGGATATGTTGTTCTATTACAGAGCTGAACCAGGATTATGGGGCCAAATGCCTCCTGGCAGCACCAATGATACATCAGAAAGCAGCAGCCACAAACTCTTACTTCACAAGCTCAGATTTGAAAACCCTTTTCACTGATAGAGTACTGCAGCACAAAAGGGGGTTATGCAGAGACTGTGGCATCTCCTTTGTTCAAATTTTGGAACACCTGGTTAGACATAGCCAGCACTGATCCAGAATCAGCAGCAGTCCTGGCTTTCCCAGTGCTCATTTTATGACTTGAGATTTGATTAAGCTATGCCAGCATCAGTCACCAGCTAAAAGGTCCGTTTTCAATTCCTAGGGAGGAGTGAGCTGTGAGCTCAAGGACCCCTAACTCAACTTTAGTGGTAGTTGCAGAATGAATGGAATGAAACATCAGAACAGAGACAATAATTAAGGTAGAAAGATATTCTGAGTTACCAAACATCTCAAAACTTCATCAGCTATTCACTCTTATGTCTATTATAGGTAGGGAGAGAAATGCAAATTTTTTTTTTCGTTGTTCTTTATTTCAATTCTTTTAAGTTTTGGTTTGTTATTAGTTTGTCTTTGCTGATGGACTGTGTAGGTTGGTTCCTCTTGATGAAGCTATAAAGGTGACTAAGTAATTCTTTGTAGTTATTTAAGCTCTGTCTTGTTTTCAGACCAGATAAGCAAATACATTGTAATAAAAATATAGACAGGGGAAATTTTTTTTTTTTTTTTTTTAATTAGGATTTATGATTAGATTTACTGGGGAACATAATCAGTCTCTACTAGCCAGGCTGATACTACATACATTCTGGATTAATTGATAGAAATTAGGCTTTACACTTCAGTCCTTTCCCATAAATTCTTCAACTTTTGGTTAGATTTCAGCCCTGACATACAGTTGTCACTTTCATCTCACTGATAACATACACAGTGAATCATAACCAGACTTATTTTGCAACTTACAAACAACAGGACTGTATTGGAAAAGGCTTTTTAAGAGTAAATAGTTTCCAATAAGTAAGGGTTATTTTCAACCCCCTTGACTAAATGCTCAGATAATGGATCACATGATGAGAGATTAGCAGTGGTAAGGTTTACCAGCTAAGATAGCCATGCTAAAGAAAATATACTCAGCACTTCCCAAAGATAAGTGACTACTTAATAAATACTGTAAACGACACATGAAAGATGCAATACACCAGCACAAATCAAAGCTGAATTTTCAGCAGCATTTTTATGAAGCAGTAATTCAAGTGTGTTTTAACTTTTTTCAAAATTCCATTAGACTGGCAGTGGAGTCATCCCAGAACACATAGAAACCTAACAGTATTTTTGAAGAAAATATGCCAAAATATGCCAAAATCTGCACCTTTAGCTATATAATACACACTTAATTGTCTGGTTAAATTTAATTTATCTCAAGTGTGAAGTCCCCAGAACAATAAGACACTACTGAATTTATTTTTTTTTAAAGAAACATTCATGAATATATATACATGAAATTTTCCAAGATCAATGCTGACTGAAACCATGAGGAGACAGAGTCAAATGACAAAAACACCTTTAACTCCTCTCTTGTATATATGTTGTCCACCCCCCCACTGCCCAGCAGAATACCTCACCAATAAAATTTTCATTTCATGTTGTTTTCTCGCTGTGATTTGACATTGCACTTTTCTGCTAGGGTGGTTTTTCCCATTTGGCCCAAATGTGAGCCTTTTGTCTGAGATCCATTTTATAGAATGAGCTGAATTCCACAGACATCTGGTTGATTATTGCCCTGATGACTGGGGCTATTCATGAAGCAGTTATTGGTCTGGATTTGCTGTCTTGCAAAGAGCTTTATAGAGGAAGGAGATCAGCATTGTAACAGTTATTTTCAGCTATATTGAGAGAGTTAGTCCCCTCTCCCCACCTGCGCTTGCCCTCTCAGACATGCTTCCATGGTAACATATACAGAGCTGCTGCAACACTGAAGTTAAATCTCAGAAGTTTGGCTTTCCCAGTTGCTAATATTCTGCACCAAATCTTAATTCAAATCCTAGTAGTGCATAGTAGAAGTAATATTTGGCAATCTTGTTGTTACTTTTGCTTCCTGACCCATTTCCAATTATCTTCTATTTCAGGCAGTATTTTAAAAAGTACTGCTGTAGAAAAGAGACTAGTATTAAAAAATATATATATATATATAATTAATATAAACTTAAAAGTAAATAGTCTAGGAGAAATTAGGGTAATTCATACTTTATAGCTGATGCACTATAGAAATTTAATAAGTATTCCAGGGGAGGGGTGGCTGTTGAGTAGGTGGATAATATATTGTATAAAGTTCTTGGTATCCTTGATGCTGGGCACAATTGAATTCTAAAGCACCTTCTGATAACACCTGTGGAAAATGTCAGCCAACATATGTTGTTCACATCAGAGTTGTTCCTTTTTACTGGGAAGACAGCCACAAGCTCTTTGTTGAATAGATTTGATAATAAGTGAGCTATATGATTTCACTATTGAGAATAGAATTTTCTGTGTGGCATGTCCTCAAGAACCCATCAGTATTGATGCAGAACATCCAGAAATAACTGGCTAAAATAATATGTATTAAAAGTATTGTACATCTTTTGTCACTGTCAGTGCAAAATCTAATTTGTTACATTATTTACATATTTTATTTACTTAACAGGACTTGAAGGTGAAGTCTATGAACAATTGCAACTGTCTTCCAACTAAGGAACTATACTTCTGGTACTGTGATGAACACTTGAAAATATGTTTTGGGTTTGCTCAAAATCTTCTTTGTTCTAGAGAATCTCAGGTTACCATTAATGTAGCTGGATCAGTTTGGTCACATAGAATACAGGAAACATGCTATTAGTGAATATTCACAAAAAATACTTATACCTGAAGAAATTTCCAAACACCCTATAGGAACTCTGCTGCAGAATGAGAATCTTCCAAGGGGCATTTAGTAGCCTCTTTAACCAAAAAATCTTTTTCCTTCTTGTCTTACTGTAGGTGGATTGCAAAACAAGAATCTAATAGGAACTGCATCCAACAGATTTTTTTCACTGCAACTCCCTTTTTCATATTCTAAACAAGAGCCATAACAAGCCTGTAGTCTCTCTGAAGGTAGGATGTGATTAGTTTATATAAGAATTATAAAGAACGATTGATTGGAATTGCATGAACAATCTGATTTTTGTTACTCTTGATTTAAAGTTGCTTCATGTTATATAAATCTTGTCCCTTCCTAATATGCACGTATGAGAGAGAAAACTGCTTGTCTGTTTTGGTTGCAAAGACTACCTTCCAAACATGAACAGCTGCTATTTTGTCCCAGCCTGAAAAGCTGAGCTTTGGGCTGCATGAACATTTTCCATTACATCAGCATGACACGAACCTGCAAGTAAAGTCATAGCTAAGGGTCATACTTGCAAGCAGATGAGACATACACATTAATGGCCATTTCTGTTTGCAGCCAAGATGAATGTCAATCAGGCAGTTCCATGTGTTCCAAGGCAAGTGAGCAAATGATAGAAAATTTCCAGCAAATTTTCCCTCCTCAGAGAGAAATTCTGAATGAAGCACTAGATATAATAACAGATGAAAATTGCTAATGCTTTATCATGTCCATCTTTCCATTGGCAGTGAATGGAATCAGCTGTGAATTAAGTTATTGCCATTCATACTGCTGCTCATGTGCTTTGTTTTCTGCCAACACCTTAGGGGAGTCAGACTCTTTGCTTCTGTGGTTAGGAAAGTGGAATTGTGGAGTCCCTTGAGAGTTTTGCTTGTAGTAAAATACTGACATATTCAGTCTGAAGTATTCTTCACCATTATGTTTGCTACTAAGATGCTTTGTCAAAAGTTCAAACTGGTGTGACTGCCTTCTGTATGATACAGAAATGTATTAAAAATACATTTTATTGAGTGAAAACAATGAAAGGAATCATAACGAAGGCTAAGACTTATAGTAACATGTAGGGTCAGTTTAGTTTTAGATAGCAAAAGAATGACATAAAAAAGAAAATTTTATTCCTGACCTAGCATATAGGAACAAATGAGGGTTTTTACTGAGCTAACTTCAGTTTAAAACTGATAGAAATGGATATAAGCAATCTTTTAAAATCAATATGGTAGCTTATTCCTTTCTTTTTAAAATGCAACTGAAAAAAGACAGAAGGTAGGGAAGAAGATTAGACTTTAGGATGGTTGATATAATCAACAGTATTTTTAAAAAATCTCTAATATCCAATACAATACAGATCAAATGATGGTAATAAAGGATATGGGACATTGTTTTCCCCAAGTTTTAGTGAAAGGGACTTGTGCTTTTATCAGCAAGTGATCTTTCTCTTGATTTTCGTATTTCAGCAACACTGAAAAAAGGTTGTAGAACAACTATGCATTAATTACTACACAATAGGAACTTTTTCTATGAACAGTAGTAACTATATAATCTTAACTGAGGTTATACAGTCAAAGATTTTTCTACATGTAGCCTTATAAACTACTTGTAAAGCTGAAGTTCAATTATTCAAAGAATCAATCTCCTCAATATATATTCTTTCAATTCAGCATATATTGCCTTCCTGATAGTCTGAGATCAAGTTTTACAATTATAAAGGCAACTAATTTCAAACATATTTAATGGCTGAGCAGAAAAGAATTTTTTTTTCTCTTGGTACGTAGTACTATTAGTGGATTTTCTTTGGTAGAAGCAATTGAATTTCCCAGTACAATTTAGAATTATAATAACCATATCAGACAATAACTATCTAAAAATGAATAAATATGCATCACATACATGCTCTTTTTATTTTCACAGATTTGATTAATTCTTGTCTCTGTCCTTGCATTTATTTGTCACATAAAATTGTATGCTTATGATAAAAATGGATATATCCATTTACTGTAGGTAAATCTGTGTCAACTGTATAGAATTGCATAATAAATGAAAGCAAAATTATCCTTGTAAAGTCATTATGAGTTTCAGTAAGGACAAAAATATATTTTACATATATATAATGCATTCAATTTCTTCCCTTTCTCTTCCTTTTTTTCCTCCCTCTCAACCTTTGTTCTAGCAGCAGAACTAAAAAGTACATTTCAGGCCCAAGAGTAGATATTTTAGTTTCCAGAACTGTTTGATGTAATACACCAAAGCGGATGAAATAAGCAGAGAAACATGCAAGTTCTGACCAACATGTCACAAAAGAAACTTGAAGACTTATCAGCCAGAATGAACAAAATAAGCTAATGCTATTTATAAAGTCAACTTTTAATATAATACAGTACTCCTTTAAGGAACAGATCCAACAGCTCCAAGTGGCTCTTTTACAAAAAAATTTTAGGAGAACTGGGAAAAAGTCTATGACGTTTACTTAGTGGAAGAATACTTACTGGAACATGAGAGATTGCAATCCATCAGTTTTCTGCTTTTTGCTATGAGAAGTGATGCTTGACTTTCCGATCACTAGGCTTGAAAATTCAGTCTCATTAAGAGAGACTAAAAACTTTTTGGAAGAACACAAGAAGGAAGATGGTCAATCAGGCATATTTTTCTCATAATGGAAGAGAAAATTGACAGAATCTGATCTCAGAGTATTTCTCAATATCTCTCTGCAGAATAGTGGCTATTTAACATACATCCTCTGGCTATTTTCTTAATTGAGCTACCTGATGATTCCAAATACTAGAAGTAAAGAGAGGTTTTAGTAGAGTGGGTTTGTTCACAGCCAGTTCAGGACTGAGACTGTTCAAAAGCAGAGGAATTACTTTTCAGCAGTTTGGGTATTATGGAATGCAGGGTCAGAATACCAAAGGGTCAATTGTATCTGGAAATTTGAGTCTGAGGATTTTGGAAGAGCTGCAAAGCTATAACTTGGGCTGACAGCACTTCATTTAGGAAGTGTAATTACCAGTCTTTTTCCTCCACCGCAGTAAAACAGTTGAGTTTGCATCCGTGTGCCCCAAGCACAGTATCTAATCTTGGGATAAACAAGGACTATTATCTAATATAATAATCCCCAGGAAATAGTTGCAAAAAAAATTTTTTTAGTTGTATACTTGTGTATATGTTTTGAGTGACTGTAATTCATTTGAAAAGGCAAGCCACATGTAGAGGTAGCTAAGTCATCGAAATCATTGATAAGGAAATACAACAGGAACCAGTTCCCTCATCCTGTTTTGAAAATCAGAGCCATAACTTTGTATATTCAGACTTGTCTTGTGGAGCAAACCACTCATGAGTTTCCCACACAGGAATTTAGAACAGCAGGCCAGATGTGCTGAAGCCAAGATACTCCCACGCCCCAGGCTGGCACGGAAAGGTGTTGGGATGGCATTTTCCCACTGATTCTGGCTGGTTTCCCTCTAAATTATAAGGAGAAAGCACCATCATTCCCACTCTGAGGAAGAAGGGAAACAAAGCAGCCAACCATAGCCATCTAAGTGTATTTGCCAATGGAATGATGAGTTGTATATTATCATCCATGTGAGTACTATCCAGGCAGAAGAAAGGAAAATATGGTGGGCCAGGACAGCTGACTTGCTTAGGAAGATTTAAAAAGACTCCTACCTGCTGAGAGTGGAAGATGTCAGAAAAAAAGGGACACGCTCTTTCTCCTGAAAATCCTTTTCAGTGGGATGCAGTTCAGCACCTTTTTCCATATAGCTATCACATTGGCCTATCCTATATGCAAGGCTTCCAAAGGCCTGGTGAGAGGATGGTGTGGCAGGTGTCAGGGCCAGGCTTGGCAGTCAGGGAGGCCAGTGGCTGGGACAGGACCAGGGCTTGGGGCTTCAAGGCAACTCCCAAGCATGAAGTGCCTTCCCTGCCTCAGGAAATCCAGCTAATGGTAAAGTCACCTCTGTCTTGCTGCTGGTCCCTTCACGATGAGTGCCTGCAGGAGTTTCCAGTGTGCAGCTTAGTGAGGGAAAAGAAATGTGATTGTGCTGTGTAATTCATGAAGTCATGCCTTGTGTCTAGCTAGAGCTAGAGCATTAAATAACTGCTCCAAGGGACGGAGACAAAGGAAGAACAGATTTCTACTTAACTAAGAACCCAAAGCAAGCAGACTTGGAAAAGCTGCTTTGCAGGTGTCACTTGAGCACTGCAGTTTGCAGTCTGTCAACCACATCTGCACTCTCCACCCTGTAACAGGCACAAGGTACAGGTGTGCATCCAGAATGATGCCAGATGGAGGCAAATGGGCCCTCTCCTGCTGTGGATGTCTTGCCATCTCCTGGGATAAGCTGTAGCAGTGGGGAGAAGTGCCATCTGGAAATACCAGGGTGCCTCAGCTATGAGCTCACAATTCATGGGTAGGGCTCTGGTCAGCAGTACATCTCAACATAAAACACAGAGCTTGCATCTTTTTTCAAACAAGGCTTGTTGATTTGCAAAAAAAAAAAAAAAAAAAAAAGAAAAAAGTATTAAACCCCCCCAAACCCCCCCCAAAAATGCCACAACAAAAAGGCACAAAAAACCAAAAATAAGCCAAAGAAAACCCAAACAAAACTACCCAAACAAAGAAGAAAAACAACAAAAATCCCACACCACAAAACCCAAACCAAAACAAAAATACAACCAAACAAACAAAAGAAAAAGCCCACAAAACCACACCACAAAATCTCCGTAATAAAACACCCACCCACACACCCCCACAATATCTCTGTATCTTTCTGTTTGCTTAGATGACTAATAATTTTAAGGCGGACAGTTTAGGAAATGTGTGCACTTCAGCTTCTAACCTTGTTGACCAGCTTTGTGCCGCAGAATCCGTGGGAGGTTTGTGTAGCCTGCACTAAGCCTCAGCAGCCACTCAGTAAGAGACTTGTGCGAAGGACATCAAAACTCCAGTGGTGCCTTTGGGGTAGGAAGGACATGCAAAGTCTCAAAACAAGATTAACATTTCATAGATTTAGTTGCAACTTCTGGTTGACACTTCAGAAGAACTTATCAATTCAGTTGCTGATGTATTGATTTTAATCTCTTGTCCTGTATTTTGCCTATGTGATAAGGAGTAAATCACCCATAGCCCTGCATGACTATTGACACCTCACAGTCCCTGAACCTGAAATAATTAACTCTGTGATCTGATCTACGTTGCCATGTGAACAAGTATACAGATTCTAAGTATAATGCAGGCAAGAGAATTTAGCTGGTAGAGCTAAACTCCAGTAAATGATGGTCTCAATGACAGTTCACCACCATCACCAGTTTGTCAGTATCAACTGGATGAATGTTGACTGCTAGAAATGAAAGAAGTAGTTGGAATCAACCAATGCAGAACAATGAAGCTGCACAGTAACAAAGCTTTTGTAACAAAGGCAGCTTTTCTTCCTAGATATTCATGTTTACTGAAAGCTCATTACAATGCACACAAGAAATAATTCCTTTTGCAAGGACTGAAAGGGGAATTATAAGTAGGGTCTCCACTTCTCTGTTTATACTAATTTATAATGTCAATTTCTAAGGTTCACTTAGATCATCTATTCATGGTAAATATGTAGAACTAGCTTGGAGAGCCAACACCATTTTTTACCTTTGAACTTAACAGACTTCAAAGTTGAGCCATCTTATTTGCATAAAATTTTTTCCCCTGCAATGCAGCCTTTCTGATTTTATACTTTCCCAGACACAGCTGCACTTCCAGAACTGCTCTGTGACAATTGATTTTCATATTTTTTCCATTGTGAGAGAAGCTTTGTGCTTGCCTGATATGTCAAAATCTTCTTCATAGGCTTGAAGAATTATCAAGTAGTCCTTATCTATTCTGAGAGTAATGGTTTACTTGGTATCTCAGCTGAGCATGTTTAAGCTAGAGCCAGGCAATTCTTTTCAATCTATTAGATAAATGGCTAGCCCAAATTTTGTAGATGTTTGAAGAAAATTCTCATAGTTTTGCGTTCAGAGTGTTGTTTGAAGTTTGAGTATAAAGTGTTTTCCTCACCCCTGTCTCACTTTTCATCAAGCTCTGCAAGTAATAACAGACAGGGAAGAATAATAATGAAAATTCTGTTTCCTGAAGATTTGATACAAAGTTTTTCTTCAACAATGTAAGGTCTTATGAAATGAAGATAATTTTTAAAAAACCAAACTAACCATAAATTACAAAACCCCAACTGCCTGACATTTCTAGCTGTGTCAGACAGGTATAAGGTACATTTACTTAAAGATATAGAAGTTTTAGATCAACAAAACAACAGTGGCCAGAGGTAAGGATGTATAAGGAAGCCAGAGTAAATTCACATCCTTCTGAAGTTATAAAATAGCTGAAATGTTACTTGTTGGCTATGACTATATGATTCAGGGGGTCAAAGGACTATGATTTCAAGACTTCAAGTTATTTTATTTCAAGTGATTTTCAGCTATCAAACTGTAGCTTTGCTACAGTGTATTTTTGTGATCCATGTGTCTGCACCTTTGGACACTGAGAAGACCGACAGAAGCTAATAATGACAAAGAACACCACAGTTTTCAAGTTTATTAATGTCTATGTGCTTATAATACAGGCAGCCTGGATTAATCTGAGATGTACATCCAGTGAAATAACTCAGAGTAAGCATTTACAGTGGATTTTTATGCTGGGCTTGTCTGGTATAGAGTTCATTTTCTTCACAGTAAGTGCTATGAAGCTGTGTTTTGGATTTGTGCTAAAAACAGTGTTGATAATCTAGAGATGCTTTTGTTCTTGCTGAGCAGAGTTTACATAGGTCGAAGGCCTTTTTTACTTTTCACCCCTCCCCACCAGTGAGGAGGCTGTGGGTACAAAAGGCTTGGGAGGGGGCACAGCTGGGACAGCTGACCCTAATGATCCAAGGGATATTTTAGACTATTCGTCATCATGCTCAAAATATAAAGCTGGGGAAAGAAGAGGGAAGGAGATATCTGGAGTTTTGGAGTTTGTCTTCCTAAGTCACTGCTACCAGTGACGAGTCCCTGCTTTCCTGGAGATGAATGAACAACTGCCTCTCCAAGGGAACTGTTGAATGAATTCATTGTTTTGCTTTGCATGCGTATGTGGCTTTTGCTTTGCCAGTTGAACTCTCTTTATCTCAACCTACAAGTTTTCTCTCTTTTATCTCACTGCTTCTCTCATCCCACTGGTGGGACAGTGAGAAAGCAACTGCATGGTGCAGAGTTTCTGGTTGGGTTTGAACCATAACACTATTGACACAAACACAGCCCATAGCAGAATCCTGAAAGTCACTGGCTCCACTGTTACCATGTGCCTGAGATGTGCCTATTTTTCCTTGAGAAACAGTATTTAATGGAAGCCATAAATCTCCAGCACACTTTAATCTAGTTTGCACTGTACACCATTGCTCACCAACTTTTTCCGGGTCTTGTCGTCTGTGCTATTACCCCCACTTTTGCATTTAACCAAAGTGGTAGTTAGTATTAAACTAGAGGGTATGTCACTTTTTTTATCATATTCCTCAGCATTAAAAATCCTGTTTGCACCACGATTAACACCTGTTATTAGGATTTCTAGGTCACTAATAAAACTGTTCTGCATAGTCTTCTCAATATGGTTTATTTTGATGTATTAAAACAAAATCTTTTTTAACTGAATACATAAGAATTCACAAATGTAGTACATTAATTGTATAGCATTTTTATGATTTTTTTAGATCATTATGAATTAATTTATTGTCAGTAAAGTAATTTTGATAAAGCTTTTAAAAATCTACCTATTACACACATATAAGGATAATACTGTACAGAAAAGTTAAACATGTCAGCCTGACTTTAATTCTACTAAAACCAAGAAAACAGACTCTTACACCTGTAGAAAAAGTGTATTCAAATGCATGAGCACACTGGTTTAGCTGAACTTGCACCCATTATGTTAATTTGTGGTTAAGAATTATTGTACTCTATAGCTGAGCTGGGTCTCAACAGTAAAGATAAATCTTAACAGAAGTTATTTCTTGTGGTAAACTGACAGCTCTATATCCAGCTCCAGAGGACTTCAAACTTACTGTACAGAGGTGTGACATTTAAACAATTCTTAAGAGCTTGTTACATTTCTCTGAGGCACTCTGAACTGCCAAGAAAGACCGACAAAGATACCTAGATTTTCAGACTAGAGCTGCCAAAAACCTCTTGGCTGTAGAATTTGCAGTAGCACAATGCATCACTATGAAGCCAAATCAATTGATTCTTAAGCAACCATTATTGGGAAGTAGGCAGTCTGTTCATTAGTGGAACTGAGTGAGATGCTAGCATACAGCATTTTACCGCCAGTTTTCAGAGCTGCAAGAGGAATATGCAAAAGAAAAGTGAGCCTTCAGAATCAAGATCCCTCATCACAGCTACATCCTCAAAAATGCAGAGAAAACAGAGGACCAGTTTTGATGGCTTGCCAAAGGCTGCCTTTTACAGCAATCCATGCCTCAGATAGTTTAATCATATCATGTGCTTTTCTTCACATATCAGTCTGACAGAAGTCTAGTCACTAGGCTCTTATACCTCTATTTAGCCTTGATTTATAAGAAGTTTCTGCTGGGAAAAAATCCCAGACTTTTCAAAAATGCAGAACTATGAACACACTCACAGTACTGCTGTCTTCTAGTGGTGGGAGGTACACCCAACCACAAAGATGGTTTCTTTCACAACCCTACACAAAAATGGACTTCATATCACTTGTGAGTGGTTGTCAGGGTATATGAGAAGCAACTACATTCTGCTTTCATCTCTTCAAAGGTTACCTCTTCTGATGCAGTTATAAAACCTCCTCACTGATTTCAAAGCCCCATTGCAGTCAGGTTTTGACCCTGAACATTCAGAAGTATGGTACGGACAACTACAGTTTAAGAGAAGAGCTCCTTACCAAAGAGCAGTAATTTTACAGTAATAGTAAAATTCACTTTTAAAATGTCAATAATAGTTCTTAGAGATTTTATTTTGAAGTTGTTGATATGGCTTCTTTTCTTCCACCTCTGCTCGGAAACCTGAGAATACAAAGGGCAGGATGATGGAACTTTCCATGTGTAAGGAAAGATAGGGTAATTCTCAGTCATGTTCTTCTCCAGCCTCGGCTGGGAGCTTCAGCTCAGACAAGAGAATATCAAGATCTAAGGTGTTTGGCAAGGACACATCAATACTGGCTTTTTCTCTTTTCCAAGAAGCTCTAGACATTCCTAGTGCTTTTGGATGTTATGGTGACAACATGAACTGAACTGCAGCTTTTGTTAACTCGTTTGAGAGATTCACACCTCAGGAGTTCAGACAGGAAGTTAGAAATAGAAATTATGGTACTCTGTCTCAGTACACTTGAGATACTTGACGAATAGACTTTTGGGGTGAGCCTTTTTCCCTTGCTTGCCGCAACGTGCTGAATGAATTCACTTAAAAAAGACTGCAACAACTTTAACATTGAAAATTTTAGTTAACTGATCTGTTAAGTTCTCAGTCCAAACATACTTTAACTTTTCAAGGTCAGATAAACCTGCACTTTTAGATGATAAATTTAAAGTTCCTTTGTGACATTTTGACAATCACGATAATTTCTTGAGGTTACATCTTCCAGTCAATATATCATGAGATTTACAGAATTTGCACTATCGCAACATGACATATAGCACATATTTCATTAATATTTCAGATTCTCAAAGACCAGCAAGGGATACTATTAATTCCAAGTGCCACAAGATGTGGAAAAGAAGCTCTAATATATCCATTATCTCTGTCAATCTGCATTTTAGATATCATTTATGATTCCTGCTATGTTTTGCCTCTGGTCTTAGTTTTGGTTTGTATCTGTTTCGTTCTGCAGTTTTCTATGCTTTTATGCTAAGTAGTATTACGTTTAACTATATCTACAGTTTGCTATTCATTAAATCAATCTTGGCAAGATTTTTTCTTTAAGCTCAGCAACATACCACAAACCCTCCTTGTGTCCCTGAAAAAATCCATTTGAAATGTGAGAACTTGGTGAGAACTGAACACTTTCTTCTCTTTTCTTTTAATGATATTTTCAGTATATACCTAGAGGTAGCTGTAAAATTAGATTACAAGGGGATGGAATTGTGTTTAGAATAATTTGTTTTGCCTGAAATTGGACATGCTCAATGCATTGTAATAACACAATGCAGATTGTGTGCAATGATGAAATACATACATCTGATGATCCCAAAAGTGTTAAGCAATTGTCATGGCATTGAAAAATCACCACATAGCAGAACATCAAATATAACTGCTAGGGGGCCTGTATTTTCTTACAGAAATAATAAATAGATTTCAGACTGATCTACTCAACAAGCCTCAGGTTCTCATTTCTGGGTAGTTACTTTCAGTAAGAAGTCAGCTCATCCATTGCTGAAGTATATTGACCTGCAGTTATTATTTCTCCATTAGGAAAACAAATCAATGGCATGACGTCTCTCAGTCTATTCACAGTGAAGTACTATAATGTAGAGTCTTACTTCTGAATAAATAAACTGTATCAAGTAGATTAGAACCTCTTGCTTCATGCTTCTGACATCTGACTCTGTAAAAACAACACAACTCTTTCTGTCAAGGACAATGGGTGAAAAATTATGTTACATTATGCCTAAATACCGCAACCCATTTATTATTTTCTAGAAACAGGCTCTTGAACCCAAGCCATCACCTTCCCCAAAAAAAAAAAAAAAAAGAAAAAAAGAAAAGAAACAAGTTCATTCTGCCTTTGAGGATTAATTTTGTTTCTCATGAGTATATGTGATTCTGCTATAAATCAAATGACAGCACTGTTGAGAATTGAAGGATGACCTGAATTGAAAGATGACCTGTGCATTTCAAGGGAATGTGCCGGCTACAAAATGGTGTCATTTCTTCCACTGAGAGGTTTGAAGTGACACTTGATTAAATTAGCTTCAGGCAGGAGTTCTGCTCCCTCCAAAACAACTAATGGTGCTAAGTCCACAACTGAACAGCTAAAAGCAAGGCATTACAAAGCCCAGTAATTTTAAAGGAAATGCATATCTTGCAAAATGGATGCCCTGTAACTTAATGATCTTGTTTATTGAAATTAGATATCTAATCTTTTGCATTTTAATGTGTGCTGAAGAACCCATACTCCAGCCCATCAAAATCACATCCACATTTGCAGCTCAAAGTTCTCCATATTACGGCAGATAATGCAGTAAAAAGAAAGGGATTATGCAGTCGCTTCACTGCATTATCAACAGATTTAGGAAGGTTATAATGTTATCAGGGCCGTGCATGGACACATAATGTTACTGTGCTGTTGACAGAAATAGCAAATACATGAGGTGAACTTTTACTCAATGTGCTCTTATGACTTTCTTTGGAAAGTCTGTAGCATTTCTGGACTTATTTGGCTTGAGGGTTCTACTCAAAAGAGCAACACAGTCTCTCATCCTTAATGTACACTGTGACTAACACTTTTATTTCCTTTAAAGGAACATGTAGGCTTAAACAAGATAAAGAAACTTAAAGATTCTGATGTTTCTGCTCTCAGTACACATGTTGAACCACAAAATTAATATTTAAACAAAGCCATGCATTTTTATGCTCTCTGTGATCAAGTAAATGCCCTGATGATATTGAGAAAGTCTGCCCTGAAGTTTCTAGTTGTGAAGTACAATTGAAAAATTAAGATGAATTAGAGTTCTGAAAACCTTGATTATTCCTTTAGTTATGCCACAACTTTTTATCAAGAGCCAAAAATGTGAAATAAGTTTCAGTCACAGGTGTCTGTCCCAGCCAAGAGGAATTTTGAGGTGTGCTTGTAAATGATTATTTTTGTAATAAATAATGACATGTGGAATGATGGATGATAAGTGGCAAAAAAACAATTCCTCTCAACAACATTTTACATATATTTTTGCTATGTTCAGATTTAAACCTCATTGAACATTTGCAAAGTTAAGATAATGAAAAAAGAAACTTTGCAGTCATTTTTATTTTACAAGAGAAATAGAAGCAAGGACATGTTTTAGAATTATAACCGAAATACACTAAAATACAACCAAAATACAAAATTTTTCCCTTTCCCTTTCAACCTAAGAACAACTGCAGCATCCCAGAGATATGTTTTCTGTTGCAGAGACCCCTATTCAGATGGATTCTGTAGAGAATAAATAACCTTTTTCAAGCTGGGGTGTTTGTCTCTGACATAAAACCTGTTCCCCTCCATAGGCAATAATCTGATCTTAGTGTCTGCTTTATAGTTTTTTCAGGGCTTGCACCTTGGTTTTGTTCAGTCTTTGAAGAATCTTCTGCAAGAGGTGATTTATTTCTCCCCTGATTCAGATGTCACTATTTAAAACGCATTCTGGTGAATTTTAAATGAGAGCATAACAAATTAAACCAGAGGAGGCCCTAGGCATTTATAATTTTAATAGCTGGAGCACTAACAAATATTTTTCCAATTAAAACAACTCTAGCTCATTAAGTGTGAGGGAAAATTCATTTCATATCTTCAAATACAACAGGCTACTAAACAGTCAATTAACTTTTGAGTCATGTCTTGTCCTCCAAAGTGAATGCTAATACCACTCTATTACTTGAACATTATACCTAAGAAAGAACAATCCATTTCATAACTAGTAATTTTTTAAATGAGGCCACTTACAGGCTACTGCTAATGCCACATATATTGCTTTCCTAAGTACAGTGCACCTACTGCATGCACCACTGACTTTGAGATGTAAATTCTGTGCAATAGCCAAAGAAATGATAATTCTGCAATAGTCAGAGTGATGGTTACAGATAGAAAGTATCATGGTTTGAACAACAGGTATCTGCTAAGGAAAGCAGGAGCCTCCCTTGGAACGGAGAATTTAAAAACCCTCCCTCCAAATTATTATGACTTTGAATTTAAGGGGCTCTCAGGCAAAGATATGGGAATAGTAATAACAGTTCTTTATTAGGAGAACTAAAATAAACAATAAAACAAAAAACACATGCAGTAAGACAAACAAATAAACAAACAAACCCCACTGTCAGAGTCAGGATACAACCTGACACCCTGTGGGTCAGGGTGTTGGTGGCAGTCCCATTCAATGGTGGCTGCAGTCCTAGTGGCAGATGTGGCTCTGTTGAAGTGATGCTCCTGTAGAAAGAGTGGAGTTCTTTCACTGAAAGAACCTTTCGAAGGTCCAGTGATGATAGATGGGCCTGGTCTTCCTCTGAGAATCCAGTGGAAAAGGCTGTCTTGGTGTTCCAATTTCCAGATTTTTATCCAGGTAGGAATACTTGGCTCCTCCCTCTGGATGGAGCATTTCCCAGTGGGATGTTGTAATTCTATCATTAAGACTCAATGCTTCTTCATAAGCAGAAGATCTCTCCCTGGAGGGAGGCTGGGTTGTGGAAGAGATAAGAAAACTGCCCCAGCAGGTTTCTTGACAGTTGGCCATTGACAGACAATTACACCACCCCACACACCCCAGTTTCATCAGACGGTGATAGAATAGAGAGTTTTGGTTCATTTTGTACTGCAACCCATGACATAAGTTAATTTCCTTCCACTTTCATATAACCAAATTTACCATTTTAGCACTTTTATCTTTATCTATCCTTTTATCCTAGCATTTTTATTACTGCTTTCAGTCCTGCATATAGTCCTGCTGGTAGACCTCTTCATCTGCACAGAGTACACATGTTAAAAAATTGCACTTAGTGATAAGAAGTACGGGTTGATGTGCAGCTTGAAGTGCAGAATGGTTTTTACTCTGCTGAACCATATGCTTTACTGTAAGGGGCAGGATTGGGAATGGCTGAAATTTCTTCCAAAATTTACTCAGAGAAAAAAAAAAAAAAAAAACCAAAACAGAATCGAGAGTAAGGAGATAATAATTTGAAAAGCTTTTAAACAGAAAGGTACCATGGGTAGAGTTTCAGCTCAGATACACTACTATAGAGAGAGAGTAGCTCCTTGCTGACAGAGGATAAAATTAGATGAAGAAATATGACATTGTGTCTGTGACTGTAGGCTAGACATCTGCACAGCCAAACTCAGAGTTTGTAGAGACAGTTTTCTGAATTTTGCAATTTCTCCTTACTTATAAAAAATCACAGAACATCCTGAGTTGGAAGGGACCCAAAAGGATAATCAATTCCAACTCCTGAAATAAAGAAGTATTATTAACTGAAGAGGGAAACTTCATAGATTTGAGAGGGGAAGATATTTGCACTGTTGAAAAGACGTGCACAGAAATGTTGAGATTCCAGGTATGTATACCCTGTTATCTTCGAGAGCAACAGCTACTGCTTAGTTGTTAAAGCAAGATAATGTTTATCACACCAGCTTCATGGATATGCAACAGCAGACAGATATATTTTAAAGAAGAACTTTTTAAGCAGAAAGTAATGAAGAAAACCCTGTTCACTAAAGATAACTGCAGCCAGTTATCATTGCCCTCCTGACAGGTTGGATACTGGGAGATCCGTGCCTGAACAGGGATTTTTTTGAATAACTTTTCCCCAGGTATAACAAGACAAAAACAACATCAAAAGATTTTGGTTTAACCCTCCTTCATTTCATTTTTTGTGTCATGAAACAAGAATCACCAGGTCAGAAATTGTTAACCTCAATCGAGGTTGCAAGGATGGCGATCAGGACCATCCTGAGGGTTTAACACCATGGCATGGCACTTGGCAACTGCCTCTAGCCTGGGAAATAGCCTTCAGCTCCAGCATGTTTTACTGCTTTTCCTTTGGAGCTAGTGACACTATGCCTGGAGTCAGCTTCTATCTACACGGCAGCAAATTCTAATTTAGACAATATTACTCCTACTTGCTGCCCTGCTCCAAAACTCAGAAAGCATATCACATTTTGAGACAGCATATACAACCATATAGAGAACAAAATCCATAAAACTGTTTTATCCAGGGCAAGAACTATGCTAATTCATACCTTGGAGAAATCAAAGTTCACTGCTGAATATAATGCCAATTAAATAGACAATTCACATGCAGCAGAAGCTTTTACAAAAAGAAGAGTGAAAATAGTCCATTTTTAGTTTTTCCCTGCAGTATTCTCAATTTCTCCAGCACAAAAGCACATCTTAAAAATGCTATTCCCTTCCACATATTTCTGGAAGGAAAACCCACCTCTTTTTTTATTCTTATATTTAATTGCTATAGCCTCTTGCTGGATGCTTTATCTCTTCAAACAAGCAACAGATCTGAATTTCTCTTTCTCTTGTGAAAATCTAGTCCTACTCTATTAAGTTTATAGATTCCAGTAACATTTTCATACTTGTGTTTCAGAATGTAAGTGTAGCTTTAAATTGCTTTTACTTGAATCGGATCAAAAATCGGTAAGCATTAATGGCAGTTTTCTCTTTATCCTGAAGAATAATTTATCTTGGAGAACAGAGCAAGTTGGTACAGTAACTGTAGATTGGGAAATACCAGTTTCATTCAACCTGTCTCCACAGGAGAGATTCAGTACAGACCGATTTCAAAATAACAATGAAAATTAAACGAATCTTAAAGAGCAATTCACTTTTTGTGTGCAATCTCAAGCTACTCTACACTCTTAACATTCCTATTTGAATGTAATTTGCTGCAGTTATTCTAGTATAATTTTATTCTCATAAGCATTCAGATGAGAACCTCTTGAGCTGTGAACAAAGATAACAAGAACTGTTTAACCTGGAATGCTAAAATTGTGTCTGAAGACATTACTTCCCGTGGGGACGATTGCCTCAGTAAGTGTGTTCCAGGAGAAGTGTTTCCTAGCAAAATTTTTTTACATCATGACAGTCCTTTCCCAATTCTTGAGCCATTTCAACTGAACACAGTCTGAACCAGTACTTACATATATTTTAAAAAATAAGAAAGCTACTGTATTTCCTGGTGAGTTTCCTTGTCTGTTTTGGTGGGTTTAAATATCTCACCATGCTATACAGATGGACCAGAATGGTATTAATCCAAGACAAAATTTCTTGTGACAATGAGGCATCATTCTGGAATTCTGGTATACTTAGTGAGAGAAAACAATTTCTAAAAACATCTTGAAATTCCACTCAGAATAGTCTCCCTTGAATGTATTTCACTGACATTTACATCTAGAGAGAAACCAGCAATGAGAGAAAACAGGATGAATATACACTTTCTCAAGGTAGGCATCTTAGTTTTCAAGAAATTAAAGAAATTCCAGGTCTGCTAGAAAAGTCTGTAAGACCTAGTAAGTAAAGTCTTCAGAGGGCAATCTATTTTTACATATCTGTGGAGATGTCTCTCTGATCTGAAATAGATATTCTTGCCCTCACCCTTATTACTTCACTGGCATTTAAATTCATATCTTAGGATATGATATGAATTTAATCTTAGGAGCACCTCCTGGACAGCTGTCAGCAGAAGGAAGTAAGATGTGGAACTTACATGGGATGTTCCCTGGAACTTCTAGTCCACAAACACCCCCTATTCCTTTCCCTCATGGCTGTTCTCAATCTGTTCTCCACCTAGCCTATATCTTTTCTTGGCATTGCCCCATGTGTAGGACCTTGCACTTGGTCCTGTTGAACCAGCTCTTGTTAGTAGTAGGCTACTTCCCCAAGGAACTTTGGGTTAAAGGACCTAACAGGTCTCCCTCAGTTATTTGGAGGTCAGTGAAACAACTTGATTCTTTTGGGATGTCTGTTTCTGAAAGCTGCTGTGGTGGCAGTCCAGAGTCAGACTGGGCTTCCGGGCTGTGTTAGCCTGCTGTAACCTGTACACTAAGGTGCTTCTGCCTGAGAAGACAGACATTAGTTACCATTTAACCTCATCGGGAATCAGATTTCATATGAAAAGTCTCTGCATGATTGAAGTTCTCTTATTTCAGAAATACTGGCCAATCTCCTAACTAATAGAGAGCAGTAGAAGTGAAGAGAATATGCCATTGTTCAAGGATATGAAAAGCAGATAGAGCAATTTATGACCAATAATGATGAAGTAGTACAGGAAATAAAACCTCATTAAATATAATTAATATGAGAAAGATCTCAGTGACAAGGGCACAATGCACACATTTTGCAAACAATAGCTCATTTTTCCGTTCTATCGGGAATTTAGTGGTACATGACATTGAGTGTCTAAACTATCAAGTACATGAAATAACTTTTGTGAAACAGTCTCATGTTAATTCCTCTCATGGAATAAAATGATAAAATACTTTGGGTTAGGAGGCACCTTTAAAGATCTCTTAGTTCAACATCCCTGGAAAGACCAGGACACCTTCAACTTGTTCAGGCTGCTCAGAGCCACATCTGAACACAGATGAACAGTCTGAGTACTTCCAGGCAGGGGACAACTAAGCACTATTTATACAGTGTCAGGGTCTTTTCTGTCTCTCACTCCACTCAACCAGAAAGGAAGCTGACTTTCAAGCAGCTCCTGAGACCCGCATCACAGCTTCTTCACCCTCTTCTGCTTTTCCCTTCTCACCATATCACACATCCTCTTCAGCAGCTATCACTTGCTACAGCCACAAAACACCACTTCTGCCTCATGTAATTCTCTATTCATCCACTGAACTCCCTGGACCCTCAATTGCATGATTTACCCAGTAGCAGCTTCTGCTTCCTTTAAAATGTCTGTCACCATTCTTAATATGCTATCTACTTTATATCAGAGAAATGTTAAAGTATATATACATTTAATGAAGTGCAAAAAAACTAAAAAGAGAGCTATAATGAGTTACACTGAACTGGGGAACAGAAAAAAATAAATCATACCCCCTGGGTGAAGCAATTGTTGCCCTTAGAGCAGGTGCTTTAATGACTGCAATTTCTTAGTAGCTAGACATTGCTAAATGGCACACTGAGCACTGCAAGTAAAAGTAAATGAAGCAGTAAGCTAGCCATTGAAAAGCCTCTCATTTTCTCAAGTCAGCAAAGAGGTATATGATTGTGTAAGACCAAAAAAAGTAGTTTTATTTACAGATCAAGAAGCTTCCAGATGATTGAAAAAAGAAGCTTGATAGAAACTATCACAAAAATTTAATGCACCAGCACAATAGTAAAAAAAAAAGGTTATATAGTTTTTGTGATCTCTTCCCAAGTTTTGTGTCTCAGTGTGTGATTAAAAAGTAGCAGAAATGAAATTTGTTGTACATACATATTACTGATTACTTAATTTTGTAGGAGGTAATGCCCTGCCCTTTTAAATTCTTGAAGTCCCTGGTTTCTTTTTTCAAGAAAAATTGGTGAGACAACCTTTAGCAGCTGTTTTATTTTCCAATAAAAAGGCTTTCTAAAGTATCAAAATGGCCCAATTTGCAAAAGGATCATGCTGCTTATGAATTTCATTTAACCCATAGAAAATGTCTGCAGTAAAGGGGCTGATTCAGATGGCTTTGCCTTTGCTGCTGCTGTTGCTAAGATGCGCAAGATGCATACTCTCTTGAATCTCCTCAGACTGTCAGACAATTATTCTCAATCTCCAGCAATGTGAAACTCATCAATTTCAGATTACCTCGAAAACACTGTGTAAGAGCCCACATTTTTTTCCAGCATCTCACTATCCAATTGCTAGGAAAACCTCCAAACCTAGTAAAAGTACATTCACAGGTAAGTGTCATCAAAGCACGTCTTTCTCACAGGCTCAGTGTTGCATGCAAGTGTTTTATCTTGGGCCAACCGTGTTTCAGAGAACAGCTGTGTCTATTGCAGGTGTTGTTGCTGGTCTTGAACTTGACTGTATTTTCTTGCTGCAAATGTTCTGGAGATGTCTTTGGTTCCAGAAACTTCTAGTTTGTTGATCCGTGAATTTCACTTTCACCTCTGCTTAACCACCCCAGAATTTACTAGAAGATCAACAGAGCCAGCCCGCACTCATCTGGGGAAAGGGAAGATGAAGAACAAGAGTCACACTCAGTCCCACCATATGTTGGTGATAGACATCTCATTTCTTTAGAAGGCTACACATTTTTGATAACTTACAACTTCTCTAGCTCTGCTCCAGACCAAATTGTTTCTCTTGGTCTTCCATCTGTGGATGAGCAGGGTTTAAAGTGTTAATTCACATCCTTTTGCATGATGGTTTAATACACACAGCAGGTAAGTAGATCTGTCACTGTCTTTTCCTTCCAGGACTGGAGAATCATCACCAACATCCTTTTGCTGTCCTGAAATCTTCCTCAGTTTATGATGTAATTAAAGCTTCCAGGCACTAGCTGGGATTTTTTTTCTGCCCCATTAAATACCAATGTGACTAGTATGAGTGACTACACAGAATTTTTGCTCCTGGGAAAAAATAGAAAATTATTTTGTCCAGAAATTTCTTCTCAGGCTTTTGCTTTGCAACTGGAAAATCACTTTTCCCAATGTGCCAAATACAAACAACTCATTGTTTTCCTTTTGTGTTTAATTTTTCATTCTTATCATCTAAAGAAAATAAATATGTTTTCCCTCTCTGTAGGTATCATTGTTTGAAAAGAAATATATATACAGCTTGACCTTTACCAGCAGACTGATCACATCTAATATTATTCCAGCCTCAGAAAATACATAATTCTGAAAACCAAAATTGTACCATCAAAGCACAGCCACAGCATTAGTCCTCTTGGCCGTGGGGAGAACTCTAAGAGCATAAACAAATTTCAGATAATGTCAAAGGAACTTAGTAGTCATATTTCATAAACAACTTACTAGACCCTGTGTTTTCACTGCTAAATCACAAATACACAAAGAATCAAACACAAAAATTTTGCAGTAACAAACATGACAAATGATGGAACTACATTTCTCTCTTCCTCTTCTCCTTTACTCAGTGGAAAACTCACTGTGATTGTGAAGGTTCAATAAGGTTTAGGTTAATGAAGATTGATGTGTATCTAAAATTAATCTTAATAAAAGATGCACTGCCATGCTCTGTGTATCATTATAGATTGTGAGTACACTTACAGATGCACACTGATGTACTCATCAGGGTACGTTGCATTGTACAGATTCCAGCTATGGAATTTAGCCTGAGTTCTCCTAGGACCAGACACCAATAAGCTAGTGATAACTCTTTATAATTCTTTCTATGGGCAAATCTCTTAAGGTATTGATGACATACTTGTCATACCTGCCCAATATTTTCAAGTTAAATCACATATTTACTTGCCTTAATTGATTCATAGTATGCCATACAATACAATGCTCACTTTCTTTGCATACCTAGGTATAAAAAGTGCTGTCACTTGCCCATGACAGAATGGGAAGGAGAATCTGGAAAAAAATCAAAAATCCTGTGTTGAGATAGGAACAGTTCCATGATTATAACAAAGGAAAATATAATGATGATAATAATAATGATGATCATAATAACAACAACAATACTAAAGGAGAGGAAGAAAGAGAGCTGAAATCCAATAGAAACAAATTATATGTAATCCAATTGCTTAGCACCTGCTCACTGATACCTAGCCTGTCCCTGAGCATCAATCAGACTCTTTTCTGTGTAACACCTCCAGGCATGACATTCTGTGTTATGGAATAGCCCTTTGGCCATTTCAGGTCATCTGCCCCAGGTATACTCTTGTTCTTAGCTACTGTTAGGAAATTTTAAATTTTTTAATATATTTTTCTTCTGAAGCAAGCAAGTTGGAACATTTTTATTTTATTTCAATTAATATATTAAATTTTTCAGATTAAATTACATATATTCATACATTTCTTTAATCATACAACATTTAGACTCCACATTGAAGCAAATACAATTAAAAACAAACGATGTTGACCAACCCAGTATGAAAAATTTTTACAGATTAATAAAATTACAGATCAAAATGCCAAAGTTTCATTATTGCCAGTGAATTAAAGAAGAGCTGAATTTTTCTAGTTACCTAAACAATAATTACCAATTATTAATTTTAAAATTAGGAATCAAAAATTAAACACCAAAATACAAAAGGGAAAAATGGAAATTTGAGGAAGTATCTTTGGCAGGTTAGGGAAAGATGTAAGACACAAAAGAAAGTGATTATAGATAACATTTATATTTGGAATTTTCTCCTAAAAATATCTTTAAGTAAGCAGACTCTCTTCTGTTTCCAGGCACTTTTCAAACATTTATTGACCTGTGCCAAGTATTTACCAATATTTCCTCAGAAACCTGATGAATCACAGGCAGCAGCAAAAATGAACGTACTAGTGGGAATTCATCCCCAACAGCATCCAGTGCTTTTAAAGCTTTTTTTCTCCATAATGCCAGTCCCAGGTATTTTGTTCACTGAATGGTCCTTTTTTTTCAGCTGTTGGACCTAATTATGAGGACATTTTGGCAACAGGCTTCAGCTGCACGGCTGTATAAATAGTTTCTTAGTAAGACTTGTTTGATAATTCTAGTGTCACTTGCTCTGCATTGTGCACAGTTATGATTTAAAGAAAAATATGTAACACTGGCATTAGAGGTGGCTAAAGTAGAATGTTTTATACTGTAGCATTCAGGGCTTAGGAGTGTTTTGTGCTTATGTGTTTTTTAAGCTTAGTATTGATCTGCTGTTTAGAGAGAGAAAATAGCAAAAGGAAGGGCTGGAAGGAAAAAAGGAAGGCAAGGAAGTAGATTAAATAACTCCAAGAATGAGTAGGTGGGAGGGGAGGAGACAGAGTTTTGTTACTAGAATTGCATGCCTCCTTGAAATCTGAGAAATGGAAAAAAGGGAATTACTTCTATACTTCTGTCTAATGATACATGGAGTAACTTGTTAGAAAAGGAGCAGCGTCCAGAACTTCATCAAAGGTAGAACTTTTAATCTACAGATTTTATTCTGTCAAATTTCATATAAAAAACAAGGTACCATATGTATTTTACAAATGTATTTCTATTAATGCAACTTATAAACAAGGAAACTAGAAATCTTATCAGTGAAGCATTTCTGTCTGATATATTGTTACCTGTATTTGACACATTTTTTTTTAAAATTCTGGTAAATGGAAGTCACTAATGCATCAGCTTTTGACTTGCATGTCTAAGGAACTTTTATGAGCTAGCTTTGAGCAGCACCTTATTTACTTGAAATAAAATATCACTTAGAGGTATGGAAACAAAATGCACCCATATTCTGACTTCAGTTACAAACATTTCTAAAATGCCACTTAAAAAAAAAATAAAAATCAGGATTTATTGAGGAGGATCAGCCAGGTCTCAATCTAATGATTGGCCTAGAGCCAAGGCAGGGAGTAACTCAGAGAAGCTAGTGGTCTTACTGGATCAGGGGGACATCTGAGTCTGGGCAAGTGGAATTACACAAATTTTATCAGAAGTTCAGTGTTAGTGGGAATTGGGTAGCTGGTGACTTGTACTTAAACTGAGAAAATAAATAAACTTGAAGAGAAGAAAGTCCCAAGGGAAGCTTTGATACATTAAAGTTAGCTTAGCAATTAGTATTCAGAGCTGAGCAAAATCAAGCAGTGGGGAAGAACCACCTGGTTCAGGGCACAATGTTCCAGAAGACTTTTGTACACCTTGGAGTCTTATTAAATTCGTGTTGTCCAAAACATGTTCAGAAGCAATTACAAGAATGGCTGGAAGAGATGCTGGGTAGCAAGCTGAGTATAAAGGACATAAACATTAGAAAAAAAGTGTAGTACAGTGATATTCAGTATAATATTCAGCTCCATATTATTAATTCTGCTGGGAGATATTTCTGCACATTGTGACACTGTACCTTGAATAAACATATGATTTAGTATTGCCTAGGGCAGGCAAGGGAACTGTTTTGGGAGACTTAGCCCTAAGTTTGCAATAATGGACCTAATTCTGTAAAGCAGTGAAAGTCAAACACAAATTAGTACTTACTTGTTTTGCCAAGGACCTTGAGTAAAACTGCGTGCTAACAATTCTGCTAAAGGCATAAAATCCATAAGAATGCAGCACAGTAGACAGTGCAATCTCTTGTGGTAGAAGATATGCAAAACCATCAGGACATTCATGGAAGATGGTGAAAATACATGATTAGCATTTAGCAAGGGAAGGCTGGAGTTATTTGTCTCTCTCCAGTGAGCCGGCTCCTTCCTTGAGAGGGTAACCATTCCTGTTTGAAACTATTATTGCTCAAAGGAAATGACAATAAAACTGTAAAAATAGTACTGAACCACCACACAAAACCAGACAAAAATAAAGACCAGAGCCACTTCTTGAATACTTGGGACTATGGTGAATAAAGCTTTTTTATGCAGATGAGAGCTCCCTTATCTGAGAGAGGGAGGAGGTGGGAGTTCCTTTAAATCTACGGGAATGTGAGCCTCAGTGAAGGGACCCATCACCTTCCAGAGCTGTGCTTGTGACAGAGAAGCAGAGCAGATAGTGGTCCACAGCCTCAAAGACAAGAAGGAATTAAAGTACCTTTGGGGGGCTGGTATGATTCTCCCTTAGGGTCATTGCAGACCTAAGCCAGACTGCCTCTCTCCCAGGACTGATCTGTGGCTGAACCTGATAACTGAGGGAATTTGTGCTGAAGCAGGAGCTGGGACTAGGTTTGCTGGGTCCCTGACTTGCTATCTACACTGGAGAATGGGAGCTGCACCTCTGCTGTGGTGACAGACAATTTCCTCTTGCAAGAGACATTGACAGCTGAAGGCAGAAAACTGTTATCTTTCATCCTCGTGAGAGTGGTTGGCACTTACAATGGGTTTGTGGCACTGATGGGGACAACAGGGGCCATCAAATAGGACAGGAGTGCTGTTCCTTGGATGCCTAAGGAGAAAGGACCCATATTCTGGGTCTCCTGGAAATAGTCATAGAACTGTTTAGGTTGGAAAATATCTCTAAGATCATTGAGTCAAATCATTAACGCAGCACAGCCAAGTTCACTACTAAACCATAGCCCTAAGTGCCACATAAGCAGGTCTTTTAGATGCCTCCAGGGAAGGGTCTCTTCTCCCACGACTGATCTTGCTGGAGAATTACGTCCTTCTTTTTCCTCAGTAACAGCATAAAGAAAATATTTATGGAGCTGACTCTTCATCCCCCACAGTCCAGCTCTGACCAAGTCTAGGGTGACTGACTCACACCATCACTACCGGCAGACAGGAAGGGACAGAGCTGCCACAGATGCTGAGACAGAAACCTCAATGAGGGGAAGAAATGGTAAAAGAGAACACAGTAACCTCTGCTATCTCACTCATCCCCTGCTCATTCTTCTTGGAAAAACTCATTTTTTTCCACAGCAACAAGCCAGGAATCTACAGTGTGGCTGTGGCGCAGATCTGATGACGCACAAGGAAGACAGAGGCTGCTCAGCATGTCTGGTTTAAGGCCCTATTTCATTCTGCACACAAATGTATGGCAGTTTTACTGTACCAAAATGCTCAGGTTGATGGTCCGTGTTGGAAGCTGAGCCACAATTACAATAGAACTATCTACCACTGAGGAATACCTACAAATGCCCTCCAAAGTGGCTATCCTTACTCCTCCGTACTGCCAAAGGGACTAGAAGAGCAGGCAGAGGCACCTAGACACAAGAGACAATATGAAGCTGCTGACTTGCATGGTGCTGCTATGCTTATATCCTCAAATGGATTTATTTCTAATGGGCCTTCATGTCCCATCCTTCCAGCACTGATTAGAGGAGTTATGCATTTTAATTTCACCGTTTCACCGTCTTGTTCTGCATAATACATACTGAAATAAGCTGAGAGGAAAATGAGGCAGACACACGGAATGGAGGAATTGTGCATCTGGTTAATAAATAAGCCATATAGAGCAGAAGCAAAAAACAAGAGACATCTGTTTCTGGCCTGGTTTGATTACTTTTCACTAACATAAAAAAACAACCTTGCAAATGTCCTTAACGTAGAAATTAATGTCTTTGTCATTATGTGAGACTGGCATTTTCTGGCATATACACAGCCTGTGTTAGAAAAATAACAATTTGACATTCACGAACAAAAACTACCCTTGAAAGGAAGATTTCTTAAATAACTTGGATAACAGATAATTCAGGATGTTACGTTGATTCTGTAGAACTGCAGTGAACAGGTGTGCATGAACCAGCAGAGGCAGGGCATAGGAACAACCACAGGACCACAGATAAAATGCAAAGAAGTAAATTTGATTTTGTTACCTGACCAAACCAGGCACCCCAGAGCAGCCCCTAGGCAGAGATCCTGGTACTGTTGTTTGTTCCATACTAAGGGTTCCCCTACTTGGATCACTCAGTCCTGGCTGCCAGGCAGCATTTTGCCTTCCCCTGCGCAGGCCTTCCCCGAGGAAAACCAGCTCTCACCTGCCCACCCAAAAGGGACTCAGCCATGCCCCATATGGGTTTTTTTGTTATCTACAACCTTAGCCCAGCATAAAGGATCTTTAACTTTGAAAAAAAACCCAATCTTTACACAAGCAGCACATAATCTGACTGCACTTCCCTGCTGTATGCAATGTATGGCTGTTCATACTTAATTTATGAAGTATTAAGGAAATTGGCTCCAAGGTTAAGCACATCCTCGTGACAGACGTGTCACTAAAACGTAAATAAAACAGATCCACAGTCATGGAATTTATTCTACTGGAACAAATATTTTTAAGGGAATGATATATTTACAATCTATAATATAGTAATTTATATCAACTGCACAAATAGTAAAAAACTGTAGAAGTGCACAAAGTCTCTGTAAAGCAAAGAATAAAGTTAGCAAATGAACCCTGTTATTTCAGAAGAAATTACAACAATAAAAGACAATATTCTAGGTGGCACTTTCTCCTTCCTTTTTCAGTTTCATTCCAAATTAATCCTGTGGGGTTTTTTATCTCTGAAAGTGCCAGTTTTCTCTATAACTATATTGATTTCTAAATTAAATTGTTCTAAAACGTATTTCCCAAATAGTAAATACTGAAATGAGTGAAAACCTGGTACACAATGCTTTGCTGCTGACTTCAATGAAGCAAAATCTTTGTTTCTGAAGAAGCCATCAATTCCTTACAGGACTTAAAACATAAAAGCATGCACATGCATTTTTTATCCTCAAAATTATGTAAAAGTGAAAATACCAAGCCCGATGTCTGTACATTAGTGATTTTATCTAAGGCACCAATAAAATACTCCAAGACAAAATAAGACCGTGTTAGTGAAACAGAAAATAAACACAAATGATATTCTGTGGATGGGGCAGAAGCCATGAGCTACTCCAGAGAAATGAGAGGGTCATCTCAAGCACAGACAGGAGAGATCACTACGTAGACATACAGTTTTAAGGGCATTTTTAAGACCAGTTTTTAAAAGATATAATAGAACTCAGGAGCAAATCTGTTACTGAATTACAAAAAAACCATACATAATAGAAAACCATTTTTAAGAAATTATATATTTTATTCTTTTTTACAGACACAAAGAAATGGGGAAAACCCCCTCAGTTTATAGACAAAAAGCCATTTCTCTTTAAAGTCATACCAGCTTTAAGAAACAAGACAGTAAAAATAATAATTACAGCACTAGTCTGAACAAAGCCAAACAGTTACAGCCAGTTCAGATGCAGCTGACTTGGAGAAAGCACTGCAACTCAAACCCTAGCCGGGTCAGCTTGGGTTCTAGTGCCACCTGCTGAAATAACAGCAGTTTTCCCTTTGCAATAACAGCTAATGAACAATTTAAATACTCTGCATTAGACAGCAACACATGAAGAAAGGTCACGAAGAAGATGAAGTGCTTGAGTAATCTAAGTGCACATCCAGTGAGTCATACACTGAACGTAGTAAATTGAGAACCTTCTCTTGAATGATGTCAACCTGCTCTGAAGGGCAGTAGTCATCCAAACTTGATCTGTAAAAAAAAAAAAAAAAAGAAGAATGAGGATACAGCTATCACCACCATAACCACATTGTGTATTCCTATAATGCTCTGTGGCTTGGCTAAAGCTTCTTTCAAACTGTGGTGAGTTTTGCTTCCCAGTATCCTTTCACAGCATAGTGCTGTGCTTCTCATCAATACATTTAAGTTTAATAGAAAGTCTCCAGCAGATCAGGAACATGATCTAATCTTTCCAGTTCTACTCTCTTCCTGAATCTGGCACAGAACACACTGGCAGTCAAAGTTGAAGCAAATGATCTAATTAAAGGACACATGGAAAATTTAGATTGAAAAACTGAAATGCTGTTGGTAAAGTAGGCAGGAAAACTTGAAAAACAGATCTTCACAACACTGGCATATAGCATTTTTTACAGTACCTGTTAATGTACTTCAAACAGATACTAGTAAAAACTGATTTCCTGAATTTTTTTTTTTTATCTCCTAAGATCTACAGAAATGATTCTGGTTTCTCCACAGCAGTGGATAATAACCCTGCAATTGGCACAGGGAATAGAGTTTTCTTTTATTGCAGGCATTAGCCATACTAGTTCCTGTTGCCAAAACTAGTTTCATATCAGCTTTTTTGCTATTGTAGCTGGCCGTTGAAGGGCACAACTAGTATTTCTGAATAATTAAATTGCAATAATTTAGAGGCAATAATTGCAATAATAAAGAGCGACACTGTAGCCTTCAAATTAGATTTTTTTCAGGCCAATTCTTTGGTTTTCCCAGGTCCCTGGCCTCAAACTCCATTCTGTTATTCTAAATAAGACCCTTACAGTCCTGGAAGCCTAACTTCTACCCTATAACAAAGTCTAACTAGAGCTTTGAAGAATATAAATGCCTTTCAGCCTACTAGATGACAAGTAGTTTCAGCAAAAGTTTCACTGAAAAAACAGAAACCCTGTCTGTTGTACAATAAGCCCTAGAGCAAGAGTAAGGAATGTAGGATTTCAGTCCAAGTGGCTTTGCTCTAATTAGCTCAAGTAACACAAGCAGAGATGTATGAACTCCAGTGAGTTATCAATCCAAACATACACAAGGCCTCATCACAGGCTTTATATAACCTGTGCTGAAACACTCTAACACTTCCACTTGAACAGAGCTTAAGAGAGTGCTATAGTCTTATACATATATATAGCTTAACTAGTGCTATATTGACAGGATCATTTAGCTTCATGACCACAGTCTGGACATTTTAAAGTGAAAGTATCTTTACATCTTACCGAGCAACTGTTACCAGTGTGGGCTTAGGCAGATTTGTCAGTAGAACTTTAATGGACTGTATGAGGCCTTCAATTTCTTCTTCAGTGCTAACATGGTGAGGAAGCTCCATGTAATCACAGGTCAGACCAGCTTGATGGACCTGTGGGTAAATTAAAGAGATTTAATTTCTGTTGATGAATTATTGATACAGATTATGCACGTAGAAAGTCTTTCAGATACCATTCCCAGTCCATCAGGTCAATTGCACCTCTTCAGACGGGGTTTTTTGCCTGCAGCTTGTTCTTTAAACAAGTAATATTCTGGAGGTTGTATGGATTATTTCATTATCTCCAGTACACTGTGCCTCTTCTTAAAAATTCAGAGTATGTTGCAGCCCTCAAAGATGATATAGCTCTGATACATTATAAATAGGTTCCTTATTTTAAGTTCTACAAGGAGACCAACACACTGGTGAAACTTAGTCTCCATTCACAGGATGCAGACCAAGACATCACACACAGTCCTGGAAGATCACACTAAAGTTGCCTAAATACAGACAGACAAGCAGACTAGAATTTTAGCAGCTTTGAAAGGAAAAGCTAGTCTAAGCAATAAGACATAAAATCAGAGGAAAATTACCAAAATCACACAAAGTCCTGAATTAAGAAACAAGTCTGTGGGGAATTTTTTATGACTCTCCCTCCCTGTCAAAGCTATGCTTTTGACATCTATCTGCTTTCTAATCTTTTACTTTGTCACCTACCATTTCATAGTCTGGGCTATCCATCCTGGTTTTTAAACTGTGAACTAGCTGAACAAGTGGCTTCATTCTGGAGTTAAAACAAAACCAAAATTCATTACAAACAGTTGGAAACATTATATACCTTAAATGGTTAGGAAAAAAAAAGATGAGGAAAAAAAGAAGTAGAAATTATGGCCTAAGATTTGAAAAGGAAATTTGCTTCTCTCTGTCATCTCGCACCTGCAAAAATGGAAATTATCAGTATTATTCTACTGTTTCACAAGGTCCTTCTTATAAAGCCCCTATATTCATACCTGCCTCTGGCAAGTCCTCCTTGTGCTTCTTTTAGGGTAGATCTGCAGAGAACCTGTTGTAGCTCAAAAGTCATATGAACTTTATAGGATTCTTGTCAATGTTACAGAAGTCATATAGTAACTGCTGCATTTGAAGTGGAAAAGGAGTGGTTTTTTTATCAAGGAAAAGCTCAGACTTCTCCCGTCACTTTTCATCTGAAAACTTCATGTGAAAACATCTAGTTTAAAAGCAGATTGACGCAGTTCAGATGTTTACTGGAGACTGCTCAGATACACTTCCATTTTCCCAAAGAAAGCAGAACCTTTGGGAGCACCTAAGAATTGCTTCTCCATGCCTTTCTTGGTTTGTTGACTTCGAGATTTGTGCTACATACTGATGACCAAGGTTTTAGTCACCAAATATGCCTCCATCCATAGACAACAAAACTTGCATGAACCTGTACAAGACTGAGTGTCCAAAGCTTGAAGTAGTGCTGAAGACAGTAGACTACTTTTCTTTTTGTGTCTTTCTCCTCTAGCACTAAAGGAAAAAGTGTTTATTTGCATAGATCCTATTCTGTTCTGTTATCAAAATGCTAGACTAAACAGTTCTCAAATTTCTATTTGCAATTTAGGCCTCTTAGAAATCTCCTACCCAGGATATAAAGCCCATTTCTGTAGGGTTTCTTCGTCATCACTGTCACACAAATCCGCAAATGCTGCTTCCAGATCTTCCAGCTGATGAACACGGTTTTCAACACAATCCAGCAAGTCTTCCTTTAAATAAGCAAATACAAAAGTATGTTAGGAAAAAGAAGTGGTAAGAACATCATGACTTATCCTATCATTTGAATTCTGTAATGACTGACCTACTGGAGGTGGGGAATCAAAAACAACTGATTCATTCCTAGAGCACATCCTTTCAAGAGGATCCTAACAAAGACCTGCAGAAACTGTTAATACTTTCAGAATAAATCATCACACTTTGTTCTGGTTTTGCCACTACAAATTTAAAAAAGCCACCTTTCAAATATATACCTGTTTTTATTCCTGACTGACTAAGAAATATAAAAATCAATCTAATAATATTCAACATACCTTTATTTCTTTATTCACATGTATTACATTTCATTTCTTTGTGATAATTAAATGTGTTAAATCTCTCTGTATTAGTGTTCAGATGAGATCATGAAAGTTTGTATTTCCATGTTTTAGAAGCACACAGCACATAAAATGAAAAGTACGTTACAGTGGCATAATACCATCCTTTCCACATCTGAACAAAAAGGTAAAATACCAGTTACAGAATCATCACAGCTATGACTATCAAGAAAGAGCAGCAAGGGAAAGAAGGGAAGATCCTGAAGGTAGGGAAAAAAAAAAAGCAGCAGCCATGAAAAAAAAAAAACAAACAAAAAACCCCACTCCATCAAACCTAAGCCCTCTTAAGCCATAAAAAGAACAAGCTTGCTGGTGACTTACTATGTTTTTATTCCTTCCATGCCTATTACCATTTGTTTACAGAAACAAATTTTCACACTCATGCACATACAAATGCACATTTTCACACTCAGAAATATTTTTGCAATTCACGTGTTTAATCAAAATATTTAATAGAAAAAAATTCCTACTAAAAATGCTACTGGTTAGCATTCAGCTGCATAGCTTAATGTGAGGCCACTTCATTAAGCACCTATGATAGGTTCCTTCCTGTTGTCGTAACTCATTTTCACTGGGTAAATAAAAAGAATCATTCCTTCATACATTCCACAAGGAAGCATCATACCTCTGTTGCATTTTTATGTGGCTTCTTGAAATTGTACAACTCTTGCAAAAGCTCATATTCTGTCTTTGAAAAAGAAAAAAAGAGGAAGAAAATGACTCTTCAAATGAGAAACACAATTCTCAATGCCTCCCTTTTTCATAAAAAGATCATTTCCCTACTCTAGTACTGCAGACAATAATGAGAATAACAGCCTCTAATCAGGACAAGCTACCACTCTTTGGATAATCAACACTACTGTGCCTTTTGAAAAGCAGTCTCTTGATACCATCATGGCTTTCTAAGCACAGGGTATAGAGGGTAAAAAATGATAAAGGCTCTCATTCCCCCCTCATGAATCTTGCTGTGGGTATTTGGAAGGTAACCTTGGGAAACTCAAGCATAGCTTTTATGTCCCAAGTGACAAGAAGAAGTCGAGTATACCCCTGAGTTTGAATGCACAATCAGTATTGACTCAAAGTGTAAGAAACTCCTTATTGGGTGGTTGTAATTGTTTCCCACACACACTCCCTTAGAAATATTCCTTTAAAATACAAATATCTCTTTAAAACATTAGTATAAATCATTAATCATGATCAGCTAATCTGCTAATTTAGCTTAGATAAGAGTTTCTCCATAGACAAAAATACTAAGGCTGGGACTCTCTTGTGAGTGGTACAAGGCTACTCAATTTCCATACTTACCTGTGTGTACATTTCTTTAAATGGATTTTTAACCGAAAAAAAATCTAAGTCGATGTCTAAAACATATGCATCCCCATGCTGCAATACCTGACAGACATCTTTAACAATGTCACTTATTGGGCATTTACTGTTTCTGAGACAGCTTGAAGCTGAGCTCTCTGCCAAGGTTTCTGCCCCATTCAGGGCACCTGCATTTTGCATTTCTTCTTTCTTCACACTCGGGATGATGTGATTAAAGTCACCAGGAGCCACTGAAGAGGCAGAAGTGGCACTTGCTGCGTCATCTGTATTTAGCTTCAATCTTTTAGCAGATGCTACTTCACCATTTCCTTCACAGCTGTTTGATGGTTCAGTAGGATTGATGAGAATGACGTGCAAATTTAAAGGCTTCTGGTTTTCTAGCTGATCAGCAGGAACATAAAGACCATCACTCAAGAAGTAATTATCTGTGCCTGTAACCCTACAATTGACAATAACTCACAGTTAATACACATCTTGACAAAGAGCTTAGGAAAAAGCATTTTATACTTTAGGGATCTAGACAAGAATGAATAGATGTTTGATGGGTAATGAAAACAATAAAATTGTGTAGACAAAATTATTTCTTTTAATTCTCGGGCTTAAATTATATAAAAGCTTTTTCTACTTCTTCATTGTGGAATATATTAAAATTCACTCTACATTTTTTATGATATCACTGCAAGGTTTTAATGGATAAGAAAAAGATAATGCATTATGTGCTATTAAGATTAATTTGAAACTGAATTGAATTTTAAAGACAACATCCAGAACTGACAAGATATTAGCAATACTATGGCACATAAGATTGCAAACTGAGAGAAATTTTGTCTTGGTTTTATAATTTTCTAGGAAAATTATTATAGTTGGGTTTGAGAAGTGCCATGAAATGCATAAATATTGACTTAGTGAAAGTACAGTATTACGAATTCATAAGTAGAATTAAACTTTTTTTACCCTCAACAGATTCCCTACGTGATAAAGATGGTGATTAGAGGATAAATAGCTAACTATCAATTGAATGCACTTAAAAAATCCCACAACTAACCAACCAAAAGTAATACTAAAACTTCTGCTTACAGTGAAAATTTAAAGAATGGAATTTTCAACCTGTATTGTGGTACATTAAGCCTTAACCATCATAAACTCAAATCACAAATAAGATTAAGAAGTGTGAACTTTGGCTCGCTTGTGGTAAGGCCTCATTTGAATGCAGGATACCACCATTGGTCAATCACAAAGACAAATAATTTTCTAAGCTGAAGAAATTTGAAGCTTAGGTCCCCAATGTCTTGTGGATGGATTACCCTCAGTTTGTCAAGGTGAGAGGCTGGATTACAATTCCATCTTGTTGGACAAGGCATTCACAGCACATCTTCCCAGAAATTCTGCAGGGTTCACCACGAGCGCATAGTACCTTAGTGTCCACTAATGAAAAGGCTGTATCTATTGCCTATCCATCTCTTGCCATCAAAACTTTTAGAATTTGTATTTATGAGGACTCTTTCCCTTTCTTCCTTCATGGTTTTGGTAAGCCTAGAACCTGAAGAAAATGTACCTGACTGTCTTCAAAAGGAAGTCTGAAATGTTGCTTTCGTGACTGCTAAGGCCACTAGTGAGAGAGCTATTCAACCTTCATGAAGTATTCCTATATATTGGTTAAATGATTAAATGTAACAGAAAGCACTAGCTTTTTTAAAAAAACGTTTAGGTCCCCTTTAGGCTTCAGATTCAGAATTGCAAAGCTTTAAACGTTTTATTTAAGGTGGTAAAACAAAGCATTTCTCTGCTGTTTTCTGTTAAAAGTTGCTTCAAAAGATTTATTCTGCTATGTTCACAAGAGACGTAATTTGCAAATATCCATTAAAGCTGGACAAAATCACAACACTATGAATGTGGTGAATGCAAAATTATTATGGACTGCATCCTGCAGAATGATGAGGGGCTCTGATTTGAAGCTGAATCACAGAATAATTAAGATTCAAAGACACAACTGGAAGGCTCTAGTCAATCATCTGATCAAAGCAGAACTGACTTCAAAGCTAGATGAGGCTGCTCAGATCAATTGTCCTTTATTAAATGATGGACAATTCCCTACCTGAGTACCTGTTTCAGTACTTAACTAGATTAACTTCAAAAAACAAAAAAACCCCAAAAACACCTCCAAACAAACAAAAAACTCACACTAGAAAAACAGTCATGGCAGATACTAAATAACAATTTTACTAGTTAGACCAAAGACTAAAGTGTAACTGCATTAGGTTCTACAGAAATTATAAATACAAATTAAATTTTAATCTTTATCCAACAAAAAAAAAATCCAATGAAAAGCTACAGAGATGGCTTGTATATTACCAGTATGTGTCAGCAGACAATTTACCTGATCGTTGTGGTTGACACATCTTTCCCAATTAGAAAATTGTGTTTCCCTTCCGAGATCTGCTGAGCCCAGCGTGGGTGAAGCCACACTACTTGAGAAATATGGCCAGCATAAACAGCAGGCATAATCCAGTTTTCAATACTTAATTCACTGTAATCAGTTGAGAAAGACAGAAGATAGCAATGTTACTTTTCCTATAAATAAAAATGGTCAAGAACACCACAAACATCTTCCACATCTTGAAGGCCCCCCACGCAAATGATCTAAAATTAGTACTCCATGTAAGGGTAACATCATCAAAGAAAGAAAAAGAGGGAAATCTTTATTCATAAGACAAACCAACAACATACAAAGTATAGTAGGTAATAAAAAGTTTGGACATAGAGTGGAATTGGCTTCATTCTCAGCATGGCACTTTGATTAAAAGCTCCATATTGCTGGAGGACCTGGCAGTGTTAGGTTAATGGCTGGACTCCATAATCTTAGAGGCCTGTTCAGCCTTAATAATTCTGTGATTCTATGCCCTTTTTTCTCTTGATACATCAGACAGAGGAAAGTGTAAGGAACATCATCAACATTGTTCTAAATAACTTCAAACTGACCTCATGAGAGTGTTTTATTGTAAACCGCTCCAAGTATATTTTAAATGTCATCCCAGTAACTAAAGTTAGTCAATCCACATCCACAGGATTAGCATATTTCCTCATTATCAAGACTATTTTTTTTTTTTTTAAGTGTATGATGCCAACTGTATCCTGGGCTGCAGCAAAAGAAGTGTGATGAGCAGGCCAGAGGAAGGGATTCTGCCCCTCTCTTCTGCTCTTGTGAGACACCTGGAGTGCTGCATCCAACTCTGGGGCCCCCACATAACAATTACATGGACCTGCTCAAGCAGGTCCAGAGAAGGCCACAAAGATGATCAGAGGGCTGGAACACCTTTTCTATGAGAACAGGTTGAGAGAGTTGGGCTCGTTCAGTCTGGAGGCTGCACAGAGACCTTACAGTACCTTGTAATACCTCAAAAGGGACTACAAGAAAGCTGGAGAGGTACTTTTTACAAGGGCATGCAGTGATAGGACAAGGGTTTAAACTGAAAGAGTATGTGTTTAGATTAGCTATTAGGAAGAAATTCTTCACTGTGAGTATGGTGAGGCACTGGAATAGGTTGTCCAAGCAGTTGTAGGTGACTCATGCCCAGAAGTGTTCAAGGCCAGGTTGGATGGGGACCTGAGCAACCTGATCTACAGGAAGTGTCTCTGCCCATGGAAGGGGAGTTGGAAATAGATGATCTTTTAGGTTCCTTCCAACCCAAAGCATTCAATGATTTTATGATAGAGTGCACAAAACCTTTTAGTCATCCAGCAAAGAGAACAAAATACTGACTGTGGCTAAGATGGTTCAAGTACATCAAATGCATCATCTTGTAATTGCTGCAAATCGCCATAACACTCAAGCACACAGTATTTATTTTAAAACAGGAAGAGCAAATAGTAGAGATCACTGTGGCTTATTACCTACCTATCTCAGATGGTGGGGGAAAACATTGGTCTTTTTGGCTGCAATAAGAATATCTTGTTCTACTTCACATATTCAGCATGCCAACAAAGGATGTGCTATTTCAATCTCAAAGCCAGTTTTTCAATGTGAAGAGAGAAAGGCTGTTTTATAACCAGTTTTTCAGACAAAGCATCTATCAGAGTGCTTTCCTGTCACCCAGAGGAACTACTTGGGATAATACCATCATACACTACTGAGCAAATACACAAACCCATACATCTTAAATTACTTAATATGCAATGTAACTTTGGCCACTTAAAACTAAAATTTCAGCAAAAATGAAAAACCAGAAGATACAACTTGAATCTGATTTATACCTCTTCTGTTCATCCTTCCTATGCAGTCATAACAATATCCACTGTGAATCAAAGGCAACAAGAAGTAGACTTAACGTCTTCTCTGATGCAGTACTCAGGACTTACCTAAAAAGAGCTTCTTTGTCAAATACGGTGTCTGCAGGCATATTCACAGGAATAAGAAGGTCTGGATGGGAATCAAGATGAACAAAACTGATGTTACTGGCAGGAAGATGCTTTGAACCAATGGCACGATAGATGAAAGGCAGCACCTAAAGCAATGTGAATAAAAAACATTTTAATGATAACCAGTGGGCTGAAAAATGCAACAGCTTTAGTAGCAAAAACACCAGTACCACTTTTATTCCTTTAGAATTTGGATTAGAGAAAAGAGGAGACAGAAAACAATACAAAGGGGAAATGACTCCAGTGGCGAGACAACTCATGAACAGTAATCACTACAAACCCAAGCGTTCCAGATGAGAAACTGCTTAAGAGTCACAGCTTTATATCCTTTTTCCTTCTTCACAAGAAGTCTTGTTTGCAATAGCTCTTCTCACTCACCATTCAACTCAATCCCTAGATAGTTTTATTTTTTCCACTTACAACTAAGTCCCAGGAATGCCTTTCCTCTTCTGCAGATCATTGCCTGTGTATTTCTTTCCCCATGCCATGAAGCTTCCTCACCATGCAATGGTGCTATGGAGATAAAAACAGTTTGCTCCTTATGTTTTATAAGCTAACTGATATAGACTGAAAACTGACCCCACCATGATTTCAACTTTTGCTGACCATAAAACCTACTCCTCTTGAAGAATTAATTCCTAATCCCTCCATGACTGTTTGCAACAGAGACTACCTTTCTCAACTGTCCAACTTTATTCCCTGCTGAAGTTCTTCACTCAGAAGTTTGAAAAACAGGAGATGAGGCAACTCACCAATTTACAGCATAGCAAATCAGTGAACTGCGATAATACAGAGTGATAAAAATGAGAAAACTGATTCCTCTTACTCAGAGCTGCAGTACACAGAGTCTCTTCCACAGTTAGAGGGCATCAAATGCCTTGGCTACCAGAGCAAATCCAACAAGGATTGTGAATCACAGCCCTCTTATACGGGTAATGTGAAGACTGTAAGAACCAACAAAAATTATGTGTGACCTTTACATTACAACAGCAACTGGGTTACTTTTTTTTTGGCATAAAACTGATTACGGTGACAAACTCTGCATACGCACAACTGTAAAACATACCTATACTATTGCAATAGTAGATAAGATGAAAAACAACTTGGGTTCCGTGACCCATGGCTTTTACTGCTCTGTAAAAAAGAAGCAATCTGGCCCACTAAACAACCTACAATATTTTCAATTAAAACTGAAGTCTCACGTCAGGTAAATGCAACTACCACTTGCAAGAGACAGGAGAGACTATGTTCCCTAACCTTTGGATTAAGAACAAAGTTTCCTTCGTGACATCTGTTATTATTAATCAGTGCATGATGCAGCTACTGACAACTTGCTCTTGAGGAACATCACTGTCAGCATGGCTGATATGAAATTTTCTGTGAAGTTCATACACTTTGGGACAAAAAGCCATTTATGTTTTATGCAAGATAGACCAATTCATCCACAGTTCTATACTGAAAACACTTAAACATTCAGTATTAACAGAACTTTAAGATGATTGAAAACAGAAATATAGAGAATAAAACAAAGAAGGATCATTAAGAGGCATTATCCCAGAATTCCTACCACAGTGATACTCTAAGTCCTTGGCTACCACGAAAAATCTGCTAAAACAGCATCATATATTCAGTGAGTCTTAGCAAAACTGAACTGCATTAAACTACTTACAAATACGTAACATTATTTTCTTTAATAAACTTCACTACACTAATATTTTCTCTTTGCAAAGAATCTAGTAAAGAATACTATTTCATGATTAGAGCCTCAGTTTATGCTATTATAAAAAAAAAAAAAAGATAAATCAAAAACAGCAGATCAAAAGCAATTCCTTCTTCACTCCCTTTTTCAATGACTCCACAAAAAACCAGCAAAGCTCGAGATTTTTAACATTTCTTGTCAAGTGGGAATCAATGTACCTGTTGGGATGGGATTATATTTACTTATCCTCTGCTGATCTCAACTAACAGCTAGGAAACTATAACAGCAGTGTAATGTAGGCACTACTTCCTTTAAACCGTAACAATTAACGATACAAAGAAGAAAAAACCAGTCCCTTAAAAATAACTACTTAAAAAGATGCCAAAATGCAACCACGGCAGTAAATAGTTCAGTGGAACTAAAGTCACCTGGGCACTGGAGTTCACTGATGTTTCAGCCGCGGAAGGGAAGGCAGGTTTCGTGTTTATGAGCGGCTGCGGAGGGGATGCTCGTTCCCAAGGGAGTGCCCGGAGAACCCGCACACCTGCCGGGGGGGGCGGTGACCGCACCGCGCTCCTCCCGCACACCGCGGAGAAACACACGAACGAGCACACAACCACACACAAACGAAACCCCTCCCCATGCCCCACCCCAGGGTGTCCCCATTCCCTGGCAGCCCAGCGCGGAGCACTCACGTCCTGGTGGTCCTCCACCACCCACACGGGCAGGGCCGGGTAATGCCGCCGGGAGGCCCCGCGGGGCCGGCCCGCAGCGCCGGGCCCCGGCTGCGCTGCGCTCATGCCGTCGCTCCCCTCGGGCGGGCGGTGCTTCCGCCCGCAGCACCTCCCACCGCTTTCCTGTTCCGGAGCCGGGGCGCTGCGGGCAGCGCTGGCCTTGGCGGCGGCGAGGGCGCCAGGTGGGCTGGGCGTGCCGCGCTGCGCTGCCTGCGGAGGGGCCTGCTCCGCGCTCCGCTCCGCGCTCCGCTCCGCGCTCCGCTCCGCGCTCCGCTCCCCGCTCCGCTCCGCGCTCCGCTCCCCGCTCCGCGGGGGCCGGGGCCGCGGCGGCGGTGCAGGTCCCGGGGCGGCGGTGCAGGTCCCGGGGCGGCGGTGCAGGTCCCGGGTCGGGGTCGCAGGTCCCGGGTCGGGGTCGCAGGTCCCGGGTCGGGGTCGCAGGTCCCGGGTCGGGGTCGCGGCGTCTCCTTGGGGCTGGCAGGGTCGGGCTGGCGGGGCCGTGCGGCCGAGCAGAGCCCGGAGCGGGGAGCGGGGCCCGGCTGGGGGTGGCTCCGTGCCCCCGCCCTCCGGGCCGTCGGGAAGCGGCGGTGGGGTGGGGCTGGTGGCAATGGATGGGTCAGGTCGGGAGGAACCACGGTGGGTCGGTCATCTGGTCATCCCAGAGCACGTGGCACAGGATTGCGTCCGGACTGTGCTTGAATGTCTGCGGTGAGGGAGACTCCGTAACCTCTCTGTGGAGTCCCCTCAGTGCGCGGGCAGCCGCGCAGTAAAGAAGTTCTTCCTCATGTTCAGGTGGAACTTCCTGTGCATCACTTTCTGCCCATTCACTCTTGTCCTGTTGCACGCCGAGAAGAGCCTGCATCTATCTTTTTTGATACCCTCTCTTAGACATTCACAGACATTGACGATGTCCTCTCAATGCTCTCTTCTCGATGTGTCAGTGCTCTGTTGCTCTCAGCAGCGCATCTGCAGGGAGAGGCGAGTTTATTCGGTGTTTTTTAGGGAACCAGTGCTGCTTTAGAATGCAATGGCTCCCATCAGTGCAATAAAATTCCTCTTTAAGTGACAGGGAAAGGGGAGTTTGCCCTTTCCTGTGTTTTAGAACTTACTTAACTTTAAACTAAAATTGAATGTGGCTTGCGTTTGCAGCAGAGGGAGCTTTAGAATCATTCGGGCACGTAAAATAGTTTTGTGTATTTTTTTAATCTTTTTTTCCAGTTGTGATTCTGTGTATTCTGAAGGACTGAAATTAAAGTAGTAGAACAAGATCGGTTCTCTGGCATTGGGGAGATCTGAGAGCTGATAAACAGGGCCCTTTGTTTGAATGCTATGACATGTTAGAAAGAAACACACTTAAAGACAAGGCGCTGTGGTACAGCCTGTTTAAATACATTGTGTATGTGCACGTTAACAAAGTGTTAAGACAGTCTTCTGTTACAAGCCTGAGTTGTGTAAGAGCGCAGAAGGAGAACTGAAGCAAAATTAATTCAGCATCTGATGGATTATAGTTAGTAATGTCAAAAGGGTGAACTATTGCCAGACAAAATGGACACTGACTTTCTTTTATTCTCCCCTGGTTTGTTGTGTTTTTTGGGGGATTTTTTTGAGAGCCTTTACAAAGTCGGAGGGAGCTGAGCAGGTAGAGGCAGACTGGAAGGAACAAGTGGCTTTGTATCTTCGTGGCTGCTATCTCCTCAAAGTGTGGGATTCTCACTCACATTGGCCCTTGGTTGTTCTGGAGAGGGAATGACCACCACCAATTCCAGTGGTTTCCACTAAGCCCTGCATTTGTAAGGAGGGTCCTCTTGATTCCTCCTCTTTAATATCAATCCTTTCCCCCTGTGTTTCTTTTCCTTTCTCCCTCCAGTTCACCAGAAGTTCTCTACTTTGTCTCAGCAAGAGCTACATCTTTTGCTGCAGTGTCACCAGAATGCAGCTGAGAGTAGTACTCTGAGTGGTCCAGGTTGGCCATGTTGCACTATAGCAGGTGGGAGAATATTCTGTGCGTGTGTTTCAGCATCAGCAAAGCCTCAATGAAAGAGAGGCTTTGTTCCTTTTTCTGGTGAGCTTTCCAATTGTGTGTGTATATCTCTCCTTTTCTCACTTCCCCTTAAGGAAAACAGGATTTGACTTTTGGAGCTGCTTAGGTAATTTTTTTTCCTCTCTCTTTCCATTCCAGCCAAAAATTTTCTTTAGTATTTTTTCTACTTCTTTCAGATTTTGAAACTTAACCTTGTAATTAAAGAATCAATTTTAGCTTTAATGAAGCACAGTGCTTTCATTTATAAATGTTAATGCTTTAAATATGTGCCTAGTTTTGAGCAACACTTAAGCCTCCTTGAAGCAGTGATAATTTCTCAAGGGTAACAGGGATGAGAAGGCAGTTGAGGGATTTCTTGGGAACCATTTATTTCAATGAAAAGGAATAGCTCAGTCTGCATGATTTTTTCTTCATAACCTATAAGATGTGTTTTTCCACAAAAATATACCTACCTCACTTTGAAGGGTCTGTTGAATTCAGTCCTTTAGTACATTAGGGACTCAATAATGCATGTAAATTGCTAGTATCTCATTTAAAATTTACATGATTTGTTGGGCCAAGTGGCATGCAACGAGGTGTCAGTCAAGTCATTCTGCCCAAAGTTTAGAAAGAACTTGTTATGCAGTTTTGGATGCCTACTGCAGTTATTAATAATGAGTGAATTCTTTGGTGTCTAGAAGTTTTCTATCAAAGTGTCTAAGTACTAGTGGAAGTGCCTGTCTCCTTGACCTGTCATCATAACAATAATATGTTGAAATTACATTGCCCTGACTTGTAAAGCATAGTCCAGCTTGGGTTAAAGACAGTAAGTGCTTTCATGGATCAAAGAGGGCATAAATGACCTGCACGAAAGGTCTGAGGAGCACAAAGTGAAAGTGGCTATCATTTACTGCTTCTGTTAAAGGAAACTACAGTTGCAGCGCTTTAGGAGTAGCTCCTGCAGATGTATTGAGGGCATCTTACAAAAACTCTGTGACACTGGATTTTTATTTTCCTCACTGAAGGTGAGCCATGTCTTTCCATTCTGGGCGAGGGTGTCCCCGTGGCCAGGGGGGACCGGGAGCAAGAACTTCAACACAGACCTACCGCCCTCAGAACCTCCGTCAGCTTCACCCACAGCAGCCCTCCGTACAGTACCAGTATGAGCAGCAAAGTGCTCCTCCAACAACCTACTCCAACCCTCCCACCACCGGTTACATGCCTCCCAGGCCAGACTTCGTGCCCTATCCTCCTCCAGTGCCCCCTTCCGCACAAAATCCCATCAGCCAGTGTCCCATGAGGCCGCCGTTTCCAAACCACCAGATGAGGCAGAGCTTCCCGGTGCCTCCGTGTTTCCCTCCCACTCCTCCACCAGTGCCAAATCCTAGCAGCACTCCCGTGCCGGGAACACCTGCTGGACAAAGCACCTTTCCGTACATGATGCCTCCCCCCACAGTGGCACACCCTCCGCCCCCGCCAGTCATGCCGCAGCAGGTCAGCTACCAGCCGGTGTACTCGGCGGGGTACTCGCAGCAGTCCTTCCCGCCGCCCAGCTTCAGCAGCTACCAGCACAGCTCCGGCTCCTTCCCGAGCAGCGCTGCCAGCACCAGTGCCAGCACCAGCCACTTCCGCCACGCCGGGCAGTACCAGGCAGAGAAATCCCAAAGTGACCGGCGCTCCCCAGACAGGAGCAAGCACTACGATGAGCACCGGCACCGCGAGCACGGTCACATTCACGGCGACAGGCATCGCTCCGCTAACCACGGGGATCGCCGGGATCGCGGCCGCAGCCCGGATAGGAGGAGGCAGGAAAGCAGTCGGCACCGCACGGATTATGACAGAGGAAGGATATCGCCTCATCACAGAAGTTACGAGCGAAACAGGTAACTATTACCTGCCTGCAGGAGGAGAGATGCCGTCATTGTTCCATAGTACGTGTTTGCATCAGAGTTCTTCCCTTAGCCGTGTTTGTCCCTCTAGTCCACGAAGTAGTCAGGTCTCATGGAAAGAGCTGCTGTTTAGACACCTTTCAGGTACACTGCTTTACCTCGCAGTTGTGAGCTGGCAGACTTGTCTATGTTCTTGTCTATGGAGATAATTTTCAAACAAGAGCTTTGCATCCCACTGAGTGGATTGTTGAGTAGTGCTCAACATGTTTGCCTTAGAAATTCATGCACATGTGGCAGGAAAATGGAGTTGGCACTCTAAGACTATATAAAGTTGAGTCTTACTTTGCACTTTGAATTTCAAGATTTAGGTGCCAGAGTTAGTTAAGTAAGTTAGCTTACTTTCTTTCAGTAAGCCTTGTATTTGTAGAGACACTGCCTTGGTAGGGGCTCATAGCTAATAATTTCAGTAAGGTGTTTCAGTGAAAAGCATGTTGTGTTCAGGATGAAGACCTCAGCAAGCCAGCCTGTGATCTCAAGAGAGGACTGAGATGAAAATGAGCATGGGCCACTTGTAGGCTTCACTGATGTCGTTCAGATGGATGAGTGTGCATAACTTCTTTTGGGTTTTAACACAAAATGTCTGTCCCTCTTCTTCATGGACACAAATAGCTTGGAAGTTATGAGCTGACCTGATGCAATTTGCTGTGGTGAATTTTAGAGCAAACTGTCATCCATTACATTTTCTCATGTCTTAAGTTTGTTCTGTTTGTAACTCTTTATGTGTGATGAGCTTTGCCAAAATATTCAAAGAGCTACTGGAAAGTTAAGTATTTATCAGGGCTCCTGGATCACATGCTCTTAATTTTAAAAGCTCAGAATTTTTTCATGCCATGTTTGGAATGTGAATTTACACATAAAGCCTGCATAAATAAAGTCCCTTTGATTTAGATATGCAGAGACTTATTTGAAGAACCTTAGATGCATGCATTCAAAAAAAAACCCCAAGCTTTACGCTCAGTAATTTTACTTTGATTTTCAAAAATCTTAAAACTGAATGCAGCTAGCGTTAAGGCATTGGCCTTTTCTGTGTGACATTCTTGTGGAATTTTTCCTTTTTTCTACATAATTTCAAGCTTCAGTTTTTAAGTTTTGAAAATTCAAGTTTTCTGTAGGTTCTTTCTCAAACGCGTTTGGATTGCTGCTTCAGGCCAACAGCTTCCGGATCTACTTGATAATGTATAAATTGTAATTAATGTATAAAAAATAAGTGTATTTTTATTCAGAATTGTTTTCCAGACTTGCTGTTGATTTTTTTTTGTGCAGCATTCATCTCCCAAGCAAATCAGATGACATAGAGTATACATTCTCTGAAAACTGAAATCCATGCTTGAACAAGGCACCAGTACACATAAATGTGTGGATAAATGGGGCTGGGGAAAAACAGTAGATAATTTATCTGAACTTTTTGCTTTGTTAATTTGCATTCTGTTTCATATTATGAGCATGGAAACAAGCATATATATATATATATATATATATGTTAATAAATAATCTTGACTTCTGTTAACCCACCAAGGCACTTGAGACACCTGTTTATATTTTCTAGTGATTCAGCAGACTAGAAGTTTTAACAGATGCACAATGACTTGCTGGCTGTTAGCAGAGTATAAAAGCTGCCTATTTCCTGCCTAATAAATACAGTAATTTCATAAAATCATTTAGGTCGGGAAATGTCCTTAAGATCAAGTCCAGCCTGTAACCTAATGTTGCCAACTCCACCACTTAATTGTGTCCCTAAGTGCCACATCTACATCTCTTTTAGGTGCCTTCAGGGATGGTGATACCACCACTTTCCTGGGCAGCCGATTCCAGTGCTTGATGACCCTTTGGGTGAAGAAATTTTTCCTGCTATCCAAATGAAATCTCCCCGAGTGTAACTTCAGGATGTTTCCTTCCATTCTGTCACTTGTTACCTGGGAGAAGAGGCCGACCCTTGCCTGACTACAACCTCCTTTCAGGCAGTTGTAGAGAGCAACAAGGTGTTCCCTGAGCCTCTTCTCCAGGTGATACAACTTCAGTTGCTCCTCATAGGACTCACTCTCTAGACCCTTGCCCAGCCCTGTTGCCCTTCTCTGGACACGCTCCAGCACCTCAATGTCCTTCTTGCTGTGGGAGCCCAGAACTGAACACAGGATTCGAGGCACAGACTGACCAGTGTCAAGTACAGAGTGATGATCAGTGCCCTGCTCCTGCTGGCCACACTATTGCTGGTACAGGCCATTGGCCTTTCTGGGCACCTGGGCCTATGCTAGCTTGTATTTAGCTGCCTGTGACCAACATGCTCATTTGTTCTGCTGGATAGCTTTCTAGCCACTCTTCCCAAAGACTTCAGTTAATTTAAAACTCTTTGACCCAAGAAGTGTTTTTGGGTTGTGAGGTTATTTATGCACATGTGCAAGCTGGGTCTTGAAGATGAGAATCATAGTTTCAGCGTCATGCAGATTGTCCGTGTCTGTCTGGTTTTTGTGTGTGCTTGACGTTGCTGTAAGGAAGAGAGGGCTTGTTTAAACACGTGAATGACTCCCATGCTTACAAAGCTATTGTGCTTGAAATAGGTTTACTTTTCCTTCCTTGAGGCATTTAGAATGGTTATAGGTACAATAATTTTGCCCTTTGCCATTTGTAACAGGAGAAGAAGAAAAATGATAATAAGTCCTGTGGGGAATTCAGAGATGTTGCCTCTGTATGGTGTGAATTAACTCTTGTATTGAGATAGATGGCTCTGTGACAAAGGTGGAGTACATGGACACTTGACTGTCTTCTACAGGTTTCTTGAATGTCAATGTTAAGAACATCTGGGTTTTTAGCAGTCAGCATGTGGATGTCATTTTGCATAACATTATCTTAGGCTGCTTTTCTGTTCCTTTCAGGTGTAGAATGTATGAAATGCCAGATTTCTCATTTAACTTATTTTTTTAACTTTTCAAGGGAGAGGGAGAGGGAGAGGCATCGGCACCGTGACAGCAGAAGATCACCATCACCAGACAGATCCTACAAAAAGGATTACAAGAGAGCTGGAAGGTAAGGAAGGCTGCACGTGGTCTCTTGAGCATTTGAGGCTCTGTGCATCTACTCACATGTGGTTTTGTGTATTCATATGAAACCCAGAAAAAAATGAGTGTCTTAAATTTATAATTATCCACTGATACATGGAAAAAACAGTTATCTCAAGACCTTGTAGAGTTAGTAACAGGATTAATCTCTGGAAAGAGAGAGTTTCACTGCTGTGTCCTAAATACTTTCTCTTAAATCTTCTAGTCTGTAAAGTACCGAAATTATATAAAGTCGCTTTAGATTATCTTTCAGAGGCTTTTCTTATATTGCTGTTCTTTTCTGAATGCTGGATAGTTGAAAACATTGCAACATAATTGGTTTTGTAGGCAGAGGATATTAAAAAAAGTAGATAGTTTCCTTATTCCTCTTTTGGGAGCATTACTCTTGTGATGCACAAGGAATATCACACCTTGTGTTGTTCAAAGGTGTGTAAGAGTAACAGAATTGTGTAATCCTTTTAATAAAACTCAAATTTTTGTCATACCAATAGTCTGTGGGCTGTGTGTTGAAACTTCTTACTGTAACTTGGAGTTGTGACTGATGTAATTTGGTTTTTACCAGTGAGTTCCAAACTTAAAAATAAAATTAAAAGAAACTCACTTAGAACACAGGTAGGAATTTTAATTTAAAATGGTGTGTATTTTTATATTTTAATTCTTGAATATGGCTTAAAATAAAAAGTACATCAAATTTTAAGTAATTTTTAGTTCAAAACTACAAATTACTCTTGTACTCTTTATGGTGCACGTTAGAAGCTGGAAAGGCAACTGGATTTTGCTGCAATTTATATGATAGAATGGCTTACTGATCTGAAGCAAAGTGTTTTTTATTTTAAAATAATAAAGAGAATTTCTTTTGTTTGCTTTCTCCCACTAAGCCGGTCTCCAAGCAGAGAGAGAAAAAGAACCCGATGGGAGGAGGACAGAGAAAGGTGGTCTGAGAACCAGAGCACCAGTAAAGAGAAAAATTATACTGCTGTCAAAGACAAAGAATCAGAAGAGAATGCATCTGAAAAAAATGAGGAGGAAGATGAGGAATTGCTTAAGCCAGTCTGGGTTCGCTGTACCCATTCTGAAAGCTATTATTCCAATGACCCTATGGATCAAGTGGTATGTCAGTGAGAACTCTGAAATGACTGCAGACAGTTCCTTTATAATATGAACTTTTCAGCAGGATCATCATTTTGTGTCATTTAATTCTTCTCTCTTCCCAGTCATCTCAGTCTTTTAACCCTGTTAGGGGCTTCATTTATTGCTATTCTTCTCTGTTTTCATCAGTTCCTTCTGTCTGTTAGCATTCAGATAAATGATAACCATGGAGAAGGGGTGCTTTGTTTTTTGTATCCAGGAGGAAAAACTATTTTTTCCCTGTTGCACACTATTTAACTTGTGAGCAAAGATGCCTCGAGCACTGTATATTCCTGCAAGTTTGGAGAAGTGCCATACCATCAAATGAAATAATTCCTCTGCTAGTTCACCTGGTGAAGCAATGTAGTGATGTGCTAAAGCCTTATTAGGTATTCCCATGTTTCACTGAAGGATCCATCTTTCCCACCTTCTTGGGTTTTTTCATGAAATGCTGGTAGATGTTGAGTTCTTGTGCTATTTTAACACTGTCCTTTTTTTGTTCTGTTGTTGTTCTAATTTTTTTATTAACAGGGGGACTCTACAGTGGTAGGAACAAGCAAGCTCCGGGATCTGTATGAAAAGTTCGATGAGGAGTTAGGAAAGCGACAGGCAAAGGCCAAAGCGGCCAGGCCACCATGGGAGCCACCAAAAACCAAGCTGGATGAAGATTTAGGTAGGCTGAAATGATGACAGAGCTCTGAAATAGAATAATCTGTAGTTAACCTGTTTTGGCAATTGTGTGTGTTTAATAAAGTTGGTAGGTGTTTTTTAAATCCCTCCTTTGTATTCCATATTCATGGGAGTTTTACTGTAGCTTTTGACAGAAATAGAGCTAGATTCTTTACCCAGAAAGCCTAGGGGGAAAGGCTAGGAAAGGGGAGAGTATCCAGCACTATGAAATGCTAGTTTCTTCCATGGCATAAAACACCCTGAGCATGATCAGATAGGTCAGAGAATGGCACATTTCACAGAACTTTGAGGAGCTCCTGCTCTAAAGAGCAAGTGAGAGCAGTGGTGATAGATTCAGTAAAAGCAAACATCTGTGTTTTTCTTCAGTATTGTATTTTTGTTGTGCAGCTCTGTGTAGTATGATCAGACGTCTGCAAAGGCTTCAGTTTTCATAACATACATTATCTGCATTATCTTGTCCCAACCATATGGATCTTCTGACAGAAATACATCCAGCAGCACCAACTACTGGTGAAATACTGGTTGAATTAGCAGGGCAGAGCAATTTTTAAGCAATTTGTCTACTCAGAAGGCAGTGAGAGCTATTTTCTTTGGTTTGTTTTGTGAAAACTGGTCTTTTCATACTTCCAGCATTTCAGTGTTTTATAGTGTGTTTTTTAGTCAGTTGCTTTAGTTACAGAAATTTGTAGGCATATCACAGTAATTTAAACACTGTTTGGCTTTTTTACTATTGCTTCATGTTGGCCAGGTGAGCTGCTTCAAGCTCTCAGGTCTCATCTTAGTAACTCATTAAAAAGTCATGTATCAAAAATTTAAAAGGTGAAAGACAGGCATAATTATGTGGTTACATGCTGATAGTAGAAAAGGATGCAATGAAGAGGAAAGAAAAAAATACAGATGAAATAAAATATGAACTCAATTTTGTAAGGGAGTCCTTCACGTTTTTTTGAACCGTGAATTTTCATGTATTTAAACTCCTTCAAGAATCACTAGCAAGTTAACTATAGGGGGTTTTAGGAAGTGTTTTTTCATGTGGATGAATCAAGGACCCAACTACTACACTCCATATACCTGTATAAAGCCCTCATTGCTTAGATCTCTGAGGAAGAAAGCCTGCTGCTCCAGGCTAAAATACGATAGGGCCAAGGGCATTTTCTTTTTCCACTCTTTCTGGAGAACCCAAAGACTCTGTCTTCACTGTTCCCTTGGGCTAACTTGGTGTCTGTGCCAGCTTCTCTTACAGCCATGTAGTGTCTAGTAGTTTGTCTTATTTTATACTTGATTAAATGCTGTCTCTGTTCTGGCTTGTGTTAGCAGCAGTCACGTGTTGCAGTGGGGTAGCAGTGCACTCCAGGAGCACCATTAGATCGTGAAAGGCTGATGATGGAAAACATTCTTTACTGTAAGGGTGGTGAGGCTCTGGAACAAATTGCCCAGAGAGGTTATGGATGTCGTATCTCTGCCATTGTTCAAAGCCAGGCTGGATGGGGCGCTGAGCAGTCTGGTCTAGTGGGAGGTATCCCACTCCATGGCAAATAGATTGGATTTAGATAGCCTTTAAGGCTCCTCCCAACCCAAGCCATTCTATGGTTCCATGATTTCAATATGTTACATCAAAAAGTTCTGTGTTAGTCTTTTGAAACTCCAGTTTACTCTCGCAGGTTTCGTGCGTGTTTTGCGCTTGAAAATAGACTTCAGTATTAATCAGATGTATATCAGAGAACTCTTGAAACTTAAGTCTTTGTGAATATTTATAGGAATACACATGAACACTTTGTGAGGAACCTCTATTTCAGCTGAGCATGGATTACCTATGTAAACCATGTATTCTGAGAACATATTTTAATAACCCCTTATGCAAAATTATGAACTGTGTAAAAGTATGTCTTGATTGAAAAAAAAGGAAAACATTTTCCTAGTGATATTCTCTCATTTTCTCTCTATTCTTTTTCTTTCAACTAAGGAGAGTCTTATATTCAGTAAGAATGTGTACTTTAAAACCACAGTTTCCCAGTATTTGAAAGCACTGACAGTATAGTAATATATTTTCTCTTTAGTCAAATTTAAAAAATTGAAGAAACATTGCATTTTATTCCAAGAATAAAATACACCAGACGCATACTGGTGGTATATGTCTTGGCTATAAAGACATTTATTTAAATTGGAGCTGAGGACATACTGTGGAAATGAATGACTAAAATTATCTGTATAAGAAAGGGAGTCACTCCACAGTACCACAGGAGATCAGAGATATTGAGATCAAGGTTTTTGTGTGATTTTTTTTTTTTTTTTTAAATATTGAGACATTAATTCATGTTAGAGCATGCATTGAGATGGAGAAGATAGTATGTGGAAGTGTTTTTCACCCATCTTTATTTCTGTGTGAATCAGAGAGTTCCAGTGAGTCAGAGTGTGACTCCGAAGATGACAGCAGCTGCTCCAGCAGTTCAGATTCGGATGTTATTGACGTCATTGCAGAAATTAAGCGTAAAAAAGCACACCCTGATCGTCTCCATGAAGAATTGTGGTACAATGATCCAGGACAGGTAGGGTGTGAAGGAATAGTACAAGGGTCATTCTCCCAATCAATTGAAAATTTTGCCTTATTGTCAAGCATGCGGAGTGACTTCTGTTTCAAAATGCTTTCTTTACCCCTCTTTTCCCTTTTCTCTCTCATCCTCTTCAAAGGACTTTGCTTTTGATTTCATGAGTGTGGTTCCAGATAATTAATCCTGGGGATTATTCAGTTGGAATCATGTCTGACAGTGTTAATAAAAACTGAATGCTAACAATGTGCTAATGCTGTCCTTTCAGTCCTGAGATAAAGGTACACAACTGAATTCTGTGGTGGAGAAAAGGCACTATGTTTACATTCTTTCCAAATTTTTTACCTTAAGCTCTCAGCTCGTAATTATAAATAATGTTTTAAATATGCAGTTAATGCCTCTAATTTCTTGTCTAATGGTTCTTTTGTGATTGCATGGAGATTGTGGTTCTCATTAAATATAATTGCTGAGCTCATGAAGTGCTGTTTTGAATGTACACATTGCGCAGAAGACTAGTTTTTGTTTGCAAATTCACCGTCTTCATCTTTCTTACTTAAATATTTTACAATCTATTCTCTCATTTCAAGTGGCACCTCAGTAAATTTATTTTTCTGGCGCTTCATGTGATGTATGAATTTAGCATGCAACAAATCATAATGTGAAGAGATACTGCAATGCATATTGCCACTGTGGTAATTCAAAAGTCTGTTTAATATTCTATTACAGATTCATATTTATGCTTCTAGTTAAAAAAAAAAGTGATTGAGCATAGCTAGCTGTTTTTATTTGTATGGAAAACAAAATTAGTGATCTGTTTAGATATTTAACAGAAAAAATCGTGTAGCTCTTGGGCACACTTCAAAGAAATGTTCTATGAAGAATATTAACAGAAAAGAAATAAAAAAGTGGAATATCTGTAGAAAGAATAGATTCAGGAATGTTTTGTATATGAGTTTCCTACTGAAAAATGTTCTTTACCAAAAACTTTCTTGAGACTGACTCTTCATCTTTCTTGAAAAGGCTAAAATCAATCATGGTGAGCCTGTCAGTGCTGTACTACTTCTGCATAGATTTTATTTGAAAACATTTGAAGTTTTCGTAGGTATTTATCTGGTGTGTTGAAGTGCTTTCTGTCAATAAATAAAACAGGAATGACAGCCATGCACTCTGACACGTACAAATACACCGTCTGACATGGAGCAACATTTGAGGCATGGATCTTCCAACCCTTCAATCTGAGACGCTTGTTTGTTAATTTGGATAATCTCCAGCAGTGCTGACCATTGCCAGAAAAGAAATCGTTGAATTCAATGCCACCACAGCGGCTTTTGCCTTACAGATGTAATCTTGTTTGCTTTACTCTGTTGGTCAGAGTAGGAATTGCCTATGTAAATTTGTGATCTCTCGCCATCATTTTACCATCAATTCATGATTGCTCTCCTGAAGTTTTTTTCTATGAGTGGTGTTGTTAGGGACAAGATAGATATGTATCTGATTGCTTCTCAAGTCTTGGACTTTACAGGTACTTCACATCTCTCTCTGTTTTGGCCTGCACGTTTAAATATAACAGAAGCAGTATTTGCACTGAACAGTTGTAAGAATTAAGAATGAGATTTTCAAAAATATGTGATGATTATTTAAATAGCCTCTGTAGACATTTAGTTTTGGAGCACTGATGAGCAATTAACTGTTGACTGCTTTTTTAACTCTTCTGTCTTGTATATATATATCTTGTATAAGCCAGTGAGGAAGTATGCTTCTACCTATGAGCTTGATTCTGTTTCTTTGAACCTGTTCTTTCCTTGAGGGTCTCAGAGTATGGGAAAAACTGAACAACTAGCTGTCACATCACTCCATTGCTAAGACTGTGTGACTAAGTTATTCAAAGGAGTAGGGAAGTGCCCTGCTTCTTGTGTTCCTTCGCACATACGCATTGTGCTAGTCTGAAGAAACTGAGGTGAACATCAAAACTAAAAGGTTGCATCCCTATCCCAACTGCCTGAAGCTAACATTTACAGGGGTTCAGTGATTCTTGCTTCCGGTGGCATCTTCATGCTATATCTAACATGTGATAATGCCATTTAGCCCCACCATAGATCATTGATGCTGTTTTATGTTTTCAGACTGCTTGTAATAGCATGGAAAGTTCTGCTAATTTTTGTTTCATTGCATTTCATTGTTGTTTGTTTGGTTTTTTTTCCTAAGTCTAAAAGAAGTTTAACTTCTTGGATTAAAACTTTGATTAAAAACTGGGGTTGGGAACTTAATTTGTTTCGGTGGTTTGTTTCTGAGCTTCTATTTTTGGATTTCTTCATTGAGCATAATGTAAGAGCAGAAAGCTTAAGGCTGTTGCAGTAGTTGATAGTCTGCATTGATCTTCGTCATAAAAGTGAAAAGACAGCTTTATGATATATTGCATTGGCCCTTTTCTGTATAGGCACTTGGTGCACCCATACAGAATACTCAAGTGAGTGTTTTTTCCTCTTTTATCTTTTTTACTGATCTGTTTGCAGGATGTATTTGAAGTGTCCCAATCCGTTCTTTAAAGTACCAAGTAAACTCTTTGAACGGCCTGCAATTTAGAGGATAACCTTATTCCACGGCAGAGGGCTTTGTTGAGGATGGGTTTTCAGTCAGAGAACTCAGTGGAACTATTTGAATATGGAGAATTCAGCACATAAATATTGACACATGCATGTTTAGGACCTGAATTTTGTTTTAGGCAGTCAGGATGCTGTTTGTGTTTATAAGCAATAGAAAAGAGGTATATTATAGCAGGGTGATAGAATTCTGCTGAGAGTGTTTTTCCATCTTGTGCTTCTGAAACAGTGATGAAGTTCTAATGCTGCTGTGCAGTTTTCTTACATTAGTCTATAGTGTTTTCAGTTTTATTGGCTTAAGAACATCCACTTAATCTAAGCATGACAGGCTTTTAGAAGCATCAGCACTCAGGGCATTAAAACCAACATACTTTTCCAAAACCATTTTTCAATAAAACCAGAATTCTATTTTGTTTTTGACAGATGAATGATGGACCTTTGTGCAAGTGCAGTGCTAAAGCCCGGAGAACAGGAATAAGACATGGCATTTATCCTGGCGAAGAGGTATTAGTAATTCTAAGGATTGCAATTATGAATACAAATTTGCAGCTGTAAATTCCTGCTTGGGTTGATTTGAGGGGGTTTTCCCATGATTTACAGGCGAGTGAAAAACTCTTGTGCAACTTTAAATCACTTTATTACATAGCCTCATATTTCAAATGCAATACTGGTAATGAAATCCATCTGAAAACTATAGAAAAGTTTTGCTTGTATTTGCTTAGTCTTAGGTTTGTTTAGGTTTTCTTTTTTTTAAGTTTCTGAAACATGATTCTGTTAATAGACAAGAACTTGTGATCAAAGATCTGCTATCTTCAAGTGGATGAATATGTTATGAAGGGCCCACTTTGTGAAGTGATTGCTTTAAAAAATAAGTTAATAGTAATTCTGTTGCTGAAAGAAGCAGAAGACTTGTCAGGAGACATTCTTGCCTTAGCATGTAGGCTTTGCAATTTATCTTTATACTTTTTCTTGAAAAAATTTATTTTTCAGTTGGCGTTCTTGCATATATTTACTGAAACAATTGTTTATTTCTCTGCAGTTAAGGAGTTATGAACGTTTCTTTGAATTATTTGAGTTCAGAAAATAGGCTTTGGTCTGAAGCTTGCTATAAATTTCTCCAGCTCAGGATCTATTCCTCTCCATCTTGCATCTAGGGTTCTTCTGGCAGAAAAGGGAGAAAATTTAGGAGGAGAAAACTACTATGTATAAAACTTACTTCATGAAGGCAGCTACTCCCTGGAAAAATGCCATCTGGGAATCGCAGGTTTCACAAAATCTCTTTGGATATAATGCTTTTCACAGTGTCCTGTAGGTGAAACTGCCTAGTTTTCAACTAACTTTTTTGCAGCTGCTTTTGTCGCTGCTGTGAGAAACTTGTTTTGGGGCTGAAGAGCCAATGAAATCACCTTACTTACAGCATAAGTTTTGCAAAGTGGACAGAGCAGCAGAGTGGTGTAGCTGTCTTGCCATTGCCACAGGCCGGTTTTTGTTTTGCAGTTCAGAATAGTACCCTGATCACTGCAGTGGTTTTATTCTTTTTCCCAGTGTATTCCAAACAGTCTGGTGGAAGCCTCTGAAGTGCAGCAAGTTTTATGTAGGGCATATGAAAAACTGATTTTGTCTGACTGTTGAGGAGTTTAGGTCTTCAGGACTGCTTCAGAACAAGCTGGAAGGAAACATGAAATCACAGGCATCTGGCTGCCTTTGGACTTCAAAGTCAAGCATTACAATCTGGGAGATAGAGTGGGGTTGCCAGGGCTACCTCTGTGATGATAGACTAAGCCATTCTCTTCAAGCCTCAGATAACCCCCAAGCAGATGACCTGATACCTGTCTTGTTAATCTCCCTTGAGATCTTCTCGTGTGATGTCTAGGCTTCTCTTCATAAGCTTTTAAAATGTGTTTCATGAAACAAATTTATATAGGAGAGGAAATCAGTCTGGAACGGAAACAGCTGACTGTTGTGTGTAAGAGAGATGGGGAGTTAAATGGAAAATGGAAAAAAAATTCACCTTTTTTTTTGCTTTTGAATAGCTGCTAAAATATTTCCTAAAGTGAAAATGGAGATAAGGCCACACTTTCCTCCTTTCCAGAATGCTTCATTATGACTACCTGCTTTTATTTAATTTTTCCTAATGCATATTTCATGGCTATTAGAAATGCTTTATTCTCTCTTTTAATCTAAATTTGCCTTGACTCTACACATAATTCTACTTATTTCTTTCTTTAAGCCCATTAAACCATGTCGCCCTATGACCAACAATGCTGGAAGACTGTACCACTACCGAATTACTGTGTCACCTCCCACAAACTTCTTAGTAAGTACTTCATAAATAATTCGAACTAGGACTCTGATTTTGTTTTCGGTGACAAAAGTTGTACTGCTTCTTGCTTACTCTCTGGTGGTTTTGTTTGCTTTTTTAAGACAGACAGACCTACTGTTATTGAGTATGATGACCATGAATATATCTTTGAAGGGTTCTCCATGTTTGCACATGCCCCGCTAACAAATGTAAGTATGGTCATTGCTACATACTTTAGGTTACATACAGGTAGTTTCTTTAGAAAGTGCTCATTCTGCCCTGAAGCAAAACTTCTCTAGAACAACAATACAGGTATGCTACAAGCATCTTACCAGCACTGGGGATGTGTAAAGATATTTGTGCTAATGCATCTCAAGTTTTGTCTTGACTGATTGTGGTATGCAGCATCTTTGAACTGTGACTGAAGCTGTGATGTGCATCGAAGTAATGTTTTTATTGTTTCACAGTTTGGAAGTGAATTAAACCATGGAACATCTTGTTAAGACTGCTAATTTGATTTAAATTGGCTGAGTGGGTTTATTAAGTTGGTGAAATTTAAAAAAGCTAGCAGTAACAACAAAAAAAGGTTTTCTCTTTAAGTGACAAACAGAATTTTTCAGAGGTCCACTTTAAAGAGTTTTCTTTCTTCTTAAAACTTAACTGGATGTGTCCAATACTTTCTAACAGCTGTTCAACTTCTTCAGGATTTAGAGAGTTAAAATTAGATTTAGTTTAGTTTTTTTTAGGAAAAGCTGTAGTTAAGGTGTTTAATTCTGTGTTTTGAAAGCAAGTGTAACAAGAAAAGGACATGATTGGTACCTGAATAACTTGCTTTTCCAATATAAGCTGAGTTAGCCAAATGTGAATGGAAAATCTGCAGATTCTTAATTTCTGTACACTTGAAGATTTTTTTGTTATCTTGGTTATTTCAAAGTTCTGTCAAAAAGTTCAGTGTGTGTTAGTTTCTATGGGTTTTATACCTATTACTAGCTACATCACCAATGCCACAACTCAGTGTAAGAATGGTTATGAACACAGGACTGGGATGTAAGGATACTGGAACTGAGAGGCACTGAGAAGAAATTACTTTGACCCTGTCATTTTACTTACATAATGGATATGATAACACTTTACTTCTGGTGGTTAGGGGTGGCTTCTCTCTCTTGTTGAGAAGTCAATGAGAGAGTGGAGTTCAGCCCCTGGCATGGCAATGGGAAGCATTGCTGCCCAGTAGCATTAATTCAGCCTCAGAGTTCAAGGCAAATTTATCTCAAGACTTTATGTTTCCACTTTGCAAATGAGCAAAAAGGAGCAGTTTTGGTTTACTCATATTAAATAATAAAGGCCCCCCTTGTCTTTGCAATTTTTGTGTCTGTTGCATGATAGGAAGGGAGTTACGGGAATCTTCAATGTACAGAAAACAAGGAAAACTCTTCTTTGATACAACTAGTTAGTGAAGCTGTTAAGCTTACTGTAAAGTGCATGTTTACATGTACTTGCAGATAGGGCAAGTGATCAGCTACAAATGATTCTTTTTACCGAGCTGAATACAAAGCCACACTGTGGTGCCAATTCCTGTTGCTAACAGATATAAAGCCCTTTGGAAGGAATCTCTTGATCTCACAAGATGATTTTTGGCATAGAACATAAGACCTGCTCTTTGAGGGACACTTTGGGATGTATTTGATAAATCAGAGGTAGCAAAACGTAGTAAAAACAGAGATCTAAACACCATCTTGACATTAATCAAATTTCTATAGTACGAAGTCTTAAGCTTATATAGTTAGGGTTATTACTGAGTAATAACTGAACAGCTCAAGTATTAGGGAAAATGGTTAGTACAGTCATAGAATAATTTTCATATCATAAATACCAAACCAATTTTGCAGTACCAACCACATGCTTCTTTAGTGTGTATTTGCTTGTATTCATGGAACTCCAGTTTATGGAGATCTTAGTTGTGGTCATTTCTCTAAAGTATTCAACTTCTAGTTTAAAATATATGTTAGAAAGTAAGTAAACAATCCCTGTGCTTTTTTTAAAGCCTCACTGATTTAAGTGTGACAGGTTTTCATCTGCTTAGATTCTAAATGGTATATTTAGCTTCCAAGGTTTTGGGAGGGTTTTGTATTCACATTTAATACTGTATCAAATTGTAAGAAATGCAGTTTTATTTGGTCTTTTGGTGCAGCTTCTTAATTTATCGTGCAGATATCAATAGATTTTTGTAGTCGAAATAGTCAAATGTTTGACAGTGGGCTGTAAGAAAATGCAATCAGAATATTACACCTCTGCTATGTACATTGATTTCATTGCAACCCCAGCGCTGTTCAGATATTTATTTGTGTGCTTATAAATGTAAAATAACCATGGGTTGCTTCACTTTCACAGATCATGGAATTGTTCTAACATTCTTTCATACTTTTGAGGCCAGTGAGTAGTAAAATTTGGTAAGAGCTATAGATGTGTAAGGGAAAATTAGGCATTTTAGTACTCTTTTAGGGATTCAGTTTTTTTTCCTCTGAAAATCCCATAAAAAATGAGATACCTTCAGCAAATTATGGACTGTAGAAAGGTGAAAAAAAGGAATTAAATGTTTTTCTTGATAGATAGTCAGATAAAATTGAGAATATTTATTGCATGAAATTAGTATAAAACTGTAATTTATCCTTAAGCTATAACATTATGTGTCTTTGACTCAAAACTGCATTTTAAGATAGTATAGCTGACACAGCTGGCAGTGTGCTAAAAACACTTTGCTTTCAGATCACTCTGTCAATCTGACATGTTGTGTCTCAAACCACAGATTCACTTGCAAATACCCAAGTGAGAGAAGATTCAGGTTGACTGAAGTTTACAGGTGTACTTTTTCTCCTAAAGAAAATTTCATCTCCAGTAGATGGCATTGTTTAACCTTCCTTCACCATCACTCCTGTCAGCACTGTGTTTTATTACTGAGGTGAAGGCTGGAATTGGTACTCCCTTTACAAGTGCTTGTGTTCTTGTCTTTGCATGATCCCCCAGAGCAGCTGTTTCAGTAAGTGCCCTTTTCAGCAGACAGTAATACCTTTGCATTCAAAATTGTATTAACTATACATTTGATGCTGTATAGTTTTTTTATGCTGAATTTCTCTTTTCTTTCCAGATTCCTCTATGCAAAGTAATCAGGTTTAACATAGACTATACAATTCATTTCATTGAGGAGATGATGCCTGAGGTAAGATGGATAATTAGTCTAGGCTATCATATATTAAAATCTAAGAGTAAGAAGTGCTTATATCGATAGGTTCCTTTCATTTTTAAGTTATATGCAATATCTGTAAATTGAATTGGGTGCTGCCATTCTCTTACATCTGACAAAAATAAGGCATATGGAGGTACTCCTTTGCCAGGACCACGTAAGTCAATGGTAGAGCTGAAACTTAATCAGAAGTCTGAAGCTCTGAAGATTGTTTATCAGTACTTAATATAAGCTGTTGCCAAAACAAATTTCCTGTGAATACAAACAAAGCATATTGAGTTCATAATCTGTTTGTGGTGGGGTTTTTTATTGCTAATTAATGCCTTATGGAGCCAGTTTGCAAAGTAAATTGCAGTGGAACAATGTGTATAGGTACAGAAACACCATATTAGCTACGAAGATAGGATTTAATGTAGTCTTATATATTTACATTTTTCTTTCTGGTTTTCTCTTTTTTTTTTGTTGCTCAATGGTGTCTAAATATACGCAAAAGCCCTGAAATGCCTGAGAAAGAATAATGTGATCACAGCAATTAATTCCTTGTTAGTGAAAGTACTATGTTGTCTGTAAATCTTGAACTGAAAGAACAAATAGCCACCAAGTAAAATAGGGAGGTCACAGTCATTTGGGTGGGCTTCTGGGTAAATAGCTACAGCATTATTTGTGGACCATCTTTACTAATGGTTTTTGAAGGAGATTGTGGTGTTGAGTTTGGAATTTATGGCTGATATTACACATGCAAAATTTATATCAATCTAGACTAATTTTGTTTGTTCAGGAAAGTTTATGTTTGTTCACTGAAGAAGCCACTTACTCAATTGATGAAAAGAATTTTTTTTTTTTTTTTCCATTTCATCTTTTTTCTTCTTCTTCTGTTGGCTATTTAGGTCAAAATCTTCAATTTGTGTTGTATTCATACTTGCTATGGAAGTGATAGTGATACCACAGATGGTGATTTATAAACATATATTATGAGCATGTGGGAAAAAGTGAATTATGAAAAAGATACTTCTCAGACATGTGTCATCTGCTTAACTTGCTCAGTTGGAGGTGGTTTTAGTGCTTGGTAGATTATTGCAGATTCATAATTTTCGCTTATACTGTTGATTTGGACATTTGAGTGAAGAGGATTCAGTACCATTCTTTTTTGACAATGATTTCTGAAGAGACCACTGTGCTATGTTAGAGTAGATGATCACAAATATATCAATACTGTTACCAGAACCCAGTATCTAGTGGATGGCATATATGAAGACACTGTTTTTTTTCTCATTATATTTTATTTAACTATATATGAATGGCTTTATATGTACTGCAGTATTGTATATTTATAATTTTGGTCTATTTTCTTTGTTTCTCCAGAATTTCTGTGTGAGAGGCCTTGAACTGTTCTCTTCATATCTATTCAAAGATATTTTGGAGTTGTATGACTGGAATCTTAAAGGTAACAGTCTATTTGAGAGGGTCCTCAAAATAGCAATGTAACTGCTGTTTTCCATGAGAGAGACAAACTTCATCTATTCGTCAAGATGATGAAATTAGAATTAAATAGTGTGAGCTGTAGCAATCAAAATCACAAACTTGGCACTGTATTCTCACAAATAAACTAAATTTCTGCCTTAATCCAGAACTTTTATTTTTAATCAAATAGTAAATATTACTCAATTAGAGTTGTTTCTCTGTTCTTTGTTTGTTTCTTTTTGGATTGAAATTTGGGCCTTTTCAAATATAGCTACCATTCACTGATTTCATCTGCAACAAAGCTGCCTTTTTCTTCTTTTGCAAATATGTTGCTATTCATAAATTTTCTGTATTTTTTCCATATTTAAGGTCCTTCACTTGAAAATGATTCTATTTCCTGTCCCAGATATCACTTCATGCCACGATTTGTGAGATTTCTTCCAGGTAATGCTTGTTTTACATAGATTTATGCAAATTAGATCTAAAACAACTTAAAAAAAAAAAAAGAAGAAAACAAAACAGAAAACAGCCCTATCCCGCAGAAATAAACCTCCACAAAAAGACCTTTGTTGCAAGTCAAATATTTCAGTCAGTGCAGAGATCTGTTGCTTCTACCTGAAGTTTAGTGTTGATGGGTTGATGGGTTTAGTCAGAACTGGAATTCACGGGGGGAGGCCAAGTCTTGCTTCCAGCTTTTGTGTCTGTAGTTGTTTTAGGCAGTGCTGGGTCCTCCTTGGCGTGCTCTGCGACGGAGCTGTGGCATTTGAGCAGTGCTGTTACCTAATCTCGCACATTTTGTGTCCCCCTTGCTCTTCAGGTTACATCACAATTCTTGAGGTGCAAGGGTCAGCATGATTAGCACCCTGAGCACGTTTTTCTGATTGTTTCTTTTTCCTAATGCAAGCTAAGACCTGTAGCAAATAGTGAAAGACAAAAGCTGTCATTCCAATGCAGTTCAGCCCTGGCCTGCCAGCCAAGGACAAGATTCCATGTGGAGCATTGCACTCATTTTGAGTGAGCAGCTTACGTAGGCAGTTAACATGTCCTAAGACACCAGGACAGTTGATGTAAATGTCATGGCTCCATTGAAAATGTGTCCTGCTGAGATCCTGCCAGTGATTGCTCCAGCAGGGTTGTGTGGACAGAAGGATGTGTTTCAGCTGTGGGATTTAGGGTGCAGATGAAACATGGAACAGCCTTCATCAAGAGGGCTGTGACCTGGAGGTGCTTTCTGATCTGGGCTTTGAAACTTAGTTGGGATATTAATTATAGCTGGTGGAAAATGAGTTTTGGCTTGTTACTGTGGAGAGTACTGATGGCTAGATGACTTCATTTCTAATTGTTCCTTCCTGGATACACAGCACTGTTCAATCAGAAGCAGAGCTCTGAGGCTTGCTAGCAAACATTGATTTGGTTTTGCTGAAGCAATTTACAAAATAGCCATCAAGCCACATGTGGCTGATTAACTTGACCTCATCACAAAATGAGAGCAAGTTTGTCCTCCCTAGTTTGTGTAGCTTGAGGGTGCTTTCCTGTTCAGGGTTTTTATATTTTGATTTTTTTTTTTTTTTTTTTTTTAAATTTTGGTTTAGAAGTCAGCTCTTTTTGTGCTGTTGGGTTGTTTACTGATGGGGAGAGATAAGTCTCTATAATATGTATTCCTGTGAGGTGCTTCTCCTTTAAGGTCCCCAGCCTTCTAACGCTTTTTAAAAAATGTCTTTTTCCTGATATTTCTGCATATATAGTTGCCTTTTAGCATCTTTTTGACAGTTTTTTGTTTTAATCGAGCTTTCATTTTTTATTGATTATTTTTTGAAGTATCCTTGAAGATTTTTAATTTTTAGAGAGTGGAAATCTATTTCTTTCAGGTAAGTTTGCAGAACACTTCTTATGTCTAATCAAAGAAGATGTTGGTGCATCAGATCTCCATCCATCCATCAGCTGTCTCTTTAAAGATAGCAATGAATTGCTGATTTCCCATACCTTCTGCTTTTTCTTTCTCACTTTCCTAACATTGTCTAAAGATAATGAGGTTTGGAATGTCAGGTTTTTCTCTGTGTATTTACTTAGAGACAGGCCATGGGGTAGCGCTGACCTAGTCATATCTGGTTTACTGAGATGCACAGCATGCAGAACAGTTGCTGTACTGTATTCGTTTTCATAGGTTTTTATGATGATAAATGTATTTAGAGTTAAGGACTGGAAAAACACTTTTGAGGTCCCAAATATATATATATTCCAATTTAAAAAGGGTCTCTGACTTTCATTTAGCACAGCCATCTAAAGCAACCTGTACATAATCTTCAATTGGTAAGGATACATTTATATTTTAGTGATTGGTGGGTGGTGGCTACCCCTTGTATAAGAGTATAATCCAATTGTTGGCAAAGAACAATCTTCTAAGCAGAGTTTAATTAGAAAGAAAACTGCACTTTTAAAAATCCGTCCCTGTAGCTACTTAGAAGTATTTTCTATTTCCAGTGAGGTTTGGGGTGTATTTTCCCCACTTAAGATTCCATCTTGAAGTTTGAGTGGGTTAGTTGTTCTGAGAGGCCAAGTTACACCATTGCCTGTCATCATTTCTTTGCAGTCCTGTTGTAATCCCAGCAGAAGTAAGAGGAGGGCTTGGTTCCTCACATACCTTGTAGAGGACATCATCTTACACAGTGCTGCTGTTGTGCAGCAGCTCTGCAAGGCTGATCCACTGTGCCTGGGATCACACTCCTTGTGCTGTGGTGTCATCCCCTATATTGCTCTAAGGTTTTATTTCTGGTTTGTCACCATTTCTCTTTTCTGGGTGTAGTGATGGAGAGAATATACCCACTGGCTAGACCAGATCGTTTCTGCTCCCTGAGGGAGGGAAATCAGCATTTGTGTTCTTTGAGGCTGAAACTTGAAGATTCCTCCATACCTTCAAATTAACACTGCTATTAAAAGAGGGAATTAGAGATATGAATGTCAAAGTTAAAGCATTGTGGGATCATGCAGTAACTTTTTACTTACATGAGCAGACACTGAATTTGAATAGTCACTGATCTGAGTGGTGATCTGTCAGGACTATCACTCACCTTCCCTGTTTACATATTCACATCTGTACCTGGCTACCTGAAGCCAGTCAGATTATAGTGTCTTCTTTTGTTACAATCAGCCTTTGCTGTGCATTTGTCCTGGGGTCTCAGAGGTATTTAGTAATTTTCGCATGCGCTTGATTCATTTAGTGACAGCAGACAGCATGAGGCTCTTTAGTCTTCATTACTGCAGTTACGGCATGTAAGCACTACAGATGAGTTGCAGGGATAGCATACTACATTCATCCAGAAGTATCCTGTAAAATTTTGAGTGTTCTTAAAAAAAGCTGCATAACATGTAAAGGCTTTTTAACTGCTGTTGTGAAAAGAACGATAAAATTGTGAAAAGGAAGATATAACTGGGCAACATAACTGATTGTTCTGCTTACTCGTTTTAAATTTTATTCAGGCAAGCTAGAAACTTCAAGTTTGCAGTATGATGGAACTGTTACTCTCACCACCATTACTGTTACTGATTTAGTTTATCAGAGTGTTTATGTGTGTGCAGAATTCATCAGTAAAACTTTTACCTTCATATTTGTCAAATCACTTAAGCATTTTGCATTTTATTTTGTGTAACAAACCATACTAATGGTTTGTGTTCTGCATATTTTCTCTTAATGTTTGTGCTTTAGGAGTGAATCTCTGAAATGTGGGGTTTTTTTATTTATTGTTTTAAGATGGAGGAAAAGAAGTACTCTCAATGCATCAGATTCTTCTCTACTTGTTACGATGCAGTAAAGCTCTGGTGCCTGAAGAGGAGATTGCCAACATGCTTCAGTGGGAAGAACTGGAATGGCAGAAATACGCAGAAGAATGCAAAGGGATGATTGTTACCAGCCCTGGCATGGTAGAACAAATAAATATTTTTTTGTTTTTTTGAATAATCCAGTGACACGTACATATCTTCTTTCAGAGTTTGTTACAGGCTAAATTAGAGCAGGGAAAGGTGACCAGCAGCAGTTTGCAATAGGAACAGTTTATTGACTGGCTCCAACCTTGAATTGTGCCCTCTGCTACTGTACTGAAGGGTGTATTTTCAGATGGGCACTGTTTCAATGTGCATGTTAAAAGCAACAGCTACATTTTGTGTATGTAAAACTTTCCTATTTTCTCAGACAGTCTTTATGTGCATGATCTCATTCTCTTTCCCAGACGCAGCACCAGAGAAAATAGTAGTAACTATAGTAGTAACTATACACTATTATAGTAGTAACTATAATAGTAGTAACTATTTGCTACTCACTTTCCTCTTCCTCTTTTGACCCCCTATTGACAGCTCTATTTAATGTGTGCTGTTGTAACACTGGCTTGAATATGGATAAGGTGTTTTCTGCCTATGTAGTTTTTTCCACGTTGTTTTTGTGTTGCTCTCACTCACACTGAGGAATTTTGTGTACATTAATTAATGCATGTATTAGTTTTCAGTGCTTAGTTTGAAACCCCCGTGGCCTTATTTTTTTTTTTTTTGAACAACTGGTATTTTAAAGCACATATTCTCTGAAAACAGCTCCTTTCAACTGTGGTACATATGTAAAGTCAGCCCATTATTCTGACTTTTCTCTTTTGTGGGTCACAAGAAAAGATGGATGTCCACTAAAAACTGCAGGGTTGTATTTGTATAGTTTGGTCAGTATTGCAAAAGGATACCTTAGTAGTAGAGGCATATTTTGGACCTAATATTTGAGACTGACATGCAGCTTTCTCAATAGTAATCCCTTTCTTTTTCTGACTTCATTTTCCTCCTTTACTCATAGCTCAAATTCTTTTCTGAAGAAAAAGTGTAAGAAGGAATTTAGTTTTTTAACTGAAAAACATGTCCCCAAATTGCAGCCAAGGTGACATGCTAAATATATTTTTCCAGTTCATACTTTTAAGTTTGGCAACATAACATTAGTAAACTAGTTAATAAGCCAATAATAACTTGGGTCAGATAATTTTTCCCTTAATTTCACTGTGAGTGAAGTAAAACTTTGAAACAACAGGAAAATTAAGCTGTTTCTGGGAACATAAAATACAAAAATACATGTGAACTCTCATTATGGAAAATGCTACCTCAGCTACTTTAAATGATTGCTAAACCAGAATCCCATAATAGAAATTGTTAGAAAGCCTGAACAGCTTTAACTTGCCTGTGGTTTCTGTGATAAAAGATCCATGCTGGTCTACAAGTTGTCAGCATCTGAATGCTATGCACTGACATAACTTCAGTTATTTTGCTAAAGATATGCTGATTTCAGCTAGCTGAAAGCTTGCTTTTTTGTTTAGCATGAAGGAGCACATGCATATATGTTCCTTCCTCGTGTCACAGAACTTTAAATGTCTGTTTGTACAAAGCAGCGTGATTTGTGAGCTGTAGCGTTAATGCTGAGATTTTGTGTGATTTTTTTACTGGCAGACTTTGCATTCTACAAGCCAGTGTTTTTAGAGACGTATGGACATCAAAATGTGTAAACATAGAAGAAATCTGTAGTGCTTTGAAATGTCATGTTGTAATGGCATCATTAGAACACGTTTTTTCTCTCAAGATTGCAATGACATCCTTCTTAGTTTGTGGATTTTTTCCTGTACATTGCAGCATATTATACTGATTATGAATGTAAGTAAAAACCAGAGTTTTTCAGGTAAAATTTTTACTTGTGCATTTTACAACATTAGAAGATAAAACAGAGACTATTCATATTGTTGGAGAGACAATATGAAACTGTTTTAGAAAATGCAGCTCTTCAATTCAACTATATCCAGTTAACACAGCAAAGTAAAACTACTAGATGTTATTTTGTTGCACCACTTTTCTTCAGAAATAATAATTTCTGTTGTGATCAAATCTAAGTTTTATGTGTGTGTTTTATTTTTTCAGTGTGAGGTGTACATGAAATGATATGCCACACAGTGAAGGGAAAAAAACTTCGATAGGATATAAATCCCACTTTAACAACTAACAACAGTTCAGCATTATTTAAAATAATTTCGCTTATTCATGGCATTTCATAAGCTTTGTGTTGGAATAGATTTAGAACTGCACAAATTTTTGTCATCTTTCATACTTTACTCTTCCTAAAATATTGATGGTTTTCTCACTGCTACATAGATATATGTATATATTAACATACTTCTGTACTACATCTGCATGCACTTTCATGTTGTGTTCTTATGTCAGAGAGGCTTGGTTGATGAGATTTGGAGTAGGAAACAAAAATAACAGGCCTCTGTTCTGTTAGAATTTCTTTGGTTTTGGTGTGACTTTAAAGGCAAGGTTGTGATTATTGGATAGTATCAAAGGACTTTTAAAAGAGCACGGGTATAAAGCTTTGGAGGAATAACATCTAATTTGCTTGCATTCTGTCTGCTGGTGCGCAGTTTATACTTGATGTTTCTGTATGTTGCTGTTTGTTCATTTAACCTTCAGGAAGGGCACTGGAGAGGGGGCTGGTGTTCACGATGAAATAAAAAAGCATAACCCAGCTACACCCTTCTCATAACTGTCAGTGAAGGAGCAGTTGTGATTAAGTTTAGGAGTAGGTCTTTTGTCCTGGTTGCTATCAACCATCTGTGAACAGCTGTGTAACTGATGGACAAAGTGCAAGGCAGTGTCATGGAAATTGACAGTCTGGTTTTGAGTGGTCCTGAGGTCACACATTTAACACATACTATTCACTACATGCATAGTGATAGGTGTCCTTTTTACACTTACAAGTATCTATATGGTCTCTGTTTACATATCTAAAATATGTCTGGTTTTTTTTTTTAATGTATGGGTTATAATTGGTATATTGAATACAATTATAGTTTAATATTCTGTTAATTATATTTCGCTGACCAGATTCTTAGAGGAGTGGTGTATCAAGACTGATTTTTTTAATGGGTACAGAGATGGGAGAAGTTCCTCAGTTTAATATTAAGAGTGGGGAGAACCAGCAAACAACTTAGGAGATAAAAGCTTCTCAAGCTGGTTTTGTGCAACCCCCCCAAAAATCGAAAAACAACTTCCCAAAAACTTAACTTAGTCTTTAAAAATCATGACTTTAAGCTCTTGTTTAAGGAACAATATTCTGTCTGCTACAAATCTTGCCCATTATTTTCTTTAGTGCTTTTTTTGTTCTAATTTTTTTTTATAAGAAGTGCTGTGGGGAAGACCTTAAGACCTTGTCTCTCTCTCTTTGTTTTTGGTTGGTTGGTTGGTTTTGTTTTTTTGTGGTGAAACCAGCAGCTTTAATGACTAATTTAAAAAATTCAACTAAGTAAGTTCACTCTTACCTAATCTAAAGATTTTCCTTTTTTTTTTTTTTTTTTTTTTTTTTTGCTGGGGAGATGCAACTTTTTGTTCAATCATCCTGTCTAAAGGCAAGCTGATAAGCATTTTTGTCTTGGAAAATATTTCTGTAGCTGAAAGTGAAGCTTTTAAGTAAGTTTTTGTTTTCCTAGAAGAGATTGAAATTGTGGCCGTATGTATAGACTTGGCTTTGCTTATCTGTGCAGAAAATTTTTCCTGTGAACAGTCCTACCAAGGTGGTTTGGAGGGTAAAAGCTTTGTTCTTGACACAGTTTTTATTGTTTTGTGAAGAGAATGGTGGGAGCCGTTTCTGTAACACTGCAACTCATCTTTGAGTGCATCTTTGCAGTGCTAAATGGGAAGTTCTGAGATGCAGGTAACTAGAAGTAATGCCCTTTTTCTGAAACCTAAGACAAGCAAAATATATTGGCCTCATCCAGCTGATTGCAAAATGGGGAGTAAGCAGGAATGTTACAAAGCAGCTTGACAGGTAATGGAAAAGTTGTTTACTTGGAGACAAACTGTGTGCCTTCAGCTGAGTTTTTAAATATGCTGGGTAAGTGATCAAAAGCTCTGTGAGCAGCATGTCTGCTACAGTGATGTGCAATTACTTACTCTCTGCGTTTAGAGAGCTGAAGCAAAAGTTGCCTTCTTTTGCACTGTCCTTTTTAACAATGAAAAGAACTTCTGTTTTCAACTGTTAAAAGGGCAAAAGTCTCCTCATTATGCAAGACTGTATTCCTCCGTGTACACATCAGCCTAGGAGCCTTTTCTGAGAGTAATGTGACATTTTTTTTGTGCTCCTTAGTCAGTGTTATTGAATGGATCTAATAATGCCTTCATTTGCTTTGGGAAATTATGAACTAAAGTTAGAAAGGTAACCTGATCTTAGCAAACTGATCAGGCATGTGGGTTCTTGGATGCCAGAATGCTAATCCTAATTTTTAATTTCTGGTGTGATGCTTGACCAGAGAAACTTGTTTTAAGTTCTTACAAATAGTCACCGTAATTTTTCAGATGTTTAAAATGAAAATTAAAAGGCCTTTTTGTTTTTTCCTTTGAGTGTTAGCTCAATTAACTTTGTTTCAGTTATTGTTGTTGCCAAATGTTTATAATAGTATTAATGATTAGTTTAATGTGCATCTTATTAAGTTTGGAATGTTGTTGCTTTGTGTTTCCTGGATAGTGTGGGCTTGAGGCAGTAAATTTTCCATGGAGCTGTTGTCAATTTAGTTGCATTTTGTTTTTTTCTCCTAGAAACCCAGCTCAGTTCGTATTGATCAACTAGACCGTGAACAATTCAATCCTGATGTAATTACTTTCCCTATTATTGTGCACTTTGGGATACGACCTGCTCAACTGAGTTATGCTGGAGATCCTCAGTAAGATGCTTTTCCTTTTTTCTTTTGTTCAGGAAACTCATTGCTGTTGTCATTTGTGCCTTAAACAGGGCTTGGTTATGTGCTTAGTTAGTCCGATATAAAGTGTAGCACTTAAAACATTGGACAGGAGCTCCTGCAAATTAGAAAATATGAGGAATAACTTTTTCTTTGGAATAATTCAGGATCTCCTGAAGTAAGCATGCATGTGTGTGCGGTATGGAACTTCTTAACCTGACAACAGCTCTTCTGGGTCCAGCAAAAGGTGGTTCCTCAAGGTCCATGTTATTTCTCTGAGAGACCAGTGGCAGGTTTTCGGAGAGAGAATAGGGAAACAGGAAGGCAGAGATGGAGAAATAGTTGTCCAAGCTTCCTAATGTCTGTAGCATATAGACTTCTGAGCTAGAGGATATATTTAGGTCATTTTGTTAAACAGCCCTGAATGGACGTTTTCTCAAATCACTGTTTGAGTCTTTTAATGCTGCTGACAGGGAGAAGATTTCAAGTAATCAGTTAACCAGTACTATTGTGCATCATATGCAAAAGTTTTGATTTTTACTTAAGAGCTGCTGCTTGATTGTTTAATTAGATGTTCTTCAGGTCTCACATCTAATAAGGAATAATACAGTCATTTTCTGTTTGCTTACTTCATGATGTTTGTTTCTTGCATACTGCCATATCCTAGTTTCTGGCTTTGAAAGGTCATGTCTACATAGTGTTTCCTAGCTTGGAAGCTCTTGAACCCACACTACTTTTCTGTGCTTTTCATATCCTGATAGAGTTTGGGAGGAATGTAGAGAAGGAGTGGAGAGGAAATCAGGACTTCAGGCAGAGGAAAAATACTTTTTCACTGTGGATTGGTGAAGGGATGCAAAAATGATGATTGGATTTTGTTCCCTATTCTTTTCTTAACCTCTGACTATTTCAGGGAATTCTTCCAGTGACTGGGACATCTGCTTTCTGCACAATGACAGCATAAAGCCTGTCTCTGGTGCATATGTACTTAAGGTTGTTTTTTTTCTCAATGCAGTGCTTTGGGAATGGTATTCCCCAATTTAGTGCTCCCATTAGTAAGAAAACTACAAGCCACTCCCTTGCCCTTCCACTGAGAGACACAAAAAGGCAGAGATCACGGGTTGAGAGAAGAATGATTTACTGGAAACAGCAGTGAGACAAGAAAACAAACAGTAAAAGCAACAATACTAATAACAAAAACATAGAGAGGATGACTTATGTGCAAAATGCTCAATAGATCTGCAGTTTTGAGGCTCAAACAATCACGTGCATGTATGACAGTTTTATTCTTTTGCAACTGCTTTCTGATTTTAAATCCAACATGGCAGGAAGTGGGAATATTGAGTGTTTATCCAGATAATATTTTTTTTTTTCGCTTTGATCATTAGTTTTATCTTCAAAACGTATCTTTTTATCTTTCAGTTTTATTGTCTGTAAGAAGGAAATAATTAGACACAAAAATGTAAGAATTTGATGCTGAATTTATTGGTACTTGAAAAATTCTAGTACTTTTCATTGAAAATACTATAAAGAGACAAAAATTATTCTTCCCACACATTTTTTATTTTGTTTTCTTTAAAATTTACTTGTGGGTTTGTTTTTTGTTTCGAGTTTTAATCTCAGAGCTGCTTACAGAACGTAGCTATGTTTTGTTTTATCAAAGTAACAAAGCATTTTTTGTGAAAGAACTCTGTGGCACCCTTATAAACGTAAGATTTAGCTCTGGTGTATGTGCACCCAGAAGAGATTTTCCTCTAACATCTTTTCTTTGTAATGTTCTAATCAGAATTTTTTGTAATGGTTGATTGATAGGTAATATGCAATAATTTTGTAATATGTTTATTAATTCTCAAACTTAATTGCAATAACAAAGCTTGTTTCACCCTTATCAAAGCCTGTAGAAAAATGTGTATTGTAGATCACAGTTTCAGGTTCTTGTTTTTGGGTTGAAACTTCCTCAAGGCATTTGTTGTTTTTGTTTTGGTTGATTTGTTCATTAGATCATTTTTCTTTTTTGGATGGTGATTTGTCAAAAACAGATGTGCTATTCTGCAGATTGAAAAAGTACAGTGAATGGAGCATGAGAAAAATCTATGGATTGACCATTTCAGATGTGTTTGTAGACTGAAAAAACATCAGTATCTCCAGAGGCAGAGAGTATACATTCAAAAATGCTGCAGAGAAATAGCTAGGGAAAAAAAATCCAATAAGAAAATATTTGTTTATGTGTGTGTGTGTGCGTGTGAGGTGCTGGGAGGATTATGAAATAGTAAAAGAGCTGCTGGTTCATTAACTGCTAAGCCACTAACATAAAAACTTCCTAATAAAACCACTGCTCTAAGTTGTTGCTGGGGAGGATCTTATTTTATAATGTAAATATGAGTAAAAACTAACTTGGGTAAACTTCTTTCCTCTGTCCTCTAATTTGCTACTTCCTATTCAAAGTCCGATTTATGCGTTGTCCTGAATACAGAGGTAATATTTTGAAGATAGCATTGTTTCCTAAGGACACAGGGTTCCTGGCATGATTCTCTTTGTTGCTCCTCCCATTGTAACTTTTGAATCTGTTTGTCAGTTGCAGCTGAATGTAATGGTGGGATGTTGTCTTTAAGTTCTTACAAATTTGGTGAAAATTTGTGGTAGATCACTGAGGGACTCCCACCAAGGAAAATATTGTACTTTGGGTTAATGTGTAGTTAGTCAACACCAAAATAAGCAAATTCTAGATGGTTGGGGAAAACCAGAAAACTTAAGTATGTGCCAGTCACAGAAATAACTTGAATTTCTCTTTCCAATTCAGCAGAAACCCATAGGGAACAAAGCTTTCATTTCACTTTTCACAGAATAACTTCATGTTGCATATGCCTTGTAGAGCTTTTCCTCATGTGCTTCACTCAAATGTTTGAGCCGGTGTAAGGACAGACACTTCCTGGGGAAAAGTGCTACTCCTTTGCAGTGAGTGATAGGTAAACCATGTGAAGAAGGAGTTTTCACCTGCCTGAATTGAGTTAAGGGGCATACAAGTCTTTTCAGCATGCAGAGGTGGTCCTTCGGAGAGGATAGGTCGGTATCTGGAATACCTGGGGTCTGCCCCAATCTTTGCTGTTCTTTACCTTACTCTGCACACTAATGCCTCCTCTCTGCTACTTGGCCCATCCTGCTGGAGCAACTACCCAGGCACTGTCACCTCTTGGAAAATGCTTTGAGATTATTTTATTTCTGTAGAAAAGAGATTCTTGTAGACATTCTTTGTGTATGTTGTGTACATTATTAGAAGCTGGTGTGTTCCTGATGACAAACATGGAGAGACTTCTGTTTATTGACCAAAATACTTGTTTTCTGGTTTTGTCCTTTAGATACCAAAAGCTGTGGAAGAGTTATGTGAAGCTGCGTCACCTACTGGCTAATAGTCCCAAAGTCAAACAGGCTGATAAACAGAAATTATCACAAAGAGAGGTATTCTGGATGTTCCTGTGACTGATAATTGAGCATTGTAATTCGGGATGGAATAAAGCCCTATCACTGCCCTGTTTATGGAAACAGTAGAAATCCTTTACAAAAGATTTTCTTTCCAGACTCTTAACACAGATTTTATTTTTAATCCCTGCTATTATTGAGTGGTGGTTTTTTTTCCTTTTTTCAGCTGTCAAACTGCTGCAAGTTTTTTACCCAATTATAGAAATTATTGTTATGGAACCATAACTTCTTTATAGCTGTTGCCATTAATGGTTTCAAGAATTAGCACGGAGAAGGACGTTTTATTTCATAATGTACTTTTAACTGGCTCATAATTTTAAACATTTCTCTTCTGAGATAAAAACTGCCATGCTTGTGTGCATAAACTGTAATTTTTTAGGTAGTCTAGTGACTTTGCTTAGGATCTTTGACTTGAAATCATCTGGTTGTTGTATGATAAACAAGATACTTTTCTCTTTTGGTTTTTTCTTCACAAAGTGATGAGCAGCAAGCATTTCCTAAGTGCAAATGCTCAACCAATTGGGAATAAAAAACAGAAAAACAAAGACTCCTAAATATAGCATAAACCAGCCTATATTTTTCTGTAAAACCTCAGACTGAAGCTTTGAATTTGGTGTCTGTCTGTTGGGCATTCTTAATTTGACAATCTGTGTAAAGACTACATAGAAGAAAAATTAACTTCTTGAGTACATGGTGGTATTTAATTAAGTGGGTTTGTATTTTTATTTATTGATTAGAAATACTGATTATTCATAAAACCATCGACTACCCTGAGCTGGGAAAGACCTATGAAAATCATGGAGTGCAATTCCTGAGACTCCCCCCTTTTATTGGGGAAGTTTCAGAAATTGCACTTTTGGAATTACTTCTGGTTGCAGTAAGTGTTTGATACATGTGATGTTGCACCTGATTTTTTTCATTGTTACAAAGCATAGTATGCTGTTGGGTGAGCAAGAGTATTAAGAAAAAACCCCCCACAGCATTGTGACTGAAACGTGCCACAGTTGTAAAGGAAAAAACAGCTTTGTCCTTGTAGGAGATGATTTTGTTTGCCACAACTACACACAGAGCAAGCAGAACATCATTGTTCTATGGGCATATTTCCATTATAGGGTAATGGATGGCTCATTTGTACAATTGTAGTGGATTGTTGGTAAGGGAAGATAAAATGTTCCTTTTTTATTTAGCACTTGCTGTGGACTGCTGATTTTTGGTTTTAGACTGTATTATCTAGTGTAATGAGTTTAACAAGTAGTTTGCCAAGAGGGAGGTATACAGGGCTGAAGCAGAAACTTAATGTGAGGATAATCTATATATTTGCCAGTGGGGGTGTCAGTAACTCAGAAGGAGCTGTAGGACTGTACCTGACTGGTACATGGGCTTTTAAAGATTATGAATCATATTATGGAGTACCTCTGAGCCAGTCAGACTGAAATACAGCCAGGTCTGGCAAACACTGTAGCACCTTTCTCAGGAAAAACTCAATGACACATCTTTGACAATGCACAAAGGGTGCAGTGCTGGCAGCATCTCTGTTCCCTCTGCCATCAGTCATCCACCACTGTGAGGTTGTAGAATGATATTATTTGTGACAAGGTCATGCCTGGGGCTTTATTCCTCTAACCTAACTTTGAGCATTTACAGCAAGTGCATAAATTAGGACCTGAAGGCTCACTTTGAAGTCAGTGGAGGGAGAAATGCATTTTTGAAGCCATTTATCCCCTTCACTGACTATAAAAGGAGCCAGGGCTAACTAGCGTCCTACCCTAGACACCTCTGTATTGAGGTGTCTGAGGTTTGATAAATCTGTGTCTGGACAGATGTGCCTGTTGGAACTACCCTGTGAGTCTCTGCAAATCAGAAAACAGAGCCTGTTCCTGCCCAGATACGCTCACAGGCTTCAAACTGGGAGCTGAGAAGAGACAGCTTTGAGCAAGTGCCCTGTAATGAAAAGGAGAAGGAGAGGCAGGATAAGTAGCAGCTTTGAAGAGCTTTGTGTTCTGAAGAAGGCAGAGCACTGAGGGGTGTCTTTACAGTTAGTTCATGCTGCATGGGGAGCTTGCACACCCCAGGGCTTTATAGTATTGGAACCAAGAGAATCTAATCCAGGGCTGATTTATTTTATCTGTTTTCCTTTGACTTAATTTTCACAGAAAATATTTTCTTTTAATGATACTGTCAAAATCTTTTAATGATTCTGACCCTTTCATGGTTTCTTGTGACAAGTTGTTTGCACACAACTAAATAGCCAGTGGCCAAGGTAAAACATCTTTTTAAAAATTTTTATTGAAATAAACTTTGTAGATTTCAATCAGCGTAGTCTCTAGGACTGGTGAATGCTGACCCCTTTCCCAGACTGGGCATACTGGCGTAGCTGAATAGGAAGTGTTGCAAAGTAGCCAAGATGACAAAGCAAAACCTATTTTGCTCCTCCTGAATGTTCAAACCAGGAGTACTCACAGTGATGAACATGAATGAAGAGGTTGTTTTGTATGTCTGGTAAAGAAAGTGCTTTCATTAAAAGGACTTTACCTTTCTTACTTGTGTATCATCTTGGAGGAATGAGTTGGACTGGTTTGTTTTGTCCTTTGCAGTAAAAAAAATGCAGTCACCTCTGTTCTCTCCTTGGTCTACCAAAATCCCTGTCTACACTGTATTCCAACACATCTGCCAGTCTGTGGCTGGGAGTTACCAGATCTGTTCCAGCCTTAGAAACTGCTCACCAAAACTGAAACTTAGATGGGTATTGTGAATGCACTGGTGTGTGCATTGCTTTGCTTTGTTGTAGCAAGTTCTTCACAGGAGCTCTGTTCTCTCCCTGCTTAGGAAGCACTGCAGAAAATTCGTCAGAAGAACACAATGAGACGTGAAGTGACTGTGGAGTTGAGCAGCCAGGGATTCTGGAAAACAGGGATACGCTCTGACGTCTGTCAGGTGACTGAACTGAAGAGATGTATTTTCATTCTTGATAGCTGCCATTTGCAAGGGTTTGTTCCAGGCTGAAGAACCAAATGGAAATGAATACCTCAGTAATATCTATTGATCTAGGGAAATATTCTAGTGTTCTGTCTACCCCCTCTATACACATAGAAAAGGTGATTTAAAATTTTTTTCCAGGGGTTGATTAGTGCAAGGGAGAGAGGTTAGGAATGGCCATCTTGAGGCTAGAGGTTTGCCAAATGTTGAGTCTAATATGGAACTCTTAATCCATCAACTGGCTTAATTTTAGATATTTTATTTAGATATAATATATTTTTCCATTTAGATAGCTTTTAAAAACACCTGAATTTTTACAGTAAAGCATAAGGAAATACCTTTTTTCTTGAAAGAAAGTAAAAAACCCTAAAACCACAACTAACTTCTGGCTTAAAACAGGTAAGCCTTAGTAGAAAGACATCTTTCAGATACTCTGATACAGATATGCATGTCATCTCCAAGGAACATATCTCTGTCAGATCTTATTCTGAAGCAGGTGACAGCCACCGGCTTTGTGATATGATAAAAATAAGTGCAATTTTTGTTTAATTTTGTATTAGTTAAATTCAAGTAGTTGTAACAGCCAAATAATTGTGCTAGGGACATACTTGCATATTTTTTTAGATTACTTATGCTAGTATGTAAAATTGCTTTTTTTCTGTCTGAAGTATTTCTTGTGATTGTACTATTTCTTCTTAAGTAGAATAGTGGCTCAGTATCTCCTCACGTAGTTGAGAAAAATTACAGTCCTTTCCTAATATTTTTGTTGTGAACTGTACTATTTTTACAGCTTAAGTAAACAGTGTAAATTTCCAATTTAGGCATTTTGAAACTGTTCTGTGTTATTCATAATATATTTTGTGATTCATCTCCTAATGTCTTGAATATTCCTGTTTCATTTTGCTGAAGGACAGCAAAACACCAAAGAAAGATAAAAGTAAAGGTATTTCACAATTTTGTGCCCATCTGCAGCTGTAACATCTAAATCAGCCAATTCTGGTATGAAGGTCCTTTGATTTGATTTGATTTCTTTGAGAGGCCAAGAATAGGCAACTGTATGTCTCTAAAACGAAAGATTGCTGCTGTTGCCACATGCTTTTTCCCAGATTAAAGAAGACTAAAACTAAATACGCATAAATCAGCTCTGGGGGCAGAGCTCAAGTGCAGTGATTTAAAATTACTGCTTTTAAAAGCATTGCAGTTTAGAAGATTGAAACTCTTTTAAGTCACTCATGATAGCTTGTACTTTCTCTGAGTTCCATGTAGCCTAATGACACTGGTCTTTGCTGTTTTGGAAATGAACTGCTTGAAAGGGGAGGAAAAATGGTGAGTGGAATGTTCAAAAAAAGTGAAAAATGTCTGAGTTCTGACAGGCTCACTTGAAATTACCCATTATCAAGTGCAGTACTTGGTACACTAAGCTGGGCAGCACTTAATACACAGTGTGGCAGGACCTGGTCATGCTGTGAAGACACCACTTCTGTTCCCCCTCTCCACCCACACAATTGTTGCTGGTGAGTCCTCAGTAGCAGTGTAGAGTGTTCAGCATTTCATGCATTCTAAAATATTTCAGCTCACCTGCTTCCCCCTAGCAGCTTCAGGTCAGGAGCACCTGCTGTCCTGGAACATGATGGCATTATCTGAGGGCACTTGAGAGAATCTCTGCTTTGCTGTGCTAGCTGCAACAAGAAAAGGACATACAAAATATTCAAAATCATACATATTTTAAAAAATCTCTTCTAAAGTGATAAATATATAGAACATCAGAAACATTGAATAGCCATAGTCCAAGATGACGGACGTTGATTCAATCAATCAATCAAGTAGTTAGTGCCAGGAAAGCAGCATTTTGTCAATATAACTTCAAGAGTCAAAGTCTTTCTGTGTGCTCCCAGGCGTCTGTCAATTCTTTGTTTACTGCACCACAGCTGATAAAAGTCTGAAACTTGGTATTTCAGTCCTCAAATATAGGGACATGTGTTGGTGTAAAGAATGTTAAACATTGCTTGAGGAGGCTCTTTCTGTCTAGTATGGTGGAGCACAGAGGGGCAGGGAAGCACGAGTTGTCCTGGGAAACAGTTTCACATTTGGTTGTTTTGGTGTTTTTCAGTTACTTCCTTCCATGAAGGAACACATAGGAAGCACACCTATACAGTTTATATGGAGATAGAAGGGATGTTCTTACCCCAAAATTAGCCCAGAAAAACTCTTAAATGAGTGACATGGTAACAAAATAAAATTTCACCTACACTTGCTAATTCTGCTTGGAGTGGTTTTATATTTCTCTGAAATTTGGAGATCCTGGCAGTCTTTTTCTTGCTGTTAGCTGGTTATTTCATCTAAGGGAAAAGAACCAGGGAGGAGTTTCTATTCAACAGCCAGCTGAACATGAGCCAGCGTGTGCCCAGGTGGCCAAGAAGGCCAGTGACATTCTGGCCTGTATTAGCAATAGTGTGGCCAGCAAGAGCAGGGCAGGGATTGTTCCCCTGTACCTGGCTCTGGTGAGGCTGAACTTTGAATCCTGTATCCAGTTTTGGGTTCCTCACTACAGGACAGACCTTGAGCTGCTGGAGCATGTCCAGAGAAGGGCAGCAGAGCTGGTGAAGGTTCTGGACACAAGTCTGATGGGAAGTGACTGAGGGAGCTGGGGGTGTTCAGCCTAGAGAAAAGGAGGCTCAAGGGGGGCCTCTGCAGCTGCCTGAAGGGAGGGTGTAGCCAGGTGGGAGATGGTGTATTCTCTCAGGCAGCAAGTGATGGGACAAAAGGAAATGGTCTCAAGTTGTACCAAGGGGGCTTAAGATTAGATATTAGGAATAATTCTTTTGCAGATAAAGTGATCAAGCATTGTTAACAGGTTGCCCAGGAAAGTGGAGAAGTCACCATCCCTGAAGGTATTCATAAAGATCTTTGGGACATGTGTTAGTTGGTGGAGTTTACAGAGTTGCTTCAGCAGTTGGACTCAATCATCTTAAGAGTCTTTTCCAATCTGAAAGATACTGTGATTACCTTCCAGCTCTGTGTTCAGTTCTCAGGAATTTCATGGTCTTTTACTTAGACAGAAAGTCGTGTCATTGGTTCGTCTTAATTTTTGATCTTGCAAATTTTTGATCCTGTATTTTCTGCTGTTAAGTCGTTAATGACCTGCAGAAATCTGTAACATCATTTATTCTGTAAATTATACATCATCTACTTGTTTTGCTTGCTTCTCTCCATACTATACACTAATTTCCTCTATCATACACAATCCTCTTTCTGAATTAATTGTGAAGGCCTTCAGATTTTAATGCCCTTAAAATATACCTTTGCTTTGACTATATTCATGTCATGTCAGTAAAAGGAACAACTAGAAGAAATTAGTTCACAAGTGGTCACATGCATAAAAGTCTTTTAATCCTGCATTTCTCCTGTTTCTCTCTTCATTTTTATGCAAGAATTGTGATGTTGATATCATACTTGCTATACTACTCTATGGAAAAACTATGCTAATTGCTTAGTTCAACCCAGATACGTCCAAAGTCAATATTAGTGTAGAATTCCTTCTTTGAAACACTGAGAGAAGGGGCCTGCCATTGCTACAAAATAGAGATGTTGATTTTTTCAATTTTATTGACATTTTCCCCCACAGAAAAACAATGTTTCCTAGACAAGCAGCAACCTTTCTGGTATTTTTTAGCACATTAAATGTGCTAGACTACAGCGTTTCAAAAATCCCATAATTCTTCCTCAAAAGGAAGTGAAGCAAGGCACAACTGTGCTTAAAAATTGACTAGCTACTGTTGTTTGGTGAAAGCTGGCTAAAGTGGTGTAAAATGTTTCTTCCTTAATGTAATGAGGCGGAAGGGAAGTGGTATTTCTTCATTTTTGAAGCAGGGTGTTAAATGAAAAGGTACAAACACATAGCATTGTATTCAGTCATAGCTTCTTGAAATTTGCTGTTACTGATTACCAGAAATTTTTTACCTCATTGAAGTTGCTTATGTTGAAGACTGGTTTTATGTATTTACTCCTTTAGTGTGGGTGGGGCTGTGGAGATAAAAACATATGATTAATTAAGTGCTTTGATAAGTGAAGGATGGGAAACTATGATTTTTTTTCCCCCACATTTAGACCAAAACAATAAACTCAATGTTGTAACAATTGAGAAGTGTTCTTGTTTTTAGCTCAGTCAGCTGAGTTCTCTGTACACTGAAGTTGAATCTTTTTGCTTATTGCATTTGTTCTTTCAGCACGCAATGATGCTTCCTGTCCTCACCCACCATGTGCGCTACCATCAGTGTCTGATGCACTTGGACAAACTGATAGGCTACACTTTTCGAGATAGGTGCTTACTGCAGGTAAGATATGAGAAGAAAACCTCAGCCTTTTGCTGGTTTCTCTTCATGATATTACTGAGTTCATCCATAGTGCTGAAATGCACGGCATTGCCACAGCTTGGATGGACCTGATTACTTGTACTGCAGATCTTTTGAAAGTTCCAGTTTTCCCAAGAGACTTTTAAATAGAGATATCTATTGTTCACATAGTTATTACACCTACCTTTGCTCCCATAGTAGATCTGGATTTGCTTGTACTGTGTAGCAAGACAAAAATGCAGTTACTGAAAAGGCTGTCAAGTGCTCATTTCTGGGTAAGTTCCTTTTTCAGGTATTTATAGAGAATACAATGTTATTCTGCAGATGAGTATATGAGCCCTGCTTCTTGTTTTTGTAGCCAGTTGTTCCAAAAGAGAATAATTAAATCATTGCCTTTTTTTTTTGCATTTGTAGCTAGTGAATAGAAATTTGCAAACTTCTGTTCAGCTCTTGGTTTCTGCAAGTACATGATGAAATTTTTTCGTTGACAAGCAAGAGCAGGAACTGGGGAGGAGAATTTCTTACTTGTTTTAGATGCATCCACGTCACATAACCAGCCTTTTATGTTAGTGCATATTTGGAACTGATTACCTCTGAGGCTGATACTTGGCATGGTGGCCCCTTTCCTCTGTTTTGCTGAAGGAACATGGGGACTTCAGTTCAGAAATGCCTTCTGAAGTAAGTGTCATCACTCTCCAGTAACTGGACAAAGTTCAAAACAGGCAGTTTTTGTAGTTCTATAGAGATTTTACTCCCAAATTATTTTAAGGAAATGTCTTTCCTTACAGCTTTTCTGGTTTCTAGAATTTGTTTTCCAGGCTTTTTCCTACTGCAAGTTAAATTAAGCATTGAGCATCTTCTAGGATTTGGTTGTTGGCAGGTTGTCTTTGTTTTAATGTCAAAAATAAAAATGCAGTGATGGAAACTTTGAAAATGTTGAGACCAAACACACAAACTAGCAAGTAAATTCTATTAAAAAAGAGATGAAAGCATAAAAATCAAGTGCAAGCATTAGTCATGTTTGGTTATAAAAAATATGCTTTTTAATGCTTTGTTCCTACATTCATTTATTTAAAACCTACAAACATTTTCCATAAGAGCTTTTTAAAAATGTATATAGTATCAGTCATCTGCTTGAGCATAGGCAATGTTAGAATTATGTATAATTCTGCACTGATTGTTACCCATTTTTATCATGGTGTTTTCTTTTTAAAGTACAAGTTAAAAAAAAGATTACACTAAGTTATCTATTCAGAAAAGCTGTAATGTGTTATCTAGTCCAGATGGAGCAGAGTTGGATAAGGTGCAATTACAACAAACTTAGTAATACTACCAAGGAATTAAAAAGACTTGGAGAAAGTTCTTATTGTTGATTAAATATAATTTTACACTTTTTTTTTATGCTTAGAAAGCAACAGACAATGTTTGAATGTATTACAGAATGTCTTTGCTCACAGTCTGCAGTACCAGTCCTGAATGTGTGTCAGAAGTGACTTTCTGCAGCTTGCATTTTCCAGCGTTTCCTCCTTTTTATACACAAGTTCTGCGTGCACATACTTTTGTACAAGTGCAATATTTTGATCTGTACATGTGTAAAGAAGGAGAAAATGTGTGAGTTTGCAGGATGGAGTTCTGAAAAACAAGCTGTAGTTCTATTTGCTGCTGCCATTTCTGCAGTGGTGGTGTTAGCAGCAGAGTAAGCTTTTGGTGGTCCTTGGTGATAAAAAAGGTAAAGCAGAGGACCAATCCTGTCATTCCTCTTCCATTTGAAGAGTGAGTCCTCTATAGTCATGAGAGAAAGAGTTCTGTGATTAACTCTGCCAGGAATAATGCACTTTTTGTTGTTTCATTTTTTGAGCTAGGAGAGTTTTATAGATATTTAAATAATGTAAACATGGATGGTAGAGAAGCTCTTTTAATTGCTTATATTTTTAATGTGAATATTTATAGTTCAGTGTTAGAGTGAATATATTTTTAAATAAGCAAATGTATTGAAATCAGGTCAGCTAAGCTGGTAAGCAAAAGTCTTAAGGCAAATTGACAGTTCGTGTTTTTTCTCTTCTAAACTAATTTTTCTTTAAAGAAAAAAATGATGAAAGTTAATTAGTTAAATTGATGATTGAGCATAAATGTTGCTTCCTTCTGACGTCTGAAATAGTTCACCCTACATTTAAATTGCTGGAACCAAGTTTCTGATTGACTACATCACTTTGTAACCTTTCTTCAAACTGAAAAATAACTATTTCTAGCTACCGCTCTAAGATAATGTTTTTCTTTCATTTGCAAAAACACTTTTAACACTTTTTTTTTGTGTTACACTATAGCTTGCCATGACTCACCCAAGCCATCATTTAAATTTTGGGATGAATCCAGATCATGCCAGAAATTCCTTATCCAACTGTGGTATTCGGCAGCCCAAGTATGGAGATAGAAAAGTTCACCATATACACATGAGGAAAAAAGGTATGCTACTTACACCACTAACATTTTTCTCTTACTTCACACTTAATCAGAAAGAACACCCTTTGTTCCATTATCATTTCCTTGGCCATTGTTCTTTTGAGAGATGCCTTCAGTAGAGGATTTCAGTGATTATATGCAGACACCAGTGAGATCTTTCTAAAAGACTGGATTTTGCAAATTAGTCAATAAGTAAAGAGCTAAGAACAAACAAGGGTAATAAATGGGAGGATATATTGCTTAGACTTTTGCCAAGTAGTGTTTTCTTAATTTGCTGCTCAACATGGTGAGCAAACTGGAATATATTTTGTAAATGTGTCTTACTAATGTGGACATGTGGTCTGTCTTCTGCAAAATATTCCTCACCTCTTTAAAGTATATTCAGTGATAATGAAGTAAATTGTTTCTTGCTTATGTAATGTTTAGAATGTCCTTTTCATGCAAAGGTGGCATTTATCTGGCTCTCTGAATGCAAAAATTCAATACTGTTTTAATGGGATTGCGGTCAGTTAGGCAGAGAGCATTGGTAAGGATTATAGTTGATGTAATAAACCCTGTAAATAACAGTATAATCTTGTGTACAGCAATTACAAAGTAACATTTTGAGTAATTGTTTTCTACATTTATTCAAAGTGAATTAGTGGCTGTTTACCTAATAGTTCATTGTTTATGTTTCTAGGGATAAACACCCTGATAAATATTATGTCCCGTTTGGGACAGGATGATCCAGCTCCTTCCAGGTAATGAAAATAGTTGTTTGCAAGTAGGGAAGCTGCTGCAGAGGGAGATGTTTAATAGAAACAACGACTTACTGTCAGCAGCAGCTTTGGCAAATAGTTGAAGTGAAAAGTCATTTTGAATTGACTTTTATATTATGAAAGTGTGCTGAACCTCCATTAGCAGTGACATAGTAAATGTTTGGTCATGTCTGCAGAAAATGTCTGAGGAAGGTTTTAACAGATAATTCCATCATTTTTGTTGATCCCTGTAATGAGGAGGACAAAAAGGCTACCTTCTTGCTTTCTGCAGAATAAAAAATAAGATTTGTTGTTGTTGTTATCAGTGCTATAAATTGGATTCTTCATCATGTTTTCTCACAGTAGTACCTTCCTGGCATGGCACCTTGTTAACAGGAGTTTGATGCTGAACATGGGTTTTGTTGATTTACTGTTCCAATTTAAAGACAGATGCAAAACCCATTAATGTTGTAATGCAATAATCCATAAATGACCACTAAGAATTCTGTGCATATAAATAGTTTAAAGGTGTGGTTTACAGCCACAGGCACCATATTTAGCTGAAGTTGAATAAACAAATCTCATAAGGCTCACAAGAAACAGTTGCATGTAAAATCTCTTAAAGGCATGAGCTAGATGGCAGTGTGTATTTTTGCCAGCTAGTGCTGTAGCTGGATCTTTAAAGAGCCATCATTTTGAAAGAAACTTGGGAAGAGGAGAAAGTGAATTCTGCGTAAATTATTGTTGCACTGTTCCCTAAATGCTGTTTCTGGTAGACCATGCCCTTTTCTCTTCAAGCTTATTTGAGTCCTCTAAAGATAACGTAAGGCTGAATTGCATTAATTCTTATGAAATAACACAGAAATATAAAGTTCTGTTTCTGAGAAAGGTGTGTTTTCTGTTATGTTGCTACGCAGAATTGTTGTAGATTTGTTGACACATTACTGTTTTATACAGCAGAGGTACTTGAATTCTTTCAGCCCATAACAAAGGCTTGCTATTTCAGAAATTACACTAATTATATAATTGTTGGGGGAGTGAAAATTGCAATAAAGCTGCTGAACACTTGACAAGAAACTTCTGGATTAAAAAAAAGATCATGTGGCAGTGGCCTTGATTCTGTTACAATTGTGTGAAATCAAAAATGGTTCTGCTTACTTGCTCTGATGTCTAGAGCAGGAATTTGTATGTATTCAAAGACAAGCTCACATTCTTTTTCAGCTGCTTGCCCTTTTAGTCCTTTGAATATAAGCAGGCAGACAGCTTGAAGGAAATGAAACGTTATGCAAAACAAAGGTAAATCAGGAGCAGTGATGAGAGAAAACAGAGGAAATAAAAGATTTTAATAACGGCATCTTTGGATGCATCTCCTGGTACAGCCATTTTTTTCTTTTGAGCTCAGAGAAGGTTACAGAAACAAGGCATTTAAAAAAATCTAAATTCTTACTCCCTCTGCCATAGAAACGATCTGCTGCAGGGTCATCCTGCCCTGCAGGTTTTGATGTTAATTAGGAAAAGCTCCCCAGTATCATGCACAAGGCTTGGAACAGAATGCTTGTTTCAATTGCCTGGTGCCCTCTGATGGACAGGGAAACCTGACTTCAGTGCCAGGCAACAGTACTGTTTTCTTTTCCCATTTTGTGAAGCTCTGACAATAGCTCAGAACAGAACATACGGAAATTTCGAAGATGGTGGCCTCAGTCTTGAGTTTCACAATTCACGTAGTTGTTACTTTGTTCTGGAAAAGAATGTAATTCATAGAGGGTGGGGGAGGCTGCAAAAATGACTATCATGACTGATAAGTAATCAATTCTGAGTTTTTTCTGTTTTAATTGTGTTGTGTAAATAACCAGCACGTGTTACTTAGGTTATGGTGAACTTTAAAATGCCTTTTTCAGGATTAACCACAATGAGCGTTTAGAATTTCTGGGAGATGCTGTGGTGGAGTTCTTAACAAGGTAAATGGGGAATTCTTCAGCAGTTCTCACCTTTGTATGTTATTATTATAGTCTCGTGTTTATTGAACTTTTCAGTATCTACTTCCACTGTGTATTTTTGCAGTCCTGCCTGATACTTAGACCTGCAGACAATCTCTTGATATTTCTTTCAGTGGTCATGATAAAACAAGAAAAATTACAAAATAAAAAGCTAGAATTTGTGTTTCATGAAGTGCGATTTTAAATTGATTTGGGTTAGAGATTATTCAGCTATAGACAAGTTGAACTTTCTACCCTGTTTTTAAGGAAAGATATATTTCCTAGCATGCTATTTTGTTTCCATGTGGTCTTTTTGTCTAGTTGCAAGGGAGAAGCATTGATGGGTAATACTGAAAGTATTGCAGTTCTTGTATTTCCAGTAATTAGGTCTGTAGCTTAATTAGGTCTGTAGCTTCTATAACAGCTTAAATAGTTAAGGAGAAATGCAATTTATTCAAAAGTAATGAAAAAACCCCATGGTTTATCAAAAATTGCTCCAGTTCTGGTCTGAGTATTCTGAAATCAGTGAATAATACGGGCATACTATTAGTTATCTCCATTGTTCTACCTTATCTTAGTAGAGGTAATCAGGTTGTACAATATAAGGATTATAATCTATTTTCAACTGCTTTGTTCTACTGTTTTTAATAGAGGTGTAGTCTTGCTTACTGCTAATTTGCTCTTTAAGCCAGTTTGTTGCGTGAACAACAAAACTGCTTTTATATCTCTGTTCTCTACTAGCCATTAGCTACTTGATATTAAAAACTATTAGCCTATAAAGGTCTCCACTGCCCTTAAAACTCATGGCCTTTTCTCTCCTTCAGCAGTACAGGCTGATAAGATAGAAGACTTGCTGATTAAAATGTCTTGCATTTTTCATTGTCATTGTTCATCAACCATCAGTTCACTTTCTGAGCTAACTTTTGTCTTGATTCAGAAAAAAAAATGAGCTCCATTTCTGTTCAATGGAGCATGTAAGCACCTATTTAAGTCTGATTTTTTTTTCCTACCTCTCTTAACTTCAGGTGTCTGTGTTTGTGAATTGCAATGCTTGATTAGATTGCCTCTAACTTTTATAGAAGTTTTATCCTTAAATAGTCTTGCATCCATCTGCATTTTTCTCCCTGTGTACTGGCTTAATAAAATATTTTAATCATCAGTGCCATACAGTGCCTTAATTGTGGAATGTTGAAAACCCTCTTATGTGTTAACTTTTTTTGACATGGGTTAGGTGGTCAGAGATGAAAGTATTCAAGATCATTTGTTCATTACTCAGATCTTGATGGGATCAGTCAATTACTTGTTTTGTTTTGTTTCTGTTTTATGATGTACCTTGCTAGCATGATGACAGATGACCTTTAAAGGTTGTTAAAAGCCTTTACCTTTTTTTTTTTTTGGGTTTGTGGTATAATGACTTCACACATTTGATAACTCCAGACTGTTGAGTTCTGTTCTTTGTTTTCATTAACATCTGTTAAAATACTTTAATAAACAGATAGATACTCTGTTGGCAGCAGTATCACCTGAAAGCACTGTGTACCCCCACAGCATGGCGTTCCTCAAGGCTTTCATGCTTTATTCCTCAGCATCCTCTAGATGTCAGCTATGCTGAACCCTCTGCTGCTGCTAATAGACAGAAACCTGAGATGATGGAACTGCAGGCTGGGGCAGGCATTTAGGCATTATGCTGCCTGCTGCCCTGCAGAGAAACAGCACTCTTTCTCCTCTGCTGCCAGTGATATCCCATCAAATAGGATTGGGCATTGTTTGAATGTTTGTATCTTTACCTTACTTCAAGCTGAGTTCCACTTTGGGAAGGGACCCGCATTACCCACTAGGTCTGAGGGGAGGGCACAGTTCTCTACAGGTGTATGTGGTTCATCTTTAATCAAATGCTAACAGCATCTGGTTTGCTTTTTGTTTTGCCAGTGTCCACTTATACTACCTGTTTCCCACTCTGGAGGAGGGAGGATTAGCTACGTACCGCACTGCCATTGTGCAGAACCAACACCTGGCCATGCTGGCTAAGGTACAGCTCTCTGTGTCTCTCTGTTTGGCATCTGTGGGTAGAAAACTATCAGTGTCTGGACTGCTGCTTGAGGGACCTGCCTGTTTTCAACATCACTTTCTTTGCTGTGTTTTGTGTGTACAAGATTTGGGAGGCAGGAACCCTTTTCCTGGTTTGAAAGTAGATTTTAAATATAAAAGAGAACTTTGTGTTTTCTCCAAAGCTTGCTTTTGGGAAAAGTGATTTTTGTAGGCATAAAGATAAATTTTTAGCCTTGGTTGAAGATGTGCCTATACTTGCCTTTAATTTGCACAAGTAATGAAGCTGACAGTAGAACTTCAGTGAAGAAAAAGAATCAAACTTATAAACACCTGGTTTATAAGTGGGCTTTCTGATAAAATATGTAGTGAGAATGTGGCAAGAGGAAGTAGAAAAAATGGGGGGAGAAATTTCATCTGCTCTGTATCCTATGCAGTCATTTCCAGGTCTACTGTAGATGGTCAGAGTAGTCAGAAGTACATTAAACAGGGTTTTAGAGACGAGTTATCTCCTAGGAAAAATTAAGATGCCTTAGAATTTTATTTAATTTAGTTCTGTGAACGACAGAGCTTTTTATATTTCTATATATGATACTGGTGCATGGTATTACGGTACACAAAGTTGATTCAATCTCTGTTCATAAATAAATAGGTATTCCTGTATTCAGCCTTGATTTTGTTATGGGCTTTTTTTTTTAAGAAACATTCTGAGACTTACTGATGAAATTGATTATGCCACACTTGTGCATATACTGCCCACTGTGTACGGCTGATAGTTACCAAGTTTCTCTTTAATCTTTCCTCTCTGTAATCACACATTGCCCTAAACAAGCATATCCAATCTTGGGGTTTTGGCAAAAACTGCAGGATTTCTAGCATATCATTTTGCTCAGCTCTCAGGAGAGGCGTAGGGTAGGCAGTGAACACAGTAATTTTCTTCCACATCTTTCTTTATTAATTTAGATAAACATGAATTGATTGAAACATTTCATATCAGGGCTTTGTTTGCAAATATTGTATTGCCTGACATTTGAATTCATGGTATTATTTTTAAAGCTGCATAAGGAGAGCTCATATATTCTTCAAGTCTCTTCACAGCCTATATCATTGTACAAGGATAATGTTAGAAATTTTTTATGTCAGTTTTTTAAAAACTGTAGATACAGCTGTAAATATTAGATATCTGTATATTCCAAATTCTCCAGGTTACCCTTCGTTCCTCTCACGTGTCTTATATGATGTTCCTTGTTTCATCCCATGCAGTGTCATGTTGCATTCAGTTCACTTAATATAATTTTCAGGCTCTCAATGTCTCTTGAACTTGTGGAATGCTGTTCATAATTAAAGATCAAATGATGAGTATAAGATGTTTAAATTTTGTATAAAACAGTTAATGTTCTACTCTTATGTAGCCACTAGCAAGCACTCACTGTGCATTTTAAAGTGTGATGGAACACTTGTAAGTCATAATTCACAGTGTTCTGGAGCAGTGAACAGGCTGCTGTTCATTGAAAATGGAAGACTTCTTGGCAATTGAAACATGTCTAAGCCATGCATCTCAAGCAACTTAGTCTCCAGCTTTACCTCTTAAATATGCTCTGGGAGGATGAAGTTGAAAGTTTACAAGAAATTAGTCAGTAGAAATTTATACACAGCTGGGAAGAGCCTATTCTCATACAACCTTTGTGAGATGCACAAATCTCTTCTTTAAAAATCCCAACAATGGTTTTGTGTCAAAATTACGAATATTTAAAGGAGCTCTTGCCTGCATTTCTATAGCAGAATTATCATATATTATAGAAAATATCTGACTTACTACCTGAGTTTTTGACTGGCAAGCAGAACTATAGTTCAGGCAACAGATGAGTGTTAATGATGCACTTTTGAAAGGAAGCAGGAAGCTAGGTGGCACTGCAGATTAAAATATGAGCCTTCTCTTGCAGTGCCCAGAGGCTGCCACCTGTTGATGGTCTTAGAGGGAAAAGCCAGATGTTCAGTGGATTGTGTCTACCAGAGTTCCTATTCCTCACTGTTCTGCTTTAGCTTCTTTTCAGTTGATAATAGTAGTTTTTCCATGGTATCATATTCCAGTTGTTTACCTCTGATAAACAAAGGAAATTTTTGAATTTTAGCCTGTCTAAACTGAAGCCATGGAGGAAGGCTTCATTGTTTCTTCAAACCTAGTAGCTGCATGCTGACAGTGTAATTGAACTTCAGTGCCTAAACTGGTACTCCTGTATGTCTAAAGCCATGGTTTTAACTCCTTCTACATATTTTGCAGAAGCTGGAACTAGAACGATTCATGCTCTATGCTCATGGTCCAGACCTTTGCAGGGAGTCAGATCTCCGCCATGCCATGGCCAACTGCTTTGAAGCCCTAATAGGTAATGTGTTTGCATTTGTGTGTGCACACAGTTATGCTTTATACATGTCTGTGTGCCCTGTTGACTGATGGAGGAGATGTGGGCTTGTTTAGTAGTGCTGGTAGGAGTAGGCAGTAGTAAAACTTCTTACAGCATCTTTCCTTCCCCTCTCCTGCACATATGTCACATGTATAAACACGAGTGTGTAGTACAACCATGAAAATCTTCCATATCCTGACTCCCACACACTGAAGGTGAAGCCATTTCCTGTCACTGCAAAACTCCACCTCTCCTGTGCCAGCATGGCCTGACACCTGTCTGAGGGGAGCAGTTCAGTCACTGTGGCCTGGCAGAAGATAAGCAGGTTCACTGCTTCCAGTAGTGCTTGAACAGACCCGCAGCCTCAGCCCTGAATTTTAAACTGCAGCTTGCTTTCTGAATGCATCAGGCACTCTCAACTGAGTCATCAGACTGGTTCCTCTGTGCTCTGCTTGCTTTCTATGATTTTGCGAAGTAAATACCTTTTAGTCTTTGCATTTTCGTACAGGTAAAAAGCATGGCAATATGCCATGGCTGGTATAATAAAGCTACTCTCTAGCGCAGGGTGAAGGAGAGTTGTGTCAAATTTGCTATTGGGAGCTAAGATGCTGATTAGTAACTGGCTGCATTAGTCTATAGGTTTATATTACAGAGGAAATCAGGGCCTGACCACAGTTACCAAGTGGGAGGGTAGAAATCTCATTGGTTGCATCTGCACAAGCTCTATTTTAAATAGCAAATTTTTATGAACCTTTACTTGTTGGAGTACACAAAGCAGGTTAATCTCACTGGTTTTACTTCATATTTATCGAGATGTACTGTACAGGTTACTAGCTATGGGAATGGTTTAGCCCTGATGCAGGTCTTTATGTACTACACAGGCTTCTTGTCCTGCTTTGAAAAATAGATCATAGTTGGTTTAGATGTCAACAGTTCTGTGCATTCTGCCTGGGGCCAGGTTGCGTTTCCTCTTATCAAGAAATAAGAGTTTTCATTTTAGCTCTATTTTGCTTTCCATTTTGCTTTGATCTTTAATTTAAAAATAAAAAGCAAACAGAAGAGAAACACTAGATATGTATCTGTGTCTTTGTTCACAGGCTTCAGTTTGTCTGGGATGAAGTTTGTAGTGATGAGAACTATTTGGCAAGTATTGAGATTTGCTGAGAGAGCAGGCTTGCTGTTTAACCTCCAATACAAAGCTGTTCAGGAAGTTAATTGAGCAATAAGATTTTGTCAGTGCTGTAGTTAAAATCTGTGAGCTTGTTAAGGGACTATAAAAGTATACGTAGGGTCTGGAACTCCTACTTGAGGCTCTTTTACAAAGTCTGGTGCTTCATCACAAAGTCCCTGTGATGAAAATAAAAACCAGAAGTATGAGCAGGCTGCCTAGGAGTTGTTTAAAATTTTGTGCTTTCATAATATTCCTCTACAAAATTAGTCTTAAAAACCCCTAAACTGTTCTTTGAGGAGTCCAAAGAAAAGTAGTTGACCTAGTGAGGAATCAAAGGAAAAGGGGAAGGGAAAGGCAAGGCAAATCATATTCTTCCTGTGTTTGGGAACGTGCACTCCCTGTCTCTATGTACTTGATGTAGCTGTAGCATAAGCCATTTGGTTTTATGCTTACAATAGCAAGTTAGAGATTTTCAGAAGCTCTGCTGTAAAGCGAATTAAAGGACCAAATGTTGATACTAAATTTAAGAAGGGCCTGTGCAGATATGGACTATATAGGCCACACCCAAAAATATAATATGTTAACACAAGTTTTGCAGAGCTTGTTACTGGTGGACATGTGGAGAGGGCTAGTGAGGGCTGTGTGTGAAGTTTAAAGAAGAAAACAAACATAATCTTCAAAAACTGAGACATGCAGAGATGCTATTTCTAGTTCAGACAATAAATTATTGTGATACCAATAAGGAAGGAAGCTCAAGAAAGACCTTGAGCTTTGCAATAGTCTTGACACATTGTTTATGTGCAGAGTGTAATCTTGTTGGAAGTATAGAATAAATCACAATTATTTGCTAGTTATTGAAATGTATTTCATGGGTTTCCAACAACAAATGTTGTTGTGGTTTATCCCCAGCCAGCAGTCAAACTCCACACAGTCACTCCTCCACCAGTGGGATTGAGGAGAGAACTGAAAGGGTAAAAGCTGGAAAAGTCATGGCTTGAGATAAAGACAATTTCAAAGGGAAAGCAAAAGCTGTGCACACAAGCAAAGCAAAACAAGAAATCATTTCGCTGCTTCCCATGGGCAGGCAGCTGTTCAGCCATCTCCAGGAGACCAGGGCCCTGTCATAGGTAATGGTGACTTAGAAAGATGAATGCCATCACTCCAAGCATACCCCTTTCCTCCTTCTTACCTGAAATTTATATACTGAGTATGATGTGATATAGTCTGGAATATCCCTTTGGTCTGTTTGGGTCACCTGTCCTGACTGTCTCTCATCCCAACCTCCCAAGCACCCCTTAGTCTAGTGTGACAGTCCCAAAAGCAGAAAAGGCCTTAACTCTGTGTGAGCCCTACTCACTAATAGCTAAAACCTCTCTGTATTATCATCCCTGTGTTCAGCAAAAATGGAAAACATATTCCTGTACTCGTCACTGTGAAGAAAATTGACTCTATCCCTGCTGAAACCCGCACAATTGTACAGTTAGTTGTTTACTGGAAAGTACTTTTGGAAATATATTGCATCTAGGTTAATTTGTTCAAACTGTGCTCTTTGGATGTATCATTTTCTATCTGATATGTATTATTTCAGGTTTTTCTTTGCATTTTATGACTGTTGATTTATGCTGGTGTTTAACATGCTTTAAATTTCTCCAAACAACAGGCATTGCTACAGAATATATTCTTTTAAAAATGAATGTGTTGGAGATGAAGTAGTCCAAGATCTCTGACTTTCTCGTACTTAGTAATTTTCTAAGTGCTGATTGCATTATTGACCTTTGACATATTGGTTCCCTCATGTAGGAGCTGTTTATCTAGAGGGAAGCCTAGAAGAAGCAAAACAATTGTTTGGTCGTTTGCTCTTCAATGAAAAGGTATTTTTGTACTTACATGACTTGATTTCCAGTTCAAAAATAACTTGATATGCTTTCCTGTCCATTGTTTTGCTTAAGGATCACAAATGAACAGAAAACTGTTTTATGTAATTCCTGGAAGTTGAGTTAGGACAGAAGCTGTACTGATGCAGGAAAAAAATTACAGTTCTTTCTCAGGTATGCTTTAGGTTGCTTGGCTCAGATAGGGAAGGGTGGGTGGTGTGGGAAACCTGACAGCTTCCATTCAAAGTGCTGCTCTGACAACAGAAATGGGTGCTGCAAACCCAGGCGTCAGGCTCTGAGGGAATTATGCACGTGTGGAGCAATTACTCTGTTTCATCAGTTAAATCACCCTACCCTAAAAGCTATAAATATATTATAAATATAATATTATACATATATTTTAGAAATATATACATATATTTGGCCAAAAAAAGGTGTTTTTTTGGCTGGTATTCCATTCAGCATTTACCCAATTGCACAATTACCCTGTGCAAGAGAAGATCAGTCTGATCTTAGATGGCTGTTATTTAGAAAATGTGCTGTATAAAGGTGAAGGAAAGTACCCACTGCTGGGACAGCACACATGGCACTGGTGAGAGGATGAATTGTATATTATTTTCCTTCCTCTAGGTCTGTGAAATGACAAAGCTTATTAGAAATAAAAATATTCAGAAGCCTCTTGTAACTCAGTGTTTATTTGCTGCTCAGTGGCTGTAGTGAAAGAAGCCGTTATGAAATAGAAGAAAATAAATGGGTTTTTTTTTTTCTTTTTCAGTCCTTGCCTTTGGAGAAGTCAAACTTGCTACTGAGGAGTACTTGCAAATAAAGTTAGTCCTGAGGCTTAAACAAATCTTTTTTTCCTTTAACCACTTTTTATGTGGTTCAAGGATTTTTCCACCTCTTTGACACAAGCTAATTGGGAGAACTACAGGCAGTTTGAACAGCAAATGCACGATTTTAAAAATTAGTTTGCCATCACTATTGAATTTGCAATAAGCAGAGTCAGCATCTGAAATAGTTCAGTATTTCAAGTAATGACATTTTATTTAGTACTGTGGAATTTGTTAAATGACTCCCTTGAGCATTAAAGACATCTCTCAATGTTTGCAGGACCTGCGGGATGTATGGCTTAATTATCCACTACACCCACTCCAAGTAAGTGTATCTCTTTCTGTAATAAATTTCACAGTTCTGTTTTATTTTCAGGGATGCTTTTCCATAGGTTTCCATTGTAATGGCATCTCAGAAATTGTGCTAAAGAGTAGCCAAAGGAATATATATATGTTTTCCTTTGTGTTTGGGTTGTGATTTGTTTGGTTGTTTTTTTCAAAATAAGTAGTGAGTTTCTGCCTCTCTGAAAATTAATCATTCCCCCTTCCTTGGCTCATGTTTGTTACATAACTGCCTATACAATAAAGGTAATGTTTTGACAGCTTCTTGTTTGTCTTCTCTAAGTTGGAGGAAAAGGGTGCAAAAACAATCTATGAACATATTTTCTTAACCTGAAATTAGGACTGAAACCTTAATAGTAGGGAGGCACATTAATTGAATGCCATAAAAGCTTTGATTTTATTCTATTTTGTTTTTGTTTGTGTGTGCTTATGCAATGATAGTCTGGTTGTTTCAGTGATTCCAATAACTTTAATACTATGTAAACACTAAAATTATGCAGGTGTCTGAAGATTAACTTCTCTTCCATGTATTGAAGGATACAAGTTCACAGGCTGTCAGTTTATGAGGCTGGAAGTTGGGAGATTCATGTCCCAGTCCATTCTCCCTTACTGAATTCTTGGGCAGACATAGAGCAAGTCTCAGAGCCTCTCTGCTCTGTAGCTCCTTGTCTTCAGTGCAAGCTGAGTGTGCAGGTGTGCTGCAAGAACAGCAATGAGTGCACAGCCAAAATCTTCAGCAATAAATCAGTGCATGTGGAGAATTTTTACAACCACATCCCTCTGAATGTAAATACAAAATACTCTTAATAGGAAGGTAACATTTTGAGACTCTCTGTGGTGACTCATGCAGCTCCAAAGAAGATTGTACTTACTATGATTTTTTTTCTTTTCTCTTACTTTATTTTAACATTTTTATCCCTGCTTTCACAAAGAAGACTTGCACTCTGCTTAGAAATTGGCAAGAGTCAGTGTAGGATGCTTATAATTTCTTACTACTGCCTGGACTTGTGTGATGAAAATTGTTTTCTTCCCCATCCCAAAACCATCCTAGGGCATTTTTCCAGTAGGTGAAACACAGGCAGCTCAGGCTGGCCGTTGGGCACAGCTCGCCTGAAAAATGGCATTTTTAAAAATTACTAAAAATCACTAGCAGTAGGCCAAATGAGATCCAAATCAACAAAAAAAAAGCTCTGGGTAAGCAGCGTTATAGATGTCCAGTTCTGTGTATTTGGCAGTAACCAAGTCTGTAGAAATGGTTCTAAAAAGTAATTAATGGTCATCTGGGTACATATGGACTCTTTCTGAAGAGTCAACATGTAAAGATGAGTCCTGCCTCACAGATGTATGGAAAGTTTTAGGAGACAAAACAGCATGTGATAATGCAGGTGATACTGTATTCCAGGTTTCGTGATAGGCTGTTGAGAAGACAGTCAGGAAAAGCTTTTAAAATTCTTATCTTTTTTTAAAGAAGCAATAAAAATAAGGCAACTCCAGTGAAAAATGTCAGTCCCTACCGGATTTAAAGGAATGGCTGAAACATAAGAAATGGAGAACAGGAGTGAAATGACCACATCTTGCAAAGAATGGTGATCACTGGCAGATTTCCCTTGGGATCTTTGCTAAAGTACAGGCTGTTGTCATTGACAGCCTAGGGAAGAGGATGAGCAGTGAGGTGGCAGTTTGTTGACAGTACCAAATTATTTCAGGTAGCAGGGACAACAGCAGACTGAAGAATGCAAGGGTTGACTCACTGTGGAGTTTAAAAAAGCAGAAGAAATTCTGTGTAGGTAAATATAAAGGGCTGTGCCTGAGGAAGCAAAAAGCAGTCTCAGCTCCATATGTAGCTGAATTCCAAAATGACAGTTATCACCCAAGTGTGGAATTTTGGTGCAAGGGTACATAGCTCTTTGAAAGAGTGAACTGAACGCTCAGTATGGAAAAAAACAAATTGAATGTAATCAATTAATAGAAGAGGGGAAGATAAAAAAGCAAAAATTATCTCAATGCCAGTTTAAAAAGCTGTGGTTATTTTTGCTTTTGTTTTAGGCATCCTCTTCTGGTTAATTCCTCCTCTAAGGCATTACTATACCGAAGAGATGCTCAGAATGGGTGGAGGAAATGCTTAAGCCATTTCCCAGCTCCACAAAGGCATTTAACAGTGTCATCACACCAGACAAGAAACTGATACGAAAAGATATTGACCCAGAGCAGTAATTTTAATTTTCTTGTGTTAGTGTGCCCTTTCAAATTTCATATTCAAAGTATTTATTCTTGATTTTTGATAATTAAGGAAAGTGGGACAAATTGACTTGAGTATTGTCTCGTCTTGACATGCTGTCTTAGTCTGGCAGCCCTATTCTAATATCTGTTGCTTAATTGCAAACAATGTGATAATGCTAGAAAATGCAGAAATGTACAATTGTACATGTTTTGTGAAAGTTTGTATTATGATATAATGCATCCACATGTAGAGACACACAACTGATGTGTTTAAATGCCTCAGCTGTTAAAAAAGCATATATCAGAACTCATCTCTTCTCTGAGTGGTAATTATCCAAGACCAAAAGGCAGAGGAAACTTGATAATCTCAGTTCAGCTGTCCACAGAACTTGTTCATTGTATTCTTTGCTTTTGATTTAGAGAAGGCTTGCTTTTCTCTGAAAATTTCTGCAGCAGTCTGAGTTCCTCATTACTTACACTTCATTTTTCTTGCAGCTGCAGGAGTCCAATACTGACAGGCAACTCATTGAGACCTCTCCGGTTCTTCAAAAGCTTACGGAGTTTGAGGAGGCAATTGGAGTCATCTTTACTCATGTTCGGCTTCTAGCACGTGCATTCACTCTGAGGACAGTAGGCTTTAACCATCTGACTCTGTGAGTACATAACAAGAGTCCTCATGTAGCTCTGTTGGCCCTTCTGTTAAGAGTATTCCAGGTTGCCTAGTTTGTAAACGAACTGTTACATTTATTTCCTGGAGTAGAGCAGTTATGTTCACAAGTGCGCCTGGCTCAGTATGCCACATCTGACAATAGTCAGTACAAATACCTTGAAAGACTGTAGAAGGTGTTAGAGACCTATCCTGGTGTTTCTTTTGAGCTTTCTGCATGACTGATACTTGTACATCACTCCTGAGACCGTAGCAAAACATACCTGGAGGCACATTTGGGCAGAGAAAAGAACTAAAATTATGCTCTTTGGTCCAAGCACAGCCCTTGTGTTCTGTTGCTTGCAAAGATTCCAGGCCCTGTTTCAAGCAAACAGTATTACAGAATGTCCTGAGTTCGAAGGGTCCCATCAGGATCATCAAGTCCAACTCCTGGCCCTGCATAGGTCACCCCAGGAATCACACCATGTGTCTGAGAGTGTTGTCCACACACTTCCTGAACTCAGACAGACTTGGTGTTGTGACCACTTTCCTGGAGAGCCTTTCCAGTGTTAAACCACCCTCTGGGTGAAAAACCTCTTCCTGATATCCCACCAAAACCTCTCCTGACTCAGCTTCATGCTGTTTCCTTGAGCCCTGTCTCTGGTCATGAAAGTGATCAGTTCTTGTTCCTCCATTCCCCTCTGCAATGAGGTCTCCCCTCAGTCCCCTCCAGGCTGAACAGACGAAGTGACCTCCTTATATGGCTTCCCCTCAAGACCTTTCACCAACACAGTTGCTCACCTTTGGCCACTCTCCAAGAGCTTAACATTGTCTCAAAGCTGCAGACAATATTCAAGGTGAGGCCAGCCCAGCTCAGAGCAGAGCAGGACAATCCCCTCCCTTGCCAGGCTGGCCATGCTGTGCCTGATGCCCCCCAGGACAGGCTATCCTGGCTGCCAGGGCACTGCTGGCTCATGTTCAACTTGACATTCACCAGGACCCCCATGTCCCTTTCCACAGTGCTGCTCTCCAGCCTCATTCCCCACTCATTCCCACACACAACTGGGGCTGTCCCAGACCAGGAATCTGGCACTTGCCCTTGTTAAACTTCATATCAGTGGTTACCATTTTCAAGATCATGTATGAGTTTAAACCCTGATCCTTTTCTTTCTTGAGAATGGGCATTTTTCTCTGTTGAAGTCATTGCATTCATTAGTTCTTTTTCTTAAAACAAGTTTGAGATAGAGATCTTATCCCATTACAGATTTGATATCAACTGCTCTTCTCCTTCATTTAGTCTGTGATCTGTAATCTAATGATTGCATTTATTTGTAGCTATCCCAATTTGCTTTTTGCCTGTAAGTTGGTGTTACTACAGTAATGAGCTCTGTTTTCATCTCACCTGATTAACACTGAAAAATTGTCTTAAATGTGTTTGGAAATGAGCAAGGCTCACTTTCAGATCACTGTTCATTTTAATTTGTGTGTGCATGCTGGTTTTGGTTTTTTCCTCCTGAGTGCTTATTGATTTTGCTGCATTGATGTCTCATTTTTCAGAGGGCACAACCAGAGGATGGAATTCCTGGGTGACTCCATAATGCAGTTGGTAGCCACAGAGTATTTATTCATACATTTCCCCGATCATCATGAAGGGCACTTAACGGTGAGACTGCCATCAATCATATTCTCCATAAGAGCAAGAGTGGGATGGAGACTGAAATTATTGGAACAGCTAGTGAATTGTTCTGAGTTTGATTAATAAAAGAAGCCTCAGGAACCACTGCTCTTAATAAGGCTTTGTTAATTTTAAGTCATGAACACTGCAATGAATAGAAAATGGTGATTTATGAGCCCACTGCAATAATTTCTGTTCAGCCTGTGAAGTGGATCAAAAATTTTAAAGATATCAGCGATGAAATTGAGAGCTAAGACTAGTTCTTGTTTAAGGAGGGGTGTCTTAAAACATTTATATAAATAGATGTATCACGTGACTTTTTTTTATTCCTGACTTCTAGTCTGTTGAACATGTATACAGATGGGATTATACATCCTGAGAAAAAGGTTTTGCAATTTATTTTGATCTGGTTTTCCTCTTGTCTTCAATCTGGAGTTCCTGAGATAGCATTCAAATTTCATTTTACTATAGATATAGTCATCTGTTGATTGCTATAGCCATTTAGCCTCTCTTATCTGGGCTTTGAACAGTTAAGTTTGGGAATCTTTCAAGAATTTAGAGTTCTTTAAACACAGTATGACAGTATGAGTAGTTTTTTCCTGATTGATTTGTTTAGCCCTGCAGCTGGAGAGTTGTGACCTTGTTTGCAAGTAACAAATTTTCTTGGGCTTACTAAATTTTTTTAGTTTACTTGAACAGCAAAGCAATACGTGTATCAGGAACGTGAGTCAAGTTTTCTAGTTAAAGTTAGGAAGTAGCCTAATTTTAGATTGTTTTCCTTAGATCAATAAAGGGATGAAAATGCTATGTCTCTAACAGGTGATGTGTTATCAAGAACATGATTCTTAAATCTTTTGGACTAAAGCTGTTTACTAGAGAAAAAAAAATTACAACCTGTGACTAAAAGTAACATGAGTTTTCTTCACCATTACTTAAGTTTCATTACATTTGTATGGATTCTTCTGCACCATTCAGGAGACAGGATATAAAGTCTGGTGGTTTTTTTTGCTTTCTATGTGACTTTTAAGAATGTAGGCATCTGTAGTTTTATAACCCTTGAAAGAACTATTTGGCCAGGAGAGTATGAAGTGTTGCTGTTAATGGGTGTAAATGCTCAGAAAAATGTCTTTTTGTTGCTTAATGTAATGATTAGTGAATTGGAAAGTACAAGTTGCACACTCTCAGTTTTTGGCAAAACTGTGAAGTTAGAGTGGAGTGGATGCTGAAAACATGTAAAGATATGAAGAAGCAGGCAGTGGCCTACAATAAAATTTGAACTCTGGAGATCTGCATGTAGAGAAAAACAAAATGATCTTAAATTGGTTTTAAATTTGATGGCAAATGAAATGAGACATGAGAAAGGAGACTGATAAAGTAGAATCTGAAGAGAAACAGCCAACACTAAGCTCTTTCTCCTGTCATCTGGGAGCATATTTAAATTTGAAGTAACAGTGGAACATCAACTAAGTGGTGTCTGGTGTGTTGAGGGCAATTTTGGTCAAGGATTCTACTTGACTGGCAATGCAGTGGCTTCCCAGTGTGGAGTGATTGCTTGTGGAGAGATATCTGAAAACTAACTATATTTAAGGAAAAGAATGGAGGACATAGTCTTGTCTACGTACTTGGAGATAGCCACATAATGTACCAGAAAAGAAGTTGACTTTTTGTTGTATGTTGGAAGATACAGCTTCTCCAGTACTGGATTATGGATACATTCTTCTGGTACAGTCATGAGTAGTGGTACATTGGGTGAAGACGGAAGAATTAGGAAAAAAACTGCTTTGCAATTAGAGTCAAGCTCCAGCTGAGCATAACGTGTGTCACAGCATCTAGAGTGATGCAGGCTGTGTGTTACCAGTGTAGAAACTAACTCTAAAAAAGCTGCTGGAAAGGCACAGGGACTGTGTCTTCTCTGTATCATTAAGAGGAATTGAGTTTGCCTGGTCAACTTGTAGAGGAGGCAAATTCTAATACATAGCAAGTTGATAACCACAGTGCTAAGAGGATGACTGGGTTTTTTTTCCTATCTCTAAATCACTGGGTAGTGTACATGTTGCTCTTTGTTTTATGATACTACTAATCAAGATTATGAATCCCATCAAAATAAACAGTCTGCAAATGCAATGAAAGAAATCCTTCTTCTCCCATTACAAGAAACAGATTTTTGTCATGGGACTCTGCACTTCTGTCTCATAGGCTACATATTAGGGTATTTTACTTAGGGTACTTAGGATATTGTTTGGAAAAGTATAGTTTATTTATCTTAAAGATGTAAAAGGAACAAGGAGTAAATGAGTTTAAACAAAGGCTGGGGAGGCAGGTAATAATGCCATCTGCAGTTTGCTTAGTTTATGAAGATCAGGTTGTGAGTATCTGCTTCATACATCATTGACAGAAATTATGAACATACTGTTCTTTATTTATCTGTTGTGAGAGATGAAGCATCAAGTGCAGCAAATAAATCTTGGTTTTTCATAAGCTCAGTTGACATACTGGAGTCAGGTAGCATATAACTTCTATCTAATAAGCTGAGCAAATATGATATGGAAGACAAAGAGAGGAAAAAGATGGGTGTGCAGTGTCTCAACTGTAGATTGCACATAAACTGTGGAAAAGAGAGACATTCTTTACTTCTCACTCCTACCTCCTGTAGTAGCTCTAACTTTTTAATGCTGTTGCATTTAAAGCAAAAAAGCAAACAAGCAGGAAGAACGCTGACCTTGCCAAAGGTTCAGAGATTCTCCTTAAAGTTCCAAAATACTCCTTTAACCTGTATGGGAGCTCTGTGTCTTTGTTAGAGCTCTATGTTTAAGTAATCTGTCTGGAGCCAAGGTTAAGTATTTTCATGACACATTGTCGTATGGAACATGTTAGGGAAGATCTGTGTCCAGGATGCATTGGCTCAACTGTGCTGCCTTCTAGCAGAGCAGATAGTACATACAGGCTGCCCATCTGTGTACTTTTTTCTCTGGCCAAAGGAATGGAACTGCTTCCTCATCTGCTCATTCTGAAACACTGAACTGTCTTGCTTTAATGTGTATTTGTTTCAGTCACTACTTATTTATTTATTGTTTGGTGGACAGTGGGGATTGTTCCATGGTCTCCAGAATATTTACTTGCACTTTATGTGGAAAATGTATACAACTGTGTATTACTTAAACTAGAAAACTGCAGATTAGCTGAGAAAAGTACAGGACTCATGAAGAGATAGTACATAATTTCAAGGAAGCTCACAAACAACGCATGATGTATATACAGAAGTAATGTGTCCATAGAATAAGCAAAGATTGGTGAGAAGAATTGAAACAAAAAGAAAAATCACCAGTAGAAAGAGTGACAGAGTGTGTCTCTATATAAATCACTCGAGATGTCCTGAATCAAAATTCAAAAAAAAAAAGTCTGTAAACTGAGAAGTGAGAAACCTCAAGGATAAAAGTAACTTTTGCTCTCCCACTCTCCTAGGTTTTGTAGTTTGTTATTGGTAATTGTTACTATGGAATGGAACTTCTTTCTTTTGCAGCTGTTAAGAAGTTCTTTGGTGAACAACAGGACACAGGCCAAGGTGGCAGAAGAGCTGGGCATGCAAGAGTTTGCCATCACTAATGACAAGACAAAAAGACCTGTAACTCTTCGAACTAAGACTTTGGCTGATCTCTTGGAATGTGAGTAATTTGGTTATTATAACTTAGTACTTAATGACTTCCTTTTCCTTGGGGCTTGTTGAAGAAAGACATTAGAAGTCCCCTAAATCGCTATTAAAAATGTATGTTCAGGTTTCCAAATGAATTATGCCTATACCTCTGAAAGCCAGATTTTTGAAGACTAGCCCAGATTTTTGAAGTCTGTATAAAAGCATGAAGGAGGCATAATTGCAGACAGAAAGTTGAAGGCTTAGAAATTGAGGGGTTGAGATGACCAGGTCAAAAGCATGTCTTCAAAGTTAATGCTTATACTCTGAGTTGAACTATTTAACAGCAGTTTCAGTGTTTAATTAGTGTGTTCTTGACATTGTTAGAAGACAGAATCGTTCCTTCAGCAGATGAATATTTCTGTGGTTCATTTGTCTGCATTTGAGGAGGTTTTAAAATGGTCACTCCACAAGAGGAAAGGCTCCATGGAAATGAAATTATTTTCAGTCGATTTTTGGCAATTTGTGCTACCTTCTTTCCCATGAAATACAAACAGTGATAAATATTCTGCAAAGAAAGTTAATCCCTATCTTGTATATTTTGATGTATTTTGCAAGCCATTCAGACCACTTGGCTTTTGCAAAGTCCTGTAAATGAATGGAAGTAGTACAGAAACAGGAGTGATTTATATCTAAATTATTTTACAGTAGCCAGTAGTGATTTATTTGTAAGTATTCATGGTCTCACGGTTAAAGTGTGAGATTAGGAGCAGAGTATTGTTTCTAGCACTTCAAATGACTGGGTGGATTTGGGTAAATCACTTAATCTCTTGGTCAACTTGATTTTTTTTTTTCCTGAGTATGCAGGATAATACCCTCATCAGATCAGTGCTCTGAAACATAATTTAATATGTCTTTAAAGTACTCACAGATACTTGTTTCTAAAAGTGTAAGCCAATAATGCTCTCCTTGGATGACTGACAGTACCTTTTTCCCCCCCACAGCCTTTATTGCTGCCCTGTACATTGATAAAGATTTGGAATACGTTCACACTTTCATGAATGTTTGCTTTTTTCCACGGCTAAAGGTACGATCAGTCAATTTCCTACTTTCCTACCACTGTGTTTTAACACATTGTGGCATTTGAATCTCTTATACAATTTTTCAATCATAAAAGCATCTTTGTGGATTTCCTACAGGAGTTTATTTTAAATCAAGATTGGAACGATCCTAAATCTCAGCTTCAGCAGTGCTGCTTGACTCTCAGGACAGAAGGAAAAGAGCCAGATATTCCTCTTTACAAGTAAGAACAGGCATCTTATGGATACCAGATAATTATAAATCTTCCTTATATATGGAACAAGATGTGACCAGTCATGCCACATTTTCCCATAGTTTGTTTTATTGTTATCCAAGCTCTCTGATCTCTCCTTCTTTGGAGATGAAAATACATGAAAAGATGGAAAATACTGGTTTTTAACATTTAGGTGTTTTAAGCCATTACAAGGAAGAGTTACTAAGCATTTTACCTTTACAGTTGTAAGGGAAAAATATTTTTTTTTGTTTTGGAGTATTTAATTGGCTTATTTCTGTATTTGTTTTTCTTTTCTTTTACTGTAAAGGATGACAGTATTAAATGAAAAGAGTTAAACAAATGGCTATTTTGTTATGAGGTCAAGATATCTCCATTTTTATTCTCAGTAACAGATGAAGTTTCTTGATATTATTATGCAAACATAATAATGCCTTATGTTACACCTCCCGATTATGGTCACTGTTTCTCATCCACAGGCAGGCACTGAAGGGCAGCACAAGTTTTGGACATTTTTGCTGCGCAGTTCAGGTCACAAGTGTTCCCATGTTCACTGACAAAGAGCTCAGGGCAGTGAACCTTTTAATTTGTACACCTCGGTTAGATGCCTGAAGCTGGATGGGATAGATCTTGTAGATTCGCCTGTTCCTCCACCCCCCCACAAGCTGCCAGCTCAGATTTAGGGGGAGTATTTGAAGGAGGGGAACTACAAGATAGGGTAGAGAGAGTTACAAAAGAGGCCCTTACCTCAGGATGTATTCCAAGGCTTTATTCCATGAAGGGAATCCGGAGGCAAGAGGGGGGTCACATGGGGGGAGAGAGGTTTTTATCACCTTTGGGGTCAGGGTCAGGTTACCTGGCTGAAGGCCATAGGTCAGGAGACAAAGGGGGCAGGTAACCCAGGCCAGGTTACAGTTTCTGGGGGAGGGGCTTTGGGGGGAGAACATTCCCAAAAGGGATACAGCAAGGTCTCCCCTTTCTCTTCCAGTTGCTAAATCATGTAATAGCTGCTTCAAAAAGATAATAAATAAGAAACCTTAGGCTTGGATACTGTATCCATATCCATTCAATTAATGTAGAAAAGGGTGCAATGTTAGCCCCAAAAGAAGAGATAAAGACTATGAAAATTCAAGGATATTATGTAAAAAAGATATGAAGAATGAAAGTGTAAGTGCATTTATCACATGTTTCTAATGCAGTGTAGCAGTTCAGTGACGATGACACAGTGCACTCCAGAAGTGCCATCTCCTTAACACTGCAGCTATTGCTCTGCAGGTCTGACTCCTCTGTGTCTCTTTGTGAAGGTTCAAGGCTTTGTCATGAGTGAGATTCAATAAAAAACAATTTCCCATTTTTTTAAAAACTACTTAGTATCAAGTATCAAATGTTTGTTTTGTTTTGCTGTGATGATAAATTGATTTTTATACTACAGCTCAGACATAGTAATACGCAGTTATCTTCCTATTATCTTGTTAAATTCCTTTTCTTGGGGTTATCTGTTTCACTACAGTCAGTAATACTGCTTTTAAGTTTAGGGTAGGTTTTATTTGTTCTTGTCACAGTGCACGGGGAGATAGAGTACTATAGTTAGATACTTTAAAAATTGATGTGAAATTCGTGCTCCTTCTGAAAAGAAACAAGGTAGCGGACAGAACTTGATCTGAAAGTGGGTAGAGATTTGGGACAGCAGTAAGAAACTGCAAAAGAAGCATTTCATTGCACATCTAGGGAGTTACTTTTTCCCTTTTAGATGGTACTTGATGTATGTCCTAGACTTTAGGTCAAATGGAAAGTTTGTTTTGGGACAAACTAACTTTTCAAAGCTGATGGGAAATTTCTTTGTACTGTGATAATTCAGTGTAGAGAGCTACCATGTCTAATACAAAGTCTTTATAAAACTTTGCTTCCTGCAAAACTCTCAGGGACTAAACGTCTAGTGCACACATAATTCTGTGGGTGTGTTTATTTGCAATTGTACAGCTATGCATAATTTATTACAAGTGTTTTCACAGTTTGAACACTACATGTTGCAGGTTGCGTTTTTGCTTATAGGTTAAATAAAGTTTTAATTTCCATGTGGTGCTCCTGAGTGAGCCAGGAGTAATAAACATGATGGATATCAATACTGTTCCAGTAATCTCTGGGTTAATATGATCTATACAGACATCCTTCAACCCTTGCTCTACATTTTGCATTGATTGCACTATACATATTGACCAGACTGAAAGCTTGGTGAGTTATGTGCCACAAACAGATTCTGTGTTTTAATACTCCCTGCTTGAATAAAATATTTCTTCTTTCAGGACCTTACAGACAGTGGGACCTTCTCATGCCAGGACATACACAGTAGCTGTCTACTTCAAAGGGGAAAGAATAGGATGTGGTAAAGGTCCAAGGTATAGTAAAAAATGAATCACATGGTGTTAGAGGGTGGTGGTGTCCAAAATGGCTATCCATGGAAATAGACCGTTGTATGGACTGCCTTAGAAAAGGAAAGCTGTAGAGCCTTCTCCAAACTTCTCTGCTTCGGGAATTCCTGAAGGGCTTAATGTTGGTATAATTTTTGGATCTTAAGCTTTTTTTTTTTTGGTGAACTTGCCTTCACGGTAGCTGGCAATGCTAACTATTTGTGGCTCTCAGACTAGAAACTGCAGAACAGCTTCCAGGAAATAGTGTCCTTATCTTGATATTTGCTACTGGATTACTATGCAGCTTACACTGGCAAGTTAAGAGTGCCACACTATTATACTTTTTTTTCCTGAGGTTATTACTTCTAGGCATTTTGGAATGGTTTTAAGGGTTCAAAGACTTCAACCATGAACCCCAAAACCCTCATTTTATGCTACCAAATCTGGTGGTGGTTATAAAAACATCATTGCTTTTTTTAATATTCACACATCTATGATTTTGTTCCTTTTTTTTCTCTCAAGTAAAAGCAAACACTTTAGTGAAGAATGGACTGGAATATTTTGTTATTGTTATTGATCGAAGTTAAGAAATATTCTACTGGAGCCGTAGTACTATTGCTCACATATTTATGGAAAGGCTGATCTATCATGCACTCTGAGAATTACTAACCACAGGTTATCCAAAAAGTTTCATTACAAACGAGTAACTGGTTCTCCACTTTGTCAGAAACTTTAGTTTATTATGTGCAGCTTAGATCTGATGTAACATGTTTTTGTTTGGCTTTCACAGTATTCAGCAAGCAGAAATGGGAGCTGCAATGGACGCACTTGAAAAATGTAAGATATTTGGGCAACAGAGAATTCATAGTTTATTTCCTTGTTCTTTAGTGAGGCAAGGTGTATATTTTGTGGGGGATAAGTTTTGAACAGAACATATATGCTAAGTGCTGTCAGCTTCTAAGCAGCAGGTTTTCTTCTTAGTACTTTCAGGACAGTTTTGTAGCTATTGAAGTTAATGTGATCCCAACAGGTATTTGTTAACAGGAGCTGATCAGCTACAGCAGATGCTACTTCAAGGGAACAGTAAAGTTCCACTGAGGTTTTTCATGCTTATACATGCAGTGGGATAAGACTGCATAGTCTCTGATGCTCAGGTGGTGTCACCCTTTAATTCAGGGGAGGAGGGAAGTGCGACCTTACGAAATGAAATTTGATCTCAGATTATCAGTAGACTAGGTTAAAATCTGAGAGGCAGATTCGCAACAATTTAAATTGATATTTATCTGTCAAGAAGGGTTAATATCAGCTGCAGATACAGGGATCTGTGTATACATCTCTCTAAATTACCTCTGCACAGCCAGCAGGGGAGGAGTCCTTCATTGAAATGTAGTCTCAAATATGAATGAGTGTGGGCAAGCTTCTTATATGAAGTAACTTTGGTCAGTTCGGTTAAAGTGCCAGGTGTGGGTGACCTGTAAGCAAATAGGGTAAAAGCATTTTGTGCAGCAGAAATTCTCTATTGAGAAGAACATGGGAAGTCCATTTTTTGCATTTGATTCAAAGGAAACACATGCAGTTCCTCAGATGTTGAAGGTTTTTAATCTGTTATCTCTGCATCTGGAAATTCAAGAACTTAAAAATTTCAGAAGGCAATGAATCTGTGTAGTTCAGGTATGTTTTTATATCCATCTGCCAAGCGTATGCTTCTCACCACCAGTAAATTTCACAAGCAGAAAAATGTAACTTCCCTTCTCTGCTGAGTATCTGTGAGATGTTACTGAAGTTTTCTTTGAGTGAATTTTCTTGTGACAGTATCACCACTCAAGAGATCTGTTTCATGGCCTATCAATCCAAGGACTTCACAGCTCTCTTCTGACATATATATTTGTTTAAATACCACAGAACTCTAGAGGTCTGTGCTCCTGCTGCCCTTCAAGTCAAAACAGAGCCAACTTTCAAGTTATTTTCTCTGTGCCTTGCTAGTCAAGTTTTAATTGTCTTTCAGGATGGAAGTTACACGACCCTTAACTGCCCCAGTTCTGTTACATATATGGTTGTGCAGTGGAGTTGTTTGGTTTGTTTGCTGGGTTTTTTAATGCATAAGTAGTTAACTTCAGGTGAAAGTAGTTTTCATATACCTATTTATATGGTAGCCATGATGAATTTATTACATGAGTTTCCTTCTTACCATCCTAAACATATTAGAACAGGTTCCTACCAAGCTGAGTTCTTAAAGAATCAAGTTGCAGGCACAGTGCTGAAAACCTGATTTTTATTTTATCAGCCACATGGGCAACAAAATATCCCAGAACTCCATTAAACAAAGCACTAGTGTTTTTAAAAACAACAGCAATTTAAAACCAATTTTGTTTAGATTGCTTTCTGGTTTAAATAAATATACTCTCCTATGCCCAAGTTGTAAATAACTGATGAATAAACCTTTTATTCCTGTAGTATATATAATAAAGGGCACAAATTTCACTGGCCAATAAAACAAAGCAGGAGAAAGTTATTCTGCTCTACTACAAATGCCTGCAGTTTATGTGGCTTCTGTACCATATTCTCTAGCTGAGAATCCAGCTGCCTGGGCCCAGAAAAAGGAGGAAAAAACTTGGTGCCAAAGAGGAAAAAATCTTAGTGCCAAGGTACTCCTCTCTGAGAAGCCTCAGCTGAATTCTCTCTTGATAACTAGCGAAAGAGAGAGCAGTCCTTTGCTGAGACATCTACCAAATTTGTTTATGGCTATAAAGGTCAGCGTAGTAACCTTTTGCATTCATCACAGACTGGGTAGGTGTAGCTATCAGATCTGAGCTGATCCCAGAGCTCTCTGTGATCCCAGCAGGATTTACCACCAACAGCAGCCTGTCACATACTCTACCACCCCTCTGCTTTCTGACTGGCTTGAGGGTGCAGGTCTCCACAGCACAGACACATGTGAATGTCAGCACCCTGGCCATGCAGAAAACATCACATTCTGTGAGCAGTGTGCTAATGCAAGAGCACTTCTGTTCAATGACATAAGCTGTTTTTACTGCCTCAGTTCTAAAGTGTACCTACACGTTAGCCAATAGACAAGTGCCTGAAAGTGGAAGCATCCATCTCCCCAGCTATTTCTCCATCATCTCAGCCTTGTCCAGTCTGCTTAAGGCAGTTTTCACTCATCCATGCTCTTAGATAGCAGATAATTCTGCCTTCTGGTACATAGCCAAGCATTAAATTTTTCAGGAACAGACTTAACTGCATTCCATCTTGCTACACTATTACTTTCCCATTAGAGTCCCTGCCATAGTGTGGGGCATAGAGTTGATTCTGCATGGTCTGAAACAAAAATAAAAACAATGAAAAGTTTGTACAGTGCTTGAAACCAGTGGCTCATACTTTCTGGGGTGAGAACAAGACAAAAAACCATGACAGCATTGACAGTAGTTTCACATTCATTTTTCAGTATTGACCACCTGTTGCTAAGGGAACAGAATGTAAAATGCAGGTAATACCTGGCCATGTTGCTATACCAGCATTTTATATTTTATTTTTGTGAGTATATTAGATTTGGCAGTGCTTTGTAGCAGGAGAAACAGATGTAAAGAAATCAGAATGAAACCAGTGTCTTATTACACAGTCCTTGTTTACTATGTATTATAAGAAATAAATGAGTAAAAGTGGGAACAACATTGTTCCCCCCTACCTCTAATAACATCAAAGTTTAAAACAAAATGAGCTGAGGCTTTCTCTGTTACCAGTTTGTTTATTAATGTAAAATATTTCTCTTTGTGTCAGATAACTTTCCCCAGATGGCCCATCAGAAACGGTTCATTGAACGGAAGTACAGACAAGAACTGAAAGAATTGAGGTGGGAAAGAGAGCATCAAGAGAGAGAGTCAGAGGAGACTGAAGAAGCAAGGAAATAAAAGGAGGGCACAGAAAGCAGTGGCATATTTACTTACTTAATAACTCTGACTGTGGCCTATGGAGACCTAACCTAGTTTCTTGCAGATGATGAATGAAGAGTGCCTGTTGATATCAAAAAGAAAATTGTAATCTCTTCCTTTAAAAGTGTGTGCAAATACAGTATTTCTTTAGTTTGGTTTTAAGTTGGGCTTTTTAATAAGATATGGGTTTAATCCCTTTTAATTTTTATGAAAAGTTGTTGATTATTTTTATTATTTTTACTGTCTTGTATGAATAATAAAGTATTAATTTCAAAAGCTGATAGGAAAAAAGCTGTTTAACAATTGTCTCCTATGTCTAAGTGCTGTGTTGTCAGTGACCAGCAAAGTTATTGCATGAACTCTGCTGTGGAGGAGGAAAGTATTATGAGAAACTAATTCAGCTGAGCACTTAAGCATGTACCTAACTTAAGTTTTGCAGCTAAATTTACTTCTTGAGTCTGCTGAACCAGAACTTTAAAGTTCAGGCCCTTTTTGCAGAAAATGGTACAGTAATTAAAAGGAGTTGCTCAGTTTTGTTTTGAACAGTGGATGACACATCTGAAATGTGACACAGATGTGTGTGGAAGATTGAAGAGCTTTGATTTTAAATCACTGTTATAAGACTCAAAGGAGAAGATAATTATGAAGCAAGAGAATGGCAGATTTTATAGAGATGTAGATGTAGTTTGCCAAGTTTAGTTTCTTTCTCAGCTTCTTGTTCTATCAGGCTGGTGTCTGCTTTAATGGATTTCTTTGACAAGAAGATACCATTGTGGCCATTACTGTGAAATGGTGTATTAGAAACTCTATACGCTGTTCTAGAGAGGTTCACTGAAAACAGTTTTTGTCAAAAGAAGGGCAGCATTTGTCCCCAAAATGTTGTTCCAAGGTAGTGTGCAGTCTTAGGTCACCCAGTTTCCTTGGGTTTTTTTGGTGTCTGTGGCTTGTATTAGACAGACAGATGTTTGTTCTGTAAAAGCTCTGAACAGCACCAGAAATGAACAATCCACTTGTGTCTGTTAGTATTTTTTCCCACTGGTTATCATCATTGTTTGTTCTTTTAATTTTGCTGCTTCAAGCCATTTGTTTCCATTAAGCTGGTTCTCAGTTAATACGGTCCCTTGGTAGGTATTGTGTAGTCATTTATTTTTCTTTTCTGATAAGCAAAATAGATTGAACCCTTATTTTCCTTAGCTGCACATTTTCTTCCTGAAAGAGAAAAGATGCTTTTTGGCCAGTCATTTATGCATTTTCTGATGTCCCACAGTTATATGTGTTAAAATATGGGGCAGCATGGAAGCACAAGTCTGGCCCAAGGGATTCATGCAGACTCATGGAAGAAAACTTCTGCCCAATGGCACCCTACACTGAGCAGCTTCTTCAGCAATTGTCTGAAGCACCTCTCCATACGTGTGGGATGGACATCAGGAAAAGCACTACATTGCAGGTACCAAAGTAGACACCAAATGAAGCTGAAAAATTCAGACCACACAAATGTCTTCCCAATGTTTTACTTCTGAGCTAATCAATATGTGTATTTTCAGAAGTATACTTTTCTAAACTTGTAAGGTGAGCTGCACTTAAATAAGGGGTGGGGTGGGAGAGGGTTTACACTTGAGCCCACAACACTACCTCGCTTCTTCAGCCTCTGTGATTTGCCTTTTCCTAATGGATTGATGCTTAAAATCCATTTCAGAGGATGAGAGAAAAGAAAAAAACCAAACACATTCTGTAATATAAAGAGTGATAAAAATAAACCATTAAAACATAACAGAGGGAATAAAAACAAGGTAAAGGCAGAGAGCTGCTTTCTGCTGAATGCTGCTGCTTTTTGAGTTTTGAGAAGTGATTGTAACTTCTTATAGCTTCAGTCAGTAAATAAAAAGCTGAAATGTTTCTCAAGAGTAGGAAGCTTAAAAAGCACCAGAAAGTCCCCTGCCCACAAGACTTTTGTATTTCAAATCCTTTTGTATAATTGCCCATCTGCTTCTAGCAGTAAGATGAAATGGTGTGGTGCTAGAGGGTCACTGTGTAAACCATTATTTTATTTTTCCCTCCTAACTTACCAGTTTCTATGTTCAACAAACAGAAAGTTACTTCATTTTCAGGTGTATTATTGCTTATCAAATTTCAGCATATTTGACATCACCAAAGTACCCCAGTGGAATTGTTAGCTTATAGTTTAACATTACTTTCATTATTCCTATATGCAATTTCACTTTTTAGCTGTAAAAAGACTGCAGTCTTATTAATAAATATTTTCATTGCAATAGATTGAATTTATGAAATAAGCTGTTTTGGGGGAGGAACCCCAGACTCTTCTTGTTTTCTTCCTTGACCCAGAAATTGCTTGGACAAAACCAAACTTTTAAAATAATTCCTGCATTCCAGTTACTGCAGTTAATGAATTTTAGGTTTTTGGTTTTACAAGTGAGCTATTCCCTTTTTTTGCTGCATAAGTGTGGGCTAGGAAGATTGCCTGAAGCAGTTTTGTTTTCCTTGTCTTCAGAACAAAAAACAAAAGGGAAAAAAAATCCTCTTTCCTTTATTCAAACCACAGTGTCTTTCTGTTTATGGGCTGTCTAAAAGCAGTGGCTCTGAATGTTCCTGTTAATTTCAGGAGTTGTGTAGAATGTGAAATGTGAGCACAGTCCTTTACAACAGACATCAAGGGGAGGGGAAGCCTCTTCAAGTTGCCTTGGTAAAAAATTATCATTGCACTTGTGTTGATCACTGGAATAGCTGTAGCTTATAACTAGGCAGCTTGTGCTGCTCTTTTGTAGATGTGAGGGGGTCTCTGGTTTACTGATAAAGTCAGTCCTTTGGCTTCAGAGCCTGATCTGTTCTCTGAGCTAGAGGTTCTCTTGCAAGATCCATTGACTTGAGTTGGGTACAAGTAGATGAAGAGAGAACAAGACTGAGATCTGCGTGAATCCAACAGATCCTGTGAATATTTTTAGTGTGAATATGTACACAGCATTGAATAGAATTGTAGCTGATTTGACTGGGGATTTTAACTGAATTTACATAAAATACATGATGTTATTTGTAGACCCTAAGTTTGCTTTGTAAGACTTCAGTTTCTGGAGTATTATTTAACAGCAGTACTAAGACAACCTTGGTTCTAAGAATGTTGTAAACATCATTGCTAATAAAGTTTCCCAGAAAAGACTTCAGGCATAGTTGTTACTTGCTAAAACAATTTGGGAAGATCAAAAGGCAAATCCTGATCATCTGTCTCCCTACTTCAAAGACTCTGATTATACAGGCTACATATTTAAATGAAAAAAGTGGTTCACTTGTTAAAAGTTTCTTTTTGGTGGAAGTTTGTAAAGCTCTGTAAGAGCTCAGGGAGTTGTTCGTTTGCATCATTTACCACTGTGCATTGTCTTTGATGAGGATGGTATTGCAACAGAGGTTTCTGTGCAATCCACCCTACTTCTCCCCCTTCCTACCCACTCCCCATGTCACAGATTCGCATTCATTCTGAGGCCCTAAGACTAAACTGGCTGCATGCTCCAGCTGTGCATGTTTCTTTATCCATCAGGGAGCAGGCTTACCTTAGAGGCCCTTTTCTTTGCCTCCCTGCTACATAAAGGTGATAAAGGGAGCACCAGCTTGCACCTAGTCTTGCTAAGTATATTTCCCTTTGCCTCAATCATCACTGCATTCCTCAAAAGGATTTCAAATCCTTTCCTGAGTTAAGGGTGTAAGTGATTTGCCTGTGACTTCCTATATAATCGTACCTGAATGTGTCAGTTGTGTCATTTTGTTGCTCTTCACAGCACCTTCATGGAGGGACTATTTATTCTGTTACTAAGAGATGAAAAGGATGAAATTGTCACTGGGGTGCCAGGACTCAGCATGTCTGTGGGAGGGCACTGATGCCTAAGTCTGTGGCTTCAGTGTCATGCTTGCAAGCCTGCTACGGTTCTCTTGCTGTGCCTGAGAGGGTCTTCAAGGGAGAAAAAAGAACTTGGCTGTGCAGGCTGGCACTGACCTCCTCATTGCCTTTTCCTGTGGAGGCTTGGAAAAGAATCATCAAGAAGACTGGGGACTCAACTATAAGAAACCAGAGTCCAGTGTTGCTTGTACACCTCTATAGAGAAAATGAAATAAATAAAACCTTCCATATTGAGCAGACATTTCAAAAGTAATCCATTAGCAAAGGACAGATTCTTGAGCTGACAAATTGTCAACTTTCAGTGCTGACAGAAGCAGCTCATACATCAGTGATCTAGAAGTGATGCAGGAGTGATGGGTGGGTAAGTGTTTGTCACTGGAGGTAGCTTGTTACTTATTTAAAGATGGGGATGCTGGCCAGAGGAACCCATGGGACCCCACTGATGCAAGCTCAGCCAGCCTTTCTTAAAAAAAAAAAATAGTTACTTCTTTCTAAATAAAATAAAGTTACTTCCCTGCAGGTTTCCTCCTTCAGTCATTTACTCTGTCAGAACAGTTCTGACATGGTGACCAGTTTTTGCTGCCAACTAGAATTACAATTCAAATATTGCATCTGTTTCCAGAGGGATACTTGAACTGACAAACAAAAAGCAGCCATTTCTCAATCCAGCAGCATTTGAAAATGCTAATGCTATTCTGTATCCAATTATAAATTTCTTTTTTATATAAAAAAAATCTGTAAGATAAAATTTTTTTAATGATCTCATTGAATGTCATCCAAAATTGCTGCTCTTGCCTTTTGTTCTTGTGGTGACAAACATTGTCAAATACATAAATGTCTTTAAACTTTATCATTAAGAAAAAGAAAATATCATAGCATCTGAAGGGAAAAAAACCCTTTTTTTTTCCTTATCCTTGATGTTTAAAACTTCTGTTGTTCAATGCTTCTGTCTGCTTCCTTCTTCCAAAACCCAAACATTTTAAATGTGTGTTCCACCTGTCAGAATGTGTCAGATTTTACAACCAATATCCCATCTCAGTTGATGTCTGTATATTAACAATCAAAATCGATCTATATGTTATTGCTTTCTGGCTTTTGAACTAAGGCTCGACCAGACATCCAAACTAGTGTGTCACCTCCAACCTCAAAACTTTCAGAGAACTTAATGGCTTTAGCCCAAAACAGGTTTTCAAGGCTTCCCATTCGCTTTACTTTCCTTGCTTTATTTTTTTTTTTTTTTTTATTTTTCCATGTTTTCATTGTTTATTCGTTCTTAACGTGATCTATAGCACTACTATCTTCTATTTCAAGGTTCCCTGATCCTTACTTCTGCTTAGCAGATAGTGCATCAACTCCTTGCTCACTGAGACTAGAAAATAAATGACCTTGAACTCTTTGCTCTTGCAAGTCATACCTCAACACTTACATCAGAAATCAAGTGCCTACAGCAAGAAAAAAAAACCTCACAGCATGTCCATGGAAATAAAGTATTGAATCTTTCTAGTACAATTTCAGGGATTCTGTCAGACGTTTTAAGAGAGACTGTGAATTCTTGAGACATGCAGTGATTGTCTTTTTGCAGCTTATCTTGTGAATTTATGCAATTGGATAAGTTAGGCATCTATTTCAGCTGGAAGTTTATAAATGGACATTTATATGTTTAAGTGAGGAGAGAAAGGTAAAAAAAGGTAGAACAGGTGCCTATGTTCTAGTTTTTTTAGAACACTAAAAAAAAAGGCTATTTCAGCACTGACTACTGAGAAGCAGATCGATTTGGTTAGAAAAATGTTAACTATTTTCAAATACAGATGGAAAAATATGAGGTTTCATTGTAATGGAAATACAACTCTGTGCCATGTGCTTGGGATAATGATGGCTTTAAAACATGCATTCAGAGTTCAGTTTCATGCAAAGCTAGAAAATAAACCTTACTGGTAAGATAGAGCAAATCTATTAGTAGTGAGACAATTAAACATTAATATCTTAGAGATACAGAGGTGGGAAGTAATCTAGTAAAGTTGTGATAGTTTTCTAGATTTTAATTGGGAACATAGTTGAATGTGTGTGTTCAGTTGTAAGTGCAGTTATGCATGTATATATTTATTAATGAAACATCTGAAGTTTATGCTCATTGCGACATGAAATCTTTTCAGCAAGGAAGGAGAAAGGCTTCTCTGTGTTCTTTTTTTAACAGTTATTTAGATATTGGTTTTATTGAAGTAGTGTCCAGCAATCTTCACTATGACTGGAGCTTTTCATGCCAGCTGCTATGAACACAAAATGACAGGCAGTCCCTGACCCAGAAAGAAGTAGAAAGCAAGCAATGACTTACTCAAAGTCACCTAACAGGTCAAGGGTAGAAATGAGAACAAAACCTGAATCTGTCAAGTCCCAGATGAGATTTGTCCTTTCCTCGTACTACATAGCTACTTATTTACAGCATTTAGCTTTAGAGGTTTATTTCTGCATTAATATGGGTATTTTAAATTTCATGCACAGCATCCTAGAACTGGGGCTTTACCTAAGCTCTTTCATACTGAAAACTTACAAAAGTAATTTTAAAAAGTGAAAGAAAACTCAAGCGGCTCGTCCTGCATGGTGGGAGGTTCTCTCCACAGCCAGCATGTTCACATTTGCTGCTGAGCTCCTGCTGTGGCAGCTCGAGCTTGTAGCTCCAAGGCCAGTGCTCAGCCCCTCAGGACAACGTGTGACAGGTGTCACTTGGGTAGGAACAAGCAGCGTTGTCATGTTGTGTTGGAGCTGAGGTTTGGCCCCGTTAGACACACGCAGCAGAAAGCAGGTCTCCCTTTTGGATTCATAGCCTGGGGTTAATGCCTGTACTTTTTATAAGTCTGTATCCTTACCAAATCCATTAGAGGTTAGTATGACTCTAAGCACAGGATATATTTCCAGCGTGGTGACAGAAGGAAATAAGCATGCAAACAGCTGTGCTCTCGTCTGTGAAAAGTACTTGGCTTCAAAGTGCCTAAGTTACTTCCTTGATTCCTTGAAAATAAACTGTTTGAGAGATTTTTGGGCTGTAGATAGTAGAGTGGGCCATGGGTGAACACTACAAAAAGAGAAGCATCCCCTCCTCTTAATCTTGTGCTGCCATGTGTGCTGGTTGCTGCAGGAGGATTGGTGGTGCTGGCTCCAGGGCAGTAATGGAAGGTGGAGGTGGGCTGGAGCGTGATCCTGGGCTGGGAGTGTGGTGAGCCAGTACTTGGGCTGGTGAGAGCTCATCCTGTGCCTTTCCAGATGGTGAGAAGCTGAGGAATAAGAATGGGGTTTAGCCTGGCCTGGACTGGTAGAAACTGGTGAGGTGGTAGTGATAGCTGGAAGTAGAAACTAGTTGTCTACTCTCCAAGCTGTTGTTAACCCCTGACCAAAACTCTATTTCCTGCAAGGCAGTGAAGAGTAAGGCTAGAGGTCCAGAGAACAGTACATGAGCAGAAGGACTCAGTTCCTCAGTAGCTTGTGGATTCCCATGTCTTGAGGGGATTTTTGCCCCATGCGTGCACCCATTGTACAGGCATATGTGAGCACACGTGTGTATGGAGTGAAACACTCCTGTGAGCAAGTGTGGGTGGGTGCCTGGATGTGCACAAAGAAGTCTGGGACTGGGCAAGAGTGGAAATGAAGGAGGCCCAGAGAGACAGCTGCATGACTCCTTCCCCTCCCAGGCAGATCTGTCATTTCTGGCTCTAGGATTGGTTTGTTTATTCTGTTTAATGATGCTGACCTTTGTGTTGGATAAGTTGGCCTGTTGCAAGGCTAGGATTTGTGGCCTTTTGGGACTTCAGTTGTTCGGAAGACTGAGGATATTTTTTACTACATTGGGTCCAAAGAGAATGAAATCTGATGACCCAGCTGCCCTGATAACTCATTTGCCCTTTACCTTTTGACAGAAAAAGTGACTTCAGACTTAGTCATATGTTAGAGACTGTCTAAATTTGAAGAACATCCTTGTAATAAATGATGTCCTATGGCAAAGAAAAATTCAAAGTTCTTTTGGAAGTTCCTATTTTTACAACGTATTACATATGCTTCTTGGGGAAAGCTAATCTTGAGTTTTAGAAAGGACTTATATGGAAAAGTAGAAAAAAAATAATTTGGATACACTGGGGGAAGTATTGCCTCAAAATGTATTGTCTTCCTCAAGAGATCTTATGCCAATATCACTTTATTGGTCTCTGTATTAACAATCAGTTTCTTCAGAAATTGTCCCCAAAACTTACTTGATTTTGGGCCCCCCAATCTGATTCCAGAATCTCTTTTAGCTAAACAAATTCCTCAGGATTAGCACAGAAGTGTTCATACCTGAGATGTTCTACAGTATATCAACCAACAGCTTCATCTGTTTTCCAGTCCCTAGAATTTTAGTGGCTTGCAATCCTTATGCCTAACATTAATTTTAAACACACAATTGTCTCTCTGTTCTGAGCTGAACACATCAACTGAAAGTGGGAAATCATGTTGTTTTCACTTGCCATCAGTGGCAGTGGCTCTGCAAGCTCTGCTGGCAGCTACAACTTCACTGTCAGTGGCAGGAGGGTCATGCTGGTCACAACCCAGAGCCCCACAGGCTGCTCAGGTGGCCCTGGAGCTCAGCTGACTGTCACAAATATAAGAGCCAAAAATGCTGACTTGTTTGCTTCCCCCTGTCTCCACTGGTCTTTTTGGATGAAAAGCAGAGAAGGGGCAAAAGAGATTTTAGTACTTTTCATGGTAAGTTTAGCAGCACTCTTTCTGACTTCTCACAGGAAAGGGATCTGCTGAGTAAGAAAGTGCTAATTTCACATCGTTGTTTTTCACAGTAGAGCTACTCTGTAAGTACCAAGCCCGAGAGGAACGAAAGCATAGTCAAATTAATGAAAAATAGGTTATAACAATAAATTATTCAAGTGGATAAAATTACTTTGGATTTGGAAGACACTGAAACTTAAGGGCCAGATTCTTTTCTGGTATAAAAAGATTCAGCTTCATCACTTTCAGGGAAACAGAGGGAACTTACAGCATTCAGTTCAAGATCTGACTATGACTGACAGCATAAGCAGTCATTTAAAACTCAATGGCATATATTTCATCTGCTTTGGATGACAGCCATAAGGTGAATGTTTTAAATTCTGACATGGCATAGCCTTTCTTTTGAGATCTGTGGTGTGATTTTAAAAGGGATGAGATAAAAGCTGTGCCTCTCCAAAGGCACATTTTCTCTGATGTTAAAGGAAACAATGTAAAAATATGCCCACTAAATAAATCATCAGGGACTTTCAGAATAGATCACATCCTTATGTCTTAAAACTTGTAATACAACTGAAGTTGTTCACCTTAACTCAGTTTCTTTTGTTCAGCAATTTTTCTGTACAAGGAGGCATGTGTAAAGAAGGCAAGTCTGGAGGAGACACCCCTTCAGAAGAGGTTCCAGTGAACAGCGATAAAGAAGATCCTCTTCTGAGTTCTGGCATGGCACTATCAGAAGTGTAATCCTTCTTAATCCCAGTCACATTTCCAAGAAGGTGATAGTGGAGAACAGCCTGAAGGCTGCTATTCTGCTGAATGTGAATGCCAGCAAGCTGTGAGTGTACCTGGCTCTGCAGAATGGCCTCTGGTTTTTAACTGCTTTAGACAACATAGGGGAGGAAATGTGCTGATTTGGCTTCTTCTGCTCTAGGATGAATTTCCAGTGACTTTTTCCTTCAGTTTACATGCATGTATGCAGAGTGGTGGAAAGCACAACCAGCTGTCACAGGCCATGTCTGAAGTTAGAACTTGCAGTCAGTTGCACCTGTAGAAAACACAGAATACCCCGAAATCAAGAACTTCTAGTAAGTTCTTTTCTCATACTAAACTCTAAGGCTGAATCACATCCTACCAAGCAGCAGACACTGAAGTCATAGCTATGGCCCTCCCCAGGCCCCTGCTGTGATAAGCGGAGAGAGAAAGCTATGTCTCCAGAGACTAGTTCATGGCTTAGGCAGGATGAATCACCCCTTCTTGTCTGAGAAGCAAAGGGTGACACCTCTTTTATCTTTCTGAACAGTCTAATGCCCATAGTTACATGAGTTGAATCTAGGCTTTAAACATTTGTGGCATATAGCTATAAGACACAAGTGCTCACATTAAGCCAGCATGGCATGGTCTCCTTAACACTTTGCATAGCCATTGCTGTGAGGAGAACGCTTCTTTATCCCCAGATGACTCTTTCAACCATCCCCTTATGTGCAGATGTGAAGAGGACTGACAGTTTCTCCTAAGTGAGAGTATTTTCAAATGTCAAGAAGCTTTATTTTTTAATGTGTTAAACCATATAAAATCCCCAGCTAATATAACTCATAAATTGAATGAGACTAATTAGTAGGAAAGTAATGAGAGAGCATTTACAGAGGTCACATCCTGAGGTCCAGCCACAGCTGTGGAAAATGTGGGAAAGGGGTAAAAACTGCAATCTACTTTGTTCCTGTAGCACTGGCATTCATAGCTGTTAATTAACCCCAGCAAGGGCAACTTTAGAATGGCAAAATGAGGAGAAAAATGTTAAGGGACTATGAACTTTGTCTTTCCTTTCTCTCTCCTTTGTCTCCTGTCAGTGTCCCTGGGCAAGCACAAGTTCCTTACTGCCAAGCCAACCTCCCCTTGTTTCCATAGCAGGTCTAAGGTCTTTCCTTCTTTCTCTTTGTTACAGCTACACTCTAGGACTTGAACTCTGATTCAAGTGCTTTTTCCAGGAAGAACTCAAGATCTACTAGGACACCACAAAGTCATTTTGGCACAGGTCATCAAAGTCATGAAGCTGCCCAACTCCTTTTATAAATGAGAGTCTGTCACCCATCTGGAAAGAAAGAAGCACTTCTTGACTTTTGGATTTGGAAGGGTAAGTCTGTTACGGGTTTTTGATCACTTGCATACAAAGGTATGGAGAGTAGTGTGAGGACTTAAAACAGACCGTGGAATTGGAATACCATCTGTGACAGCAGAAGTGGAAGTTGTTGTACTGACTGCACAGTAAAGGATCCAAATGGCAAATTTATGTTCAGGGTTACTTAAGCTTGAGTAGAAGTATAAGGTCTCTTTCTTAACTCATCTGAGCTGGTAGGGTCCTTCCCTTGACTTTAATGAGCATCTATATTGAGCTGAAAGTCAAACTTTGAAATGAAACCTTGGCGTCCATGTAACTGAGATTTTAAAAGCATGAACTTACAATTTGTCAAAATACCAAGGATATACTGCTGATGAAACAGCATCTACGCTATGTACTAAATCATAATGTACTTAGTGAAAACACAGATGTCTCTAGAAGGAAAATGCCTATTGAAAACCAGACCCGTGTTGAACTAGGGCCATCCATTTGCACAGCTTTTAACAGTCACCTACACCTGAACAGCTACAGGATCTCTCAGAACAAGGCAGAATTCAAAATGTGTGAGACAAGTGCAACTGAAGGAGCATGCGGACAAACGGGTGCTCACTTCAAAAGCAGCATCTGTGTCTATAGAATGATTGAGGGAGTGGGATGGAAAGGGAACAAAATGATGAGAGGAGGAGATGCCGTGGCTGCATTAAAACTTATGAGAAGTCAAATAAGAAAAAAACCAAAAAAAAAGAATAGCACTGATGTCAGCTGGCAAAAAAAAAAAAAAAAAAAAATGAACAAGCAGGTGCCATGAGAAAACAGGTATGTTGCAAGCAACACAATTTAATTGCTGTGCCAATCTGAAGTTTACTAGGTCATTGTGGAAAACAACACAGAATCACCAACAGGGTGCCAGAGAACACTTTCTTCTTTGTTTCCTCTCAAAACTTAAATTGCTTAAATTTGTTTCCTCTCAAGTTTAATAGATGCGTTCTCTTCATCTTTTTATTTTTAGTCCAGTCTTCTTGAATATGTGCATTAATTGCACCTCAGCTACCTCTGAATTTTTCACGAGCCTAATTACTCTTAGAGTTTTGAACGTGTTTAGGCTGAACTTTTTCTTTCTTTGCTTATGGCCATTACTTCTTTTTCTGTTTACTTCTGAGACTTGGTGTAATTTCCTTCCTTCATTTACATTGTTACCTTGAAGATATTTACAGGGAATGCTCATTTTCTTCCTGAGGTTTCTCTTTTCCCCTGTGTCGATCCTTTCAGTCCTTTCTTTTTCTTTCTCTCTCTCTAATTTGTATGCTCTCCACCTCTTATTACGAGTACAGCTAACATTTTGACTAATTTTTCATGTGATTTTTTTTTTTCATGTATTTAAGATTAATAGCTAAGTAGCAGAACTGACCTTAAAAATCTATGAGGGGCATTTCCATAAAACATACTGGGTAGTATCTCTTCTTCACACTGCTTCATGCTTTTAATGTCCATCAGCAGAGAGCTTGTATTGCTAAGCTGCAGCAACACACACATACACAAATAAATATCTTTAGCCTTCATTTTTTGCAAGTATATTATATTATATTTTGCAATTATATTATTATATATATTCCTTTACTTTAATATCTCACTGGTGCATATGTTATATTCAAACTGCCCAGCCCTGCACAGGTTCTGCATAACTCGTATACATACATCCGACCATTGCATGTGTTTGAACAATCAGAGTCTGTGCTCAGCTAGGACAGACTGGAATGGCATTCAGGGGGCATGTCCTCCTTCAAATGCTTCTGGGGTGCCAGTCCAGGTTTACAGGTCTACATACTTACAGTATGCAAATGTATATATAAGACCTACATGTAGACGTCAAACAGGATTTTCAAAGTAACTAAGCAGGCTGAGCTTGTCATTTCCTGATTTTACTGGTTTACGCCTGAATTTCTTCAGACATTTGCTACCTATAGTTTTCTGGGGTGGGAACTGCCATTTTCACCATTTTCTGAGAACAGCAGAGCCCTGCTGTATCCAGTTCCTCAGAAGCACCAACATGACAGTGCCTAACAGCAGCAAAAGAAAACTAGAGAGCAGTGCCCAGGGTATGCGTGGTGGGAATTAGCATGAAGTAGAAGGAGCCAAGTAAAAATACACCACAGAACTGGCTCATCTGATGATGAAGGAGTGAAGAAATGAAGATCAGAAGTATCTTAGCACTTCAAGATGAGGTTCTTTGCAAACAGAGTGATTAAAAATACCACAAATAATGAAAGGTGTTGGATGCATAAAAAGTGTAAGAATGTACTTTTTCCTTGAAATCTTCAGCCTCACATTTGTTTATAAAAATTATCTAATAGATGGAGAGATGCAACCTGAGAATGTGTCTGTGCAGGTAATATGATGCTGAGGAATGAGAATCTCAAGTCTGTCAGAAAAAGAATTGTGTTTAACAAGGCACAAGCTCAAGAAGATACAGTTCCTTTGCCCCGAACCTCCTGCTGTCACTGGCTGCTGTCAACTGGAGGGTTTGATTTCAATGTTGTGAGAAACCTTAGGCAATCTCACACAGTGAAAGTGAGAAAATGACAGCCCTGTGATGATGCAGCCAGTTTTCCTGATCAGTGTGATTGTATGAGAGTGCTGTACTTAGTTATATCGATTTGTCTCTGAGAGCTCTTTCTGCCACATAAATCTCATCGAAAATCTTTAAAGATCTTGCCCCAGAAGGCCACTATGTTATTTTTCTCTGCAAAAAGAAGCAGAGCCAGGAATTCATTTCTCGAAGTTTTAACTAGAATGGTCCATTTATGAGGAAGGTGTGAATTCATCTGTTTTACATTTTGAAACATCTAAAAACAGCTCCGCACTTTATGACTAACCTTTACTTCTAAGCATTTCTACAAAGAGCTGTATTTATCTCCTCTCCCTTTCTTTCTTGGATCTAGAGGCTTGAATAAAGAAAATCACCTTTCTATTAGATGGGGAATTGGAAGGAAAATTGTGCTTATTGCAGCTCAAGCCTGAAGTACAATAGGCATCACATTAAAAAGATGCTATTTGTGCCACTATAGTTAAAAAGACTGATAGTGCTTTCCTTATGGAAGTTTTCTTCAAAGTGACTAAAATTATTTTAAAAATAAATAACTACTTTAAATTAAGGATCAAGTCTTTCAACTCAGCCAGAGCAAAGGAAGTTCAAAATACAAATGCACATTAAGTCTCAATAGAACTATCAACACGTCTGAGACATAAAGTGTGTCTTTATGCCTGGCAGACTCATTTCTTCTAGCATATATAGAAATGAATATGAGAAAACACAAGAAGCTTGACCCTTTTTTAACCTGACACTTTAACTTGACCACTTTTTAAAGAAGTCACTTGAACACAGAAAGAACCTGAACACCTACATGTATGTGAGTTTTAGGCTGTTCAGGTACAGAATAGATTGCATGAAAAGGCTATAAGTGTTTCAGTAACAGTGAATATTTGGTAACATCAATATGTTTCCTTCTTTGATAGAAGTAAATTCTTCCTTGCCTTGCTCTGTTGTTCGGCACAGATGCAGTGGTCTGTGCACATATTGTAATAGAGACTGAGGATTTAATTTCTTTCTTCTCATTTCTTCTAAATAAACTAACTCCAAGACCTTTTATGGCCACGATTTGCCAAAGTGTCATTTATTCATTTAAACTGTGCAGCCTAGAGCAACTTAAATATAATTACTGTACATCAGAACAAAGCTAATTCCATAAAGCCATGACATGGCAAGCAACATCTGATTAGACAAGCATCCTCCTACAAGTGAAGAACCATTGGCAGGAAAGGAGGGTACTGCATTAATCCAGGACAATAATTGCAATTAATGCTGTATTTACAAACTAGCTCCATTGGAGGGGACAGCTACAGTGCTCATTTCATTGAAACTGGCTTCATGCAAAAGTACTGGTATATCCCTCTGCAATAAATGACAAGATTCTGTTCTGCTTAATTTCCTATTATGTCCTAGAGCATATTCACATTTGTGAGTTCTCTCCAGACCTTCTTGCTCTAGGTATTCCTATTCTGACTTTATCGTAAATGACTTGAAGTAGTTACAGCAAACAGATGAGAAGTCTGATGCAGAAAAGCAGCAGGGTTTCTGAGGACTGAAACCAGCAGTGCCTAACAGTACATTTGTAACAAGTATACATTTAATCACAAGTACAACTCTCATACCTGAAGCATATCAGCATATCTTCACCAGCGTGGAAGTGTTTTTTAAAGTGACAGTTCAGTCTGATTAGAGGTTGTATCCATGTTTCAGACTTGAAGAAAACAGTGCATGAATCTTGTCCAGATTGACGTATATTTCTCACTTTATGCACCAGGACTAGTGTCTTTAGTTTCACTGAACAGACAAACTAAATAATCATCATATGCAAAGAAATTTGAAGTCAGTTTCTGAGCCACCAGGTTATAGAAGCCAACACCATGTTTTTTGAGAAGTCTTTAAAAGTCTGAGCTCCCCTTTATCCCCCCTGCCCCTGATACTAACGGTTCAGGTTTATGGAAGAGATGCAAATATGGCCACTAACACTTTATGACAGTCCAAGTTGTATTTCTGTCAGGAACAATGTTTCTCTAGCTGCCCCTCAACACTCCTTTACGTTTCCTACAGTGGCGAGCCTCTTTTTACTTAGGTGAGACAAACACAGACTCTTGTCTCCCTCTTCCATGGCTTGTAGTAGTGGAATGGAGGGGTAGGAAAAGAACACTAGCTGGCTGCCATGTGCATAGGAAGAAGGTTTTCCTAAAGCTACTTTCTGGGTCTTCTTTTCAGTGTTGGAGGAATGATATTTCTGTCTTTCTTTCCTAAACTCTACACTCCTTACACCAAACAAAAATTTGTGCCTTATTTGCCAAGGAGCATAGAAAGGGTTCTGGTGGCCTCTGACTCACTGCTGTCCTAAAGAGATTGGATAGTGGGAAGGCAGCCTAAATGGGGAAGTGTTTCCCCTTGAGTAATCAAAATATCTTCCGGAGTTTGCATTTTCTTACTACATCACAACATTAGCTCCAACAATGACAGGAGTAATTTGTGCTGGCAGTAATGGACATATAGAAAAGGGCTTTTGGAGTTTACCAGTTATGAAAAGGTACCTAGTGAGGGCCCAGAACTATCTGCATCAATGAAATGTGAATGGTCTATTCACACCTGAGGGGTAAATCAGAGTGTGGGCAAAGTACCTGTCAAGATTTCAAAAGACAAGAGTTAAGAGAAGACTATGCAACCGTTAGCATAACAGATTTTTATATTTATATATATATATATATATACACATATATAAATAGGCAATATATGGTGTAAATATTTATGAAAGTATGTAAGTTATGCAGAGGATAAAAGCAAGGTGATGCAAGAACAAGAACTCAGTGAAATGAAAGTTTGCAGTTCAGCTTTGATCCAGTTGGTCTGGAGGCTGGGGATGCAGGAGGGGTGACCAGAGCTGGCACAAAGCAAGCACTGCCTGCAGGAAAGACATGACCTTCCAGTGGAGAAGAATTGAGAGAGAAAGTAGACAGCTGACAGGGTTTGATGATGTCTCAGCTGACATACAATGAGAATTTTGCTTTGGTTTTGCAAGGTAATGGTTAATGGGCCATAATGCTGAATGCTGAATGTTTGACACAATGTTTTATTTCATGACCTTCCTGCCAGAGGTCTTTGCTCATACATTTCTTATATTTCATATCTTCAGGAGCAACATGTATGATCTGAATCCCTTTTGGTTCTCTGCTGCATTTTGTGCTGGTCATCAAACGGTTAATCTGCATTGTCTTTCAGGAGTCCCATCTCCCGTCTGCCAGGATCAATGATAAAATTTTGACTGTGAAAGTGAAAGACCCCATGGGCCAGATGGATATTTGGTATCAAAACATCTGAAAGGCTCTTTTTGCAATAAAATGTTACATGAAGTGCTTGCTCTAAAGACAAGCACCAATATCTTGTCTCCACGGTATTTGTAATCAATTTTATATTACAGGTTGATTAAATACAAAGATATTAGAGCGGTGAATCTCAAAAGTATATTTTTGACTTTGTTTCTGAAAAATAACTGTAAAAATTATTTAGAGAAATGTTGACAATATCAGAAAACAACAAAACCAAAATAGCATCATAATCAATGACTCTGAACATGCAGCTCATTGGCAAGGGGAAAACACTCATCATTGGATCAGTACCTGGCAGGTGCTGCAGGTGGGCAAGAATATTACAACTTCATGGCCTAAATGTTTGGCCCATTTATCCTGTGCAAATAGATGGTTTAACATGTGGAATAATTTCTACACATAGTTTCTGAGACTAGTATCCAGTGTGTGCATAAAAAACCTGTGTGCCACTCAAAAAGGTGATGACATCCCTGGGAAGCCAAATAGAATGGGTTTAATCTGTTATCTTTACAGATGTGTAATAAAGGATATGTCTGGTGTGCATTTAACACTGGACCACAAAAATAGGCAAGCAAGAGAATGACGACCATGTGAAGAGCCATGGCCAACCAAGCCATTACTCATAGCAGGAGAATGTGGCTTGGCCCTCTTGCCTCTGGATGACTTTTCTCTTTAGGCTTTTTCTCTTTGGCAACAGTCATTAAATTGATGTCTGTTGGAACACAAGTGATAAAGTCTGGGAGAAGCGTGAGAAGGAAGAAGCAGAGAGAACCTGGCTCTGTACTCGAACAGTTGAAAAAAGCTAGGCCATCACAATGCCCAGCAGTGGTAAAACAAAGATGCACCTGCCTCTATTTTTTTTGTATTTTTTTGACAGCTACACCTTGGTACGAGGGGGATAAAAGTACATGAAGCAGTGCCAGGCTGAGGAGTCTGTCTGTGAGCTTCCAGAGAGCAGACTTAGGGGAATGCTGTGCTGGAGACCAAGCAAGTCAGCCCCACACGGTCTCCTTACATTCCTACTTACCACTTATATCTTACTCACTTTTCACTTACCAGAGCTCTTTCATTCAGTCCTATTTTCAATGTCTTGTTACCAATGTCTTGTTAGATTTGTTCTTTGGGGGCATTTTTGGGTTTATTTTATTAGAGGAGGTTTGAGAGTTTGTTTGTTCTAATAAGCTAGAGCTGTAATTGGGAAATGGGTTAAGCTTGCTTCCAATTAAGATAATTGACATGAAATACCCAATTGCACTCTGAGAGAGATAGAAATAAGTTCCCCAGCTGAGCTGTAGAAGAGAGCAGCTTTGTCTAACAAAGAAGGTAGAAGCAGATGTTTAGAAAAACATGTAAAAGCAATCAGGAGGGGATTTATACATTTGGTTATTAATTAAGATGCATGCATGAGCAGCCAGACAGCCGAAGTTCTGAGCTAAGAAAGGCAAAATTCCAACAAAGGATACAAGGAAAGCTGTATTTAGGAGATTCTTGGGGGTTTAGTTTTTTTGTTTGATTGGGGAGCAGGGAGGGGTGTTGGCTTGGTTTGTTTTAGTTTTGGGTTTTTGTTTGTTTGTTTGTTTTTTCCTTCTGTAAAGAAGGAACAGCCCCAAGGGTTTTTGAAATTTTTAGATTAGCATGTCCCCTTGCATACAGTCTTTCTGACTCTGTTCTCTTGATCATGTTAAGTTTATTTCTCTTTTGCTTAAATAGAGTAGGATATGATGATAAGGTCCTATCAGACCATGGGTGCCTCCACAACTAGTAAAAATACAAATGGTTTTGTGCACTCTGTGGTTTGTCAAGGTCAAAAATTGTGTAATGAGTATTGGAGCAATTAGAAATAGTGAGTAACTGAGGACTTCTGATGATGCTCATGTTTGCTTCTATGTAGGGAATAAAGGAAGTGGAATCTGCCTTTCTGATTGGAGGGACAGAGGTTCTTGAGGATCTGATGTGGAAACAGCTGCTGAAAAACTTAGTTGTAGCATTCAGTCTGAAGACAAACATGGAGAGGTTGGTATTTGCTAGCAACTGTCTGTACTACAATCAGGAAAAGATGTGCTAGTGTTGGCAAGAAAGAGGAAAAGCTTCAAAGATTTTGGATAAGAATATGTTGGGGATTTTTTGTAATTTGTTCCTTATCCAACAAACTCAAATTTCATTTACAGTGTTGAAAGGAATGTTATATGAGAGTAAGATTGGAAGAACCAACACTGAATTCACTTGGCTGCTCATTTAAGTGATAATTCCTGTAATTTTTATGCAATTACTAAAGCATCATAAATGTTTGCTCTTTTCTTTGGTTTTCTTGTTTGATCTGTCCTTGAAATTCATAGAATCACAGAATAGCTTGGATTGGAAGGGATGTTAAAGGTCATCAGTTCCAACTTCCTTGCCATGGGCAGGGGGGACACCTTCCAGTAGGTCAGATTCTCAGAGCTCCATCCAGCCTGGACTTGAACACTTCCAGGGATGGGGCATCACATTTTCTCTGGGACACTGGTGCAAATGCCTCACCACCCTCACAGTAAAGAATTTCTTCCTAACATCTAACCTAAACCTACTTTCTTTCAGTTTGAAGCCATTCCCCCTTGTCCTGTAACCACCTGCTCTTGTAAAAAATAGTTTTCCATCTTTCTGGTCCCTCCAGCTCCCTTCAGGTACTGGAAGACAACAATTAGGTCACGTCTTCTCTCCTCCAGGCTGAACAATCCCAGTTCTCTCAGCCTTTCTTCCCAGGAGAGGAAGTGCATCCCTCTAGTCTTCTTGGTGTCCCTTTCCTTAACTCACTCCAAGAGGTCAATGTCCTTCCTGTGCTGGGGATCCCAGAGCTGGATGCAGCACTCCAGGTGGACTTCCACAAGACTGAAGCAGAGAGGCAGAGGAGACAAATTCAACAAGAACTTTAAAAAGTAAAAGGCTATTGGCTTTAATGTTTTTTGTCTAGCTGACTTTTCTCTGTGATGACTTTGGCAGTATTAATGAAAGATGAATATTTGCAGGGGTTATGGTTGGTGTGTTGCTTGTTGTGGGGGCGGGGAGTAATTTTACATAAATAAACCTGGTACATTAATGTTGGAAAACCCAATACATTTTTCTGTGTGAAATGCTACCCTTTAGTTGAATTTTCTTTATGACTGAAGCACTCTTTGATATAGTAAATCAAATGAGAAGAAAAGAAATATGACAGATTCATCTATCATGTACATAAAAGTGGTTCTGCTCTCAGCACACATGGAGGGTTGCAGAGTCTGGACCACCTTTCAGCAGGTGGACAGCCAGGATGTCTTCTGCTGCTACTGACATTGTTTAGAAGATGAAAAGCTCAGTCTGATGTTTTGTGAATCCTGTAGGGCCGCTGTGATGCACAAAGGGACAGAGCTGAGGGATGGGGTCGCTGCAGCCTCTCTGTGCTTGTACCTGCAAGTGTGTGTGTGTGTGCGTGCCCCTGTTGAGGGGTGTGGGTGGGCAGAAGATGCATCCTCCTGTACAGTGCCATGCTCTGTTTCCTTGGCTTGGTGTTCAGACAATGAGGTAAATAAAAACTGTGTAGACTTTTGTATTTAATTCCTTGTGTTCTCCTATTGTTTTTAAAAGCTGGGGTTTTTTTAGCTATTCATACAGAGGTTTTCTTCTGGAGGTCCACCAAGGATCGCAAATGTATATTTGAGCTAATTTGTCATCAGTTACAGAACTTAGCCCTTTCATAAACCTCATATGGGTTTCAGTGCTAAAATGTTTGATTTTGTGGTTCATTCTAATGTTTTTAATGAAGAACTACTTTGCTGTGATTTTTGCCACTCTTTTCTTTGTCCTTTAAATATGATGGAATTTCTGGAGATACAGACAGCTCTTTTACTAAGGGTGTATTAAAATGAAGAATTTTCTCTGGAGGGTGCTCTTCTTATGTAAAATGATACTGCAAATGACATTTGGACTCTCCATAAGTGCAATGAGAGTAATTTTTTTTAATCTCACATGATGAAAGACAAATAACTGAACAGTGCTATTATAAATTATGTGATATTTATATGCTTAAATAAAGGCATTCTGCATGCTTTACCTTGACAAAGCTTCTGCTGCCTTCCTGGCAAACCTTGGCTAGTCAAAATTAGGCTTGTGATCATAGACTAATATCCTCCTTGTAGTAAGCATCACTAAATGATGCCTTCTGGAATTACACCACTCTTGGGAGGCCTCAATGATCACAAAATAGTGATCCTGCTGCTTTTATAGCATGGTGCAAGCCAGACACTTAAGAATGAAATTTCAAAGACTGAGTCAATTTAGCCGTTTGTTTTTAAAGTGATTGGAGAATCTTTTCAAAGGATTATCTTTATCATAGTGTTGTAAATACATAACATTGATTGAGAGAATTAGAAAAAAAAAAAAAAACCAAGTTAGAAAAAACAATTTATTAAGTAATGTCATATAAATAACTTGTTACAAAAATCAATTTGCAAAAAGGCAAATTCACTCTGTCTGTGAGAAATTGTTGTTCAAATTGGTTTCTCATCAAATCCTCAAATTTCATTTCCCTCTGCCCCCCAACCCCCCAAAAGAAGCCAGTACAGTAAACAAGAAACATAAGGGAGAGAGTGCACACTTTCCATCTGACAAAAACAAATTGCCCATCCACGCTGCAGAAGAGATAATCATACCAGCATGGGTCCCTTTGCAACACAGGGAAGTTCTAGGTGTAAAACTCTCGGGTGACAAAATTGTCACCCACAAATGTCCCTCCCTGCTGAGCAATGACCAGATCCATCCAATGCTGAGGCTCCCTTGGCACAACCAGGGGATGGCATCATGAGAGACTGTGTGGCTGGAGCATGCCAGCAAGTAAATCTCCCCAGGTGGAGGCATCATTTTCAATTTATGCTTGGAAGTATTTTTAATTAAAAAAAAAAATCAATACCAGAAAACATTTATTTTAAAGGGTTTAAAAAATCACAAATTGCAATAGGAGTTTGCCAGATTGATTTCGCTCAGTAACACAGTTAAGATGCACATAGCATTTATTATAAGGCCTTTCTTTTAAGTTTAATTTTTTTCAAAGCAATGAAAGTAATCACAGAATTAAAACAGTACAGTGATTCTGAAGAGTTTTTTTGTGTCAAAATCCAGAAAAATTTTGTGTTTGCAGTGTTCCTTCTTAGTTGTTTTCACCTGAATGCTTAATAGTTCTATAAGTTTGTATCTTTAATAAACACTAAAGTAATAGATCATAGAAAACTAAAAGCTTATAGAAAGTGTCTCCAAGTATATTTACATAATTAGTGCAGTCTCATAGGAAAAGTCAAAAGCCCATGGGAATGGATATGCTGGACTTACGCCTTATTTGTCAAATCAACTTTGTGGTAGGAGAAATTTAAACATAGCAGCTCCTTTTTATATTTTTTTTTTTCTAATTTATTTTTAAAGAAAGCAAAATATATATGATGAGAAAAAGGATAAGGGCAGGTTCTGTAAAAACTCCTTTGAAACCCAGTAATTCTACACACAAGATGATAGCTTTGTGGCTTTTAAGTGCCATGGGCCTGCCTTGCATATGACTGACTACCTGCCCTCACCCCCCATGCAATTCACCTCCTGTTCTTCCTGAAATGCTCAGTTCTCTGACACTTGTATTTCCTATAACCCCAACCACGGCTTTTGGATACCTACCACTGAATTTTATGAACTGTTCAGGAAACTGTTTTAGTGTATGACAAACACAAGTCTGGGCTGAAAAGTGTGATATTGCAAAATGATGGGCAGGATCAATATTGTTTCAACTGGCTTAAATAAAACTGCTGAGGGCAGAGACTGGTATTATAGCATTGTGTTGGAGTTCTGTGTTTTTCTCTCTTTCTGGAGCAACATGTGAGTCTGTAGACATTAACAATGCTTTTGTTCCTCTTTAAGTACAGAAACAATCTCTTAGAAAAGAATTTCTAAAAGACTGAAGTGAAAGCAGAGTATTGTGGTTTTGACATTTATTGGATGAGGCTGCTGATTCACAGGTGTAGATGGGTTGGAAAAAATCTTGCCTTTCACAGCTTATGATATAGTTCATACTCACTGGAAGTAGCATAATGACTGCTACTTTGTCAGCTCCCATTTGATGAGGAAGCTCAGACTGCAGAGTTAATTGAAATGCAAATGGACAGGGGATGGCAGCATCCATTTGGGACAGTGGTCTTCTGAAACACTTCAATACTTCTCACAGCCAAAGGAAACATGGAGAGATCTTTCTAACAGATGGTGACAGGTAGAGCTAACACAGTGGTTACTGTGAGAGAGAGTTACCTGCCCAGAACCACTGTCAGGAACTCACCCTGCAGAAGACCATCAAGAGAGTTCTGCTGCAGAAATTCAACACATGCCTTTCTTTCAGAGAGATCTACATGGAAATGGCCTGGATTTAAGTTGCTTGGTCTAAAAGAGATGTCTTTCTCCCTATCCATGCAGATCTCCCTCTGGTGTGTCAGCAAATCTGAAAGTGCTAGAAGTCCACTCTTGGTTCTGCTCAACACAGATAATTCTGGTTCTGAAACTGTACACGTGTAGATACAAATTTCTAAAGCCATTTCTCTCTGCTATACTTCTATTCTATGACTGTTTTGGTTTTTTTATGGTACTGCAGGTGTTCATTTGCTTGGTTTTGTGGGATAATTGTTTTTGGGTTTGTAACAGAGAAATGGAAAAGCTGTAACTTGTAATGTAGACTGCTACTTCCCAAAGTAGATTATTTGAAGGTTGCCTCTTCCATTCACATTTAACAGTGAAGAAACCCCTGTCCATAGAATGAAGTAAGACCAGAAAAATATACCTGTTTCTTAGGAAAAAAATTAGAAAACATTTCTGTTGGTACAGGTGACATGTCTTTCTACTGCATATCTTTCCCAACATATTTTTAACAGAAATAACTGAAAAATACAGACAATTTGATTTTTTCATGGTAAGACACAACTCTATGTCAAGTTTGGGAACACATCTCAGCCCAGTGATACTGCTGGTAGAGCCTTGTGCAGAGCTCTCTGCAAGTCTTTGCCTGAGCTCTCTCCCAAGCACTTGTCTGCACAGAGAGATGTCCTGGCACAGCTGCACTGGAGGCACAGGCTGCCGTGTCTCCCCACATTGGTGTTTCTGTGGGATAGGATTGGGTTTAACCTGATGTAGTTCTCCTGGGGTAAAAAACACCACAGCAAACACAAAACAAAATCAACTCCCCACCAGTTTTCTGGGGTGAAGTGATTCTCTTGGGAGTTGAAATGAAACAGTTACTGTAGAAACCTTATTCCAAGTGTAGAGATGGTTTTTTTCTGCAGTAGCATGGCTGGCATAGACGCCCACGTCCCTGTTTCATGTTGACTCCACTGAAGTCCTTGGCATCTTTTAATATGTTTTCTGTTGTTAGGTCAGATGCTTTCCCAAATTAAAAGCCAACTGCATTTTTATCTCTCTACCTGGCATAGCTAAATTGCCTAATAGTATTTCTTCTTCTGAAATAGGTGTGGTTGTAAGAAGAGCAGGCTTAAAACAGCCTTGAAAGCCACTTCATAGCTCATAGTCCAACAACTGGTTATCTACAAATGACAACTGTAGCACTATGTGAAAGCATTGTTAAATACTCATTTCTATAATCTAGCACGCCACCATGCAACAAAGTGCAATGAAATACTGCTGCAAAGGTTTGTATTTACTGCAATATGGCACTTTCAATATTTAGTATGCAGTACTGATTTTATAAATTGCACTTTGTGGTACTGCCAAGCAAGAAGAAAAGAAAGAATTTAAGTCTCCTCGCTGTGTGAGAGATGCTAAAGCTGTTTAATTTGCAGGAAAAAAATAGACCTTAAAACCTAGATGCATAAATAATAATTTGGATGCAAGTTTGCCTCAAATTTTCTTAGAAGAATGCATTTGCTATTTAGGCACCATGTTTGTGGTGACATAACATAATTTTGTATATATAATATATTTACATAACAGGCACAAGTAGCCACTCTCTATTATTTACTGTGTCACTCAATGGACAATATAAAACCAGCTTTGAATTAAAAGGAATAAACCCCCAAACCAACTCAAAACTTGCGCTTGGACGGCTAATAACAACCACAAAATCAGACAAAATCACTGTACAAACATAGGAAAATAGTTACAAGGAGGTCACTGATCCTCCTGCCTCATTATCCCACCCAAGAAGTGACTAATGCAGGCTGACTTGCAGGGTGGCCCAGCCCCTTCAGGGCACCAGGGCTGTCTCCAGCCAAGTGCCACCGATTCACTCTTCCCAGTGAGCTGGGTGTAGCTTGCAGAATGCACACCTGTGTGGCTTCACAGCCACCTCTGCCATCCCCTCCACACACCAGTCCTTGAGGCTTAAGGGAGGGAAGTTCACTGGTTCACTTTGGACATCCAGCAGGATACTGAGCCTGGGGGCATTTGCTGGAGGCAACCCCAGAGTGAAGGGTGAGAGTAGGATTGTTAGGAAGCCACTGGGAGAGCCCCTGGAGGGATGTGCTGGCCCCACTGAACTGTGCGAGGGGAGCAGCCTGAAGTAGGGGACCTGTGGCAAGTGGTGCTGAGCATCTGCTGCTCCTCCACATATGTGAAATCCAGATGGCCTCTCCTGTCTGCCAGAGCCAGCTTCTGGACAGATTGCTTCCTAGAAGTTCCCATTTCAAGGAAGCCATGAAGAGCATTCTTTTAGCATCTTAAATTACTTAGAGGCCGTGAAGAGGACATACATAATAAGGCTCTAACCATGCCATTGCCATTATGGTGGGTGCAAGAGCTCAGCCCCCCACTAAGTGATGGAGCTGGGAACCACATTCTGTTGCACTTAAACACTCTGAGAGGCCTCCACCAGGGAGGCTGAGGGCTCTAGATCCTTGGAAACTCTGGGCTTCTCTGCTCTGAAATCTATAGTGCTGGGCATCTGCAAGCCATTAGCTGCTGAGCCCTACACCTACAAGTGTGCAGGGCTCCAAGAGTCCTTTCCTGCCCAGCCAGGGCCGCAGCATGGCTGGCTCATTCTCTTCCTTCTGAGCTGGTCCACAAAACCTAAAATTCTGTCATTGTGGTTGTAAAAGTCTAATATTTAGGATTCTTACTGCTCTCTTTAACTCACAAGGAGAAATGAATTCCAGAGATTAATTTTTGATTGCTCTTAGTTTTCTGTTTATTGACTTCTTTCTCATCTCTCTTTATTTCTGGAGTAAATTGGAGCTGTTTAATTTTCAAAATGATTCACTTAAAATTTGGTGGAGGATGAAAATAGATCCATTCCCCTAATTCTGGTATTAAATACTGTTTCACAAAATAAATGAGGATAGTTACACATGAGGTATTTTAAAAATAATAATTCCTTCTTTCCTTGGCAAAGTGTCATGGGCTGGTTCCCTATTTTGGGACACAGGGTGGTGTGTCCTGGGATTCGATACGCCCCATGGCAGCCCCTTAGGGTTTTCTCCAGAGAGCCTCTCCTAGATGGCTGGATTTGAAGAGCAGCCACTACATGTTTGAAAAAACAACTGAAATACTGAGTGGTGTGCAAACTATAAAGAAAATGGTTTTGGCCCATGATTATGGCAACTTCCCCCACCCCACACCTGGATGAAAATTACTTAGCTTGGCAAAGCAGATAAACACACAGAGAAGAACTTGTGGTTACAATTGTACCTTTTGGTGAAGTCTTTGACAACCCTGGCTGAGTAGTTTTTTTTAAAAAAATGAGTTATAATTATAACCTCCCCCTTTTCAGGCCACTGGAATGGCCATTGATTCTCACTTCTTGAGTCTGGAAGAAAAAAGAAAGGAAACAACTACCCAAAAGCATGAAAAGTTAGTTCATCTGGCAGAATGCCAGTTTTTTCCATTTTTAAAGCATTTCCAAATGTCTTACATAGTTCTTGCAACACCCTGATGAGGTAGGCATCATTTCCCCATTTTACAGATAGCAAAACTGGATGGAGAGTCAGTCAGGAATCCACCCTGGACACTCGGGCAGAGAAGGTCAGGACAAAAAAATCACTTTCTTCCTCTGCAGTTGCTCCTTTTGCCCCACATGGTGGCAATCACCTTGAGGTCACTCCTTCCCACCTGCACATGAGAACAGGCAGGAGTAGCTGGGTATGAACATCCTGACTCCAAAGTCAGTGGCCATCACTAAACTGATGTGCAGGCGGAGGCTGACTAAGGAAGAGCAAACAAAAGCACAGTTATGATCTGTTCCTTCCTCCAAGTCATGACCTGATCTGGAGCTGGATTTAATGACTTTCCCTGTATCGCAAAGCGAGCCTGGGTTAGAACGAGGAAACCATCTAAGAATTATATATTGGGGGTACTGTCCACACACATGTGCACACACACATCTCTCCAGCAATGCTAGGTCCTAAGAATATATACAGAGCAGTCAATGAACTATATATATGTGTGTGTTAGTATGATTCAGTGCAATGGGGCAATGGTGAGTTCTAGAGAAACACTCAGGTTTAAATGACCATTAAGCCTCTCTACCCTCCTCATGAGTAAAATGCATGTTTGGTGTTCTTTTCTCAGCTTACTCTACTTGTATAATAAACTTTCATTCCATCACCACTACTTTTGACTATAATACATAGGGTAAACTAGGGTACCTCATTACATTGGGATGTGCAATACACAATCAACAGAGCAGTTGTCTGAGCTGAATAGTCTGAATACAAGTAAAAAGCAAGTGAGCTTAAACAGTAATATACTCCAATTTACAATATAAGCAGAACAACTAAAAATATTGCTCCCCATCTGATCCTTTTGTTTCCCTCCACTACTGCTGTGCCTGTAAGATTGGCTTTGTAAACCGGATGCACTCAAAAAATAAGGATTTTGCCTCTTGGAAGCTCATAAAATGATACCAGAGAAAGTTTTCTGATGGCTAGCCCACACAGACTGCAGTCATTAGACAATTCAAATGGGTAGAATAGAGAACCCTTTCAAACATCTGTGGAGAAACAGAAAGAAATAGCCACTTCACATATCCCAATGCTGTTTCTGGGATTGAGGAAGAGAAAAATAGAGAAAAAAAAGACAAAAAAAGAGACAACATATTAAGAGTCTTTGTCACTGTCCATTGAGCCATACATATCTGCCAGCTTTTTAAACCGAGGTCCCCAGTCACTGAGGTAATCGTAGTCCTGATCTCCGTCCGTAGTCACCGACTCCAAGGAGCTGAGGGACTCGGCCACAGAACCATTACCTTCATATGCGTAGGTTGCTAATGAGTCATACGGGGGTGCTGCTGGATCTGTATCATTTTCCTTTAACCTTTGGTTAATGAAATCTCTGACATCCGTGTTATCTCGCGCTGTTGCAGTCCTTCGCGGCATAAAAAGCGTTTCTGGCACAATGTCTCTGCGTAATTTATTATCATCTATGGCTTCAGGATTCCTCAGCGTGCCAATATCAAACGCCTGGGTGTCTTCCTCTCCACCACCTTCATCGTTGTAACTGACAATGTTGTCTCTGATGTCTTCTTTGGAAATTATCAAAGGCTCTTTTTTCCGCTGCCGTCTCAGTGCTGCAAACAGCACCACAGTAACTACAAACAAAAACAACAGCGAAAGAGAAAGGGAAAGAAAGTTAATCCCCACCTCCATTAAAACCCAGAAGAAATGCTGTGCTTCTGCTTGAGTTTGAAGTTTGAGAGGATGTTTTGAAAAACTGAAAATGTGCACATCAGATTTTCAGGCTGCTCTTGCTCTGCCTGTGAGTTCCTTGGGAGATGAAATGGCATGGATGCATAGAAGAAAGGAGATGCCAAGCTTGTAGGAAGCCAAGTAGAGTGTGTTTTTGCCGGTAGGCACTTTGCTACCCAGAGCCATATACTAATTTTGTCACCTTGAGAACAGAACTAGTTTCATGAGAAGGAAGAAACACTGTCTCCAGAATAAGTAACATTAGATGTTATTTATGTTGAACTCCTTGGACAATATGCAACTTCTGCTATGGACAAGGATGGTATCTACTGAGCTATATAAAAAGCTGAATTTCAAGATAAGTAAATCTATCCTCTTCTCTGAGAAAAAGCTTGGAATGTGGAGTGGCTTTTCAGCCAGCACAAAGTCTGAGTTTTATTAACTTCCCTGGAATGCTTTTAAAATGTACATCCCCTTGAAAAGCACACAAATTAAATAATGGACTGATGATGAATGATAAAGGTATTTTTTAATCTGACAAAGGCAGATTTCTAGAACATATTTTATGTCCTTCATTTTAAAGTGTGTGTTTGCATACACATTTTTTTCATTTATTTGGAGGGAATGAACTCCTTCCATGACCCTGATGCAAATTTTAATATTTTGACTCAATAACGTTGTTCAGTAGTGATACAGAAGTGGACACAGAGTGTGGAAAGGGATATGGTCAACACTTTCTTATAGAAGGTAGTTTCAGATTTCTTAGCTGGATTCTACATTAAGATGTAAATGGCTGAATATTGACAAATGAACAGTAGCAAGGAACAGGGATGTATTTCTGCTGTCACTGCTGCTTTAGTAGTCTCAGGTCTGCAATGCCCAGCATTTCAGCTCTGCTGTGCAAACTCCAAGGAAGGACACATCTTGCTGTCTTTACAGTTTTTTCATAGCAAAGCAAAGCAGAAATGCCTAAACTCATTGATGTGAGATGATAAGGTGGATCACAATGATTCTTCATGTCAGCTTTGCTTCTAAAATGGCATGTGAGTCAAGCACAATAACTGTTAAAGAATTTTTTTTTCTGTCCTTTCCTCAGTTGTAACCTTTCAAGGTCAACATCAGGGACTAAGAGTATCCCCAGCCCCAAACTTTATCCCATTGGACCTTATCATTCTTGGTTCCCTTTGACAGACAAATTCTGGTGGGATCTTTCTTTTGGTTTGGGTAGATGGTTGTTTTTTGATTGGTTTTGCTTGTTTGTTTGTTTCGGTTGGGTTTTTTGGGGTTTGATTTGGTTGGTTGGGTTTTTTTAATAATGAGTTCCCCTGCAGGATTGCTTAGAGCAAAATACTGTCTGTAGGTGTGCCCAAGCATCTTGTAGATTGACTATGGAAGATCACCAAAAAGACAGAATAAAGTAGGAAAATGCTGTAATTTACCACAGGAATATTGCAGATAAGGAAGAACATCTGTCAATATGAGTTAAAAGGAAATGGATGGTGAAGTTGAAGGATTAGGAGAGGTGGTTCAGATTGCACTAGGATCTCAGCCTACTTATTAGGCTGCTTTACTTATGGTGTCATAGAAATCCTGGTTTGAGTGATGCTTCTTTGTGCTGCTGTGCAAAAATGCAGTTAGAGACAATTGTCTCCCTCAAGAACAAAAAGGTGTGGGACTGTATGGAAGGACTGGTGAAAGGTATGTATGAAAGGAGAGAGAGAGCTGGAGAACATTTTGGTACTTGAGAAGGACAATATCAATTTGGAATGAGCTTCTGGAACAGTGGCTGGTAGAATGGACGGAGAAAGCACAGGAATGATAGACTTTACATCAAAGAGTTGCTGAAGTAACTCATTACAAAAACAGTGTTATACAGAACATACAAGGATGAGACTTTGATAAATACATCATATGTCTGATATGTGGATTTTACTGCTTTGTGCTGAACTTGCAGGAAAAATGACCCCATCATAAGTTACACGTTGAAGTACATCACCTTTATTTGAATGTTTGTGTTCAGCAGTATCTGAAACCTCCTGATAAGATGCTAAACTTACTCAAACTGCATATAAACCTAGCAATTTATAGGCACTTTTTGTTGCTGCTAAACTTTGAGTTGTGGTTCAGGTCTGCCCAGAGTATTGTTTTTCACTCAGTAGTGGTTGCACATTCAAACCCTGCGACCAACCTGAAAATAGAAAATTTTATAGCTGGGTTAATTGAAAATCTGCTTATGGTGCATGGTGGCATGAGCAGTAATTGACATAAAGTGCTGCTTAGCACACAGAATCAATTATTTTCGATTGACATAAAACAGGAAATCGTTTAATGTCAGATTGATATTAATGAGCACAGTTGTACTAACGAGTGCAAGACTACCTGCAGCATTACATTACTTTTTCTGGTAAGGAACTTAATACAAAGTGAGCTCAGCCCTTAGGGGCAATGATACCATGTTTTGAAAAATGAATTTAATGGTGAATTAAAGATCAGATTGTTATTGTGGGAATCCTTTCTGAAAATGGGATAGAGCTTAAATATTTGGGTAAGCCATGACTATATTGTTAGAGTCTGAGAACCACAACCTCATATTTGACTCATTACTGGAGAAGGAAATTTTGTTAAAAACAAAGATCAGGATGACTCTGCAGTGGTAATAAGCATGTCCAAGGAAGACAGGAGTACAGCAAAAAAAATAGAATCATGAAGGAAACGTTTTCTCCCCTGCCTGACTGTACTGCTGCAAAATTGGTCTGACTCCCTTCTTTCCTCCTAACATACTCATAACATGTTCCAGAGAACAGCCTATGTTGTATTGTACTTTTGTCCCCAGATGAACAGGTCTAGATAATGCCCGAGTGACTAACTATCTCTGCTTCCAGTACAAGAGGGGTGGAACCTGACAGGTATGTGAGAAATGTTGCAAACTGTCCTGATTTTTATATATATAAAAAAAGTTGACCACCTGTAAGTGCCATAGCCATAGCTCTGCACATCCTCCACACTCAGGATCCAGCCCCTTTCTAATCACAGGTGGATAAAATGGAGGACCCTGCAGCCTTTGAGAAAGTCCCTCAGTATCCAACAGAAAAAAA
>CM031858.1:71989650-72309425 GCA_018697195.1 Certhia americana
TGGGATGGGATGGGTGGGCGTGATGGATGGATGGGATGGGATGGGATGGGATGGGATGGGATGGGAAGGGAAGAATGTCTCTCTACAGGTGTCTCTTTCTGTTGACCAGAGTGTGGAGCCCAGCTGTCTCTTCCTCATATATTGCTAACTTTTAGATAACTAAGGTTTGATTGGTTGTACCTTATACACCCCATCTGCATCAGCCCTCAGAGGAAGAAATACATAAATACATAAATATATACATAAATATAGCCCTCAGAGGAAGAAATACAATAATATACGTTCAGGATAAGACAATTATGTCTTTACTTTGCCTTTGTCCTAGTCTTGGAATAATCATTATAGCAATGCAAAATAACCATGAAAGGAACAAAATGTCCCTGAGCTACTTACCAAGTAATATAATGATGCAGAGAAGAATGGCAATAAGAGCCCCAGTGCTAAGACCAGTAGGATGAATCAAGGCTTCTGCATTACAGGACAGCATCTTTCCTCGATGATCACAAGCACAGACTCGAATTGTCACTGTTTCAGTGCTACTCTGGATGGGGTAATCATTGTCTGATATTACCACTGGCAGGAAGTAGGTACTTGTTTCATGCCGGTTATATCTGGTTTTTCGAGTGAAAATCCCTGCTGTGTTGTCTGGAAACACAAAGCATGCATTAAATCTTCATCTGAAGACTGAAAGAAAGGATAAGATAATAAAGAAAAGTCTTCCTAGAAATTCACCTCTGTTGTCCTGTAGTGTAAAGTTTGAGCTGCTGGCTGCCTCAGGAGCTAAGGAGAATGAAAACTGATGTCCATTGTAAGAGTCATCTTTATCAACAGCACTTAATGTTTGTATCAGCTGAAACAATAAGAACAAAATTATCTCCTAAGTCAGTGAACTTTATGTTTATTTATGTACTCTAAAAAAAACTGTAAAAGCAATTTTTTGTATTAATTTATTTTCTTCTGCTTCAAGGCAAATGATGTTGCTATGGTGAGCTTAAGAAAAGTCATCCACATGCTGCTGATGCTGTTTAGGGTCACCATACTATTATATCCTATACCATCAGGGAGTGACACAATGAATTTTAAAGTTGGCAGGAGAATCATGTTGATTTCACCAGAAGGCTTGGCAACTTTGAACTACTTCACGATAGGAGTGGTAGATTGAGAGTTATCTAGCAGGATATAGTTGTATCACAGACTGCACCTGGAACATTTATAGACATGATATTGTTTTTGAAGGAGACAGTGGAGGTGCCTGCATAAAGCGAAGGATGAAAGAATGAAAATGAATCAGAGGAAACAAGCTGCAGTACAGAAAAGAACACTCAAAAACATACCGTCATGTCAGCTGGAAGAATACTGAGTGAAATCAAATACTGTGCAGCCACTGTTTAATTTTGCAATTAAGTTTGATGCAATGCAAAGTACACCGCTTGATGAGGTAATGCAAGAGTAATAGAAAAACTCATTTAATTTGGAATATTTTCTTAACACGCGCAGACAACACACCTGTTCTGCCTTTGCGTTTTCACAGACGAAGGTCTCGTAAAACATGGCAAACTCTGGAGCATTGTCATTTACATCCAAAACCTTAATGAACACTGGGACACGGCTGCTTTGTTTTGGGTTGTCTGAAATGACAAAACCAGAATGGAGCTTTTATTTAGTCCAGTTACTAACTCAGTGCAGTGGAAGAAAAAGACAGATTTGGAGGCTCATTGCCTTAATTGTTCTCACTCAGAGAGCTTCACTTCCTTTCTTTTTTAACTTTTCCTTTCTTTCAACTTTTAGTTGATTTCTGGTGAATGTGTTATGAGCTGAATGTAGTATCACTACTCTAATTCTGTGTAAACTATAGAGTCAAGACAGAGTAGGACTCCAGGATTTACAAATTTCTTTGATCATTCCAAGTGTGATTATGGATGTGTGTGTGATATACATAAATATAGTACTGGAACTAAATTAAATCTATCTATTAGCCTGACTGCTACTGTTTGGTGGCAGTGAAGTATCTAGAACATATTCCCTTCCTTAGCCCTCTAACAGGAAAAGTCATGAGAATGAGATTGAGTGGGTTTTTTCTTCTCCCCTTGTTAAATATAATACTCTATGCCTTACAAAGCTTGTGGCACAGTTCCTTAAGCTGCCATGATTATTATTTTATAGAAATAGTAACTGCAGCTGTGATCAGAGATGCTTTCTCACCTGTTGTGAATTGAGAGATGCTTTCTCACCTGTTGTGAATTGTTTTGTCTAATGTTCTAGAGTAAATACTCAAGTGTGTCAGCTGAAAAACATAAGCACTATATAGAACCTGCAGATCCCCCTATGTAAACAATCTTTTTTTTTTTTTCCCCTACAAGGACTGCATAGTGCCAAGAGATTGAAACTGACAAAGATATTCCTGAGCATAGAATATTAATGAAAATACTGTCATCTTTGTGATAAAAATAAGAACATCTGGAAGCATGCCATACTGTATAGACCATTCCTTTTCCTGTTGGGAGAAGGCAGGCTTTAGTCAAAATGATACACAGAATAAGGAAGAATAGCAGTGGCAGTGACATTGCCTAGAGCCATGCATGGCGAAATAGGCAAGATTCTGAGGCAAAAAGTAACAACATAACAACCACTGACTACTAAAATGTACAAGATCTGGTCCCAGAGAAATTTTTCATCACTAATGGAAAGAAACCGAAGAGAGGCTGCCATTGTTCTGTCTCTTTTGTGCTTTGTATCCCACAATATCCACCTAGGAGTATGTGGGTATGGGAATGTGTGAGAGAGAAATCTGAGGGAAAGAGTGTGATTGAATAAGTTTCATTTAAAATAAATACCCTTCCATTTCCTACAGGAGGGCTCACACTGAATTTTCCCTTGTTGATTTCTTACCCACGTTAATATACTTTATCAATGCATTTTGACCTATCATTCAAGAGAAAAAATAGTGCAATAAAATATAGCAGATCTAAGCATCTATATTCTTCTAAAAGCATTCATTATAGTAGCTTGTTGGTTTTATTATTATATTTATTCATTATAGTAGCTTCTATTTATTCATTATAGTAGCTTGTTGACTTTAATGAAAGTCCTATTAATGTGTTTATCATCCTTTTATGAATGTGAAAATGCCTTCTCCAGAATTGGCACTGCTTATTCGTATTACAGAGCTCAGTCATTTGGACAAAATATTGTGCTTTAAGGCTCCACAGTCCCATTGAAGTTAATATGATTCCATTAGGCATAAACGTCTTTCTAATATCAGCCATTGGGCTAAATTCATTCGATGTATAAAATAATAGTTTATATATAATATGAACTAGGCTGAATTCTTTGCTAAAATACATCAATAAATAGTTGAATTTTTATAACAGGCAGAAATCAAAGGCATTCATTTGAAGACACAGGACTATTGGCAAGACTATTTTGTAGGTCATACTTTTTTAACAAATACATTCAAAGATATTGGCAAACATAATTCTTCTCTACAGGAGAATTGTTTTCTTTCCTGCTTTTTAAACCTAAACTTACATATTTTTATTTTACTTCTAGGTGCTTAAGGTTCTCACAATTTAAAATCATACTGTAGTAAACAGAAGCTTCATATAAACTCTAAGCTCTATGAACACAAGCTTCTTCTCTGAATTAATGGAAATTAATAACATCTTCAAATCTTTTCTCCTTTTTTGTATATTTTGTGTCATCATCTTTCAAATTATTTGTGCAAATTAATTCATGTAGGTTCATTTGTTTGCATTATCCTTTAATTACTTCTAGGCTCCATCTCCACAGACTCAACAAACTGCTTAATTCTATTTCTCTGAATAGGGGTATGTTTTCTGCTGAGCCAGCAACAAAACTGTTAAAGCGGTGTTTTTCTTTTTCCCAGAATACAGCCTCACAATCCTGCCAATGTTTGACTTACCCAAAAGTGTTAAGTAACAAATATTTAAAAACACTCTGGGAATTGTCTTTGGTAAATCAGCTGTAATTCTGCAGCTGTGACTCACTAGACCTGTGTCCTGTGTTTTAATGCCAGTTTGCTGTCTGACTGTGGCAGATGTACTGACCCGATGTTTCACCAACTATTTATGTGCAGCAGTCACAGCCTGATTGATTCTCTGGGCTGCTGAGCAATTGCAGCTCACACTGGTGAAAAAGGAGAACATTTAGAAATGGAGCAATCTGCACTTACTTACAATTTTAGAACAAAGGCAAAACAATTTCTGTTCTTTTTCGGGGTTTTTTTTTTTTTGGGGTTTTTTTTTTTTTTTTTTTTTTTGTTTTTGTTTTTACTATAAAACAAAATCAAGAGCAGTCATCACTGCAAGGTGTTTGTCTTTATGAATTTATAATTTTTTTTTTCTCTATCCAATGGCGCACCCACCCATTTGAAGAGGTGTCCTGCCTGTAACCTGACTGGTTATTTTTTTTAGATTACTTCAGTGAAATATACTTGAAGTTTAATGAGATAATGTCACTGAGAATAATAAGTGATTCTATGGAATTTAGTGGAATGGGACTTTAAGTAGCCTTGCTAGAAATTTCTGGGTTTGCCAGGAACAATAAGCAGTAGTACTTTCCAGTCTGGTCTCTTGAGACTAAAATTAGAAAAATACATTCAGAAAAGTACACTTCAACAAAAAAAAATAATTGCCTTTGGAAGACATCTACTCTAGTTATTCCAAATTTGGCTGAGGCTTAGTAAAGCACATCCTGGGAAGCAGTTTGTTGCATCCTGAAAGGATCCAGACTAAAGAGGAATGGCAATTAAGACAGAAGCCTGCATCAGACACAAGAGGTTAAGTTGAGAGGGTTTGATGTAGTTGAAGGTCTGTGCTTAGGGGAGGAAGCAAGAAACCATATGAGTATTTCCTATAGATGCTGAGCTGTTTTTCAGACAGTTTTCTATACTGCATGTTATTCAGCTGGGGTCAACGCAAGTGTTATTGCTATTGTCAGTGCTGAATTTTCTTGCTATTCTTTCCTTTTCAGGCATTTATTTTTCCCTTCTGCTCTACCCAGGAGCTGCCTATAGTGTACAATTTTTGACCTTAGAACACGCTTTCACGTAGAATCACAGCCATGTGACTAACATTCAGTGTTTGGTGTGCTGAAATCCCATACCTAGCATAAAAGGTGCAAACTTTCATGAGAGAGAGTAAACTACTAATGTCCTGTCATTCCTATAGGCTCGTACCCACTACTCCTTCATATAACCCCATTTGTTTGCCTCAACACCATTGTTTTAGATTGGTTTTCAGTTTTAAAGAAGACTTACACAATAACGAAAGTTGGGTCAAGTAACCTTGAGCTTTTTACATCCTTCTCACGGTTAAGCAGGTAATTGAGCCATATACACATACAAAAAAAAAGTAGAGCTTACATAGTCCCAGAAAAATCAAAAGCTTTTTAGCCTCTGAGTTGCAGAGATATTGTGACCATCACAGAACTGGTGCTTATATTAAACTTACCTACCATTCCACCATAAACAAGGCACTGTGACTCTGCAAAAGCAAATAGAATTGCATTCCCTGATTTTTGAGCACGTGATATACTTATAGACAATGTATTAAAATGAAGAGGATTGTTTATTAATGCCTTCTTTTACACATGTCAATATCTTAGACCCCTGCCATTCTGACTTCTAAAATGAGCATGTCTAGCATTATAACAAGACTACTCCTTTGGAACAATCTTAAACTAAGTCACAGACTGATTTGCAACTGTGGCTTGTAATTTCAAAGGATGCACATGAAGTTAAAAATGGAGATGCATAAAACTGACTAAGATCTGGGAACCCAGCTCAGCCCAGCCACTTCAGCCTTATTTGAAAATGTCCAGTCTGAATGACTGAATTCAGCCAAGGAATGCAGTCTGGCTTTAAACTATCTGTTTCAGAATTCAACAACTGTGTTCAAAATTTAAAAAGGCTATAACTGATCAGAGAACACAGAACTGTCACCTCTTCTCCCTGCTAAGTCACCTCTTCATGAACTGTGTCCCTAATAAACACAAAACTGCAGACGACCTCTTGCAGAGTTACTGCTTCTTCATTAGTATTGAGTGGGCTATCCATAAACCTGACGTGTGCCCAGCTGTGCTTTCCACACACTCAGCTAGAAGGCTAAATTCATTACATCAGGGACAGGAGTCGTATTTAGGTTTAACTTACTGATCTCTGCTGCTATTACTGTAATGTTGTGCCACAGCAGTGTTTCCCGGTCAAGGGGTTTTGAAGTGAATATCGAACCATTTCCTGAATTGATGTTGAATACTCTGTCCATATCAGTGTGACGATCCACAGAGTACCTGCAAATACAGAGACAAGGGTTAGAGCAATGCTTTCCTTTTAATGTCTATGTTCTAAAACCATTTTCTAAGACATCAAACAGCTAGCAAAATGGGGTTTCCTTTTGTTTTCAGCACAGGCTTCAGAGTCTTTATGTATTCACACAAAGAGCTAGTTCTGAGCTACTGGATAATGACACATTGGAGGTTTGATTTAGAAGGTGGAGTATTGTCACGGAATAAATGAATTGCTGCTGAATTTACATACCTCTGAGAATCATCAAAGCTTTGTTTTTAGTAAAAAATGTGAAGTCTGTGTCCTGAAAGATACGAAGTTTATTTTAAGGCTGAGTTGGCTTTTCCTTTAAAAAACCCTCTTTTTATGGTTTGATATCTCAACTGTTCCAAATAATTTCTGATACAAAATTTGACAGCTGGGGTGCATTTGTACCTTTCATTTCCCAGCATTTAAAAAGGTTACCCACCCAAACCAACTCAGCACAGAACAGAGATTTATTATTTCACGGTACATATCACACAAAGGTTTGTTTTAACTCACTAAAACTAACATTCTCAGCCCTGCTTGGTGGTATCTATATGTGAAAAGGAATGCTAACAAGCTCTGGATGAGCTCAGATTCTAAATACTGATTCAAATTTTCAATCTGATCTTTTGCTTTTTCAGCTGAACTAAATCCAAGTTTAAAAGTAGAACTCTCCAATTCCCAGGAGAGAGTGCTACCACCTTGATCCAAATGCTATGACTTGGTTTCATCTCTCCTGAAGGGAAAATTCTTGCATAAATTATGGACGATTTGACAGAAATATGACTCTGATGTTGCCAAGCATTATCCTGCTTTTGTTTCAAGCCCAACTGTGTGCTCATGTACAATGCAGAACAGATCCTTAGGAAGCCCAAGGTGCTCCCTTGGTCTCCTTGTAGGCCACATCAAAGGAAACAAGGCAGCTACTGCTGTCCCTTGTGTCCAGACAAGGGTAAAGATAACGGCTGAGCTGGTAAGCATTCAGGTGGAAACTGGGCCAGGAGAACAACTGGCAAGAGTTTACGGCCACCACAGAATTCAAGGGAATGCAGAGGCTGAAGAAAAATTTCTCTCTCCTGCTCTGCCCTAGAAGCAGCTGCAAGACACATCCTCTATTCCGCACAGATTTCCTAGTGCCTGTGCAGTGTCTCTTAAAATCTGTGAAAGACATTGCATGAAAGAAGGAAGGAATAGAAGAAACTAGTTAAAATGTGATTCTGCCAAAATTTTAAAATGAACTAACTTGCTAATTATCTTGTAACTGATTTTTTTCTTCTTCTTTGCAAATTAAAAAGTGGGATATTATGCCTACAGGAAATTAGACTTATTAGGTCTTATTCCAAAATAAGAATTTAAGTGAAGCCTACCTTTCTAAACAAAACAATGGCAAATATTAATTATTTGCACTAAACTGTTTTTCCATGGTAATTCCTAGGCAAGCAGCCAAGTGGCATTCAAAACTACTAGCACAAAAAGCGAACATATTTTGGTAGGACTTGCATGGGCTAATCCTTCAGGAGTTCAGATTTAGTTTTCATTCATTGCTGTCACTTCACTGACAGTACTGCAGTTTTGGCTGCAGGAAGTCAGCTGTAGTGTCACTAACTTAGTTCCTTTATGCAGCAATGTGACGTTAACATCAGCTTGGAAAAGTGCTGCTTTGTCCAAATATAAACAGCATGTGTGAAATTGTTGACTTGGCTGAAATGCTTAATGGGAATAAATTTATACAAACTGGTCTGACTCTTTTTATGTTTTGACAAAGTAAGTATTTGATATGGTAAATATTTCATTTTAACTTTCATTCATTCAGGCTTTTATATGATATTATGTTGGTATCTTGTGAATTCAATTATTTTCAGATATTCTGTATCTCATTTCCACACCTTTCAGCTGCAATACTTTGGTATTTCCATTTTGCAGTAAGTCTGGATTCTGTATTCTTTGAAATGAAATATCAGGATTTTCCATAGATTAGCTGTTCCAGCTAACTGTAATACTATGTTTCAGACTCTTATTCAGCAAGACATTTAAATAAGCAACTAGCTTTAGGCATGAGCTGTCTGTTCATTGGGGTTTTTTTCTTCAATTTTACTTTCACTCCAGCTTCATACTTTGAATGGACTTAAAATATCTTACTGTTTTAGCACATTTTAATGCCTTGGTGTATTGCAATCACTATCTTTGTAAGATTTCCCAAATTCAATCTGTGGTACAGTATCTGGAAGAAAAAAAAATTGGTTCTGGATTTTTTCTAAGATTACCAGTGCTGTAACATTGAGGACTTCTTCTTCAAGATACTAAGAATTTTAAAGTGCAAGTATTTGAAAAGCCATATGTATATTCAGTCATTTGTAAAGTGGAAACTCAAACTCATAAAAATAAAACCAGCAGAGACAGTTTCTTAATGGAATGTTAATTTTATTTCTTCATATCCCACAGAAAATACGTACAAGGTCAGTGCATTTAAAGTATATTCCAATTATACCATTAAATCTGGTCTAGGAGGATGATTTTAATAAGCTAGACTGTCACTTCTGTTTCTCACTTTGCATAATCCAGTCTCTTTTGATCAAGGATTTTTAATTATGTTTAACTGGTGCTGATTCTGACTTCTGGATCACAACCTAGTAAGAATTAAGTAGACAACATCAAACTAATTTTTACATTTATTTAATGAAATTATGGGTGTGTATTTGTCAGATTTCAGGACTTCATCTCTTTCAAGCTTTGAGGAATTGACAAGCTAGGAAGTTAAAAAGTGTCTGTGTAGACTCTAGTCTTTCCTTATACATAACAGGAAGAAAGAAAGGGTAAAAGAGAGAATCTAACACATGCAAATATATTGTCAGTAAAATACACAAACAAAATTTAGCCTTACATTTGTTTGCAGATCATTTTCATCTGGGGTACTTTAGTAAATCAAATCACAGCAGGAAGACAGTTCCAGTGACTGATGAACTTCATTATGCCTCTGAGGAGTTACTATAGCAAAAAAACTCAACTAGCAATTTAAAAAGATGTGATGTACAACAGCAGAGCCAGTTTTAGCATTGTTTTTTTATCAGTATGCAGAGGTTCATATTATTTCTGTGTAGATTAAACCCAAGTAGAATGAAAACTTTATTTTTATAACATGTCTGGACTGTAGAGTGCTACTCAGGAGCATCTTAATGTTACTACACTTGGACATAAACTCAAATATAGCCAAATATGTATTGGTGTATTTTTTTATTTTCTCAAAATAGAAATATCAGAGCAAAATTTTTATGACTTATAAGACTTAGACTGAGATAATTTAGTTCTACCAGGTCACAAATGGTTATCCAGCCTTACAACCAGGGCAGATATCCGCTTCATATTTTGCTATCACTTCATTGTGTTCTGATGCTCAGCAGCTTGCTGTCTAATGTAACCACAAGTCAGGAAGATTTGTGGGTCAGGAAGGGCTGTGTGTGTGAATTTTTCATAATGCATTTTCATAATGATATTGTGAAGGCTTCTTTTAATGGAAGATCAAAGGGGCTTTCATCTAACAGTGTTAGGGCTCAGTTTGTTTAAGAAGAGAAATCTTCACTTGAGTAGAAGAGAAAATGGAAGGTTTTCATTGTAATATCAAGTGTCTAAAGATTTTATTTTTAACCGTCAAGAAAAATTGACAAGCAAGTGACAAGTCATATATATACAGTCTAATTGCATCTTCCCTGAATCTCAGAGTGAAAATCGGATTTAGCATCTCTATTGCATGATAGAAAGAAAAAATTACCCTGTCAAAAAGATGCAGACTCAACCCATGCCCCTAAATTCTAGCATATACCCAAGATATTAGCACCATAAACTTACATTTATTGCAAGTTAACATCTCTTAGGCTACTGGTGTCTGCTGATTTCCTTTCTCTCTTACTGATTTTCATGTTTTTTCTTGCTATGTTTATTTCTATTACTCTGATCTCTTTCTGATTTTTATTTTTCTTTTCCTTGCACTTGGCTGTTGCATGCTATTAAGGTAAAAAGTAGACAGGCTTTCTGCTGCACTGCATCAGTTTTGACACTTCTACTAAATTTTGTTCAATAACTATCTGATACTAAAATATGCAAAGTACTTATTCAGTGTTAAAAAACTGCCCTTTGAAAGTTAGATAAGTTTTAGCACACACATTCAATTAATAGCAAAGAGCCGGTAGGCAGTACTCAACAATGAACAGCATAGTCCCTATTCACTGTAAATCACTTATAATTAGGAGCTGGTGCTGGTGTGAAATGCAAATGGTTGTAGTTATCACCACAGGGAAGAAGGGAAGCACTCCCCTTACTCTTCAGTGCCATTAGATATAAAAAAGCAGGTTACTATGAAGACTGCAAGGGGCCTGGGTGTCACCCCAACCAATTTTTCATCTTCATGCCAGCGTGTCCATGCCCATGAAAATGTACTACAAAAGATGTTCATTCTGTCCTGGGGCTTCAACAAAGTCAGCAAAACATTATGCTGCTCTTTAAGTGACAATGCTCTGCTGGCCCAGAACACCAGAGAATTTCAGCATGTCATGATACAAATTTAAGAAAACTTTAATTAAAATTAGAAGGCTTAGTCTTGAACAAGAATTCATGTGTAGGGCATGCTATGCAAACCGAAGACAGTTTCTGCCAGAAACATTTTAGATTTAGCTTGTTCATCTAGGAAATTAAAATTATAAAAATGTACTATTTACTGCTCTCACAAGCTAAGAGCTTGAAACTTACTCATTACTGTAAGAAATCTTGGTGAAAGATAATTGTATGCAGAAGTGTAAAGTATAGGTGGACTAGATTTTTATTAAACCTGCACCGTTCTATTTTGATCAAAGGCTACTATTGAATTTCCAAGGTGCCCAACTCAGAAACCTGCTGAAAATTGACCTGGATTTAATATTGTTGCACTTTCCAATTCCTCCTCTTGCTGCCTTGTCAGTAGCAATAAACTTTAATTAAAGAACACGACTATTTAAGAGACCTTTAATATTCTATTCAGTATGACTTAAGTACTCCAGCATGCACTAAAACAATACAAAATATACAAGAAGTGAAGACTTAGGTATAGCTGCTCCAACCTTAACATTTCCTCCACTTCCTCTAAGAACAGTTTATTGATTCATGGCGAGTTTAATTTAGGAGGCTCATGAGACTGACTCTTATCTTACAAGCCCTGCACTGATACAGGTGAGATCAGAGCCTGGGTGTGCACATGAGCTGATTTTGAGTCATTTCTATTTGTGATTTAGAAAAGATGAATGTGGCCTCTCTTAAGCAGGTCTGAGCAGAAGACAGAAGAAAAGGCTGCTGAACCACCCTCCTGTCATATAGACAAGAGGATGCACTGCACTGCACTGCAAAATGTTAAAGGTGGAAGAAAAACACTAAGATTTTCTTAGCCGTCTTTTTGCAGTAAATTTTTCATAGTACAAATAACCACATACATTAGTTACTAAGGAGATTAAGATATAATTCAAGATGCAAAGGCCATGCAAACATATTCACACATACCTAAATATGCTCAAGCGTGAGAGATCATTTACAATACTCCATATTCAAGCATGCCCTACAATTCACATTGTTACAAGTGAAGATTTTTTGTGTGTGCTGACAAGATAAAAGCAGAATCAAGGCTGTAAAAAATTTACAGGCAAGCTGAAGTAGTATATGCTTACTTGACAGGGTTCTTGGCAGCATCTGGATCCTGAGCAGTTACTGTTCCTATTACACTGTTTAACGGAACATCTTCTTTCACTTCCATTATGTATGCTGGTCTGCTGAACATGGGGGGTTCATCTACATCCTCCACCTGAATTCTGACTGTAGCCGAGTCCTTGAATGGCCCCAAGTACAAGAATCGAGGGTCCACATGAGTATTGGTAGCTTCCACTTTGAGAATATACAAGTTTTTACTTTCGAAATCCAATGCCTGGGGAAAAAAAAAAAAATTAAAAAAAGTTTAAGAAGTCTGTGGGGATTGCTGTGATTCTCAGCCAGATGAGCAAGATGAATGGTGGCAAATCATGAAGAGGCCTGTGCTAGGTAACAGGAGCCTGAACTGGAATTAAAATGAAACAGAAAGAAGAAAGGACTGTATGCCCAGATAATGCATTAGGAAGAAAACCACTTTTTCAAGGAATTCTATGCCTGAAACTCTTAAACACCAGTAAGTTTTCTCATACAGCCTTAAGTCATCATGTCTGTTATTCTGTCTATTTTTGGCATTTAGATGATCTCTTATCTATTTCTTGCTCATAAACACCACACACTAAAGGCGGGAAGATTTTGTAGGTGTTGCTTGTTTAAATACTAGCATTCCATCATCAAAATGAAACTCAGTGGCATCTAGTGTCTTGATATCCAGGACCACCCACAAAGGCAAACATGATTTTATGATAGGCTATGACTATAGCACACACTGTTAAAACTACAAAGAGACAGCATTTAGACACAGACTCTTTGTTACTACTTGGAGAAATCTGGGGACAGACAAGTCCCCTGTTTTTCCATTACATTGTAGAAAATTCACAGCTTCTGTCAGCAACAGCCAGAAATACAAATGGAGTTAGACTGATATCATAATCAGACCCTGGAAGGCATTTACTAAAAAACAAGTAATGACAGGTGTCGTACTGATATCAACAAGCAAGTGCATGTTTGGAAAATCTACACAATGTCTATCTAGCGATGACTGAACTTGAATTGATGAAGGATGATATCTGTAACCTTATCAAGTTTGCCTGATAACCCACTGTAAACAATGTTTCTCAAACCTATTCTGACAACCAATGTGCAACCTTGTAGATGATGTCCACTGTGATCTTGCAAGGCATTGATTTTTTTTTTTTCTAAAGCAAAAGCAGGCTGATAGATGCTTACAAAATTTCTCTATGTACTTGAATATATTATAGCTGCAGAATCAACTTATGAAAAATAGGCAATGTGATACTCATTGTTTCTGTGGTCTTAACACAGTATCTTCTATTAAGTGAGCAAAACCTGTTAGCATCATATGGAGAAAATGACACTTGGATGGTGGAGCTTCCTTGAGTTTTAATGTGAGTATATTCAGGCTGTAGAATTTTTTCTCAGTTGCACCTCATTCCTTAGGTAATTTACTTTCTCAGGTCCTCCAAAGTTTGTACATCGTTTTAGCAAAGGAGGTATAAGAGGAAGGATACCAATTGCTTGCATAAAAAAAAACTTTACATATGTAGAGATCCCTAACAGATAAAATTCAAAATAAAAAAAAACCTACATGTTGCACTAAAAATGGAAAACAAATATGTGCTAGATAAAGATTTGACTGGTGTTTCAGAGGCTGGGATAAAGCGTGTTAAGATGTGTACCTTTTTCACAGTTATAATTCCTTCCTGTGTGTCCTTGTCTGTGGTAATTCCAAACATGTCATATCCATCCCCCTCAGTGATGCTGTATTCAATCTCTGCATTTTCATCCACATCAGCATCATTAGCTTTTATCCTGCCAATTGGGGAGTCGAGCGGTGTAGACTCAGGAGCTCTGAACTGGTATGTGCCTGCAGCAGACAGAGAGGGAAATCTGGTTAGGCAGAAACAAGGTGCTTTGGGCACCATCTCTCAGGCCACTGTCCATGTTGGGCATGTGCAGGTGAGCTAGTGAGTCGCTGGGTCTACAGGCCTTCTGGGGGCAAAAGTCTTCAGCTTCTGCTATGCTTTCTTGTGGGTAAAAGTCACTTATTTTTCTGTTTTCTCATACAGAGGTTGGGCATTTAACATGTAATTTAGCAACAGATGTCCATTTCTGGTTCTCATGGTCCCTGTTGGCCATATCAGAAGTGTGTATGAAAAATATCTTGAGGCCAAAAAGCAAATATTAAGAATTGTCAGAAGCTAGTGCTGCTTAGTAACGCTAAAGCTGAATCCAGGTCAAATACCTATTAAAAATGTACTACGTTGAATTCTTGTCAGAAAAAACCCTCTACTTTTGGAGTGTTTGTTTTATGAAGCTGTATCTTGGCTTTTACATTGAAGGCACTTACGTCCAGAGATGTATAATTAACTCATTGGGTGCAGGGTGTTATATTTCTTCTTAAGTTGCTCTAATTTAAATGGAAACTCTTTGCCCACAGCTAAGAACAGACTTTGAACCTAAATGACAAGTTGCTTCCAATAACTTTCCCAGTGACTTAACTGCCAAAGCTCACTGATTTTTCTGATAGTATCTGCAATTATTTTCTGTAACAGCTGCTCTTGACTTTGACACACACTGACATTGTGATATGCACACATCGTACAGAGAGCAGTGGTTAGACAAAGGAAAAAAGGAAAAAAAAATAGAGAGAGAAAGAAGGAAGTAAAGAGAGAGGGAGAAAGAAGAGGATGAAAGCTGAATCACTTTGAATCCCTTACAGCAATGAATGGTCATTAATAGAAATTACTTTCCAAGATAGCTTGCACAATTGAATCCCATAAGCATCACGCAGATATCTACCAAATTATTTGAGACAGGGGAAGTAAATAGGAAGAAATACCTGGTATATTTATGTACATGCTTTTGTTTCTGTATACAAAGAATATAGAAAATTTCATTGTAGCAAATGCTTTCTGGTTATAAATACTCATTTCTACAAAATTGCTCTTGCAATATTTTTGCATACTTAAATAAATTTGTTTCAAAACTTCAATGTATTAGATTACAACAAAAACCATAAAATGCACTCAATCACGAAGTCTGAAAGAAATAATAGTAACAAGAAACATGGATTACATTGATCAGTTATTTAATAGGTATGAAAAACAGAAGTTGTTTCTACACATTAATTCATCTCTCAGACTATCAACTGCAACCGGAGTAAAAATATTAAATATTCATTTCCCATTTACTGCAATTAACCTTGGTGTGATGCTATTGCTTAGTTATGTGTTGTCTTTTGCTTTCCTAAAGGAAGTTTGATACTCACTAAATTCACAATAGAAGAAACAATATCTGAAAAATAAGAACCATTTTTGTCCATTTTAGTGTTAGAAAAGAGAATTTAAACATTCCGTACTCTGGGGGAAGCGAGGTGGATTGTCATTTACGTCAGTTAAGGTAATGTTCACGGTGGTGGTTCCTGATAATCCGCCCATCTGGCCTCCCATGTCTTTAGCCTGGATGACCACTTGGTACTGCTCCCTATTTTCACGGTCCATGTTCAGTAAAGCAGTTTTAATAATCCCTGTAAACATGAAAATTAAAAAGAATGGGGAGTTCACAGGTAGTTACTTTGATGGAAATTCTTATTAAAAGAACAAAACAATCTTCATGTCGTAAGTAAACTTTGCCCAGTAGAAATATTTACTGTTATGAGCTGGTTCATTAAATTACAGACTTGTCATGTCACATCTCAGGCTCCTGCCTATGTGACAGACAGAGTAAAAGTGGTACCCACAGAAAGATGTGCTACTTATTTGTGAGCCATGTTATTTTACACAACTATTTACCCTCTTTCAGTTTTGTGCTAAAATCTTTCACTGAACTGGAAAAAGGCTGTTTGTTCATTATTTTGACAACAGAAGAGGTAAAAAAAAAGAAAAGGTAACTTCAGCAAGACACTATTAAAGAGTGCAGCAACATTAAATGAAGAACAGAAATTAATTATCCAAGAATGCCTGAGTATATATGCTTCTCTTTATACATTCCTTGAAATGATTTGCCAGTTACTCCCTTCTTCAAAGGCACAAATACCAGTTATAAGGCCAACTACTACTGAAATTCAATCATTCAGATTTACCATGAAGCAAAATGCTTGCATTCTCACTGGGTCTCTCAAGGTAAGAACTGACTGCTTTGTAGGCAAAAGGGGTGAAATTCAAGTACTGAAATCCATGACAAAATTCACATTGGCTTTGAAAGAGACGTTTCACTCTAGGAGTTCTGCAATTGATTTCCATGGCATGAAGATCAAGACTGTGGTTTACTTAACTTCCCATCCCCCACACAAACCTCTTGATAGAAGTTTATTACTGGTAAACTCCCAGCTACTTTATCCTTATTAGAACTCTAGAAGAGCACATACTGTATGTCGATGTCAGAAAGAGTGCATCAGTGCAAAAATCATGGCTTCTGCTATCTAATACTTTATGCTTGAAGGGAAGCTCCCTTTGATCTTGGCTCTGCTGCTTTTCAGAGTTGTGTATACCCTTTCAACTCAGGTTTCACTTTGAAACATATAGTCTCTTGCTTCCTTTTCCCTGCCTGAGTCTCTCAGATTTATGTATGAAACAATCCTAAACCTGATGAATTGCCTGGGATAATCCACTTCTTTCCAGTAAGGATACAGAGGAGAACTGATTTCCCTAGCTTCCAGCAACCTAACACAGTGGATGTTTCCACTGAAGAAGTTCCTTGAGATGGTTTATTTCTTTTTGGAAAACTTAGTCAAAAATCTTGGGAAGAGACTATGTAGTCAGGAAGCCAATAGTACACCAGATTCAGTCAGACAGAATATATATGTGCACAGGTTCCAAAGCTGTCAGACCATTAAAAATTCCAGTCACTGTGTATAATTTAAACATCTTCCAAAAACAGAACTCAGAACTTTGGCATTCTATTTGTGATCTAGTTTAGCACAACAGTCAATTTTACCTCTGCTATCATTACTCTTAATTAAGATTTCTTTCATAAAATTAGCATTAAAGTGATATGTTGCAGATGTACAGAAATTATAATTACTTTAAACAAGTTTCGAAGAAGCAGACGGAGGAAAAAACTCACCTGAACAAACCCTCAGTCTTAATTTAGCCATTATAAAGATCTATGAGGATTAAGCACTTTTTTCCACACCCACCTGTTTCTCTTTCTCATCTAAAAGCCAACCTATTTGGTTTAATTTAAGCATCCACTGCAGTTTCTGTACCCACTGCTTGTTAAAAATGATTGAAAACTGGTTCACATCCAGTACTAATTGTATTTATTAGACTTTGCTGGTAAGATTAAAATCATGTAGGTGTCATGTTTACAGATGTATCACTTTATTAAATTTGTCAGATTTTGCACTGAGTAAGATGTAATCTCTTCAAAGTTTTTTACTAATAAAACCTAGCTCGGCTTAGCATGTCATTTTGAATTACAGACATTGTCACAGAATGACAGATAAGGTCCCCTGACCTGTCTCAGATTCGACAGAGAAATATGGTTGTCCCTGGAGAATGCTGTAGACAACTTTAGCACTGTTCCCATATGTAGGATCATCGGCATCAGTTGCAGTGACTTGCACAACAAAGGTACCTACAATGAAAAATTAAAGAAAACAAAAATTATTGGGTCTTTTTCATGACCAAGACAGTTTATGATGTAACGAAAAACATAATTCAAGTGCAGGTCAGACTTGTGGCAGGAAGTTAGAAATATTCTTATTTAGTAGAATTTTCTCTGTTCATGATGGACATCAACTCCAAATGATACCTATCTTATTCTCAAGTCATCCAAACACAGTTACTGTGTGGATCCTTCATTGTGTTTCTCATGAAGGAAACAGACATTCTTTCTGTTCTCCAGATACTGTAAGCATTCAGAATTTGAATCTAGGTCAAGAATATACTTTTGCAAGTCTACTCATTCTCATAAGATAGTTTCCATAGGAATGCAAATATGGTTCTTCATGTGTATTACTATAGAGAAAAAATCGGTGTTGAATCTTAGGTAAAATGCTAAGAAACATTAAAAAATTAGCTTAGATTTTGGCATTTAAAACAATTTGTGGATAAAATGTTCACGTATTAAAATGTGAATATTAGTTTCTCACGTTACCAGATGAGTTTTCATCCATGAGACAAGTCCTGTGAATGAGGGGAGAGTGTACAACCCAAAGTATTTATTTTCATATTGCTTGAGCTTTATTTTAATCTCATTCTTGATCATGTTTAATTAATGCTTCTCTCCCTGGACATTATTTCAAATTAGAAATGTGCTTCTTGGAATTCAACCATCCATTGCTCTTTGACAAAGAAATCAAAATGACCTCCCTAAGAATCAAAGAATCAAAACCTGTCAACTTCTCAGGAAAAGACGTCATCTTAAAATCATTTTCCGAAGAAGTTTTTTTTGTTTGTTCTTGATTGATTTCAACAGCTCAATATATTTTAAATCAATAGAAAGATTTCAGTGGACTTCAAGGGACTTTGGAGCGCTTTTCTTTTGCATGGAAAGAACAACAAAGGTCATAGGAAGTTAATGGAATATCTCAGAACCAGTGTGTGACAGAAATGTGTACAAACCCTTCTGTACCTGCTCTTTTCCATTTTGTTTGCCTTCCTGAACTAAATAAGGGTTACTGAACAGATCTAGAAGTGGTATTGACACAGATGACCATGAAGTACCATATTGCTAACATGTATTAAAATCAGATATCATTCAACAGAGCTCAACTCACTTTCATTGGTATTAAACCAAATGGTATTAACTTGCATTTTTTTTGTGGTACAACAGAGGGAGCATGTTTCACCCAGCTGGCACCACTGATTCCAGAAAACTGTTGCCGCTATTTTCCTGGATTTTTTTTTTTTTTTTTTTTTAATTTAATGTCTTAGATGCTTTTAGTCCAGACTCAAACAGCAGATGTCTATTTAACACCTGTAAACTCTGGGCCCTTCCATAAGTCCACCAGACACTGAAGCCCGTTATTAGTTAGCACCTACCAACATCTGACATTTCGGGAATGCTGGCATTGTAAACGTCCTTTGTAAACATTGGCTCATTGTCATTGATATCATGGATCTTAATGATGAACTCAGATTCTGGTTCCACTGGTCTTCCAGTCCTTCTGTTTATAGCCTGGGCACGGAGTATGTATACAGGCTTTTCTTCCCTGTCTAGTCTCTTTGTGGCCTGGATGTCACCAGTGTTTTCATTGATAATGAAGAGGTCTCCTGCTCCATCTCCAGAAAGGATGTATTTAAGTGATCCATCTCCTTTATCCTGGTCTGAATGCAGCTGGTGGTGAAATGGGAATTTAAAAAAAAAAAAAAAAAAAAAAAAAAAAAAAAAAAAAAAAAAAAAAAGAAAAAAAAAAAAAAAAAGAAAGAAAAAAAATAAATAATTGGGACACAATTCTAGATATTTTAACCAATACTGTGATATATGCTTTCCTATCAGTAATACTCAGCCAGAAGGCTCTATGCTGCTTTTGGGAAATGAGTTGATACTACAGTAAAAGCAGTGAATAGATTGAGTTGTGTCTTGATGTCAGAATTGAAATGGTCTGCAATATTGTAAGAAATTGCCTGAGGATAACCACAAACTGAAGCTGCAGACCACTTTCCCAAGCTAAATATACATCAGTCAAATCCAAATGCTGGTGACCTAGGTGGAATCCTAGGAATATATTGGGCAATGATATCTTACAATGAAAAAACAGTGGGTTTGGGAATTGCAGCAAAGAAAGAATTAAAAAGTGGCCAGTCAAGCCACTTCTTGAGTTTAAATTCTGTGTGCTTGGCTCTTATGCCCCATGGACATTACGTAATATATCATATAATGCACAATAAAATAACCTACCAAATACATACACAAACAGCAGATAAACACATGCATGCATTCACAGATCTAGCAAACTAAAGGTAGAGACAGGCAGGTATAAGAGACCATTACAGCACTGGAAGTGAGGAGATCAGTTGCCTTATCCAAAGGGGCATGGATGAAGCTGAAACTTGGTGGGGGAAAGGGAAAGTAAAGAATGATGGTACTAAGCATAAAAAGCGTGAGCTGCCCGAACCATCCTCTTTTATTTCCCTAGATGATTTCCACATCTCTTGGAATGCTGTTGAGTGACACAAAAGGTGTAACTGATTAAATCATACCCTTATGGACACCTGTTGATAAAGCCTTGTTTATTCCCCTGGCCTTAAAATCCAGGCCATTCAACTACAACTTATTTTATTGTTACATTAGAGAAAATAAAAATTTTTAAAAATGAAACATTAAAATGGCTAATAACATGAGAGCATAGGTAATGAAGTTAATGGGGAAAGAAAAATCTTTTATGCAGGAGATTCCTGGAAATTGTTTCTTTCATATAGAAAACATGTTTAGGAGACAGAATAGCTTGATTTTCTTAACCAGCTCTTTGCATAGCTTTTCCTGAATAAGAGTTAGGAAAAGTAACCCCGGCTGAATGTTTTGCAAAGCACTTAGCTTTGCTGGATAGCATGCAGAGGACAGTAAGATTAGTAGATTTAAAGAATCTTGGCATAGACTCCAGCTGTGCCTGGCCATGCCTCTACCATGCTGGAAGGGCAGCCTCCAGCATGACCATATGGTCAGTGTTTTGGGTTTCCTTCAACTTTCTGCTCAAGTCACAAATACACAAACACACTTGGTGGCACAGTGCTCTGTGCCTGCACTGTGTGTGCATATGCCAATGATCCCTACAGAAAGCATGTTCCGTGCAAAAAGTCTGCCTTTAAGGGCAAAACTCTCTGTCACCACACATTCCAAGACTGTCCAATAATACAAAATATCGTAACTGTGGCATGGTTAATCATTAGCAGACATGCAGAAGCACTCTTCTTAATTTTCTCCTTCAGGGAGAAAATGGGCATTCTGTGTCATTTTGCACGGAGTCCTTTCTCTTGATAATAAGAATAGCAATAAGTAGGTTCTGTGCAGAATTTTTCATAAACAGATTTCACATCCCTTCACAAAACCAGTCAATACCAATTGCTCTGTTTTTTGGATAACAAAGATTCCCAGAAGGCTAGTCTTGAATTTTGGAACAGAATAGAATTAGGTCTATTGAGTCCTATTCAGTTAGCCAATTTCCTTGGCCAGGGGGCCTAGAGGATTATATTATTTACTAGACATAACTTCAGACTCTAAAAAACATCTATCAGACCAGCTTGTTAAGAAGTCAGGCTAGAAGTCTACTGCAGGAAGTAATTTAGGTTATTTGAATAGAACTTCCCTCAAAGGCAACCTGCAACAGCAAAAGCATGAAAATAATTTTGTTTTAAAACCACGTATTTTTATGATTTTTTCACATCAAAAATTCAACTTCTGTTTGCCTTGAAAGCCTGTTTAACTTTGTCTGCATCAGAATGGGACAAAAACAGCCCTCAGTAACAGACTATCATTAATTTGTATGAATCATGGAATAGTGCTGTTTTGAGACTTGGTAACGGCTGAACTCCCAAGCTCATTTTTATCATAATTTTAATTAAACTTGGTTTCAACGAACAAAGGAGCAAAAAAAGGTCAAGATATAAAAGGTGCTGGAACCACTGGGAATAGTTTTCCATAATATCCTTTAACCAGCCTAGACTACCTAAAGAACTAAAAATGGAAACTTATATGATTTTTTCATGTAAATTGCTTACTGAATTTTCATTTCTCATCCAAAATTAACCCACCTGCGTAAGACCCACTGTGAGTCTGGATACCAAGACAAAGTACATCTTGGTGTCACCAACACTGAGAACAAGATGATCCTTATGGTTCATCCTTTAGACCTCCATCTGAATCACAATCTTTTAAAAAAAAAAAAAAAAAAAGCTCCCTCTGACAAAATCCTTTCCAATCTCAATATCTAGTTTTCTAGCTTTCCTAAGACATGACAGAACAAACTGAGTGCTCAACTAGCCAGACTGTATGTGGGTTGTTTACTGTGAGAGTCTGACCTGCGGGAGGTCATGTCCTACTTGTATATTACAGAGAGCTACGGCTGGCTGAAAGCTTGCTCTTCAAAGCAACAATGAATGTACAGCATGTCATCATGTGTGGCCTCATCAACCTGGTTCACAAAGGGTCTCTCAAAGTATGACTCAAATCTATTTGATTTCAGTACAGGAGGATAGCTCTCACCATAAGGTGTTTGTGGGATAGACCTGGATCACACCACCTGCTTAATTGCTGGGACAATAACTTGTATTTTTTGTATTATCAAAATAGTTTTGGATTTTGTTCCCTTCTATTCAGAGAAAGAAAAAAAAAAAAAAAAAGGTTTTTATAGCTCAAAGCCAAGCAGATCTCTGGGAAAGTTTCTCACAGATGACAAATTTGCAACATTTCTTTGTGAGGAAAATATCCAATAAAAAGATTTATTATTTTAGATTAATTTATTTGTCCTTAACTGTTTGTTTGGTAGAAAAGTTCTACCCAGGCAAATTCTCTTTAATTTTATGTTAAGTGTCAGCTTATCTTGAAATTAATATTTTGTTTGTGTGACCTATATGAAGAGGGAAATTGTTACTATTACCCAATTAAAAAAAATAAATTTGCAAATAAAATTAAAGCACAAAAAATGGTGCAAATCGAGTTCTGAAGAAAGGCCTGGAGGTGTGATATACTTAAAAATACAGTTGATGGGTTTTGTATATAAAACTTAACACCACTGTGAGTTTATGAGTATGAAATGAATGGTAATAACAACCCCATTTTCCTTTTAAGTTGAAGTTATTTTTCATTACCCGGACACTTCATCGCAAAGAAAGTTTGCTGTAATGAAGTATGTGCATAAATTATACTAAACATCCTTTTAGTAACTGTTGCTAGCCAATACAAGATGTTGTAACTTCACTGTGTTTACTCACCCACATTGCAAAAAGGTATCCATTATCCTCTGCATAAACTTAGTCAAATAAAAGGGCCATGGCAGATAGTCATGGAATAGACAAAAATGTTTGGGACACAGCTCTCATGTAGTCTGGGCTGTACCATATAACCATTCCTCAAGACAAAATTAGTACAGCCGATTTTTTAAGTACTCCACTTCAGGACAGATATTTGACTTCTGTTGCAACCCAGTGTTACTCACTGGTGTTCAGTTCATTCAGTGGCTGAACTGAGCAATACCCCAAAGGTAAGCAAAATGGTGAAGAACTAAGTCTTATGCAATAAAAAGTAAATGTATCAGCAATTGCACTGTATTAATATTATAATAAATTGATTCATTCAGAATCTAATCTGGAGACTCTTCTGACATTGCCCATCAATCACTGGCTAAGGGGCTGAGGATGAATGACAAATTAAAGATTTTACTATGCCCTAGGCATACTTTTACTCATTTTACTTTAATACCACTGTAAAGTGAACCATCTGGTTTGCTTTTAATGACTTACAGTCAGATAAAATCTCTCCAGCCTCTTTCTTCTGTTCCTCCCAAATATCCTGGCCCAAACCATTCAAATACATCTGTCTGGATATGAGGAAGGCTGCATTCCTCCTGAAGGAAGTGGTGTTTAAAGTGCACTCAGGATTGCAGCAATTGTTCCTTGGATTGGACATTCTGTTTGTTGTCATATACATAATTAAAGCAAGAGCTGCTTGTTCTTTGGTGTTTTTTTTTTTTGTTGTTTTTTTCTTAAAATTAGCCACAATCCAGAGTAGCATCATTCTACACAGAATCTCTGGCACAGCCTTCCAAAACCTCCAAAGGCAGTGGCAATGGACTGTCTTCAGCACATCACCAAAGAAAAAGCAAGTGAAATCTCTGTTCAAAGTATTCTTATACGAGCATTTTATTTTTTATTTATTTCTGGACTGAATATATTGACAGCATTTCTGTTAATCTCCAACAGATAGCATTGCTTCATTTTAAAGTAATACTCCAGGAAAATTTTATTGGGATTTTAAGAATTAAGTTGGATCCATTCTACACACTCAGGAATTCCTTCAGCAAAGCATATGGGAAGAATTTAAAGGCATCTTCCAAGTGCTTTTGCAGTAAGATTATAAACTTATGGGGTGCACGTGTGGTGATGCAGGGAATAGCATCTTCCCAGGTGGGCAATGGCAAGGTCTGGCAGCCATCCCCACCAGTCCAGACAGGAGCAGGGCACCCACAGGTGACCAGGACAGCCTCAGTTCTGGGTACTGGGAACCTCTGGGAATGGTGATGGCTGGAGACTGGCCCTGCTGTGCTGTTTCTGGGGCAGGGCCATGAGGCTGACCTGTGGTCTTGAGGTCTGGGCAGGAGGACAGGGACAGTCAGGCCTGGGTGGTGAACTCGGAGCCCTTTTTTCAACACACTAAATTCAATTTGATATGAAACTTTATGAAACGTCAGGACCAAAACTAAATAATTGAAGTGAGACCCCATATGTTTTAATAGGTTAAGAATAACCACTAACATTTTTGTGTGTTTAAATGGAACACACCAGAGAAAAATGGCTTTCTAGCACGGATATTTGTAACGAGGTTGTACTGAAAATGTACTTTTACAGCTGTGGTAATTAAATTCCAAAAAATTGAAATTGCAGGCCGTGACTATTCTCCAGAGTTGAATAACACCCCTCCTCTACCTCATTCCATAACACTGATTTAAACAGCATAGTTAATCTCATTTATGAAGTGGCTTTAGGTTATGAAAGACAGCTGTAAATTGCAGTTTAACTACCACTAATGTCATATTGCTGGTCACGATACCTGGCAATTCAGAGGGTAAAATGGTTTTCTGTTCACCCTACAGACCAAGTTCCTTTCCCTTTTGTGAATATTACATGCTTGTAGCTGAATTTCAGAGCAGTTACTGAATTTCTGCAAAGATCAAAGTCAATTGACCTTGGGATGTACACACTGAACCATCAACCTACAATTATGCACAAATAAGCAGCCTGTTGCATCTTATTATTTGTTTGTGCTTTTAAGAGTCACTTGATATTCTGAGGTTGGTGTGGTCCCATTTTTGTCTTGTAACACATTAATGAAATAGAGACTGACTATTAAAATAGTAAGCAAGCAGTTGGTACTTATCTAATGAGGAGAATCATGGTTTTACTCCTAGGAATATAGATGGCACATGATTTCACTTCAAATTTACTATATCCAAACACCAAAATACTGTCTAGTAAGGAACAAATTGAACTTCATGTATTGCTTGAGGTTATACAGTGCAATACTGAAGCATTTCAAAAAAAATAAAACATGCAAAAAGAGACTGCTAATAATGTAATAGTAAAAGTAATAACAACCTTTCACTCTTCCTTAGCCCTCCTGGTGCTCTTTACCCCTACACCACCAACAGAACCCCTCAATTACTATAATAACCAACTCCCTTAGTATCATCAAATAATCAGCACCAAATTTTTCGCTCTACTTGGTGACTCTGTGTTAAAAGGAAAATGTCACTGCTTTGCACATTAGGTAATAAGTAATTATATGTATTTTGGTGAAGTTGAAGTACACACTTCTTTATAACACACAAAAAATAACCCCCAAACACTACATACACATTCCATAAACACATACCTCCATGTACACAAAATATGTCATGTATCATCAGGGCAAACACCTACACAAATAATTTATTTCAAGACATAAAAGATCCCTTCTTCCAAAAGGTATTCCAGAAGGTCCACAAAGAGATCCAGCATCACCAGAAATGCCAGATATCCTATGGATGTGTGTGCCATGGTTTTTTGGTCTCAACCATGCTAAGCTCTGGATCCCTCCATATACCACATTACCCATCTAACTCAGCCCTAAGACAGAGCCTCCTGTCTCACTTATATCACTCACCTCACTGCATGGTGCTGGATACTTCCTGCTCTGGCCCTTGTCCTTAAATCCCCTAGAAACTGCAAAATGGTGCTACTTCTCCTGTTCCTTACATACTTCCTGGAGAACTACCATGAGCCACAGTTGGTGGTGGTTTATATCTATCTATGGAACAACCACCTGGACAGCCAGTCAAGGCAAAAAGTAGGTTTATTTGCCTGATGTAGCTACTATTTTTCAAATTGTACAGGAGATTAATGATTTTGACACCTTTATTCCTCTATAAAATTAAATTCAAATAAGTTAATGTACTATAGAGCTATTTAGAGGAGGCCAATGGGCAAAGATAGATGCTAGACTTCTGAACCTGATGATTAGATGGCTATATGCTTAAAAATAATTTTGAAAACAATGGGAGAAAGATCCTACAGCGATTCCCAATCTTGATGCTTACAGAAACTAGAAGAGATGATTCTTTCCATTCTTATACAAAGCAATTTGAAGATCATAATAAGATTTATACTCCATATAGCTTCAAAAATCCGAGACAGACTTTGAAGTAAGATTCAACTACTGCTATTTTCAAAGAAAATAAAACCATTAAAAATTGACAAGATTAAAAAGAAAGGCAAACAGACCCTGTGCTAGCAGAATCACAGCATCATGGTGCTGGGTGTACAGCTGTCAGGAACAATGCTTGCACACAGGGGCTGTGTTTAAACTGTTATCATAGGTACTCAAAGTAGATTGAAAATCTTTTGTACCTCCTCACTAGCCTGAAATATGCTGTCCTAAGCCATCAGCAGTCTTCGTTTTTCATCACTTTCTTGCCCTTACAGATGTCACAGTTTATGGGATAACTGAACTGGTTAACTATAGAAAGTGATTGGTTTAGTATGGTAAGCATACTTCCTATACCTATATTGGTATAGGTATAATATAATAACCTAACCTATATGGTTAATACAGGAAACCTGAATATGGTTCAGTGTGACTGATTCCTGAGTGTTTGAGTTTAATGTAGTTTTATCTTGCTTGGCTCTCACCATACATAGCAAAGAAAAAGCTGCAACAGGTTCACAGTTCCAGTTCAAAGAAATAGCAGCTTTGGAGAATAGAAAAGATCTTGTTTCCCAAACTAGATGTGCTGTTCTTGTGCCAGCATTTTGTTTCTGTTTTTAAGAGCTTCCTCCCACATACATACATTTTTCCTCATTCTGCATTTACAGGTAATAATTCCATGTGATCCTGTTTTTCTTTTCTTTTTTTTTTTTTTTTTCTTGCTTGACTCCCAGCCTATATGCAGCCTTTGCTTGCAAAATAGGCACTTCTGTGTCCTCAGACGAAAACCTGTTTACAACCTCAGTATCTTGTGTTCAAGTCAAGTGGATTCCAAAAAGAAGCCAGTGAAGAAAAGGCCAGATATGAAAGGCTGATGCTCCTAGCTGGTTTTCTATAATTGCTGCATTTCAATTGTCCTTCCTTCTGTAGAAATGGACACACATCTCGGAACAACAATGTTAATATTTTCCTATCTGCGTTAGAAGTAAGTACAAATTTTCATTACTGTATCAAACTCGTTCTTCCAAACTAAAACACTCAGTTTTTTTCTCCATCTTCAGTTCCTTCTCCTTCTATTTTATGACCGTGCATTGTCTATTAGATTTTTTTCTTAATAACTCCTATTCCATGAACACTGTACTTTTTTCCTGTTTCTATTTCTTCAATTTTCATCGAATCTCTCTTTTTCTACTGCAGTATATTCTCATAATAAAGGGTAAGACTGAAATCAAGAATCATAGAATCACTGAATATGTTGAGTTTGAAGGGATTTAACAGGATCATCAAGTAGTCCAAATCCTGATTGAAAACATTCAATCTATAAAAAATTCATTAAATAGAGCACTGAATAATTACTGAGGTTATAGGAGATTCCTGCATTTAAGTGTGTTGATTTCTTTGGAGTTATTGAAAAATATACTATGTCTATTTGAGTGTGTTTACATTTTTGATTCGTAAAGGTTGGTATAGCAAACCCAAGAATACCTCAAACCCTGGTTCATTCAGCTGTGGAATCCTATTAATGTAATAATACATAGCATGCTGTGTTTCTATAGAAAGACCATATCTGCAAGACACCTTGTTTACAAAACACGTATCAACCTTGGTTGCATTCAAACAGGCAGATTAGCAGAAAAACTCATTATTATTGAAATAATAATGCACAAGAAAATGGTAAAGGATCTAGGAATTCAATACTTGAACTATTAAACATAAACATGCTTTATTAGGATAATCACCTCAGTGCATAACGTGCAAATGGTAAACCAAAAATATCCTCTAACAGTAACCTCTAACCTAAGTACTGCCTTTTTAAAAGAAGACAAAAAAGAAAGCAGCCATGAGATTCAAGAACAACAACAAAAAGGCTAAAATTGCACCCACTGCAAATAGGGAAAAAAGCTACAAGCATTCAGCAACAGCACTATCATCTGCAAAACATATTGTTATGATATTAAGAATAGCAGGAGAATTTAAAAGAAAAATCACGGTGATGCTGTCTTTCTGTTTCTTGAGAGTATCAAAATGTCAGTGAACTTTCTCATTCATTCGCAAATGTAGAAGTGACAATCTGTTCCCTGTAAATGAATGACACCAAGAGAAGCTAAAACTAGTTTTGTAGAGATGAACAAATTCAGAAAATGAGCAGATCAAAAAGCACTAAGCATATTTCAAGATTCAGAGGTAACCAGGTACTCATAAGGCAAACTGAGTATAAAAGATGGCAGCATTTGATTTCAAAACAAATAGAACACAGAAAAGTCACTATAGTAAGAATAGAAGGTGCTGGAGTGAAAAAAAACCCAAGAAATATAAAGGGCAGTGAAATAAGAATTTGAGATCAAATCTCAAATCTGATCTGATGAGAGATCAGAGATGTGAGATCTGATCATGAGATCAGAGACAAGATTTTCCCATACCCCCAAGATGTAATGCGTTCTCTCACTTTGGAACCTCAGGCTCACAGCCATCCAGGCAGGCTGGAAGTCTCTTTCTGTGAAGGCCATATGGGACGCCACATGACCTGAGACAGACAGGGACTGCAGTTTGGCTGATGTTGGTTTAAGGAATAGACTGCCCAAAGTGTAGTTGGGAACCTGTTGTTCTGTTTTAAATGTATGGAGGTGAGAATAAACATCCATACTCTGGTGACTCAAACTTTTATTACACACCCTTCAAAATCACAAATGGGTTTTCTAACCCGAAGTGCAAACATGCAGCCGCAGCTAATCAGCTTTGCAAAAAATCAACTAGAATATGTCAATCCTTTCAACACTGCCTGGGACCTCTCAAGTCTTCTCCCTCTTGAGTTCCCCAGCTGCTTCTGCTCTTGTTTGTAATTAAACAGGGACAGTGGCACAAGAGCTTTTGTCCTGCAGTGCACTACACCAAACTAGCAAGGTACCTTATTCTGACAGCCCTTCTCTCTAGGGGCAACTGATTATCAGATCTTAATGAATATTGGGCACAGCTGCAAACTAGGTAAAGGTATCTCCATGTTCTCTTGAGTTGAGTCCTGCTTAGCACTTCTGTGGGTATGCACTTTATTTGTTCCTCTTCCTGTTATCTCTAAGCCAAATTATAGCAGGAATTTACAAAGTTTGCCCTTACAAAGACAAATAGGTCATTAATTTGTAAAGAACAAAAGAAAATGGTGTCAAGTCTGATCTCTATACATATGGGCCCTTGAGTTTCATGTCCTTTTATCAAACTTCTTGCTTTTCTTTGAACTACTGTATAACACTAGAAAGAAGAAGTCTTCCTTTCAGACTCTAAAGATCTCAAAACAATTCTGACTCTGAGTTAATAACTGGCCTCTTACTTAAAAAAAAAAAATAAAAAATCCACAGTTATATACTGAATTTTCCTAGTTTTACTTAGAGCAGTTGGGTTTCACTATGCCTTTGAAAGATCAAAGACCTCTCTTCAGCTAAATAGTAGTGATGGTAACAATAGAGCATTATATAGACTTCTGCAATTACCCTCACAAAAGCGTGAAGATCTTGTTCTTCTCTCAAGGAAGGCCACGACAGCTTAAAATCCCTGTTTTACGCTTTTGGTTCATCTATTTAAACATCTGTATTTCTTTGTCAAAGCAAGAATTATTTCTTCTTGCTGTGTTTTCAAACTGTGAGGTAGCAAAAGGATCTGGTAGACATGAGGATTTGCTTTAGTTGAGACATTGGTATTAACTTACTAAAAAGTATAAATGGCTTAGCCAACTCCAGACTTCTCACAACCTATCTCAGGTACTCAGAAAACTCTCTTGAATAGCTGAGCAGAATATTAGAATAGATTTTAAAAGTTATTTTATTCAGTGTATACAATTCAGAGATCAGGAATGAAAATTCAAGCCTCTGAATTCTTGAAAGAGCTGTGAGTCATTTTAGTAGACATATATTGCTAGCATTGCAGATCTACCACATTAACTGGATAGTCAGTCATTGGCTTTGAGTGTTGAGTCTTAAAGACTCAAATCGGAAAGTTAGTTTGAGACATCACTGATGATTTTCTTCGTATACAAAAAATAATACAAACAAGCAGTGAAGCACCTTTAAGAGTATCTCTGACAAAACCACAAGATATCTAAGGGAAAGTCAGGCTTATAGGCACAAATACACTGTCAGTTTTAATGTGGCCTTTGTCACTGTCTTCCTGTCTGATCTTAGACAGATCACTATTTGATGCTTCTACATTCTCCCTGTAGTAAAATGTTAACAATGTCCAGTATGTAATGATTATAACATGATTTGAGAACCTTGGGTGTAATTTGTTCTGTGTTTATGGAAGGACTGAGTATCATTTAACTGGAATCAAGAATAGCTATGCTGTGGCTTTGCCACAGCTTGCTGTATTTAGAGGTTGGAGTGGATTGGCCTTTTCTTAATGCAGCTGCAATGGCAGAAAATCAGATTGTTCTCAGGTTTTTGCTACTATCCCCCAGCTGAAGGTTACTGTTACCAAAGCTTTGAATGGGTAGGTAGGGGGGTCTCTGCATTCTGGGGTTGGCTATATAAGCTAAAGTAGCATTTTTGAGGTACCTTAAAAATTCGTTGAAAAGGAATATGTGTGCTTTCATATGATAGGTTAAAGGAAATAAAGTGTCTTGCTTGTAATGACATTCAATGGGAATACAATGAGTTCATAAAGGGATGCATACCTAAACCCCATTTTTCAATTAGAACTGTGTCTACAATTCAAGAGCACCAACTTTCTTTACAGCTGTTTTCCAAGTCAGAGGAAATTAATTCCAATATCCTGTTATCCTTTCGCTGATTATATGGGACTTCTGTCCTGTACTGCATTAATCAATTAGAAAAGGGAATTCATATAGTAGGAGATGGCAGCAGGTACTCTGTTGAGATTAGGAAAAAAAATTTTTTTAAAGTACATTCAGCAAACACATACTTCAATAGTAATTTTAATGCATGTGCCTTAGTCTTTAAATTATGTGATGTGTATAGTTAGTGAAATAGGTCTGTATCATATGTCCAGATTTATTTATCTTTGATTTTTCTGGAAATTTACCCAGGACAGTTGATTATTCTTTATCAGTGGTCAGAATTATGCATTTAATCACTGAATTTTCTTTGGAATCATGGACTTTCAAAATGTTTCATTATTAAATTGTAAGCAAATACAACACCTTAATTAAGGTATATGAGCACATACATTTCTAATTCTGTGAAAACCTCTATTCTCCTGTGGGGATATGGGAAAATCTATCTGAAAGATCAACAGCAAAACAAAACAAAATAAAAAAACCTCAAAAACCCAAAAAACCCTTGGCCTAATATCCAGAAATGTTTTTACTGGGATATAGTTGAATAAAACATCAGGCTTCTTCGACAAGTAACAGCTCCTGACTACTCCCTGATGGATGCGCTTGAAAGCAAATGCTCATCCTTTGCTTACTGACAAAGGTGACCCTTTGATATTCTGAGTGCTTCATGCTGACAATCAAACCCCGAAATGTGTGTATGAATTTTATATGCTGTATATAAAAGTGTGCGTGTCAGGGAGGAAGAAGGGGGATGGAGAAGGGAGAATGCAGACAAATACTAAAACAAATGAGAACCGACATCAGATTTAAATGAATATTTAACAAAAAAGATACTAATTCATATCCAGGAGTTTATTTGAGTCTTTAATCTGTTTTCATGTCCCTGTCATTTAGTTCTATGGGTCAGGAGCTGGCAAAAGGAGAAATATTTCCATTCTGTCATGTTCTCCAACTTTGTTTCTAAACAGAAGATTGTGTTATATAACCAGATAATCAAGGGTTTGTGAGACAGTAGATGAAATATAAAAGGCCACACCTTTATCTCTCAACAGGACCCTTTTGAGGAAGGCTCCTCACTTAGAATAATGTTTATGTTGTTAGGCATTGTTAGGGAAATGTTAGGCAAGTCTGGCACTGAGTAGATTCTTCTTTCAAATAAGGATTCCTCAAAGTGCCATTAGTGAGCCTCCCTGTGAAGGGACAGCTAACGTGATCTGAAAGCTGCAGCAGAATGTAGATCCTTACAGATGCCAGGTCAGGAAGGCAAGGTGGATTAGCAAATAATCAGCACATGTAGGTTAAGCTTTGCTTTGGAATAGGTGACAAATCAGTCGAGATCTTGAGGATAAGAGGACAAGCCAACACAAGACATCACATTAGGTAACTGCCACAGACTGTCTGCTCAAAGAGATGAAACAGATGCAGCCTTCTTTAGACAGATGGAGGAAACCCTGTGATTGCAGGTCATAATACTCTTGGGGGATTTTAATCATTCTTATGTTTGCTGGAAGGGCAGTATGTCTGTGTGCAAGCAACCCAGGTTTCTGCAGAATGTTCTAAGACAACTTTTTCACCCAGGTGATTGATGAGTTGACCAGAGGGTGTGTTATGCTGGACCCATTCGTCATGAATAAAGGAGAACTGCTCAGGTATATGGAATGGCACTTTGCCCACAGGCCCCAAGGAGCCTTGAGTCAGGCAGAAAATTCTGGTAGAGTGAAGCATTATCCACAGCAGAAAAAAAAAAAAAAACCAAAACCAAAACAATAAATCAGGAGCCTTTTAAGTAAATTGGACACACTCAGTCCCATAAAAAAACCCCTGGATGCATCTAAGGATTTCAGTGATGAAATATTTCTTTCTATAACATCTGAAAAGCCATAGTCTTTGGGGAAGGTACTTAAATTCTGAAAATAGGGAAAGTCACACCAATTCAGGTTCAAGGTTCTGCACAGCCTATCTAGGAAAGCATATTAATTTTGACTGGAGAAGCTGGAATTCTTTTGGTGAGAATACTTGTGTCTATGCTTTCCTAATTATATAGTATCTAGTATTCATGAAAGGAAAGAATTCTCTCTGAAGCATATATAATTGCTGTGATACTATCAGTCTAAAAATTCTAAAGGAAATTGTTCATAAAATATTACTGTAGGTAAAATAACAGATACTTAAAATGTGAATGGTGTAGATCCTGACAGGATCTACCTGCAAGTAGCATGAGGGTCAAGCACACCCGAGTTTACAAATATCACAAATATACCTGCAAGAGTTTTCTTCTACAGTCATTAACTCTTTGCCTGCGACCCCCTTGGCAGTTGTTATTCCCAAAATGTTGGAATTATGTTATTCCCATTCTGTGAGCAGTTTTAGCTGTTGTAAGCAGCTTTAAGCAACTGACCTGAAATGTATAAAACTACACGAAGTTCAAAGGAACTATGAATAAATCTCTGACACCTCAGTTTGCATTTGCTTTAAATCCCCTGCCAGTGCCCCAATCAGCTTGATTGCAAGGGTTGTTAGGTACAAGGAAGTATGTCAAAGAGCCAAAGGTACACATATGTTGTTTAGTTCTGTCTTTTGGGGAGAATGTGACCTTCCACTAATGACAACGTGATGCTAAACACAAAAGTTATACAAATGACTTGACTGAACTTGATGTCACCTTCCAACATGAAGATATAGAATGGGCAGAGATAACCAGTATGCTAAAGATGACTAAATGATAATTATCTGAGCCTATGCAACACACTAAAACCTCCTTTGTTCCAGCAGACATCTAATGTGAAACATCACCTGATGTTTCACAAAGAGACAAGGTATGTAATAATGCCAGAGGGACAATGTTCCCATAAAGAGAGGCCATTTCAGCTGAGCTCTCCAGGAGCCCTGCCCTGTACCAAATGGCATAAACAAGCTGGGGATAGAAGGATTGCAGTCTCCAATAAATGATACGACTCCAAAATAAACTCTGTTGAAAAAACAGTGGGAATTATAATTCTAACAGAAATATTTGTTAATGTTTCGCCCCCGTCCTTTAAGTTATTAAATCTCAGCTCACTCAGTATTTTATTTCTTTACAACCTTTGTTTTTTTCTGTTTCAGGGTGGGTTTTTTATGAAATTAGAAGACAGGAGAGAAAGGACTGATATTTTTTCCTTCTCTTTTCCTTCCAGCAGGCAATTCTTTCCTTTCCTTCATCTGCCACCTCAGACTTTCATGACAACTACAAGCTTCACTGCATCCTGAAGTACTTGCAAGTGCATGCTGAGGTTTCTTTCACCCCATTAATGGTGAAAGCAAGTCACAGTCTGCATTAGTGCATACAGATCAACAGTAGGCATTCACATCACAACATATTTTCAGTTTGTGTTTTGAAATGTTACACTGACTGGCCACAGCTCTCAACCTGCTGCTGCCCCACTGTGAAATGATGTTAACCAGTGAGGGAAATGGCAGCAAAAGAAAAGGGAGACATAGACAATATGTTTCATTTAATAAAGAGATTTCTCTAAGCTTTATGGTTTACTAAATTTGGTAAGCCAACTGTAAACAACAAATGGTGGAGTAACAATGGTTGTCATAGACCAGAAAGAGGGATTTTATTTTTTAGCTGTCCTTAGTCTTCAAAATTTATATTCATGATGTTGCAGCTTCATAGTGCGAACACTGCTGTGTTATACAAACAAATAAGAAAATAGTATTTGCAGCTCCAAATAGCAGTGATCTAAATAATTCATAATCAAGCATGAACTTCGCATGTAGTCTCTCCTTAGAGAGGAGGATTAATATGTTCAGCTGTTTTTCTATAGCTGGAAGCCTAGGGACACACAATTCAGGACCATGTGCAGACTGCTAACAGGAGTAGAACAGGATAATCTGTGAAAAGATGTGATCCAAAATGTAAGCATTGCTATGAGTGGGTAATTAGCATGTGGAAAACAAAATTGTTTTGTTTGGGACACAAAAATGAAAAATAAGAATTAACATAAATATTGCCTTGAGGGTCCCAGGATTTGCTTGCTTCTGTAGGTGGAATGGGAAGGAGAGGAGGAGGAGGTTCTGTATCGTTACACTGTAAGTACCATCATGTGCCATAATGTAGGAAATGCAGTTTGTTTGAAACAGATGGTTGTAAGGCTCTTATATTGTGTAATATATTTGGATACAAGGATGATGCCAAGTAGATTCACAATTATGATGATCGTAAACATTAACCATGTCGTATTTCCTGCCTTTTCATTTTCTGAATAACATCCTTGCCCACCCCACCCATTGCTCATTATCTCCTTTCTTAGCCCCCGTATGATGGTTTAAAACCGGCAAGCTGTTTCTGGATTGTCGTCCTGGGCCTCTAACCTCTCAGCTGTCCCTCATTACGGAGTTATCTCTATTCCGCAGAGACTGACAGCACAGAGAACTTCTACCAGCGCCAGTAAATCTTTCAAAAAGGACTACAAGACAAGTGCGTGTATGTGTGTGCAATTCAATATAGAAATGAAGGGCACTTGGGAAAGTCAAGTGGTGGAACATAAAATATGACTGATGGATGAGGAATAATGGAAGCGCAGATGCGCCACAGCATTTGTTCTACTTTTTAAGAGAATGACAAGTACTAGGCCTATTGAAGAGGGAGGCAGGTGACCTAATCATATAAACTGGGGGGTAGAGGGAGCAGGAAGAGCTAAGAACTCTGATTTTTTTTTGTTTTCCAATCTCTGTTTTGAAATTTTTGACTTTTAGCTGCGCAGAAGGCCACTTAACCTCCCGGTACATCAGTTTTGTCACATGCGAAAGGCTGGTCTTAATGCTTACAGTTCTTCTGGATGCAGAATTCAAAAGCTAGATTCTGAGAGAGGCTATTCGAATAATCAAAAATGAATGGAAATTGCTTTGAGATACTCTCTGAATAAAAAGAAGTTACAAAGGTAATTTTTAACTTTAGGCATCACAAAAATAACAAATAATCACTGCTCTTGGAACAGGAATCTGAAGACATCAAGATTTCAATGTATCATAGTAGCAAGTTACAAGGCAAGGAAAACGAATACTGAGCAAGTATCTGCCAATAAAGCTACATAGAGGATGTCAAAAGTGCAGATAGGGGAGTCATTTTAATTTGATTTTTCACATCTTGCTTTTTTGGGGAACAAAAATTTTAAAGGTAGGTATAGAACACTAGCTAGCACACTAAAATCTGAGAGAAAGTGAAGATTTCTCTTGCTAGTTATCATGCCACCCAATTAAGATAGGATACCTTTTAACCATTGGAGTAATGTTACTCATTACTTCCTACAATGCTGAAAAGGCATGGACTGTATTACATGACAGTAATTTTCTTTGTTTAAATAGCCCCTCGTGTGTGCTCACAGCCAGATAATTTTGCCTTAGTAGTTGCTTAGTCCCTCTACTTGCAATGGCATGGAGAAATTCTGCCTTTTGTTTCATTTGCTTCTGCTGAAATACACTGCTGTGTTTGCCCTCAGAATAGTTGTAGCCAGAAGTAAAATCAGACAAAAGAAAGAAAACACTGCTGAAACTATACTGTGATAAAGTTTAGTTCATCCCCTCCTCAAAAGCAGGGTCAACAGTACCTTAAATCATTCCTTGTCAGAGGGGAATTCATCTTTCCAAGAGGTTCTTTCAACACCAAACAAAAAGATTCTGGGTTTGCCTACAGTAACATAGTATCCATTTTGCTCTGCCAAGCCACATACCAGCAGGAGTTTGACTTTATCTTCCTTGAAAAATGGAGTTGTCAGCAGAGGTTGATTGTTTATGATGGGTTGTACAGGTAGTAACATCAGATAGCTTCCAGGCAAGCATATTGCTTGAACTATATGAACATCAATAAGACACAGCAAAAATGAAAGGTATGTCTGGAAGTTTCTTTTAGTGCCAGCCAGACAGTGTTACAAAACCATTCCACAGTTGTGCCTGTGGTTACCAGGAAAGCAAGTTGGTCCTTTCCATTGCAGACTACCAGAAGCTGTTCCTGTGTTAATAAGTAAGATTTAAGACTTGTTCAGATCCTTCTTTAGTCTTAAAGAAAGTGGAATCATATCCCTTTATGCAACAATGATCCTAGGTTTGTGCTCTAAACTCAGTGATGGATGCCAGTATGTGGATTTTATGTAGCCAGTGGGACCACCATGTCAAAGCTGTCAAGTGCATACAAATAGTAATTGTACCTGTGAGAATCGTGGAACAGGGAAGATTTTTTTCTTTTTTTTTTACCCCGGAATAGCTGAAGATCTCCAGGAAACACAGTGTATATTTTTATATACAGTTGTACTACCACTTTGTTGTTCACCTGTGATTTAAAGCTGCATTCACCTCAGCCCTTTCAAATCGTACTAAGCAGCCACATGTACAACTAGATCTCTTTTAAAACCCAAGTCAGATGTTGCAAATTTTGGCTATGTAGCAGTGCTAGACACTTCTCCATTTTGATGCTCATGTAATTCTTTTATTTTATTTTCGGATTGAGTTCCTGCCAAGTGCTATAATTTCTGAACCAGAAGAAAAGATATCTTCAGGTTAAAATGTCACTGTGCCCATCAGTCACACTTCAATGCATAGCTATAGTTCACGAGTTATTCAGCAGTGCAATGAATAATTCCAGTCTAGAACTTTTCTTCAAGTTCCTTATTATTAGGTCTGAGACTAGAGTGACTGGAGGCGTGAATTTCAACTCTTTTTAAAAACACTTTATTTCACAAATATACAGGAATGAAATTCAGGAATACAAGGCTGGGTAATAAAGCCATCGATCTGGTGTCAGTGCCACAGCAAACATCAACTTGTATTTATAACACTGTGAGCATCTCGTTGGCAGCTGCACGTCCTTGTCCAGTGAGATACAGCTGCACGCTTGGGCTGACAATGAAGTGTGTGGCATACAAAACTGGGGAGCACTTTTTAATAGCTGACGGTACCCATGGCTACCAAAAAAAAGGTTTCATATGTGCTTGGACAATTAACTCCTAAAGGATGGAAAGCTGTGGTTTCAATGAATAAAGAGTATACAGGGTGTAGACAACAGGGCTCTGGTCTGTGACTCAGATGATGCTACAGCATAGACTTCAGCACTGCCTTGAGCTCTGTCTTCAGATAAACTACCTTTCTCTTCTATTATTCCAAACCTGAATGCATATTCTTTCACTGTTCTTTCCCTACTCTCTAAAACTACTATGATGCAAATGTGTTTTTTGTAGTTTAAACAGTTACATGATTTTACAACTGTAATTTGGGTAGCTCATACAAATAATGCTGTTTTTTAGAATCTTTCACAACAGAATTATTACATCTCAAATTTTGATGTAGATGTTTGGATTAAACAGATGTTAAAAAAAATGAAGAGGTAAAAGTGAAGCCAGCATGAGTAAAATATTTTTTTTTTTGTAGCTTATATAGAATCTTTTCCTTTTATGGCTATGAAGTTAATGCCCACCAGCTTTAACCACTAAACACTAAACCCCCAAAAGATTCATGTCTGCCTGTTTATACAGTAAGGCATAAGCACAATTCCCTTTTATATACATATATTGTTATTGTTTTAAAAGATTTTTCTGTTCACATTTCTTCTTTATATTCCTACCATTTTTAAGTCCATATTTAAGGTTAACATTTTGTCCTCTGAGAAAAAAAATGTGCTTCATAAAAATGTTCATTATCCTCATTTGCCCACATCAATCAAGTTTAATTGTTCAGTTAAATTGCCTGGTTACCTCAATTTGGAGACATTTAGATATTTCTATCATGTCGCCTCACACCAATCCTCACTTTAATAAAAAAAAGGCTGCTCCTCCATGCCTCTTGGCTAATTGTTCAGTTACAAGAGTGTGAGCAGTTCTGGCATTTGAAAGATGTGTGAAAGGCCACTTGTGAACGGCTTCGGAACACAGAATCAATGACATTTTTACATTATGTGTTGTTTCTATGCTTTACAACAGAATGTGTAATAAAGTACAAATAGGTGGAAGAATAACTTTTAAAAATAAAAATTTTTTTTTGTCTCTGACTCCTGTTGAAATTGTCTTGGTTTTCTGGTCCAACTACATCATTTTTTAACTGTCTCTCAGCAAACTTATCCTGCAGGAATATTCACTTCCCCATCAGTCCCTCTGAAGTCAATAGCTTGTACTCTAACTGTGCAGTGGAAAGAATAGGGGTTTAACGTCAAAATTCAGTCACAATGAGAGACTGCAGGACCGCCTCAGGACCACATACTTTATCTTTGAACAAAAAGATGCCCATTACCCTGACCACCCTCAGCAGACTGTGAAACAGGAGAGTGGAGTGGAGTAGACTGCTGTCTTTCAATTTGTTGCCTTTTTTTTTGTCATCCTTGACTCCATGTTTCAAACCTGTTGTTTTTTTTTTTTTTTTTTCCTTCACTGTCTCATATTCTGTTTTTGTTTTTGCTCTCTTTAGGTAAACTTTCTCCCAAATCTTATCCTCTACCTCCATTTATTGCAATTTCCCCCTCTTTTCCATCTTTATTCCTCTTTTTAAAGCTTCCATTCCTTCCATCTCTGTCTTTCTAGTTCTTTCCTTTTACTCTCTTCTGTTTTGGTATCTTTTCTTACCCTCTTATCTTCCTTCTCTACTTCTTCTCTCTGAGGACTCTCTGCCTTTGGCCTTTTCCAGTATCTTGGGCTCAATGGTACCTTTCATGAATGCTGATTATCCTGTCTGGAGTTCTATGAGCATTACACCAGCTGAGTAGCTCTTCATTTGAATCATGCCTTGCAGCCATTTAGCAGGAAAGGAGTGTCACATCCAACTTTGACTGACAGCTGACTGGCAGGCAAGAAAAGCTGCCACCATCTCTCATGAGAATGCTCAGAAGCTTGCAGAGGGAGATAAAATGTCAAACCACTGTGATCTGCAGTCTTTGCTAAGAGGCTTGAGAGATCAAACTAGATCAGATACAACCCCATTTCAGTTTGGAAAACCAAGCTGTATTGTTCCTGCTCTGAATGTCATCATCAGTAGCATAATTTCTGCATTCTGCAAGACATAATTCTATAGACTCTGGCACCTTGGGCAGTATAGGTTCTCTTTAGGCTCTCTTTAGGTTCTTTAGAATTAAACTGTAACTTTTCTTTTTAAATTTTTTTTTTACCCTCTCCCAACTGACAGCATGCTTTGAGATTAGAAATTTTCATCTGCCTGTTGCTTCTTAGTATATATGCACGGTGTGCTTCAACCATGCTTTGTAGTAGCACGGCTGGTGGTGTGAAGGTCATGTCACACAGTCCTCAGTGGCACCATGAGACCTCATCAGAAAATGTCTGCAGCATTGTTGTGTGAAGTGGGTAATAAAAAGGAAAACAATTGCCTTTTGCTGGGTAGAGAGATTCCTCACCAAAAATGTAGGTACTGTGAATCTCAACTTAGATCTAAACCTCTCCTGATTTATATAGTTTGACTGCAGCAAAATTAGTGAGCACAAGGGAAAACACATACCTGCCTGAAGCTAAAAATCTGGCCAATAATTAAGCTGCATTATTTCCAGACACAAAATAAAATACAAAATCTTTAACAGAATTGCCAGTGATCTGCCCTTGGACTTCCTGGTTGAATGAAGAATTGTTGATTACAATCTGAAGCTGAAGCGCACTAACCTTTCCGCTGAATTACTCCTTAGCAAAAGCTGGGTGCACAGGAACATGAACTAAAAGTTGCAGCAGGCATTGTTCTTCCCTGCTTGCTACTGCTGGCTTTCCAGTGCTTCTACAACCAAAACATAGATGCATACAAAAGAAACTTACCTTGCCAACATATTGGTAGTCAGTTCCCGTGTATTCCTCCAATAAAAAGAACTGATTCCACATCCAGCTCCTTTTGGAACGGTGGAGGCCTTGCCTGCTGTTTCCAGACAACACCAAAACCTTTTCCTTTCCTGGAAAGCCACTAGTCCTTTTGGATAACGGAGTTAAGGAACTTTGGTGGGGCTGACTAGCCCAAAACAGCAGCCAGAAGCAATGGTAAGTTCTCATCACGGCAATACAAGAAGGTCTAAATAATGATTTTTTTGTCTTGTCCTCAAATTAACCTACTTTACTGCACTAAATCCAATCTTATGCCGTCTTCCTTCTTTAAATAGTCTTTGCAGTCTCAAAGGATCTCTGAAAAGAAAAATAACAACTTTTTTAGCATTACCAAAGGTACTTAACTGTCATCACTGCATCAAGTAAGTCCACAAAGTAGACAAGTAACAATGATTGTTGAAAACCTGGGCTGTTTCTGATTCAAAATGTTTCAAATGGTCCTTCAAATGATCTGAGTGAGTCTGTATCGAGCATGGGGAAGGACTCATGACGTTTGGATTTAGGATGTGTGTGGGTCCCCTTTAACCCCATTTGCTTCCCTTCATCAATAAAGGCAAGTCAGATATTTCTCTTTTTACTGCCTGAACTTTGGGATGTAACTGATTACTTTCTGATTGGGGATCTTGATGAGGTCACCATATTACATTAAAGAAGTGCTAGCAAAATTGCACACTGTCTTCCCAGGAGGCATTCTGTTGCTATAGTTATAGTCTTGAAGAGACTGGACTTATCTCCAGGATTTTTCCCTCACATTTGAGTTTTACCTTTGACTCCATTTAGAAAGGCATGGCTTAACAGGTTAGTGAAATAAATGTGTGGATTTGTCAGTATCTCACACATAACAGACCTGCTTGTTCTTGCATAGGAAATGAAGTGGGCACTTTGATTTTCTCATTATCTACCACCAGAGCTTTGAATCTTTAAATACATAGTTATACATGTAAATGCTTTCACGAATAACTTCTAAAAATAGAAAACAAACTGCAGCTAGTTCATTGCTACCTGTGGGTTTTTACTAGCTACTGCTTCCTACTATTATTAATACTAAACACCAGTGCACCTACAAAATAACTATGAAAATTATCTCTATCTCTGAATTCCACATAATTTTCAACATGTGGAAAAGCTACAGATACAGTACCCTAAAGTACTCTGGACAGCTATTCTGTTTTTTAAAAAAAGCTGAAAACTTCTATTCAATTGGAAGAAAACGTACTATGTGTTTCAGATAACCAATCATACAAAATGCCTAATAAACTGCTTTGGAACATTTTATAATGTGAAGAAATCAGAATTAGTTGACACAAACATTCCACACATATATTTTTGTTGTAAACACTTCATTAAATTCTTAGTTCAAAGAGATCTATAACCTCAGAGAAGGATAATATGATTAATTTTCATTTACTTTCTCACTGATGCTCTTGGAAAAAAAAAAATGTGGGTTTTTTTTTTTTTTTTTTCAGTATACTGGTCAAAACCAAATAAATCATTCTGAACCAGCTTAAAATTCAATACAGCATCTCTCAGTATTTGTAACTAAAGACTGTGGAATAACAAGCTGACTATAAGAAATTGAAGACAAAATGTTTCATTGCATTTCATGAAGCACAATTTGGATTATATTCTACATCAAAGACCATTTTTTCTCTTATTACATGTGTTTGTCTATTTGAAGGTGTACATTGGATAGAATTTAGCCTTTGAGCTATGCTGAAAGAGTTACAGCACCTGCAATGTCTCAGGTTAGCTACTCTTCTGGCTGTTGTTGTTCTTGGTAATAAATTGTATGAAATAACTTCAAGTCCCTTAGAGTTCCTGTTAGTAAATAAGTTTCTATAAAGAAATACCACTTAGCTTTTATATGAATAGTAGGTAATGGAACAGGACTGTTCAAACAGTATTATACTGTTTCAAAAGGCAAAATACTATTGAGAGGCAACTTCTGTCTGCAAAGGAATACGATTTTTAGCATTAAGAGAAAGAATGTAAACAGTACAATTAATTCTGGCAGGGTGTACTTTCTTCTGGAGAAAAGGGAAGGGTTGTAGTTAGCTTTTTTATTAGCCAGGGGAAGACAACTCTGTCCTGCAGGACATGGAAGTTGTGTCAACACACAGCTTCGAGAGTCTGTGAGAGGCACAGACCCCTGGTTGTATTCACACATACATGTAACCATAAACACAGAGAGAACAGCAAGAACAGAGCTGTGTTCACAACAAGACCTTCCCAGAGGAGGAACAGGAAAAGCTGGCATGACTAAGCTTTACAATGTGTTCAACAATTGCTTTCAGTGCAACTGATGGAGCAGTGGCAAACTAATGTGCAGGTTGCTAGAGCAGGACACAGGCAGCAGATTCAGCAGATTCAGGCACCAGGATAGGGAGAGCTGAGGTAGCTTTAACCTGCTCCATGTCTATAGTCTTTTTTCTTCCCCTTCCGTGTACCCTTCTGACCCATGTAAGGTGTTGTCCTTTATGGCTCTGCCAACATCAATTATTGCCCTGGCTCTCACAGGACTGCACTCAAGTGGACATCTCCCTTCATGTGATATGGAAGAGAAAATTGTGTCTCACACAATATTTTTGACTTCCATTTTCTTGCCAGGTTGCTTTTGGGGAAAAATGGGACCTGCCCAGATGAGTTAAGTACTGCCCCAGGCAGGGGCAGACCTGGTAAGCTGCCATGTATCAGGATGGACATATCATCAGGATGATCTGTGTTTGGAGGGTAGGGTCTGAAGTAGGGAGTGCAGCACATGAGCAAACCTACTACTTTGCTATTAGTGAGGTCTGCATGGATTTTTGAGGCAAAAAGGAGTGAAAATCATCACTGGACAGGCTCCTCTAGAGATCATCCCACCACCTCTATGGCCAGATCCTGTGGTGGGGCTCCATACCTCTGCTCCTGCACATAGCATTTCCTGAGAAGTGCTGCCTGGAGCAGCATTATCTAGATGGGATTTGTGCCAGCCTTTTAAAGGATCAGTCCTTCAAACACCAATTGCCAGGAAACAATTATTCCTGTGGGGGAATTTTCTGCACTTGAAGTCAGCTATATTTCACAGCTCTGATGTCATGGGAAAGGTTTTATAGTGGCTCATGCTGAATTATAGCTTACAAGAATGATATCATAGCTGTGAAATACAGCCCTTTACTCTTCCCTGCAGAGATTTGTCCAAAATGCTGAAATAAGGGCATGATCCCATAATGTCCTTCTTGACTGCATAGCCCTCATGATGCAGCAGAGCAGCTAAGCCCCAGCAGCTTCCCTGTGAGTGGCAAGAGAGGAGATACACATTTACAGACCCTGGCATGCAACTGGGGTAAGTACCAACTGAATCCAGGGTGTCTCTGCCCTATCAGAGCTGATTACTCTTTTATGGGTCATAGAGATCAATTCAGTTGAGTGAATAAAAAGGACAGAGCACTACACTCTGAGCTGAGCTTCTAGTTGAGTGAGCTCTTGTGGCTCTTAAATGCCATTTTGTGCTCCAGTCCCATAGTCTCATGCTTCAGAGCGGTCTCTGCAATGGAACATTTTTTCTTGTGCAATCTCTCTTTTTCTTTATTCTGAAAACAAGTCATTCACCAGGGAGATTTAATTTTCTTTAAGCGTAGATGTGCAAATATAATTGATGGGACCTGGAGATGGGGGCTAAAGTTTATTTTCTTCACATGTAAGAAAACATGTAAAAAACCCATAAAAGTCAGGTAAAAAGAAAACATGGTACTTTAAAAACGGCATTTCTCTCAACCATCAGCTGGTCAGTTGGCTGGGGAACTTGCTGTGTAATCAACTGTCAAGAGTGAAAAACAATTTTAGTACAACAGTCGCAGACAACTGACTTAGCTCTGCCAGCTCAAATATATAGCAAATCAGGGCTTTTTATGAGAAAAAAAGGAATGTGCACATCCAAGCTTAAAAAAAAATCCCAGTCTAACTTTAGCTATGGTCATTGTTAAGATAAAAGCAATGTCACTTGCAGCCACAGAACATTCTTCAGTGTGACAAGTTGCAGATCTGAAGTTTATGTTCATGCCTCTTTGAGAGATTTTAACCTCAGACAATTGCTTAATCACTATAAACATCCATTTCAAAATTATTTCCCCCAGGTGATAGTAGTCATAGTCAGCCTTTCTGTTCACCCTCTCCAGTACTTTATTAATGTAATATCTTAATGTGAGAACTCAGTGCAAATTTACATTCTTCCAGTGCAATATCCAAGTATTTCAACTATAAATCAAAAAGAAAATGCATCCATTGGAGTTACTCCTAAGAACCAGGGAGCCCTGCCCTGGAGATGCCTTTCTGGCACCGTGACAGGCATCAGGTACAGATTCCTGACATGAGGAGACCCAAAGAGCTTCCACCTCTGCTCCTGCTCAGCTTTGTGGTTGTAATGGTCTTCCCTGCTGGTTGTTAAATAAACCAGACTAGCAAAGAGCCTTCTCCCTCATCAGCAAGGAGAGGGTAAACAGCTTTTGCTCATTCCTTTCTGTTCAGCCCCATAGTAGTCACTCCATCAGCAGACTCTCAAAGGAATATGGTTTATAAAGCGTACTAGAGTCTGGACTTTGGGATAATTTCTTTTCTGATCCCATGCATTCAGTTATGTTTCTGTATGAATTTATACATCCTGGATGTTATGGGCTGCTGATAATTAGATTTTAAATAGCTTCTAAATAGGCTAGCAACCATCACTGTCTCTAAAGTTTCTGATACAAGCTTTATTCAAACGGAAGTGTCAGTTTAATAGATCCTTTATTCCCTGGCATCGGGGTACAGTTCCACTGTTTGAGTGCTACATACAAAGCTTCACAGATTTGGATTAAGGTCCATTAGTACACTGGAATGGATATCAACTGCATTTTCAAGAACTGACAATGTACTGCAATTCTCACATAGAAACTGAATGAGGAGGTGAAAGTCAATGTTCACTCTGGCATAGCATATAGGAAACTGAGCATGGGAAATGTTTTATGGCTTGAGGCATGTTTATGTATTTATTTATTAATTAATTTATTTATTTACTTACTTATGTGACACAAGAAGTTGCCCATCTCCTTATGGAGTTTGGTTAAGTTCTTAGAGAAAGATGCACAAAGACAAAAAAAAAATAGACTAATTCTCTCTCATTCTAGCAGATTACACTACGAATGCACAAGTATATGTAGCTTTACTGGCCCCAAATCAGGTCTAATTTAGAGTTGTTGCTAGAAAGATACAAACTACTCCCTGGCTTCATCATCGTATGAACTGTTTACCAGCAGTATCTTTAGAAGAAAAGAAGGGTTCTATCTTGGAATCTATAATTTATATTTAATTTTGTAGATGATGTGGGAACACATTAAAAATATTCTGACATCATTTTCTAGATGCTTACCCAACCAGCACCAATTAAGTCTGTCAGGCAAACTGAGCCTGCTTAAATTCCAAACGATTCTACAGAGCCAACTGGCAGTGACAGTACCTGGACTGCAGGTTCTGGATTCACAACTTTCCTATGCAGGAGAGTCACTTCCTAGTCCCCAGTGAGACCCTGCAGTGAGAGGAACTCTCTGTACTCATGTAGTCTTGCTGGAAGGACTCACCCCTGGCTCAAACATCACCTGCAAGTGTTAAATCTGTCAGGTCTGCGACAGGGGAAGACATCAACAACTCATTGTCAAAGCCTGAGGAACCAAAGGTGAGGAAAGCATTAATGGGGGAGGAGAAAAATGGCTAAATAGTGACTTCTGCATTTACTGTGTCAGATGTGAGAGTCTGGGGTATGGAATGAGGCATTCTAGGTAAGGATCTGGTGATTTGTTGCTTAGATTATACCTCATTGCAAAGCCAAGACAAAGGAGCAATGTCCAAGTCCCCAGGAGAATTTGAATGAGTCAGAAAAGCCAGGACCCTAGGGTGTCCTTGGGGCCGTCCTACCTAATGTGAAGAATATGATTCTGCTAGCCTGGGGGCAAGACTGCAAGGAAATGATTAAGTCTTTAAGGAAAATCTGCAAAAAAATTACTTTCTTACCATGGAGGGGGAAAGGTTAAAGTGACATTAGTTGCACAAAGAAAAAAAAAAAAGTATTCCAGTTAACTTCAAAAAATAGAAGCTTCCAAATTTATCATATTCACTTCTTTTCAGTGTCATATTCATATATTTTACTAAATCATATTAATATATTTTCATATATAGCAAAGAATTTCTTGCTGGATATTTTCAGTAACAGCTAAGTTTCATGTGCTCAGAAGATGTAACACTGCAGACTTGTCCATAATTGACTTGGACTTAAAGCGCTGTTGCTAAGTTTGAGCTTATTTTACAATTATGTCTCTCTTATGACTATTTAAATCTGAAAGTCTCCATCTAGTAATTTTCTCAAGTGTGAATAAGCTCTTACAGCACTATACCCAAATGCTTTTTTTCTTTATTGTCCACAAGGCTTGCCTTTGTAAATATCAGTCATAAATGAAAAAAAAGTCACTTTTCCAGTGTAAAGATAGCTGATGAAATTTTAATCTTCTGATAACTTTTTTTATATCTTTCTTATAAAAAGCCCATATACTCTAGTGATCATTCCTGTAAATACATCACTGAAATAACAAAACAGAACAGAGCCAAGAGAGAATTCAAACTGAAAGATTTGTGGGTTTAAACTAGAGGTACTTTATGAAGACATCAAGTACACAATGTAATTGCAGCCAGCAGCCGTTGATTATAATGTCTTTCAAAGTCACTTTTTTATTCAGTTCTCTCAGCAGGAAAGAAGGTGCAGAGTTATAAAAATAACTAAATGCAGCAGAAATACTAAGATAAATACTACCTCCATCCTGCACTGGGAACTATTAACATGGTGGTTTTGTACAATACAACTGATTTAATCCTAGTGGACCTAGTGAGAGCACCAGGCCTCACAAAGGCACACACTGACAAAAGAGGGGATGTGAGAAGTGTGTCTCCTTCTTAAGTTCATGGATGGCCGTGGCAAAAGATGACTGTATGAATCTATTCAACAGCTGGTGAGTGAACTGTCTCAGAGATTGTCTGTTCTCAGAGATTTTGATTTTTTTTTTTTTTTTACCTGGCATTTGAAAAGAGCCCTAGTGACATCTTGTTCCAGAGATGCCCACTCTCAGTATCTGTAGTTAGCCACATTGGGAGTATATCTTTTATTCACTGTGCAAAAACAGTCTCAAAACACAAGACAGTGGGATGTTACAGAAAAGGAAATCTTGTTTTCATTGTACGGTTACATTAAGGGCTGTTTCTGTGGTCATTCAAGAATATCTGTAGAAGGGCTGGAACCCTTCTGGGTTCCAGGTTCTTGAGGGCCTAGATTCTTGAGGCTTACAGCATTATTGTAATCACCAGGTTATTAGCCTTCCTTTCTGATGGAAGTCCAAAGTCATCCTATCTGTGCTTTAAACACCAAGAGCAGCTTTGCTGCACAATGCTGGAGCATTGTGTGTGAGCTGGAGGGTGTATGGGCACTGCAGCTGGAGCACCTGGGAAAGAATCTGACATTCCGTGGGTGTGAAGGCAAAAGCAGCAACCTTATGTATGTAACACCAGCTGGTCAGCTCTGCAAAGAGTGATTTGGGAGAGGAAGGCCAGGCACAGCCCTAGGTGATGCTGTCCTCTTTGTGAGCTACCTCTGGGTGGCACTAACACGGAGCAGGAGCTGGTCTTGCAAAAGGCTTCCAGCTTCTTCTGCCTTTTGCATGGGATGTGGGGACAGGCCTCCACAGCATTTCAACGTCCCCCTGCAGCAGGATGCACCCTCCTAATGCTGTGTTCTAATTTGCACCAGGGACAGGTATGTGACTAGCAGATAGTACAGACTAACACTGTAAATTATATTAAGTTGGTCCTTGATAGAAGACTAAAACAGTCAAGCAATCAACTACGTTTGTAGAAGAACAAATCAGTACTGCTCCTACTGCTGTGCATATCTGATATGTGTATTTTTTAATTTCTGATGAATACCTTAATGGCAGAGAGTAGCAGATGTGCATGAAACTACAGCCACAATTTCCAGCAGTACCCAAAGTAACCTTGAAGCCATGAAAATGCTGTAGGAAGATCTTATTTCTTGTTGCAGTACTTGATATAAATCTGCAGTGTTGTCATCTTGTTGTGCAAGTTACTGTTTTTCTCAGACATGCAATAAGCTACTATCAAATTATAAGGTTGTGGATTTCCCTTACCCTTTTTATTTATTTAATTGTGTTAGAACAGAGAACTAGCAGGGTCTTCAAAACAGGCACGTCATCAAAAAGAAATTCAGTCAACACTATGCATAGTAATAAAATTTGGTGTCTGAATGGAGCCTAGCCTTCCTATCCAGATAATAGAAAGACTCTTAGGTGACCATCAAGCGCCTAATTTAAAGTGCTTTGTCTCCCACTGAAAAAGCTACATGGTATGAATACCTGTTTTTGTATTTCTGTTTAGACACTAGAATTTGGGAGTCTCTTTGACAGGCCCTTAGAAGTGATCAGTGTAATCATTTTAGGCTTTTCATTGTTTCATTTTAAACAACACTCCAGTCTGAGAAAGGTATGGGATGCCACCACTCAAAAATATCTGGAAAGGAAACTATTAAAAATCTTTGGACACACTAAAGAAAAATCTGATCAGCTTCTCCCTTAAAACTCTCTCTCTAGGGGAGATACCCTGTTTTGCTTTATTCCACACACACTCAGCCTACCATTTATTAGATATCTACCCTCATGCCATCTGAGGAAAATTATCCACAAACTCCCATAAATAAGACAGAACCACAGGCAACAGATCCTTTCTGTGCTGATCGGCAATTACTCAAAGCCAAAGTGTCAGCAATACTCTCCAAACACAGGAGAAAAATCTGGGCTTGCAGATGCTTTAGTGGCATTGCAGTTCTCCCTCAAGTACTGTAGTGTGATAATGAAGGCAAAGGCTATACTGCCACATGCATAGCCAAGAAAGAAAGAAAGGAAAGGCATCTTTTTCAATAGGCACAGACATATCTTCTCATCAAAGACTATTTTTGACAGTAGCAATTAGGCAGTTCAATAACAGACACTATTAAAAGAAAATTCCTTGACAGGGGTGTTTTGGATGTGCTTTGGGCAGAGCATATATTGTTGTGAAATATAATATTAATTGCTAAAATCCTGATTTATTTCCTTCAGAAGAAACCCAGATACTCCAACAACAGAACCGTTTTAGCAGGTGAGGGCAAACAGGTAAGCACAGTTCCCACAAGTCTAATTTAGGCATGTTAGAACTCATGCACTTCTTCTATGTACAAAAGAGATTATTCTTTTCTATTTTTTTCTTTACAGGTGTCCTGTAACTTCACATTTCTAGGATGTGATTATCCACAATGCCAAATGGGATGGCTGATCTTTTTTTTTTTTCTCTCCTTTTAGTGACCCTAATCTTTTCTGCCTACATTTTACAGTTCTCTGCTACAGGGACTCTTCTCACTACCTCTGCTCCCAGTGTGCCCCATTTCATCTGTGGTAGAGCAAAGCAGTTGTCTTTCTTATGCAGTTTTCTATTCACAAGCTGCTGCTTGCATCTTTCTCTCTGCTAGAGGCTCAGTGCTCAGTACATTTTTCCTGACTTCTTGACAGAAACATATGCTAATTTCCCACTCTGAAAACAAATGAGATACTGGAACCTGAGCATGATAGAAATAGCTAAACTTGGACTTTGCATTTGGTTTTCAGAAGCTTTCTTATCTCTCATAGACTTTCATGGCCATTTACCAATGTGAAATGGGTGCAGAGTACTACCAAATCAGAAATGCCTGCAATGTCAGCTCACTGTGGGCGAACTCCATTTGTGCAAATATGCTCCAACGGGAGAAGCCAACTAGAAAATAAAAAGATGCCCATTAAGGCTGATTTCATTATGAATGTGCTATTAACAGAACTGTAGACTAGGAGGTCATGTCTCTTTTCTGATGAAAAGGTCTGTTATTTCTTTGATCATGATAGTAACTGGCTACACTAAAACACTATAGATTCTCTAAAAGCTTCTTAATGTTACCCTTATTAACTACACAGCTTAAGAAGCTGTAGCGAAAGAGAGGAGAGCTAATGAACATGGGCTGGCCTGCCTTCTTAAATCTTTTGATCCTACTTGAGATTCTGTTAAGGATCTAGAAGGTCTTCTCAAACAGGGCTAGACTGGATGGTAGAGGGTGGAGATAGCCACGAGGATAACCCAGGAGGAGTATCATGAGAAAACAACTGCAGCAGTGAGAGGGACTGACCATTTCTGAGAGAATTCAGAGTTATTAGGACTGAATAATAAGTATTAAAATGGAAATAAGGCATGCTTGTGGTTCATTCAGGGTGAATAAACACCATGCCATGCTGGCAGGGATGTTCTAGCAATTTGACAAGTAGGACATTCTGTTTCCAGTAGGATGATATTTATTCATTGTTCAAGTGCATGGCAGAAGCAGCTACACTCAACCTGTGACTTCAGGTGAAGCAATAAACTTTACCACTTCGGTGTGTATTTCCAGCCATGATGACTCATTATTTAACTGAGGTTTTGTGAACAGCGAGTGATGTTTCTGAAACTCTTGAAGTTTCTTGAATAGGAAACATGCACACTTGCTTTTCAAATCACTAATCTGAGAGATGGCTTTCTTCTTTGAGAAGGGCCTTTTAATATATTTTTGCTAGTAATTTTATGTTTCTCAGAATATGAAAATGTATAAAAGAATAATGTTACTTGTGACTGAATAGCTTCTGAAGTATTTAATAATGCCACTTATGCCACTATTTCTTTGAAAAACCTTAATGAGTTGCTTAATTAGAAATATTGAGAAAATTTGAATGGCATAATTTTGGTTCTTTTTCCTCTTTGTTTTTTTTTTGCTCTATATACATACATTGTGAATATCAAATACTACACAGGTGACTAACCCCTTTGCTTGTATTTTTAAAGCATACTCCTCTGGTGAGGAGTTTTCTCTGGGCATTGAAACCAATAAAATGTGATCAAATCCCTGTAAAAATATTTCTTCTTAGTAATAAAAAAAAAAAAGGAAAAGAACATCAACAAAAATCAGGAAAAACTGCAATCTGATTTAAAACAATTGGTGTTTCTGGTATCACTAAATTCCAATTATATGTGGAATCTCTTTGGGATATAGAGTTTGATTTTTTTGCAAGTGGAGTCTATAATGGAATTACTGAAATCTTCCTCTTGTGTAATGGAGACTTGAATATGGTGCTTTATTTTTAAAATCTGTTCCAGACAGACTCTTTTCTATTGTTTTCCATGTAAGGGAACTGGAGCCATTCTGCAGCTCTTAACTATATTGTTAATTCTAAATAACTATGTGATCATCATATGCAGCAAATTGGGGATTAGAAGCTTCTAGGACAGCTCTGCTTTTATGTTTCAGACAACTGAAGGAGCTAATCCTAAAAATACAGAACGTATGATTCAAGTGGTTGTTCTCAGTCCAGGATTCAGTAGAACATTGCTCTGTGCAAGCCAATGAAGACAACAAAATTGGCCTTTGCTCACTGGAGTTTTTTGTTTTGATTCTGAATTAATTCCATTTAGTTGCCAGGATTGATAGCCAAGACCAAAACCACAGGAGAAGTAGCCTGAGATGAGCAGAATTAAAAGAAATGATTTCTGTATAGTTTGAGCCTGCAAATAAATGTCCCTGTTAAAAAAAAAAAAAAAAAAAAAAAAAAAAAAAGAGATACTAATCTGGACAGGACAGACTTACCTCTGTTTCAAAAAATCCTTTTCATCAGGCATTCTCCTGAGCAGTTAATGCTCAAGAAAATTATTTCCAGTAAGAAAAGAAACGTGACCACCTGAGGTGCCAGTACTATCTCTGATGCTTCCCTTCATATCAGAGAAGAGTAAATCATCTATTCTTCCATTAATGGAAAGACACTATGTATCTTAAATATTTTCTTGAGCCAAATCTAAACTTCTCTTTCTCTTACAGAAAGCAGTGAACAGAAACAATCAGCCTCAGTTTTGTTGAAACTTTTACGAATTTTGCATTAGTAAAGGCAGCAAGTCACTCCTAATTTTTATAAAAATGTTTCTCAGTTCTACTCTTGCTTCTTTCAATTTTAGTTACTCTTAGAGGAAAAATTACTGTTAGCTTCATTTTCATGAAAAGAGCTTAAATGACTGGAACTTAAATATGACTTGAAGTGACCAAATGTTTGCTGACTATATCCAGAGAAATCCATGCTTTTGCAACAAATAATGCAATTAATTAAATCTCAAACATTTCTAAAAATTGGACTTATTTGCACTCATAATATGTTCCACTTCAGCATCTTAAATATTACATGCAATTCTAGTCCATTTTGACTGTCATCAGCTTGGGTTGCTTCCTTCCGTAGAGATAAAAGCTTTCCTTCCTGTCAAGGTCACTTAGCTTTGATCCTAAAGTCCTCCCAGTTTCTGCCTTCCTGTTTCCTTCTCACCTCTAGTTATGGGCAAACTAATGTAAGCCGAAAATTGTCAAATTGTCCTGCAAACCTGGGTGTTTGCTATCCACATAGTCTCAATTATTTTTACTGTTTTTATTCTCAGTGTAGTTCTGTGAAAACTGTAAAGCTACCATTCCTGAACATAGAAAGTGAATGTAAAGACCAAACTTTCAAAAGCATTTAAAAACCTAACTCTTACTGCAATCAAGTCAATGACATTTAAGCCTCTTATACCCTGACATTTTAGACCTTTTAGACATTTTAGACCATTTTAGATCATTTAGATGCAGAAACAGAAGACTACATGGACATCAAAAAATCTGAGACATTATTATAAACTGAACATGGATAAATTCATAAATACATACATGTTTCTCTTTCATTACTCTGTAAGATTTAAGGTTTTTCTACGTAAGTCCTGACAACTCCGCTTTGAATGATCTCTTCCTAAGGAAGCTGTAAGACATTTACAATTTTATGATGTTTATTGCCTGCTGGATGAAGACAAGATTAAAAACAAAACTGAGGTTTCACGAGCAGTTTATTAGCTCTATCTACACATTATCTATTGAATTGTCTCATGACAAAATGTTTTCTTCAGTTGCATAACAAATCCATAATTTTTCTGTTTTAAACCAGAAATTAGATTCTTTCTCTTGTTTAAAACCCTTCCAATCTAGCTGCCACACAGATGTTGAGTACACACAGATAATGTGAGGGGAATTCTTCCCCAGAATTATCTATCTCTTATCCCTTCTCATAACCAGTAACCAATATCCCTTTCTTCTGAATTACTGCTAGCTGTTTTAGCTTGTAGGTGGTAATATGATTGTTTTCCAAGTATGGGCACTTGTAAAGCAGCAGGGATTAACCAAGATTCAGTCTGTCTATGGAAAAACAAGATTCAATCTACTTCAGTCTAAGATTTATGGGTTTAGATGTTCATTCCTTTCTGTTTATAAATGCCTGAATTTGTCAGAAATGTGATACATTGTCACTTAGTATCAATGTACTTAGTACCATATTCCAAATGTTGAGCTTCCATGTGTATATATAAATATATATATTTTAAAATATATGTACATTTAAGCCTGTATCTGTGTGCTATACACTACTACCTAAACTGATAATGGCTATTGTAATCCTACTATTGTTGGTAGGAAATGAACTTTAATTTCAGTGCTGAATAGCTCAAGTTATTCCTTGATATTAGTATCCAGAATATGATGGAGGCTTAAAACCACAAGTCACTGTTCCTGAAAATGGAAGTGTGACTATCAAATGTGAACAGCTTTGAAGAAAACCTCAGGTGTTTGGGGGAATAACATGGAACACTCTGACTGCAGTTTATTTGGCTGTACCTGGAAAAAGAACACGTAAGAAGATGCTACCATTGCTATGGAAAAATTGCAGGTTTTGTTTACCTTAACACAGGCCACTTCAGGCCTTGTTCCTGATCTTAAATTAGCTTGTTTTGGCTGAGTCAGCAATTGCCCAACAGATGACTAATATCTAACTTATTTTTGTTATTATCTTCAGTTGTAAAATTTCATGGTTTTACCCTAAAGAAATTACAGCATGCACATTGTTCCAACACCCCTTAAGTGCGTAACTGGTAACTAAAGTTGGGCACCAATTAAAAAAGTGGTATTAACAGACTGTGCAAAAAACTCAAGCAGCCGAATGACTACAGATATTCCTCCCAGTGAAGAATTTAAGGTTCTAATTATTTACTGTTGTTACTCATAAGAAAGGTGAGTGTGATACACCAAAAGGAAGTAGATTCCAGGAAGTTGGTGAGTAACAAACTGGCTTGTACTATTAATGGGAATTAGCAATAATTAGATAACACAAATTATAAATATTAGCATCATTGTAGCTGGACTCGGAATAACTGTTTAATTAATTTTGATTTTACTGTTGAAATAATAATTAGACTAAGAATAAACTCTAATTGTCGGCTCTGCATAAAAGGTGTGTCCTCCTGTGCCCATAATGAGATTTTGACTGTAATACTCTTTGTCAGATGGGCAATTTTTATGCAGACAAAGCGTGGAGAAAGGGAAAATAATAAGTAGCAGCAAGGAGAAAGAGGAGTGGCAGCAAAGAGGCTTCTAGCTTGGCAGCACTTCAGAGCTGGGACACAGCTGGTTATCCAGCTGTGATCCTGGGATGCAGCCAGACAAGGAAGACTCAGGGCACACCCCTCAGATGTACCTTTTCATGCATTTATATTAATCTCATGCCAACAGCACTCTGACATGCCGACCATCAATGCAGGGATTGGGCTACAGCCCAGCAAGTGATTTGTGTGGGCGTCCCTCCCCCGTGCCAACCTCTTGGAGCAGCATTGAAGGAAGGACACTGTGTGCAGTCATGAGGACTGTGATTGCTCTCTTGGTCACAAGATAATTTTTGCTCTATGAGCAACCCCTATTCTCAGCAGTTTTGCACTGCAGGGACAAGCCCCATGCCAAAACAGACAGCGTCAATTCATTAGTCAAGGATGACTGAAATTTGGAGCCGCATCTCAGAGGTGCAGTCCGTATGGATGGATGACTGAGGGAAATGTGGATGAGGGTGACTTTAGGCAGCCTTGCCTTCTGCCATGTTCTGGGGCCTGAAGTGGCCTCAGACTAGGCAGTCCTGAGGAGCTCTCTGGTCACCACACCAGCCTGGGTTTTGAAGTTTTAGGCACCATCTCTCCAAATCCAAGACTATCCTTGGACATGCACCCATGGCTGATAAAGTATGTGAGCAGATCTGCTGAAATTTAGCTCCTGTGCAATGAAGTCTGAGGGAATGTGTCCTTCCTGATGGTGTCTGGGGCTTCTAAAGTTCCTTTATCAGCTTCTTAAACAGACACACTAGTAAATACAAGGACTCTGGGAGTGTAATGGCTGGGTCCCTAGTCATATCTAATTGCAGCAAAAGGTGTGACAGACAAATTGGTTTCCTCACTCATAAAAATAGAAAAAAATAATGTGTCTTACTGCTCTTGAAAACTAAACAAGGAAAGAGCATTTCACTTCAGTGAAGTTGCATCCATTGAACTGACATGGTGGGGAAAGGGCCAGAATGTAATTCCTGTGGGGACTCCCACTTAAAAGGCACTCAAGTTGTATGTTCTGAATAAGCATATGAAAGAAAATGAGTTGACTTCAAGGAAAAATGTCTGGCCTGCCTTGCCATTCCTTCTCAAATGGGGGAGTACTATATATCATCTCTGCTTAAACTCTGCATAATTTTCTAAGCCTAACATTTGGATTTATTAATAGTACAACTTCCCTCCTCCATTCCCCCAAGATAAGAATTCAATCATTTTTTTCCCAGAAGCCGCGTTTTTATGCATACTTATAGGCAGGCAAGATTTGTAGAAGGTGACTCCCAACAGAAAATGTGTGGCTTCTTAATGTCAATTTGTTTCTGCATTTGCTGGAGGACCCTGTAGTAATCTGGATGAATACTTGCTGTAAATTGATAACAAGATATGATGTCCTAGAAAGTACATGCTATCATAAAACATGAGGGAAAAAGAATCCTTATTCCATTTTAAATTAACCAAGTTGCTACAAAATAGAGAGATTTCCCTTTGTGTTCTGAAGTAATTTATAAGGTGGGATTTTTTATTACAGCTGTTTGGTGAGTGGGATGGGAAAGAGACAGATAATGGATGAATGTGCTTTTTCTGACGTGGAGGGATGTAAGCACAGCTTGTGGCTGGGGGTGAAAGGAAGATTAATTGTCAGTTGGTCTATTATGCAAAATTTTTGACAGACTGTATGTGTACTGTAATGTGGAATCTACACTTTTTTCTTCCTTGGGTATATGTGAACATAATACTTGTAGTGCTAGGTGCAGCAGGAATGATATTAAAATGCAAAACTGCAGGAAGAAAATCGTAAGTAGAATGGGTCACTACTTTGCTTCTGAACATTTTAGAGCTGGGAGGGATGGGAAAGGAATAGCAGACAACTTTAGTTTGCCAAACAGAGTTTCCCTCGGGGTTTAAAAGGGAGTATGTGGTTCCACTGCATCTCTTTCACCTACTCTGAAGGCACAGAACCCCATGAACACTCCAGGTATCTGTATCCAGTACCCCCATGAACCCTTTTCTTCATCCATTTGGCTGGGTGAAATCAACCTTGTGGCTGTGGGTCGATCCTCTTCTGCCTTTTTGCCTGCAGCTGTGCTTGTTTAGTCATGATTAGCTTTTTAATCCTGAATTGCTTCTAATTGCACTTTAGGGCTGTTTTATCCTATTTTATTTTCATCCTACTAGTAGAAAGACAAAATCCATAAATTCTATTTTAGACAAGGAAAAAAGATCTGAACAAAATTTTAAACTGTTTTTTGTACTTACTGTTATTTATTATAGGCTTGATCTCCAATCCCATGCCCCAGTTCACCTCTGTACCAAACCACATTAAGCCTTAACATGAAAATCTTTAGGGTGAGATCATAACAAATAAATAGTTGTTTACCCATGAGTCCTTTCTATTGTTTCTCTTTTGTGTGTGTGTGTGTGTATGTGTGAGTGTTATAGTCTCCCTGTGGTTTAATAGGATCAAAGTAATCTGAGTTTTGTATTCTCATAGCTGGTCACAGGCTATATGAACATTTCTCAAATTCATCCTTCCACCCAGGACGTGTACTAGCTCTCAAGGAGGCATAAAGGAAACATCCCAATCCAATGACTGCTGCAGATGTGTTCAATAAAAGCAGAGCTGTAACTACACAAATTACCTTGCTAAGCTGCAGGGTGCTGCAGAACTGCTGGAATGAGTTTCTCCCCGCCACACTTGTCATTCTCTCTGCTGGTTGCGAATGAATACAAATTAAGAAGAAATCCCCGAAAGAGGTTATAGGCCTATAAAAATACCTTACAAGAGAATTGGGCTGCTCATGCAGGTCATTTTTTACATTGCAGAAAGTTTTAGGAAGAAAGGGATGTCACCTTAGAAGCGTGAGTAGGGCAGGAATGCGAGATGATGAGACTAGCAATTTCATTACAAGTCATGCAGTAATTGTTATTTTAATTAAAATCCCAGCTCTTGGAGACGGGTTAATGTTGGAAAAATTCCATTTTCTGTTAGGAAAGCATGTTTCTAGTCTGAAGTTTGCCAAACAGTATTTGGAAATATAACCTGTGTCCTAGCCTGCTAGCTGGGCTCAAATGAAATGAAAGCTAATCTGAATATACGATGTGTTTTCATTGTTTTAGACAAAACACCCCTTGAGTGGAAAGACAAGGTAATACACATTGGGGCTGGGACCCAGACTTTCAAATGTGGCATGGTTAATTCCGGATGTTTAAATTCAAGACCTGAATCGTGCTGAGATTGAGAACAGCAGATGGAAGAGGCTGTCATGAGAAGGAGGATGTGGTTGGGGTGCAAAATGTTGTGACCAGGTGGAACAGAACACTCATAGCAAACTCGATCTGCTTAGGAGTATACCCAGGACAGAGCAAAAGCTTGTTTTCTGCCAGGGAGTGAAATGTTACCAGAGAAAAATTTCCCTGTCGTCTTCTACTGCAGAATCCAGTTTCTTGCAGAGACTGATTTACTCGGTCTGCTGGCACCAAAATGCCATTAAACAATGCATTCAAAATTGTACAAAATGAACTAGGCCCTGCTTCCAGTCCATAAACAAGCTTTATTCTGCCCAGACTTCTATATCTGGCTGAGGCTCGGGCAAGTTCTCTCACCACCACCACTCTCAGCTCTGAAGGGTTTTAAGAAACCCACCTGCTTCTCCTTCTCTGGTAGTGGCACAGGGAGGAAATATAAATATTCTGGTTATATTTTGGCTTTGTGGAAATAGGATTTTATCCATTTTTCCATACTTACAGTTTTATTTCTCCTAGCAAGTACTTTGTAGAGATTCTCCCGCTGCAGAAACCTGGTAAACAAGACCAGGAGTTTGCCTACATGAGAGAAATATGCTGCCATAGCTTGTTTGTGGGTTTTGGTTTCTTTCCCCTTCTTATGAATTTGCTATGCACAATCAATTTCAAAATGCCATAAAAAGAGCCAAGATGAAAGAAATTCAAAGCCCTTAGTGGAGTGTTGCCTTTAAAAATAACATGATTTTGGCTTCAGGCCAACCATGCTGAGAACAAATGGAAGAAAAATTCTCTTAAAATATTTAATATTACACAGTGGATTATATTGGATTACAAATAATCAAACATGTCTGTTTATTTTTAAAAAGACATTCATGTCAAGTGCAGCTCAGTAGTTTTCATGTTTGTTTTTTTACTACTCAGTAATATTTTAATAAAAGCCTCTTACCAGCCAGAAAATATTATTTTATTACTCATTGGATTTGACTTTTTTTCTTATGCCTACTCAAATTCATAGGATTTCTTACAGGGAATTCAAGAGAAGTATGATGGGATCTGTTTCCAATTAGCAAATTATACTTTCTTCCTTCCCTACATCATGAAACCTGTCACAAAACCATGGAAGATGGTCATGGAGTGATCTAGTTTGTTGGATAGAATCACTGGTTAAATGGTTAAATCACATGCCGGTTTTACATAGTATCTGCCCTTGCATTAGTTAATTTCATGCCTTTTTTTCTCCCAAATGTGGCTGATAACAGTCTCCACTTACGTAATTGGCAAAGTTTTAGGAACAAGTTTATTAATTTGTTGGCTTTTAAAGGATGAGTGCATCAGGGAGAATGGGATAAGGGAATGGGGGAAGAGTGGTTATTATGAATTTTTAATGGTTAGTGACATTTGAGGAAAAAACCAGATTCCTCAAAGTGCAAAAGCAACTTCCAGATTATGGAAGTAATATTTGTCCAACCATTGAAATAAAACAGACAATATGATCAGTGTTCCTGGACAGAGAATTTGGACCCTGAGGCTCAGTATTTAGAGCCTTTGAACCTCATCTCAACTGCCAGCTGACCTTGGTGGTGCCAGAATTCCCCAGGCACTTGTACTTCTGTCATCAAAGCCCTCCAGGTGCGTGCACTTCTGCTATTGAGAAAGGGCAAAATTATGCAAATCTGATGCAGGCAGGCAATGTGGAAGCTAACACTTGGCATGATGCACAAGCTAGACCCTCATTTTCCTAATTCCCCTCAGGAGCCTCAGCTGGGACATCAAACTGTGTCTACCAAATTGGAACAGCATGCAAGTCCATTTCCCACCTCCAGCCACTGTGATCTGGTGGGGCTCTCGGAGCAAAATCCTTTCCAACCGTGCTGTGCTAAAGCCAAATACCACACTCTAATATTTATAGCACTCAGGCTGCCCATCTGACTGCACAACCACCACATACATCTGAGATTCTTCTCCAGCCTTTCTTTGGCGTAGTAGCAAAGGGAAAGTTTTGGCTCAGCTTCTTTCTCCTGTCTGTTTTCCTTTTCCCTGCTCCTGCTGAAATGGATGGAACATAAAGAACACTGCAGCTCTACCTTACACAACTGAATGGGCTCAGATGGAGGAGTAAAGTCTTGTCCACATGTTCTCTCTGAGCTGCGGCTGTGTTGGCTTAGTTTTTGTCACCAAATGCTCATCTGTACACCCTGCCAGGAGAGAAGGCTGTTAAGCTGCACAATGCCTTAAGCAATCTCAGTTGAAATAAACTCATTGTACCTTGCAGATCTCAAAATAAACCTATTCAGTTGGCATAAAGGAGGTGGGGAGGGCTCCCAAGAAGGGGTCTATGTGAACAGTTCTGGGAAGGTGGCCTGCAGGTGGAGGGGTGAGGAGGTCTCCTTCACCAGCACAGCATTGCCAGAAGAGGATATAGGAAGGAACAAGACTTCAGCCACATCGAAAAATGGGGGCTGATGCAGCTTCTGAGGAGAACTGATGAAGGGACTGAATTGTGCCTGAACTCCTGTGCTTGCTTGTATTTCCTGGCCTAGTCTGCAAGATGCCAATTTAGCTATTAAGGTCTAATAACAAAATGGAAAGCTTAATTATAAATGATGAAATGTTGCATTAGAGGTTAACAGAATGGTCTGATAAACAAATCTGCTGTTGCATTTCATCTCCCTGTTAACAAATTACTGGTTTGTCAGTTGTCTGCTTCCACCCTTCCCTACTTTCTTTCTGTGGTTTTTTTTTGGTGACGCAGTTGGTCCTATATTATCTGTCTTTTCTTTGAAGAGAACAAAGTATAGCTAAGATTTAGCTACATAGCTTTGGCTAAAATATCTCATGTTATGTTGTTTTCAAAACCACATCTCCTGTTTCATTCATGCAGAAATGGATGAAATAGGACTCAGACTTAGGGGATTTAATTGCAGTGCCAAAAGGCAGGGAGAGCCCTAGGGAATCAGCACCATCTTTTAGCCCTCTGACGTTGACACCTGGGAAATTTGAGATGAATGTGTCGGATAGAACAGAGCTTGTACATCATCTCCATAAAAATCCCCACGTTTTCCAGTTTCACTGAACACTGCAAACTTAAGGCACTTCTGCCAGAGTTTAAAAGCAATTTATAGGCACTGAGAAGAGCCTTGAAACACATCTTTATGCTAAGTGCTATCTTTATTTAAAAGATTGAAGGGGGAGGGAGAAGAAGGAAGGGAAGCCAAGAGGGAATAGTGCCGAGAGGGACTTATAAAAGTACTTGTGCTAGTTAACTTAATGGGAATTAGGCACCCATCTGACTTCAATGCATCCCATGAAGGAATCTAACTCCTATGGATGAACTCCCTCAGGGACTTTTGCAAGTCTCTTGAAGTAACATTAAATCTTTGTAAATCTCATACAGAAGAGTATGTCAAGTCTGAGCCAACTGTGATTATGGCTGAATGTTTCTACCTTGTACTGTAGAAAATGTGACTTGTGGCTGGGCAAGAGGTCAGCCTATCCAACTCTAAGATGACAGTGAGCCTGGGTAATCCAGAAGCCTGCCACACTAGCTGGCCAAGTGTGCTCAGACATGAAAGGCTCCACATGTCCTGACTGTGTTCAGGACCAATGTTTACTTGCTACTGAGGGTGGCCCTGGGTGGCATGCAAAAGACTATATCACCTCTGTGGTGACTGGCAAATGCCACTCTGTAATGGAGCAGAAGCTCATCTTACACCAGCAATGAAGGTAGTGATGCTCCTTGGTGTCGGCAGTGGCAGGGCTGGGAAGGCAATGAGGCAGAGAAGATTACAATAAAGCAACCTGCCTCCTCTGAAGTCTTGAGATACCTGGCAGGTCTTTTGTGCCTGAGTTCAGAGATGTTCAATATTTGTGATGCTAAGTTTTTTTTTCTTCTTCTGGTCTCTATGATTATACGTTACTTAGTAGTTTAGTCTCTAAACCATGTTTTTCAAATTAAAAGATATATTTAAAAATTTCATTGTCTCCTCAAAAATCAAACATCTCCTTCCCTCCAAGATCTCCACAGGACAGCTGGCAAATCCATGCTTACAGGCAAAAAATACAGAAAACACAAGAAGCACATGGACAACAAAAAATAAGGTAGGAATTCAATGTAGCGTACTGCACTCCCTGAGCACAACTATAAAGCTAGCTCAGTATAGATGAAACTCTGTCAGAGCTTTTGAGACCTCTTCATGCATTTTACAGTGTGTAGCAAACTAGCAGGCTTGGCCCCAGTGCTTCTCTGATCATGAAGCCAAGAGAAAAGCAATAGCAGAAATGAGAGCTGTGTCTGCTGATACAGTGAATCCTGTAGAACCTGCTGGAGCATTGCTGTTGCATGTACGAGTGTGTCTGTTTGCTCAGGTGTGAATATATGTATTACCTCCCTTTGTTTACATGGAGGCTTTGGTTTCCTGTGGTTATACAAGCTTGTTCTAAAGGCTGGCACATCTCATTTTTGAAGCTGTGAATCCTGCAAATTCCATCCAAGCACACTGCCAGAAATCCACAGCTGTACACAGCAAGAGCAAGTGAATAAACCAAGTGTGACTGGAAGGAAAGCAAAGCTGCTTTGCTCTTGTGTGAGCTTTTTCTTTAGTTCTGTGAAAGACCCAATTTAGCAGAGCACTTTACTTTCAAACTGTATGCTTTCACTGAAGGCTGCTAGAGGACCTAAAGATAAAGATGTACCTGAACACTTTGCTGAATTGGGGCCTAAAAAAGGAGAGCATAACAGAGAAAATGTTGATCATTATCAAAGAAATGATGGGCTGGCATCATGCTGATAGAAGTACTTTTTCAGTGCACATAAAAACCATAGGGATTACAGGTGAGGAATGGATTTCTGCATCTTATCTCTCACTCATTGAAACAAATGGTTTTATGTTTCCAGCAAGTTTATTTAACTTATTTTTTCCAAACAGGTGTTCTATTTTTGAGTCAGGTTTGAACAAAGGTGAATGAACTCTTCTGATTGTCCTGCAACTTCAGAGCAGCCTTAGATTTTCTCCAGTGACACATTTTGTATTACATGTTGGCAAATCAGGAGTAGGATGTCTGTTTATCCTCTGTGCTGGAGACCAGCACACAATTTGGTAAGTACAGTAGCATTTCTAAAACTAGGAAAAGCAAACAATGTCCTGGGAATATAAATGTCTTCCCTGGTTAACAATTTCCCTTACAGAGAAAGAGAAGGGAGAGGAGAATTTGAATTTGAATGTGCCCCCTCCACACACATGCTTATACACCTCCTGCCAAAAGATGCATCTGGTTCTATAAAAATCCCAGATCCTCTTGCATGAATGCAATCTGAAGTCATAGGTTTGCATAAGAACCAAATCCTCAGCCAGAGGGCTGTGAAATATCTGTCAGCTCATCAGCTGGATACATACAGAGAGAGCTATTTAGAGCTGATGTTGCTGCTTGGAAGACAGGGACTCTGTTATCTTTTTACTTCTGTGCACCTGTGGCCTAACTTGCCTATTTCATAATGCTTCTGCTCACTTTTACATCCCCTTGTTTGAGCTAAGAGCAACTTCAAAGCAAGTGGCTGATGTTTGGGTGCTCTGACTCTTGGGCACAGCACACCTTTACCCAGGGGATGTGGGGCAGCGTGACGTGGAGGTGCTGCCCTGTGCAATGGGGAGGAAGGGCCCTCCATGGAAGGAGAGTGTGGGATGAATGTCTGGGAGCGAGACAGTCAGCAAAGCCAATGGGAGCACATCTAAACCATTGTTTCTACAGAGAGGTAGCTTGGGAAAGGTTTGCTTCTATGAAGGAAACAACTGCAGCATAAAAAGCACTGTATGAAGAAGTATTAGGCAAGATTTACAAGAACCTCCTCCTACCCTTGTCTTAAGTGATGTATGTTTTGCTTTCATTTCTACTTCAAACAAACTAAAGTGTTTGAACAAAGATTCAGCTAAAACAATGCAGGTTAAGCAAAGAAGCTTTCAGAAATAGTGCATCATTTACCACACCATCCTGCAAACAACCAGCTTTTAAACAGAGGGCAATTAAAAAAATGACTCTCTACCCTTTTAAAAGTAAAAGGAAAAAAAAAAAAAAAAGGCTTTTAGTCCCATTGTCTCTACCTGTCAGCTACAGGTTCCTACAAACTATCAGGATGTTACTTGGAGGAGACACTACAATGTCTGTAATGCTGATGCCATCATAATCTCTTTCCAGATACAGGCCCTGACTAGCAAACTTGAAATTGCACCCCACTGTGGTGTTCTTTTCCCTATTCCAATGAAACAAATGGGATACTGGTTCACTGATGACTCTTTCTCAAAGTGTGGTGTGTGTCAGTGATCTTGCAAACAGGGCTGTGAGGCCAGCTCTCCCATTCCTGCTCTGAAGTGCTCTAGAAGATTAAAAACAGTGGGATGGAGAACGAGAGGTTGCTGAGCAGTTAATGGCACTAGAATGGAGAAATTGCATGTTGTGATGAACATTGCCAAAGTTTGTGACCTTGCCTAGTGCATGTGGTGCTAATTATATCAAAGGCCGAAGCAGATGTGAGGGAAAACTGAGTTTCATTTCCTCCCAAATATACCAGGACCTCTTTGGTTAAGTGGAGGATTATGATGCTTTAGAAAAATAACATATATATCTGTGTGTGTCTGTAATAATGATGGACATTTTCCTTCAACCCAAGTAACTGTGATACATGCAGCTGGCTGCAACCTATGATGGACACTAAGGTTAATTGGAAACAAGGACACAGCAGTCCCTAAGTAGCATTATTCTATGGTGTATTCACATGCTATCATTGATGATTCCCCTTTCCCTCCACCCCCCCACAATCTGCTAGCTCAGATTTAGGGAATTTTGGGAGAGGGGATCTACAAGATAGGGAGAAGAGCTTCAAAAGAGGCCCCTTACATCAGGATGTATTCCAAAGCTTTATTCTCAATGAAGGGATCCCAAAAGGCAAGGAGGGCGGCACATGGAGGAAGAGGGGTTTGTATCTCCTTTGGGGTCAGGGTCAGGTTACCTGGCCAAAGGCCATAGGTCAGACTCAAAGGGGAGGTAACTCAGGCCAGGTTACAGTCTCAGGGGGAGGGGTTTTGGGGAGAGAGCATTCCCAAAAGGGATGCAACATATCATTATTTTTCCTATTTGTTTAACTTTACAAAAACATATAGAAACAAAATCTGAAAATAACAGAAATAAGCGCTCTATTATACCTCTTACCAAGGTGCTACTGAGGATGAGGAGGAGCTGAATTAACCAAGTGCTTGCTGACATTTTGCTTCTGTATAGCCTAATGCCTCCAGGTAACGGGAGAGCACACTGTGCAGTGGCATTTGCTACATCTGTGCTCTTCTGTCTCTTCTACCTGGTTTGTTAAAAGATTGATTATCATAACACTTCCAGGCCATGGCTATTTTATTATAGCAGAGTTCAACCTGAGTCAGAATTTGAACTTTTGATGCACTGAAAAAAAAAAAAAATGGAACACAGAACTAGAGCCATTGTGCAGTGTGAGAATGAGCACATGGCAGATGGAGTCTGGTGCCACTTCTCTCAGTATGGCCAGCATCTGGTGGATGATCTGCGTTTAGAGGAATGGTCAAAGATCCCAGCAATAGGTTGTTATGGGGATAATCTGCTTTCCACATGGGGAACCTCATCTGGTAGAGTTACAGACTTCTTTCAGGTCCAAAAATCTGACGTATTATGTACTTTCCACAAGTAGTTAAGGGGACCTTGAGGAATTCTCAAAATTCCTGTTTACTATTTGTCCACACACACAACACCTTTTCAGACACTAGCAAAATTGGGTTTAGCAGGATTATGTGTAGCAGCAGTTCCTGCAGTACATAGTCTTGTTAGATGAAAAAAACCCACATTTCCTATACTCTGAATTTATACATTTAGGGACGGGGGCCATAAAGCCTAGAGAACTGGAAGGTTCTGCAAAGCAGCTGTAAGAGTAGAATGCAGCAGGAATTGCAACAGCAGTGTGAATGAGAACTAATGAAACACAGATACCTGACAAACAATGCTTGTCTCTGCTGATCCCACAGAGCTGCACAAACATGCAAGACAAGCCGAGCCCATACAGCATGTGAGAAAATATGCACTTGTTAGAACACTCCAAACGAAACCCCACTGCACTACTTGCTCCCTGTCCAGCCAAAAAAGCAGTATAAAACCTTTTGCTTTATTATAAAAGCCAATGAATCCATATCCATATAGAAATTCTCCATATTCTTATATAAAACTGATTTTTACAAGGTTTTATTTGAGTGAATGGTGACAATATATGGGTATATTAGTTTGTGTATAAGGAGGGCTTTCAGTGTATTTAGATTACAGTGAAAATTAGGACCCAGTGATCCACCTCAAGTGAGACCATAACTTTTAATACTTTTGCAAGATTTCAATCTTATTGCCCAATTAACTCCATGAAAACGGCCAAAATATGATGTTTGGCCCTCAAAAATAAATACACACACCAAGAAAAACCACAAGTGTCTCTGCACTGCCTAAAAGGAATTCTGTATGTGTTCTTTTTCACACTTGCACCCTTACAACATATTGCAAGCACATGAGGGAGAGAAGGAAATGAAAGCGGGGGCAGGATTCCTGCATGTTACAGATACTGCTAACAGGTTTTTTTTTTTTTTAGTCTTTCCTTAAGACCTTCTGGTTGCTGTATTTCATATAGTAGAAAATTTCAAGATCCTTCCCTTGTTATCACTGATTCTAACAGCTATGTGTGCCCTGATGAGACTATTTTTTTTTTGGGCACTTTCCTATTCGTGCTCTTAAACATGTCTTTCCATTTGCCTCTTTTGGCTCCACTGCAACACAAAGCTGTAGGCATACTGCTAAATGAGGACATAAACTTTTCCAGACTTTTGCAAACAACTAGACTTCTGAAGAAGATAAATTGTTATTGCTTTTGCACTGCTCCTTTCTTGGGAAAAATGAAAAATGAAAAAAACACTGCCACTGTGTCAGTATTGCATAGAAGTTTATTGGGTGAGCAATAACATGTCATTGTCAATCGAACTAATAAGCAACGGAAAAGCTGGCAAGTAAAATTTAAGCTCCTGAAAATAATTTCTGAATCCATTTCACATTCACATATTTAATTATTCATTAAAAGAAAACAGAATGACTGAAAGGATCACAATCCTTCTCAGTGGGCCCTAAAAATTAATCAGATATTAACTATGTCTGTGATGGTTTTTCTTTTAGTGGAAATGTAGCAAGAAAGTAGGAAAAGTGTAGGTACAGTTTGAGAGAATGCACTCCTAAGTCATTATTGTCATGTCAAAGATTTTAGGCATTTCCTGTATTTCAGAAGGGAGTATCTTGACAGGGATGTAGGACTTGGGCAGTACATCACCACAGTGAGGAAGATTTTGCATTTTGCCAGTATCAAACTAACCTATTTTATCATGCATTTTTCAGTACGATGTTACATGATTCAGCAGAAACCACACAGTACAAACTCCTACATGGTTGTGAAGCACTCTGGCTTTAAAATGAGTCCCACAAATCTTTTTGTCAATGCCTCAAACTTCTAGAAAGGATTACAAAGTTAGCACTGCACAAAAGCAGCATAGGGGAGCCTGACTCATGCCAAATTGTGGCTTAAGAGCAGCTTGGGGAGCAAAGGTAAGGTTAAAGGTGGCTTTATGACATCCTTATATACTACTAGTTCTCTGTCAGTTTCTGCCAGGTCATACCCTTGATCACTTCCTTTCCTTTACTGCTGTTTCTGCCATTTTTAAAATGCTTCTCCATCTTGTACTTCAGGTCTCACGTGGATTCCAGGATGTAGTGAAGGCTGAACTGTGCTGTGTGCTCCCACAAAATAGATGTGCGTTATGTGGACACTTGTGCTTACAGAAGAGCTGGACTCAGTGTCCCAAATGATTCCTTTTAGTGCTATGGGAACATAGCACTAGAAAGTACACTAGAAATTCAGCAATATTTAGTATAGTCTGAAGGCTATTTTAAGTTGTGCCAGCTGCTCAACACAGCAGGGATTCAACAGGGTGATAAAGGACATTTTAGACCAAGTCCTGACTTACACTCTCTGCAGGGAGGTAATACAAAAATTGCTAGGAATGCTCTGCTCAGTCTGAGAATTCACCTATTTTGGGATAAGTGTTCCAGGGCTGAGTGAGGGCAGATTTATACTAGGTCAATGGTGCAAATCTACAGTAATGCAAACAGGGTCTGAATGTGGAAAGGGAAAAACAATAGAAGAATCATTTGAAGGCAAAGATTGATATTTCAGACCTAGCTGGCTGGAGGCTGGGCTTTTTTTTTTGGTATTTGATTTTTCATTCATTAAACTGTTAACCCATTTTCAGTCCCTGTTAATGCAACTCAATTGCATCAGTGCTTTAACAAGCTGTTAAAGGAACCATCATATAGAAATAGATAGGCAAAATTGTGTCCATATTACTGCACTTTGACTCTGAACATGGGCATAATGTACTGAGCATGATATAGTGCTCCTTCAGTACTCTCACTGGGGGTAGTAAAAAGTAAAGAAAGGCTAGCATGTTTGAGGGAAAATCTCTAAGCTCTAAGCTTTATGTGTGATTCTAAAGCCAGGATTTTGAAATGACGCTAGGCAGCTGTAAATTGAAGCTGTGAGAAGCAGTAGAGTGTCCAGGTAAAAGTATGCTGCTTTGTTATATGTATTGAAAAAATAACACTGAAAAACTTGATGAAGACTGATGGTGTCAGTTCTTATGACTACTTATGCTTGTTAACTGCTTTATTTTTTTGTGCTTGACCTAAAAAAAAAAAAATATATATATATATATAAATTGATATCCCATGGCTTTCACATTACTAATATAAGTGGAGAAGAAGGGCTAAACCCACCCTCTTCACCACTTAAGGTACATAGGTTCTGGAGCTCACTCAGACAAGGGCTGTAGTCAGATGGTGGAGACATCTCTGCAGGATTCAGACAAACTTAGTTACAGGATCTCAGATGGGAAAGTCTTTGTCCCCACACTTGGAACACAAAGAGGCTCACACAAATGCTACTGAGCCACAAAGCAGACTTCATTTGCATGTCAGTGAAGAATAGTTTGAGTTTGTCCAGGCACCAAACCTAATACTGTGCTCGACCAATTGCCATTGCTGGTAGCAGCATGGCAACATTCAGCTGGTGTCAAAAACCTTTTAAGCCACTTCCATGGTGCTGTCCTGTCCCAGAGCTGAGTGCCTTCCCTGTTCATGCTCAATGGGATGATGGGGTATTTTCCCCCCACTACCTGCCTGTGCTGTGTTTGCTCCATCAGCTCTCCCTGTATGGAGGCTTCAATGTGACCTTACAATTGCTATGGCACCCAACATCCCCTGGATCACACCTACGGGCTGTGGTACCCAGGGCCTCCGGGGCTGGAGACTAGGCACAGCCCAAGGGGACGCTCAGGCCTCCAAAATCTGACTGCAGTACACTCTGGAGTACTTCCCCTTCCTCACTGCTCTAGGAGAAAACCTTGCAAAATGAGGCACAGCAATGAAAAGAGAAGAGATTTTTTTGAATTAGAAAGAACAAAAAAAGAATGAAAAGATTAAAAGCGGTGCTTCGGTGCACTTTTAACCAGGCATGCCCGCATGTGACGGCAGGGCAGAGATTGTGGTCGGCTGGCGCAGCATTCCCAGGTGGGAGCCGCGGGACCCGGCCCCGCTGCCGGCCCCAGCTCCGGCCGCGGCCGCCACGCGGGGGCGCTCCAGGCCTTGCAGCGGCCCCGCGCCCAACTCGGCCTCGGGCTCGGCCCGACCGCGCTTGGGGAAAACAATAATTAAATCGGTGCCTTGATGGCTTATCGGCAAACAATTTACGGGGAAAAGGGAAAGGATCGCCAGTGTTAAAAACAAACAAGCCAACAAAACAACCCAAAACAAACAAACAGAACCCCCCTATCTCCTTCGCCGATACACGTTTTAAACTACTAACAGCTAATCCTTACACTGCTTCCTAGTAAACTATTTAACTGTGAAGAAAAGGAGTGGGTTTTTTCAGCATTTTGAACAGCTCAGCTGGAAGCAGTGAAATTAGAATGAAGTGAAATATTTGTGGCAGCTTAATACAGTTAAAAGACTGTTATTTTCCCTGACATAAGACTCCAGGGCCAATTAACCTTTTCTAATTAAGCAGCCTAAAACAGAATAGCACACAGAAAGAAACAGTGGCCAAACAGTGATGACCAAACTGTGGAAGGAAGACAGACTGTCCGTGAACATGAGGTAAATAAATTCCTGATACAAAACCATGGAACTACTACAGCATGGAAAGGCAACAACTGGATAAAAGAATGAGAAGGGAAAATTACACTCAGAACTGACCTTACTAAACATTCTCTTCAAATTCTACCCGTTAATTGTGAAGCTTTTGTTCATCTAGATGTGCATCATATTGCATCACATAGCTCTGCTACACAGATGTGTGGTGGAATGCATTCCTTTCTACTCATCTGCCAAACTCCAAACTTCCGTCATTCTTGTTGAGATTTCTATGCAAAAGAAAGTTAAATACAGTATACAGTAAGAAACATTTATTTAGTTTCATCTTTGACTCAAGAAGTGTCTAATCAGGGTGTCACCAGACTGTGATTATGTGCATTTTTATTACTCTGGATTTTTTAAAATTATGTTTTGTAACGTTTTCAGTTCTCTAAACAGTGACGCTGGAGTGGGCAGTTTGTGTGTCATTGTCTGGAATGGGGAAGAGAGTTAAAATTTCTCTGGAATGGATGAGGTAATGTTTACAGACTCATAACTAGGCTGTGGCTGGTGCTGTTGTTTGCTCTTCAAGGTTGGGTTAACAGTGCAACTGCCATGGTGACTCTCTGGAAACCTGGAAATGCAGAACAGCACTTTAGCAACTAAAAAAGACTGAAACATAGTGCTAGTGTACAGTTTTCCTCATAGCTAGGAGAAAAATTAGGAAGAAATCCTGCAATCCCAGAGGCTGTCTTTATTTTCACATTGATGATTTATGATGACAATTTTCTCACTCTTTGTAATGACACCTCAGGTAAACTGTCTTGCTTATAACACAAAGCTTGGCCACAATGGGGAAAAAAGTGCATTGCAGCCTCACATGTAGAACCTGACAAAAACCTTAAGATACTCTGATACTTTTGGGTGCTAAAAAAGCAAGCTCAGAGTGGCTTTCCAAATGACAAATGTTTTCCCTCCTAGGATGAATATATACATCAGCAGCTATTTTTCAACTGCTATTTTTTCACAGTTCAGCCAACTTTGAACTATTTGTGTTGGAACAGTATCTTAAAGAGACATAAGAAGTTTTAAGCTACGTTGTCATGATGATCTTCCTCGAGATCATTGCATGTAATGGTTACATAGTCCCTAAATCTCTGAATGATAACCAACTGGCTATACATGTAAGGCTTCAGACTATCTGTGTCTCTGAAATAACCTTTGTGCATAACTATTTGCAAGATTTGGTTTGTCTAGGCTAACTTGTGGGCACCGGAGTTAATTCTCATTCTAGCTTAAATTAAACTTTTTCTACACTCGTCCTGTACCTTCACAGCTTTGCCTTGCCAGCACAAAAAGAAGCGACTTGAATTGCAACCCGGTTGGAGAAAAATTCCGAACTCCTGAGATAAGAGAGATTTGCGTTGACCTCGCATCCACAGCTCCCAGCGCCGTGGAGCTCGCTGTCCCGCATCCCTGCTCCGGTCGCAGCCCGGGATGAGGGATCGCGCATCACCTCTGCTGCCATCCCGAGGAGCTCTTTGTCCGCAGCATCCGTAAGGGAGAGCGGCCGAGTGCGCTGGGGAGAGCCCCCAGCCCTCCCCGGAGGTGTCATCAGCCCCGCAGCACCTCCTTATCCCTCCTGCTGACGGGCTGCGGCCGTGGGATGGATCTCCGGACCCAGCCCTCGCACAGGTACCAGCCAGCGCCGGGACGGCAGCACAGCACTGAGCCCCTCCACAAAGATGGTCTTAGCATCTCGGCCTCAGAATCAACACTGCCGCTATCAAACACTGCCTGGGAGAGACAGCTGCTATTTAAATGTATTCTACCAGATGAAAGGAATGGAAACATAAAACCCAAACACTTCCCTTTTTTCCTAATGTAATCAGTATTTTTAAGCAGTTTATCTGCTTATTAATAGGAAGGTTTTAAAACATTTTGCTTGAGCTGACATTCTTTAATTATAATATTCACACTGCTGAATATGCAGTCACACCAGCAGAAGCTCTATTGTGAAAGAACACGCAGATTCAATCTGTTTCTTTCTCTGAATTTTTCTGACTTGGTCTTATTTTTCCATTCATCATTATATTTTTGTTTGCTTCTCACATTTCTTTTTAAATGTATGGAGTTTTTCCTCTTACTCTGTTGTTCCACTTGAAAACACCAGGATTAGCATGCAGATGTTTTTTTTGATCAGAGATTTTTTTTTAATCATTTCCATTTTCCACAGTCTATTTGGGTAGCTGAGGATTTTTCCGTTTGTTTGCTTTTGACCCTGTTTTGCTGTTTGTTTTTTTTTTTTCTTTTTAATGTATTACCCTCATCTGAGTGTAAACACCTTCTGTTTGCTATTATTTTCTTAAATCAGCATTTTAGAAAATTAACTTCTTCTAGTTAAACAGATCATGAGCTATGCTAGCTCTGACAATAATCTAATAACTTCCGTGTTTTTAGTGCTTTGGTGACTATCCAAACTTAAGTCAAATAGATACTGGCTTAGGAAGGTTTGAAAAAAAAAAAAAAAAAAAAGATTAAAAAAGGATAAGGTTTCAGCATGTATATTATTTGTGGAAAAATTGTGCTATAATACCTTAAAAAATGTCTTTTAGAATTCACATAAATTAGAGGTTTTACTGAGCATAAGATCGATGAGAAAAGTATTCATATCCTTGTTAATAAGAAAGGGCCAAATTCCTATCTTTTATTTAATTAAAAGGAATAATGACCTCTTTAAATGAGCTCCAGTTGGAATTTTGGCTAGGTTGTTATCTGCAGGCTATCATTCACAGGAGTTGAATTACACTTAATTTTTAGAAAGCTGAGAGGAGAAAAAGACATTCAGCATCTTAGCCCAGGGAAACTGCCACTGAATGCTGCTTTAAGAACAAGATCCAGAAAGAATACAACCTAAGCTGTTACCACCCATGAAACTTGCAACGTCCACCTTCATTAAATCTATATTATAAACACTGAAGAGATTCAGGAATGCCTTATCTCTTGCATTAGAAGGAGTGATCAATGGATTTTACAGGGCTGGTATTTCAAGATCAAGAAACTAAAGTTGGAAGTGGGTGTTCTTCTGTAACCCTGAACATTTCCAGAAACTAAGATTTCCATCACTGCTGTGTAGTGTCTGTGTATTTTTTTAAGAACATCCATGCCTGAACCTCATCTCCACACCATCCCTTACAAGGAAAGACAAAATTGCCTGCAGTGATCTGTGCTGGGCAAGCTCAGAAATGCCATGAACATGTTGGTTGGGAGCATGGCCAAGACAACAGAAACTCCTGTTCATTTCCAAAGTTCATTTAATGCCTAAAACTTTGTAGGGTCTCTCTTATTCAAAATGACTTTGGTTCCCGAGGCCCACAGCAATTCCATCACCAAGTCCTGGCACCCCCAAGGAGCATCTCCAGGGAAGCTGCACAAAGCCTGAAGTTGAGTACTAAGAAAGCACAACACGCACAATTTAGTTACCTCTTAGAAAGTATCTGCTTCTACCTCTCCCATGCAGTGAACTTAATTCCTGGAAAGGGTTATTGGCTAAAGTTAAAAAAAAAGCTTATATTAAAATGTGAATTGTCCCTTGAAGGTTTTTTACAAGTAAGAAAATGCAAAAAAAACCCCCACAAAAACCAAACCAAACAAACAAAATAAAAAGATGCTTTTCACTTTGTTTCTAGACACCTCATTAAAAATGGGAAATATTTTAAGTGTTTAAAAAAGCTATCTTCTGTTCCACCAGATAAAGCATAAGGTTATCTATTACCTGAAGCTATAATCAGGTTAATATAACAAATCTGTTTCTTCTCTGCAATCCTATTTCTTTTTGCCCAAGTAATCAATTTTTGGTGACATCACATACTTCAAGGAGAAAACACAAGATGACTCTACTACAGCAGTACAACAGAGCAGCAAAGAGGGTTTTTTTCTGTCTTTGCTCTGCAAAGTGCTTGGGGTTAGTCAGCTTTCTTTAAAGCCATGGCCATTAAAAAATATTTTTTTCCAACTCTTTTTCTGTGCCTTATCACAAATGGACAAAGGCAGAAATTCCTGTAGCCATGCAGCCCTTCTGCACCAACAAAGCTGAAGCACAGGCAATGCAGTCAAGGCACAACCTCTCCCAAGTAGGTGTTAGCAAGGAAATGTGGATATATGCCATCTCATGGGAGGGACCTGGGTGCATGAGGTTACAGAGGGATTATCCTAAAGATGCTGCCTTCTATCTTGTAATCTAGTGATTTCCTTTCCCAGAACAGCAGTTTATTTCAAGAAGAGCACAGTTTAGCATTTCTTTGAACATACCATTACTATTGAATGTATTGTAATTCCTGCTTGTGAAGCACTTGGACACAGAGGAATATTAAGTGTTACAGTCATTATCATTCACCTTTACTTAATACATTTCTGTTTTATTTAGCTACTTGTGACCAAGGCATCCATGTGTCTTTGGCCAGGCTTCACACGGGTGAACTAGTGAGACCACAGGAATGGAAAACTAGAGTCCTGAAATATGCCTTGCTCCAGAAAGCTGAGAGATAAGTTTGCTGGTAATATAATAAGCAACTAGTCAACAAGGAGGTTATAAATGTTTGCAATTAAATTTACTGTATTGCCAACCCCAAGCCTCCAAATTAATTGTTAACTGATCTAACTTAAAAATAACTTAAGATCGTTCTTTTATGTTTTTTTTTCCTTTGGTAGATTCATATTTTCACGGCCTTCTTCATATGCAAGAGCTACAGATCTAACTTTTTTTTTAGTAAAATCCATGAATAATAACATCCTTACCCTAACAGGTTGGAGCTCTAAGTAAATCAATGCTAAGAGTGGACAACAAGGACTGACATATACAATAAATTTTCAGAAGAAACAAACACCACCAAAACCCTAAAATATAAAATATTCATAGTCACATAAGCTGACAATTTCCTTAAAATCTGAGTTAAAATCTCAACCTTGCAAACTCATAGAAGTCCACTGAAAATATCACCAGGATCTCCAGTAGGGAGAGAGAACCAATAATGCAATTTAACTAAGAGTGATTGTAGGTCCTGTCATTTGGCCAGACAATCTAAATGACAGAAAACAGGATCATGTCCTGTTATAAATTTCATTTGGTTTGGCTTTGCTTTTTTTGCTTTTTGGCTTTGCTGTTCTTGGACGAATACTGATGTGCTTGTCTGATTAACTGAAACTTCAGGCTGAGTTTTAGATATGACTTGGATTTTAAGTGGAAGGAAAAGACGTCTCTATGGGATGAATCGATACATGCTTTCTAGTTGCATCTATACATTTATTTGTGTGATGGAAAAAATCAGTTCTACTTACAATTACATGCCATATAGTATTTTTTTTTACATGCCTGTGCTTCTGTTAGGGTGCATATCTAAAAAGCTTATGCTCTCAGACAATCTTCAAACCCCAGTGTCCAGGTCTGCAAATACCTACTCCAATGAGTCATCACCAGATGCATGAAATAATTTTCCATTGTAAACTTGCAAGTGATCTGCTCTGGGGTATAAAGACCTTAAAAGGCAGTGATAAAATGCACTTTAGGAAAAAAGAAATTGAACACAGCATGAGATCACTCATGAAAGGAAGGGCACTGACAGTCAAACCTCGAGTTACCCAATTCCTTCTTTAAAATGTGGCCTCTAATGGGTGGCTGCAAAACTGCATCTTTTGTGGCCCCTTCCTATTCCTCCTCCATCAGAGGAGATATCACAAGTCAAAGTTCTACAATTTAAAAATGCAGCCTAAATGCATCAGGTGTATACATATATACTGCAGGTCTTTCACTGTATGATTAGAATGTGAGACAAGTGAATTCCATCCTGAGATTAGAGACTCCCCTGTAGTTATCTGCAGATATGACAAAACACAGGCCGCAGGCTCTTTGAGCAACTCAGGGGCCCAAAAGTACATTTTCTCATGATAAATCAGCTACCTTAGAATGTGCTTTTTTTTTCCCTTTAAAATCTTTTTATTGGTGCAATGTTACTGCAGTGTAGGCACTCCCAGCTTCAGAGGCTGAAGGTTTATTTGTCCACAGAGCAGATAATGAATAAACAGCAGCAATGAGAGTTTATTCAGCCCACCTCATAAGGAGCCTTGAGATCACTTGGCAGTGCCATCCTCCACACCACTTCTGCTTCTGGTTCATGGGCCAGTGCCACTGAAGTTCCCAACAGATGATGCTAGTAGTACAGCCCACTTCTATTTACCTTTTTTTCTGTATGAAAGGGAATAAAATACTTGTTTTGCTTACACGGTCCTGTGAAGAGCCATTAGGTGGTACTAATGGTGCTTCTGACTGCTGGCATCTGCTCTAGATGGGGTTTGAGTAGGGGCCTTGAAGGTAGAGAGCTTTCAAACACCCGTTTGCTTGCCAATCCCCTGAGGAATAACAACTACATTGGTATCAACATACTGGAAGATGTGTGACACCAGCCAGCAAGCCATCTCAATGGCAGAGTAGCACTTTATCAAAAGAGACAGGCATGTGAGGGTGAACTGTGAGATAAAGATGCAAAATTTCTTGTGTGAGGCCTTTAAAAACACTTTTACGGAACTACCTTGTCCAGGTAGCATTATTTAAAAACATTTGGAGAGTATTTTATTCTGTCCAAAAATACTGTTCCCCCAAAGTGATTTATCAATCCATCATACTGTGGGGAAAATAGTAAGTTCTAAGAGTCTCTCTTTTTCTTTTTGAAAATAGATAGAATTTTAGGTGTAAATACAATCATATTCTCTATAAATTCTTACCCTTCTACATTTCTTGTGTTGACATTGTGTATTTTCTTCTAGTGCCAGTGGCCTGAATAGTAATGGTGTAGCACAAGCCAGACAGTCACACACTACTTGTCCTGAGCAAAACTCTGGGTAAAATGCTCATTTCTGTGTCTACAAGAACTGGTATTATAATTTTAATAATTTAATTGAATTGTGTTTGGAGGTTTTCCCTGATAGAAGAAGAAAAGCCACTAGACAACCAAAACATCCTCTACGGTGTGAGATGGTTCCAGATAATTCTCTGGAATGGTCTGTGGCTTTTAAAGAGATCATTTCTGCAAGGAACTAGGATTCAGCATCCTATTTTTGGCACAGTGTCCACGCTTCTGACTTTGCATGGGAAGGGTTAGAGCTGAGAAAGCAGAGTATTTTTATCACATAGGTATGCAAGCTGTGCCTAGAGCCAAGCAGTACAGAAGACTTGCAGTGTATAGGTACACACCCCATTCTGCACAGCAGATAACAACCAAAAGGCTGTCTCCATGAAAACGTATTCCATCCTTCTGGCATCCTTTCAGGCAGGCAGAAACAATGCATAGCCCAAATGCTCTGCTTTGCAGTCGCAGAGGCCTGTTCATTAGCTGGTAAAGGAAATGACAGTTCCTTAAAGTTACTAGAGTTAGACACAGATTTACTCCAAATTAAGGACTTGGCTGAGATTTTTTTTTTTTTTTTTTTGCGTTTTAGCAGATGGCAAATATGCAGTGAGCACAGAAAACCTACTGGTTTTTGAGGGCAATGGTTGCTTACAAATGCTAATTTGGGGCTTTATGTTTATGCAAGGTAACCTGGAGGGACACATTTCAGAGCTGGGCCGAAGATGCAGAAAGACTTAAGTAGCAAAGTGCAGAATACCAGTAACCCATTTAAAGCCACGTGTGTGAATGCAGGGCTGTGTGCTTATTCTGAAGAGATTCAGAAAAGAAGGCAGGAGCAGATGTTAAGAGATCACAACTTTATATATTTCCCTCATTCAGTCATGTCAAGATGAGACCATTTGCAAAAGTTTCAAAATGGGAAGGTACTTGGCTTTATGTTTGGATTCAGGCTAGTTGACACTGCATTGCAAGCTGATATCCACACATTCTCCTGGAAAGGATGTCCACATGAGAACATTTTAGAACACTTCTGTGTGGTAGAAATCAGCTAGCAATGAGCATCCAAAAGCAGATGTTGAGAGGTATTTACAAACCAGGTGCTGACAGAACTGTTTTCATCTAGCAGTTCTTTTGATGGATACACCGTATCTGTATTTTCAAACTGTGATGACACAGACAACCTTTCCCTCCAAACTCTGTTAACCTTGCTGCAGAAAGCAACCTGGGATAGCCACAAAATAGCTATTTACCAAGGTTGAACAGCTGATGTGGTTCTGACAGTGTATTCACAGAATAGGAATAAAATGAAAATCAAAGCTCACAGAAGAGGTCCTTTTCCTGGCAACAGTCCTACCCACAAATACAGGGGAAAGATGTGTCATTCTCAGAGAAAAATTTATCCTGAATGCAACTGAAGTCACATAGCATGATTTCCCATGACTCCCAGCAAATGTTTTGTACCTCACTTTTTATTTCTTACTTCTTTCTGTTATTTTCTTTAAAGAATTATGATATTTTGTGTTATGCCTGATACCATGCTGTTCCTACACATAAGACATTCCTGTATGTTATGGTCAGATCTGGGTTTTTTTTCTATTTCTGATTCATTTAAGAGAACCAGGAAGCCATTTTTGTGAAAAATCACACTGACCTCACCTGCAAATTCTGTGCACAGAAGACTTTAAAACCATTCCAGTGGCTACAGAATGAATCACAATTCAGCAGGTATTCAGCTATCTTTTTTAGTAAGTACGCTTTAATTGGACAAAAGCGTAGCTGACATGTTTAACTTACACATCTATTATAGGGTAGAACTCACTAAACCACTCTCTTCTAATACGATTTCCTGTGAAGTTAGCCATATTTTTGGTCAAATGATCCTGCAGCAAAGACTGATTTCTCTGAATGTATTTGCCAGCTGGGACTCTATTAGGTTAGAGCACTGCTTCCCACAATTAGGACCCGTGGACATTAATGCCGTACATATAAATATGCGTTGCTGTAGAATAGTTTTGATAACTAATTCACTGAACAGATTAAAGTATGAACTATCCACTTGCACTGACTCTGTGTCTCTGGACACAGAAGTCCCACGATATTGTTCCTGCTGTCTGGCTACATGGCTGAGGATCCTTTAATAGGAGAGAGAGAAGAGAAAGTGGGGGGAGCTGACTGCTCTAAGTTCCTGGGCATGTCCACTGTTGATAATTTATTCATGCATTTTCTTCTGCTTCCTTGGTCTGGTTTTTCAGCACATATTTATCAGTACAGCTCCTTGGAAGTCAATGGAATAATATTAATTTGTCCTCTTTTGGCTGAGAATATGACTGATAAAATTTTAGTCAGAACTGAATAAGCTGGAAACCTTGAGTGCTGTTAATCCAGCATCTAAGGGGCTTATTCCTCACAGGTATTGCTCCCTGATTCAGCACAATCTTTTGAGCATTTGTTTAAATCCCTCTGTCAATAACGACCCACAAGCACAGGCCAAAGGAAAGCGTCACAAGAAAATATTCTGACTGCATTTCTTGGAGTTTTTCTAGCAGCAGATTATTGAAAAGTGAATGCAGCACTAAAACTTAAATACAGTTTAGCACATCCTGAAAAGCCAGGAAAATGAGAAATCTTTCACTGAATGTGGTAATACTTGGTTTTGCTCTGAAGAGCCAGTAGTTTTCAGATTATGGCTCTAGTATTTTAAAACTTAAACACCCGTAAGACCAAGACAAAAACCATGCTACTGATTATAAGGAAAACCATGGACATGCTGACAGTTCAAACAAAGTAATGAAGATCCTTAAATACCAACATTTCTTCAGAAGCTTTTAGTGTCTTACTTACTAGAGAAGCTCAGGAAAACCAAAATAAAGTCTTCCTTGCTGTGAGCCAGTGGAGCTCACAGCCCCTAGCTGACAAGCTTTTCCCTTAGCTCTACACACTATGACCACCACATCCAGCCCTTAGTGAAATGATTGTTAAATTCACTGAAGGGTATCAGAATTGGAAATACATAAGGAAAAAAAAAAAAAAAAGCCACACAATTTTATAAAGCAGCTGAACTTGGAAAAGACAGTCAATGGGGGAATTAGGAAAGTTTGAAAAGAGGTAGCAGAAGGCCATTGTTATTATTCTCTATTTGAACATTAAAACAAAAAATAAATCAAAAATAACTTGCCCAGAAGTAGAATAAATTCCACTCTGTTCCATTAAGCTGCATGTCTTTGGCCCGATTCCTTGTACAGAAGAGTGAGCAAAATTTGGCCAGCAGATTTAGGTATCTACTCCTCACCCCTTTTCTCCCTGGTAGCATGCTTCTTTCTGGGCTGCCTCCATAAGAGCAAGGAGCAACAGGTCCTGCTCTGTTGCATCCCAAAACACAGCATCAGAATCACCCTCTGCTCCTCTCCTAGCAGAGGTGGCCCAGAAGAAACTTCATAAGCAGGACTGGGAGGCTTATAAAAAACTGAGACACTGAGATGGAGTTGCTACTGGTTGCACAAACTAAATGTCAAACAGGAAAATTCCCCTCTGGGAAGGTATGTCAGGCAAGCCTTGGTCCTGTACATCTGGATTTTACTCCCCAAAGTAATGTTAGCTGGACAACATACAGCTCCTGGTCTTGCAGATCTTGGCCTGACTGCCAACTGCAGATCACTCTCTGTCCCAATGGACTTCAGGGACCGTGAAGAGCAACTGAGCCCAGCATGAGACAAAAGCCATCACTTTACAGGATCAACCCCATCACAGGATGCAAGAAGCAAGTTGTCCCTCTGACACATGTGAGGGGATGAGGTTCCAACAGATCAGCACAACAAATTGGAGCCTGAAATATTCACATAAGCAATATTTCAGAGGCAGCAATAATAATAATAAAAATCATAAATAATGAAAATATAAACCTGGGCATGGTTTCTCTTAGATGCAAATCAAGATTTAAATATAAAAATGATCGGCTTCTGTTAATCCTTCTTAGGAAGTCATAAATTGTTAATCAGACCTTAGGCAGTGTTGTTTAATACCAACTTTAATAAAATAGCTGCCTGAAGCAGAAAGACAGTTGGGATCCTGACTCTAAAACTTTGGTAACCTCATCCACTTTTTTGTAGCCTGAGGCACTTACACTACCATTGATACTGACTCCTTTGAAATATGCTCATTTTTTAGGTTGCTAAATTATTAAACACCTTATTAGTTGAAAGATTAGATGGAAAAAAGTCATCTCGGTATGACGGAAAATGGATTGGAAGAGGAAGGAAAAGTTGAGGGAATATTTACATAAAAGATACAGCTCTGTTGTTGATATACAGAGGTAATCCATAATCCATAATTCATTTAAGAAATGAACCCATCAAATTACATAACTACGCATGATAAATTGCTACTGTTGAGCTATCCTACAATAAATTATAAGGAATCATTCCTGTCAAGAGTGTATTTTGTTTGAGACTAAAAAAAGCAATGTCACTACAAGGTTGTTTTTCCTGTTGTTCCATAGGATTTGTCTATCACACACAATCTCTCACACTTCCACCATATAATTTAATTGGGGTAGAAAAAGTTCCTTTGTATGGAGCAGCCACAAGTCTCCAAAATTAAAACTGCTTTGAAAATTGCAAGAAAAGGGAAAAGGACAAAAAGGAAGAATATTTCTTCCTCATTATTTCTTAATACTGTTTGTCAGTCAGGTGAGCAGATCTTTAGAGTGAAAAATAAGAAACAGTCATTTCCTGAAGTGTGATGTCTTTTTAGTGCATGTCCAGAGCAGCTTGTTAGCATACTAATTGTTTCATTTAATATGCAATACAGAGCATACTTACTACTTTGAAGTGCTTATTCATGATGTCATGGATGTTAGTGTACATTTCTTAATTACACAACAGAACAATCTTTCCTCTTTCAACCTACACTTTCTGCTACTCTGATTGGTTTCTCTAACTAGCCAGAATAATCATTTTGCCACACAGAATCAGAAAATTAAAAAAAAAGTAAACAATTTTAAAAGCCATTTTAATTTAATAACAAATTGGGAGCTGTATTTTGTGTTAAATTAGCACTGCAAGCCTCATATCAATTCAAGGCAAGGTTCCCTGTTCATTACTGCTTAATTAATCAGTCCTGTTTCCATCTAAATGAAAAGTTTTCTCTCTTTCCTATCATCTCTAACATCTCATTTCAGGCAGCACATCAAGTTAACCTTGCTTACGTTAGCAATTTATTTCTAATGGCTCAGTTCAATAATTTGGTCGGAGCATGGTGTTAATAATGCCAAGGCTGAGGGTTCAATCCCTGTATGGGCCATTCACTTAAGAGCTGGACTTAAAGATCCTTATGGATCCTTTCCAACTCAGAACATTCTGTGATAATTCATCCTATCCCAGTTACCAGCAGATAAATTCTGCTTGGTCTCTTTGCTTAGTTTTGGGCAGCTTGGAGTCAATGCAATTGCAAGAGTGAGCTCATCCAGCCTTGTGATGAGCCCACTATGTGTGGACAAACACCTACTTCCAACACACTGAAGTCTTCTGAACTTTTGGCTTCTTGGTGTGCCTCGTCCTTCCTGAGGCAAGATGGCACTTAGAGACGTGGTTTAGTGATGGACTTGACAATTCTGGGTTAATGCTTGCACTTGGTGATCTTAGCGGTCTTTTATAACTTAAACATTCTATGATTAGGACGTGCACAGAGCTGAGCAAAGAATTATTATCTTCTAAAACAACAGATGAGTATGAAACACTCCCATGGAAGAAGAGAAATCTGTAAGGGAAGGAGAATATGGAAAGTTGGGTGGAATCTGAAAGCATATCCTCATTAACCTTTACCCAGCACATCCTGGAAATATAGCTGTGATACACATAAGTCCTGCACTACCATCAACAGTATACATAAAAAAGTATCAAACATTCCATCAGGTCACCTTTGAAGGAAGTGAAGAATAGGACTTGAACACCACCTGGCTGAATATCTCCTGCTGACCCTACCATTCTCAGAGCTGGAAACTGCTGCTGCTGCCATAATCTCATGCTTTCTATCACCAGCAGCAAAGCACACTAACTCTGGGACTTAACAAAAGACCTCTGGTGCTTTGGATTGCACCAGGCTAGCCCCAGTCAAATGCTTACTGAAGCTGCAGTTGCTCATATGTGCTAATTCCTGCACTTGCCTTGCTCAGCTCAGCCTTCAGGAGTAAGTTTTCTGGCTGCTCCTAGTGCTGGGATACCTGCCTCCCCACTAGTCAGGAAGCCTGTTGCTAACACTGCAACTCCCCCAGGCACCACCACGGCTCCAGAAGCTCCCAGAGGTAACAGATACTTGCTCAGGTCAGGGCTTGAAACTAAATCTGAGCCTGAGGTGTCTGCATCACAGGAAGTCTGGTTTTAATGCCAGCTTGAAAAATATAAATGCTTTTGTAATAAACACAAAATGCATAATATTAAGTGACCATTCAAAGAGGATGAAACCTGCTTTTCCCGAATAATTCCAGTATTTACTTTTGCTTGTCCAGGACTCAGGATGTTATTGCAACAGGGAAGAAGGATGTGCAGCATATTTTAACCTTCTAGATTTGCAGCAACCAGACTCTGACCTCACATTTACCAGCCTGGTTGAAATTACAACCTGCTGCCAAGGAAAACTCTGTCATACTTTAAAGTAACTCTGATATCAAGTAGCTCTGAGATATCTGACAAATGAATTATAGTGGATTAGAGAGGAGCTGCTTCAGAAATCCTGCAAAAGAGACCCTTACATGTTACAATACGGTAATGCATTTCATTTAATAGCAATAAAAATTATGTTCTGAGAAAAGCCTTTGTTGTGTTTGCTTTTTTTTCCAAGAGGAATGGAAATCCTCCCTATAAATCAGAGTGCACACTTCTGTTTCTGATGGGAAACACCACTTGGAAAAGCACTGAATTTCAAAGCTGCTTGAGATTAGATTGTCTACAGAATTGTGCTGATGGCTGTAAATATTAATAAACATGATACACTGGGCCAGCTTTTTTCTTCAGATGCTTATGTTCTGCTTCCTCTTAAGTGCAGATGACCTGAAGACACAGGCACCAGGGGGAAGAATCTGAGCTAAGAATTGGTTTTAGAGATGCACGCACAGTGACACTTGCACAAAGGAAGGTTGTTGCCATTACATGCCAGCAGAAACAGCCAGGAAGTGAAAATCTCAGTCCAGTCCTCTCTATCCCCTCTGCAACTGCTGATGGAAGCTGACAGACAGCAGTGAATCCTTCTCCATGCTGTACAGAGTGATCCAGGGCTATACTGTTGAAGAGGCATCAATGGGAAATGATGGTTATACCTTACACAGGTTTTCTTTCCATCCCCATTTTTCGTAGTCTATTATTTAGGAATACAAATTATACAAACATTTGGTGGTCAGGTTGTGGTCACCATGAAAATAATTGCAAAGTTGTAAACATTTCATTACAAATCCTGACATCTTGATCCAGAACGATACTTAAGTATTCAAACAGCCTTGTTGACTTCAGTGCAGTTTATTGGTACTTTTAAAAGCAAACTGCTCAGGGACCTGGTATAATACATCAGAGAGAAGAACATGCTTTGTTTATGGCAGAAATAACTTGGTAATTATCAGCAGTGGGAAGGGAAACACCATAACAGAGCATTCATATTATTTAGACTTAAATGGAGCTTAGATAAAATACAAGGTTTTATAAAACTGGTTGGCACAGCATGAATTCCTTAAAGGAATATGGCTGGTGGACTTAAGAGTTGCTTCTGCATCTTTTTCCCTTTCAGACCTGACAGCTAAATTGAGCACCAATTTCACAAAAGAAATTTGCTCCCTGAAAGAGATTCTACCTCTATATATTCCTGCTCTGTGATCTGCCAGGGCACTCTTCACACTATGAAAGTGAGGAAATCGGTTCTCTTGAATTCTTGTAGAGCTTCATCAGTTTGTCAGGCCAGCTCCAAAAGCATTAGGTCATAGTAGGTAGCACAGAGCTCAGGACCTGGTACTACTTCTATCTAAACTATCCACATAACTTGTAAATTTAATATATCTTTTTTATGTGTCTTTCTACTTCTCCCTCTATTTTATTTACACTAAGATCAATACCCGTGTCAGGGGTATTGGTGTACACCATGTCCTTATTCAAGTAACTTCCCTTTGACTCCCCTTCATATCTATGTGCTAGGAATACTACTCCTTAGATGTTTACAAAGCAGGGGTGCTTTGAAATGAATTCATGCAGGCATGGACATGAACAAGAGATAGTGTGGTATGACCTCTGGCTGCCCCAAACCACAGGGAGCAGCATGCAGAATAGGCAGCCTTTTATGAGATTTTTTTTTCATCCCCCTCTCTCCCACAGGCATAAGTAGGTGGGAATGTATGAGGCAGGGAATGGTAAAGAAACTCTGGCCAGTCCAACTCGGTCAATGCAGAGAGTAAGGTCATTGCCACCTTGCTTGGGGACAGCTCAGATTACCTTCTCCTGGGAATAAGATACTCAGTCTTGTCTCAGACAGCTCTGGAGCTACCCAGCTTCCCCCTTCTGCACCACAGAAAACATGGCTAAACAAGCAGGCAAAAAACATTCAGAAAATCCTTTGGGGACAGAGTGTCAAAGCAGATGCAAGGAGTCCTTGAGAAAAAAAATGGCTTTCTTTGGGATGAAGAAAAGAGACGCAAATCTGACTTTTTCCTCCCATTCATTCTTTGATCATCTACAACAACTAAAGAGAGCTGGAGGAAGGCAGGCAGGTTGACTGCAGCTGTACTTGCTATAAGAGCCTGGTTCAGCATCCCTGCTGTGTTACGATCTCCTCCTGTGACCTTGGGCAAGTCACTCACCTCCGTGGTGATTCGCTTCCCCTGCTGTAAAACACGGCCAATTATACCGGCCAGCCTCACAGTGGGGCCATGTGGTGAAGATGTGGAACTGGGGAATACTCGAACAGCTTTTGAGTGAAGGCCTCATGTCAATGAACTGCACTTGTCCCTCATGCAATGAACTGCACTTGAAGTGAGACTCCCAAATGTTCACAGAGTATCTGTGATTTTTTGGGTTGTTTTTTTTTTTTTTTTTTTTTGGCAGACTACCATAAACTATATAATTTTTTTTTTGTCCATAAAGATGCTTTTATCAAATAATGATTGCCAGACTAATGACACCCTAAAGTTACAAACCACCAGGCACTCAAAGCGAATCAATTCAGTAAGGAAACAGATTTCACCTGAGTCCTCAGGACAAAACTAAAAGCAACCGTGCTTTTAATTATTTTTGTTATGGTATTGGATCTAAGAGGATGAGGGAGCAGGAACCAACTTTCTATGGAAGAGGGTTTTCCCTGGAGTGAGACTGTCAGTATGAAGGCTGGCCCCAGTGCTGCAGTGTCAGCACCCTAGCTGGGGCTCACAGGCACAAGTGGCTCTCCCACCACTCCATGGCCTCTAAAGCAAGTCTGAATCACCATGACCTTCAACGCTAAGAGCAGTTACCATCAGAGGCAAGTATTCTCTTTGAGTTTGGTGCTACCCTCACAACAAAGCAGAGCTACATGCTAATGATCGTGTTGATTAAGCAGCCTTTGTGCTTATAGAACCTATTAGCTGCCAATTGTAATGAGGAAACAGGCAGCTCTGCTTTCCACCAGACAGGCACGAACCTGCAGTACCTGGGGAAACTTGACTAGTGTTTAATTTTTGTGCTAATTTTCAATTCCTGCTGACCCTTCTCCTAGGTCCTCCTGCTCTAACTCTGAGATTAGATGCAGAAGTGGGAATGCTGGAAAGATACACTACCTATTATCTCAGAGGCAGCTGTAAACATTACAGCATGATAATGAAATTAGTTTAGCTGAGAGGAATTATGGTACCCAGACAGTACAGGATGGATCTCATTCATAAAGTGCTCTCTTCTGTGCATTGCGGTGTGTCACTAGGGAAGAGCTGAGGGGTTACAATGGGTATTTATGTTGCAAATGAAACCTGATAAGTCACATTCTCGCTAGAATCAAGCATTTGCTGAATATATATAAAAATATATGCATACCCTGACAAGACAGGCTAATTAACCCATAAAATATTTTCCCACAATGCCAGAATAAAGCCATTATTGAACAGGTTACTTAAAACGCAGCAAGGCTGGCAGCGCTCTCAAATGAGACTAGATGGAAATGTATACACACTTTTTGTCTGTGCACCTGGTGCAGAGGAGGGTATGGAGAGGGTGTCTTGTGGCTGGGTGTGAAGAAACATAGTGCAGTATTGCTCTATCTTGGATATTTCAGCATGGTGCTATCAAGTGCTCTGGCACCATCACAGTTAAGCAAACACTTCTTTGCTTAAAGACTCTTTTTGGAGGTCCAACATCCTAACTCAGGAAGGATGCCAGCTGAGCCTTTTCCATCCTGATAGGGCTTACAGGCTCCCCTTAGCCTTCCCCATCAGCATTGATCCTCACTGCTGCTCAGGGGGTTGCAGCTGCGGAGGAAACTATCCTTTCCGGCTTGTTTTGAGAGAGAAAAATACTCAAGGAGCAGACTGGATGTACCAACCAATAAAATTAATTCACACCACTCTATAAATACCCCTGAAATTCAGTTATCCTATTTACTTCTGGGAATGCTCTTGCTAACAAACAAACAAAAGCATAAACTCAAATATTTACAGTCTTTGTGTGGGCCTTTCAGTGCCAAATGCACAACTAGGAAAATTATTAAATAAAGTCGAAGACAATGGTGGCAACCAGCCCCACCTGGAATAAGGAGATGGTCAGGGGTACAAAGAGCGATAAGCCTGCCTGAAATGGGGTGGGGAAGTAGATGATGGGTGATCAGGATTAAGACACACAGCAGTGCCCTAGGGAAGCTTAGGAACCTGAGCCTGGATGGACTACCAAACATATCAGACATTGGGGAAGAACCAAAAAGTGACTCTTAGGCTGAGATTTACGGCATAGAAAGCCCAACTGGATATGAAGTACTCACACTCAAACTCTAGAAATGCTTTTATTCAGCACTTTCCCCACCTAATTCCACTGCAGCAACACTCATAGCACAACCCAGAGAGAATGTCTTTTTCTGCTGATGTTTTGTATTAATTATGCATTCTTCAAGGGTGTTTTTAAAACAGGGACTAATAATCTGCCCTGTACCTTTTGTTAAGCAATAAAGACAACTAAAAGCTGCATTTAATACTAAATGTTCACACTGCATCTCATCTCTCCCCATCCCAAATAAAACAAGGCAAGATGCCATACCTTTCTTCTCACACAGCATAATTTTTTTCAGACCCCTTGGAAAGGTCTGCCATGACTAAGCATGCAACATGAGCAAACCAGCTGCTACTGGATTTTTATCTCAACCAGAAAACATTTGAACTTGAAAATGGTGTTTATACTGCAAACTGAATCCTGCACAGAGTCAGCAAAAGATAATCGTTCTGTGTGCCACAGAACTCTTCACTTTGTGCACAGGATGGGGACTCACTTTAAAGATTTACATTGAAAAGATCCTGGATTTGGCCCCACCATGGCAGCCAGGATAGCCACAACTGAGTTTATCAGCCCTATTTCTAAGAGCAATGAACCCAAGGAATTATATAGGAAAAAGAAAAAGGAAAAAAGAGTAAACCCCAAATGATGCAAAGTCTTTGAAGACACAGGAACAGTTACTGCAGCTAACTAGGCCTTCAAGGGGTTAATGAAGAAGACTCCCTAACACCCAGCTTCCAAGGCATAGCCTTTCCCGCTTATGATAATCAAAAGATACTGAAAACCAATTCTACTTCATTCTGGTATAATTGCAGCAGAGCCACTAGAGGAATTGTAACCATTATGTAAGATGAGGCACCATCACAGTGGGGCCTGCTGCTTCAAATGCATTCTATCCACTCTTTTTTGTAGAATCCAGCTACCTTTCATTTTAGTAATTAGCCACCATTTCCAAGGAGATCCATAAGTAGTTTCCTGCACATCTTGAGCCATAATGCTGCAAGATTGCACTAGAAAGGAAACATAATTTAAAAGTAGTCAACAAAGGGCAGGTGACACACTGAAAAGTTCAGTTAAGCATGAGACAGAGACCACCATTTCATTTAACAGATAAAAGTTGCTTGACCACCACACAGCACACAGGCATCCACCAGAAAACCCAACAGACATTCCTTCCAACCCCCAAAATACTGCAGGATTCTATTAATAAGTAGTATATCAGCATGCTGAAAACTTCTTCAGTCAAAGCAAGAATGATGTAGCACACTTGAGGGGACTGTGGTCTGGAGGAGGCTCCTGCTCAGAGGAACCCAGTGTGCCCTTGAGAAGAGGTTTGCTCATTTTAGAGAAGGATCTCAGCTGGTGAGAGCACAGGCACATTCATAACTTCTATCAAGTTCACATTAGTTTTGAGATCTTCTGCAGAACACTGGGGAAAAAAAAAACCCGCATTTTTTAACATGTGTATGTTTTGCTTTGAAGGAAGTCTCTCAACTAAATATTATTGAAACAGCAGATGGCAAAATGAAAACTTTATGAAAGGGAAGGCTGCCTTGAGCGGCAGGTTACTGTTTGCATGGAAGAGCTGTGCAAGGGAAGAAGGGAGGGAGAGAAAGAAGAGTCAGAAGTTAAGATGCACATTTCTAGCTGAACAACTTGGTTAGAAAATGATGACTGCATCTATAAATGCAATCTTTAGAATGCTGGCATGGAGATACACAAGAGCTGTGAACTGGTGTGAAAACTAAAATACCTGGAGGGACTAATAAGTCCCTACGGGGACCCCAGTTACTTAAATGGCTGCAAAGGATAATTACAGAGAGCTACAACAGGATTGAATCAATGCCATTTTCCCTGGGAAAAAAAAAAAGTTAAAAAAAAAAGTATTGCTGCTCTGATTACGTTATTCTGAAAAGACTGGCTGCTTTCTTCTTCCCTCCCCCAGCTCAAAAGTCAACTGCAATTTCAACCACTAGAAATATGTCCAGAAAGATTATGGTGCAGCTGAAAGCCAGAAGCATATGAGATTATATATTTACTGGTGCTGTGTCAGATAACATCTGAGAGGAGAGCAAAAAGAGATTCAGCTTTGCAGTCTTTATTAGCATGTTTGGGCTCTTTAAAGGAGCTATCCAATTGTGTCATTGCTGCCAGGCCTTTAAAACTGTATATATCCATGATAAAGGAATCTACTTAATCTTGATCACAAGCCTCTGAGCACTACCCGACTCTCCTGTGACATGCAAACTTATTGCCTTTAAACAGGAATTAGAAAAAAAGAAATGAATAGGGATGCACCATTACCCATAGCATCATATTGCTCAGGAACAGACGTTAATCAATTTTATGGAATGTTTTAAGTAACATGCAAGTACTTTTGCAAAGAACTGTCTGCATAATAGAGATTTCAGCCCAGCAAATACAGGAGATAAGCCTTTATCTTGACTGGGAGAGCTATGTCTATTTTGATTAAAACCAAAGAGTCTGCACGATCAAGCAATTTTATTCCCTTGGAATTATATCATTTCCAGAATGTTACTACACACGGTTCTGTGACAAAAGGGAATGGAAATAACCTTGCTCTCGATTGTAATGTTCTCCTTGCACAAATGTTCATGCATGTAGCTCATGAGGTACACATGTAGGATGTACATTCCATCCTCTGAGATTCTTGAATAGACAAGAACTGTACTCTCTATTCCAGCTGTGCTAGAAGAGTAAATTTGGAGAAAGGACTGACCTTACACTCTGCAAGTAATTTGTGCTAGTCAATCTCTCATGCGCTGCTAACAGAACTTTAAAATCCCACACCACACACAAGTAAAAGGAAAAAGGTGCCCTATCTTCTCGATTTGTGTAAAAGTAGTAGCTGTGCCATCGTGCTGGGAGTAATTTGAGTCGTTAAACTTCTCGAACCTTGAATGTCATGAGGAGTTACTTAGGTGACCATCCACTTGCACTTAAAAAGTACTGCATTTAACTCTCCCGTAAAATATGGATTTTATTGCAGCAGTGACAGGACTCCTTTCCACAGCCACTGACCTCTACTGTTATTGCTTATCTCTTGACTCAACCTTTTGCATAAGAATACACAGATGTACTATGCAAACCCTTTTTCCTGTGCGTACATGTAAGTAGGTGTTACATACATATGAATACATAAACAGTTCAACCTAGCTGACACAGAAAGTATGTTACCAGCTCCTTAGAAACATTTACTACACCACTAAATTCAGCCCTTGCTTTCTGCAATTACCCAACTTTCCCGTAAAAATGCCTATACGCCTACCCTCTTACTTCCACCTCCTCCTGCACTCCCCAACCCGTTCTTTTATCAAATAAAAGACTTCACATTTGTCAATTCCTGTAACGTCCCCAGATCTGCTCGCTCTGCCCCCTTCTTTTCACTGAGGGAGCGCCTCATTTCAACTGCGCTCTACATTCAGTTCTGCACTTTGCCTCGGATTTCGCTCATGATCCGAAGGGTTTTGCCCTGTATTCATTTCACAGCAACTAGGCAGTATCAAGAAACGAAGACAGACTTTAAAAATTATTATTTCGTAGTAATTTAGCCTCTTGCTATTGTCATTACTAATTATTACTGTTATTCTCTTCCAAGCACACACGACCCTTCATCCCGCTCTCACCACCTCTCCTCGCCCGAAGTGTCTTGCGGGTGATGACAATCCCCAGGAAAACGCCGCATCCATTCGCCTGACTTACAACGCCAGCAAACGCGGTCCCCACACGCCCCTGAGTGTCGGGCAGGGCGCGGAGCCCCGAGGGGGTCACCCCGGCGCGGCGACGGGGACAGAGCCCTCCGCAAGGCAGCTGCCAACTTTGCAGAATAAAGTGCTGTCCCCCTCCTCCGTCCGCCCCCCCGCCCCCCCTTAATTAGCATTCCCAATAAGCACAGCAGAAAGAATAAGAAAGAATGGGGCGGGGGGGGGGGAGGGAAGCAGAAGGCGGCTGGCTGGTAAGAGCTGTAACTTGCCCCTCCAGAGGTGCAGAGCCGCATCTCCTTACCGGCACGCAGGGACGACGCGGCCGAGCCTCGCCCGGGTCGGCGGCGCGGCAGCGCAGCTCCCCGGCCCCTTCCTCCGCTCAGCCTCCCCGCCTCGCACTAGGGCTCCCGCTCGGCCAGCAGCACTTTTTAACTCCGGCATGCAGGCAGCCCGAGCCGAGGGGGCTCTCTATCTGATTGGTTTCCATTCACTGCTCCTGATTAATAAAAAAAAAAAAAAAAAAAAAAAAAGAAAGGAGGAGGGGGGGGGAGAGGAAAAAAAAAAAAAAAACCAAACTCCTCCCTCTCGGCTTGGCTCCCTGGCAGGCGCGCACACACACCCGCACATACGCGCACCCGCACCCCTGGCGCCGGCGCTGCGGCTGCAGGGGCCGCCGGAGCTGCCGCACTGGGGCCGGGGGGGCGCGGAGCGGGCGCGGAGCCGATTCCTCCGGGCGGGCAGGGATTTGCAACTGAATGCGGTGGGAGGGCAGAGGGGGAGGGTTGTGCCAGGGAGCCCCCCTTCCCTCCTGAGAGCAGCTCCGTGCTTGAGGTGGAGAGCTGCCTGCTTCTTTCCAATCGTTTGGTAGCGATAGCTAAAGCGGAATAAAATCGGGGGAGGGGGGATAAAGCGGAGGCAGAGGAACGCTCCTCTGTTGTGAACTGTGTGTTTGTGCTGTGCGGCTTCTCATCCTCCGAGCTGGTCTTAAGTCCTTCTCTCGACATCTGAGATGCCCTGCTGGTCTTTTCCCACACTTCCCAGGAAGTTCCTGGACTTGATGAATCAAGATACTTCGGTGAATTATTAATGGAGATGACACTTCGTGGTCGCATGTGGCGGTTTCTATGTGAATGGAAAGCAGCGGAGGGGGATTTTCCAGGTGCCTGCCTTTTCTTGGTCCCTCTCTTCCCAGAGGGCTCCCCACTCAGGAGGTTATGACTGATTTTGATGCAGAACGGGCTGAAATCTCAGCTTTTGCTGTGGGACTCATGGAGCCCCTCTGCACACACATTTTGTACAACCTCTGCACCCAACCACCTAAATACAGCCTGAAGTAAAGCTTTATGTTTTCTTAATCTATATATTAAATAACAAGATGGAAATTGCCAGCCAGTTTATTATTTATCTCACAAGAGTCCAGTCCAATTCAGCTGCACAGTGTCCCCTTAAGATTCTTAGCAAATGTTGCAAGAAGTGAAGCTTTCTGCCATTTGCCTCTCGCATCTCCATAGCCTTATGTTTGACCTTTATGATTTTTTTCCCTGCTAGTAAATCTAAAGTCATCTTGTTTTTCTTTCTTTTTTCTATTCCTTTTTTCTTCCCTTGCTCCTACCCACCTTTCACAATTTCTGCATGCTGTATGTCTTAAGGATGGGTCTGTGCTGGCACTAAGCCATCTTTGTGTCCTGTTTCTGGACTGTTTCAAGGCTTTTAGCATCATTTAAATACTCTGAGCACCAGGAATTCAGGTAGCAATCTTACTGCTTATGCTGTGATTCCTACAGTGCTGCAGCACGATGTCCACAGCATAACCGAAACTGGTGCTGGGCTTGTTGTAAAATGTGAAATATGTAAAATTTTCTTAAGGAAGGATGTTCTTTGATGTTTGATCTTTGTGTACTCTCAAGACTAGTCAACAAGAAGGGAGATTTAATCCATGAAACACAGCTAACAAGCATGCTCTAAGTGGTGTCCAGGTGTTAGAAAAACAAATTACTTGTTGGTAGAATCACATGCTACAGTGATCTTTGACCTAGAGGGAGGTTACCATACCTTGGAAAGAAGGATGTCTCATTGATAGTGGACGCAAAAAATGCAAAATTTGTGGGCTACAAGGACAACTGGCTGAACTCCCAAGGTAAGGAAGAAACTAATAAAGCTAACTCAGCAATTGTGCTGAAATCAACTTAAATTGGGCAAAAGATAGTTCTGGCAGGGAGAGATCATGACTGCCAACTCATGGACCATTGACCCAAGAAATCCAACAACTCAAATGAAAGATTGAGCATAAAGATTAATTAGCACGGGAAGCAAGAGAATCATTAACCAATAGAAGATAGGATGCTAACAGAGAACTCTGTAACTTGTAACCAATGAACACTAAATCCTTTGTTTGCTGAAATGTATAAATAGTAAAAATTTGATAGCTGGTGTGTTTGATTTGTGGAATACCACCAAACACCCAGGCTTGTGCAACTGTGAAATAAATAATCAATGTTTCTCTTGAGTATGTTGTTATTGTCTTGTGCACACTAGTTAACGATTCTGATTTTTGTGGACAACAGGCTCTTTAAGAAGGCCTTCAAGCTATTTCCCATAGCCACTGTATTGGCAGAATTATTCTTTTAAGGACTCTGTATGGTACTACAAAAGGCAAAGCAGTGTAAAGAATCTGGATTCTGCTTTGCATATATTTATGAACTCAAGCAAATCACCTTGAAAACCCACTTAGGTACCATTGCTGTTATCTGACCATTTTAGTCTTTCCACAGCTGAGTTTTTCCAACCTGCAGATCATTCTGGTTGTTGCTCTTCTTTGAACTTCCCTTAGTTCCCTCATTATTTTGTTTTTTTTTCATCAATGACAGGTCAGGAATTTAGTGAATACTTGCAGAGAATTCCCATGGGAGCTTTCTGGACACAGTCTATCTCTCTTTATGACAGACCACATTTGCAGGCTTTCTTGTTCCCTGCCATATTGCATTGTCAATTCACTGCCCACTCTAACCCTGAGGTCTCTTTGGGCATTATTCATTCCCAAATGCATCATATTTTGATTATCTTTAGTAAGGCTGCTTTTATTATTATTTTATTTTATTTATTTTATTTTATTATTTTATATTTTATTTTTCTATTTTATTATTTTAATTTAATTTTTATTTTCTCAGCCAGAGTGGAATTAATAATATCAAAGAAGGACTTCTGTATTTTTGTTAAAGAGGAAAGTTAGTGCAGGAACTGTTGTGTTCTCCATAACATGAGCATAAGATATTTATCTTCTAATCAACTGTATGATTTTGTGGTTCACAATTTGAAGTCCTTAGCTGGGTGAAGAAAACTTCTTTCATTTTAGAGAGATATTGTCAGTATGGTGCTTTTCTTCCTCATCCCTCTTCTATTGACAGCTATTATGATAATAGAATTAGCAGATGACATCACATCATTAGCCAATGAAGAGTCCTGTGTACCTGATACATTAGCTGAGTGAAAGACTCCGCTAGGATGTGAAAATTGATCAAGATTGGCTGAAAACAACTTCCCTGCCATGGGGTAGAGAATATTAGAAGGTTCAAAGAAGAACTGAATGTTCACAAGTCTAAGACTCCAAGACTGGAAAGGAGACAAACATTGTTTGCAGCTCTTGAACCAACTCATATTTGGAAATCAGAATGAGTACTCAAGGTAAAATATACCACCTCAGTGGTTCTCTTGTCTGCGGCTCTTCTCTTAAGCAAGCATTCCTACACAGAGACTGGCAAGGATTAGCCAGAACAAAGATCTCAAGTGGCAACTTCTGCCTCTGCAGTCTCTGTGGAATGCCCAGACCCTTCCAACTGTGACCAAAATGTCCATGAATCTCAGTCACCAGCACAAAAATGAAATACAGCATGAGATAGGAATATATGGCAATATTCTCTAAGCTATTTAGGTGAAATACTATTTCCAAACAGTTGAAGATGTCTGTGTGGGATTTAAAGACTAAACAGCCCCTTATGGTTCAATCCAAGCTGCAGTATCTTATGAAACAATCTGAATGTCTCACTTTGTAATGCCACACTTCAGAGTTTGCCCAGCCTCTTCCATAAATAAAGAAGGACCTTACTCTGAATTTATAAAAGGGAAACCTCAGTCTAAGAGAATTTCTCTTCACTCTTTTCTGCTATTTTTTTTCCCCTAGGGATGGGGAGCCTTGCTTTCTCAAGCTTGAATACCGCATCTTTCAAGTCTTTAAGCCCAGTCCTGTAGATCTATATGCAGTGATCAAGGATTAACCAGGCAATTGTAAGGGCTGGGATAACAGCCCACATTTTACCATTCTTTGAGCAAGATGTGCTTCTCATAGCACTGAAATAGCCCTGGTGTCTTCCTTGTCCTAGTCTGTTGCAAAAGACCTAAGAAACAGGGTAGCAAACGCCATTTTCCCATCCTCTGTCAATTCTTCCTTGTCTGCTTAGCCACTGCTGAGTAATGGTTTGCCCAATGGTTCCCAAAGATGACATGCAGCCCTGCATAGCATATTTGTTCTCAGTCTCTGAATAGTTTTCTTCTTTGTCAATGTCCTTCTTCCAGTGAGGCCCCCAAAATTGTAGGAGATTATTCCAATGATGAATCTGAATGCCTTGTACTAATTTGAGTTTGTTACATGTTTTTGCCCCTTCTAGAAGTGATGAAAAAAAGCAGCAGAGGGTTCGATCGGTTCCTTCGTAAGACACATGAGGACCTACTCCATTTCTGCTTACTTCATAGGTACTTTAAGGTGAAAAAGATTTTCACTGCAAGATATGAAAGAATAAAGAAGCAAAATGTGAATCAGAGCTTCCTGATTTTGTGGAAACATTATGAAATCTGCCTGTTTTTTCTTAGCTTGCTGTCGGAATCTTTCAGCTGCTTCCCAAGTAGGGAACCTGATACTGCAAATTCTTGCAGTTTCATGGTTTCTTGAGTGTGTGTCTTTACCCATTTCTGTGGTGAAAATCAGGGAATAATGGCAATTAGAAAATAGTAAGTACATTTTTGTTTATCCTTGTATTTATTCATTAACAGAGCAGTTCCTCTGAGCAAACTGGAACTTCGGTCTTCTTGTCTAGATTGAAGATGAAAATTTATTTTCAAAACTGTTCTGGAAATCCAATTTTCCAGTCAACTATCATGGTAGATATTTCTCTGCTTCTCTGGGTACATGTAAACTGTTTCAAAGAAACACAGATATTCTTTAAGGAATAGCTTTACTTCTGAGTTGAATAAATCTGACCATCATGGCCCCTCACAAGTTTTTCCTTCAGTGTTTAATCCATGCCTTTTTTGCCTAGGGATGGCAAAAACAATTTCATTCTGGATTAAACTCATACTGAAACAGATATTTTCAAAACTGTCATATACCTCTGAATTTCTTAGCTCTCCTAATTCCAGTGGTATTAAAATATCACAAGAACAGCTGTCGTTATGTTGCTTGTGGAGTCAGTAATTACAGAATTGTGTTGTAAAAGTAACAAGCTGAAGCGTGGCTGGTAAGTTTCACACACAGATAGTTTGAATAGGTTCCACTGAACCAAACCTTTGTATTTCAGGGTTCACCCCTCACTCATGGCAAGCAACCAAGAAATTCTGCTGTTAAAAAAAATATAACAACATCCTTCACCTTTTGCATTCCCAATATGTCAGATTGATCATTCCTGACAGAGGCATAAAAATGTCAGCATAACAAATAAGATGGGTAAATAGCAGCTAATGCCTGGGGAGTTTCATTACTTCAACAGGTACATGAAGTTATAATTACACTAATCAGTGTTCCTACAAACAGCCAGCACTTCAACTTGCCATAGAAAAGGCCCGAAAGGACAGAAACTTCTTCCATTCAAACCACTATGGAGATCAACTAAACCTCAACCAGTATGGTCTTTAAAAATGAAAGCTTCCATCATTAGGATAAATGAGGAACTAGCATACATCTGCATGCATGAGATGGCAGCAAATGAAAAATAAGATTCTATCCCTCTAACTGAATAATCATTATACAATAGATTCAGTTCATGACCAAATTTCACTGTACATCATCCAGCTGCAGTCAGAATCTTGATAGCTTCCCTGGAACTGATGCAAAAGGTTATCAGTGGTAATCTGATGCCGGTGTTGTAGGACTCGTTAGTCACTGGCACTAGTGAGAATCTGGAATATTACCCTTTTCCACATGCAATGTTATTGTAGCAATATTAGAAGGTAATGCAATTTTCCAAATTGGTCAAAGTTTTGGATGATTTGGGAATGTTTTACAAAATACGCATAAGCATTTTTCAAGAAATACTTAATTTTTTGTAAAAAATCTTTTAATTTATTGTGTAACCTGCAGAACTCTTCTACATGATTGCATTTATTACCACAAAGCCTCACTTTGGCCATGAAACCTTTTATTTATTTGTGTGAAAGCAGTCCCCTGTCTATCTGTATCCATTGATTCTCTGTTTTCTAAGGGCTCAGACTTTTTGTGTAATTTACCATGGTTTAACCAGTTACTTCTCTCTGCCTGGGCCACAGTGACTGCCTGTATGTACTCTCAGATGGTAGAGAACACCATATAATTTGATTTTGTCAATCCCTTTTCACTGTGGACTGGGCTAAAAAGAATTATCTTCCATTTGTTCCTGGCTAAGAGTGCCTCTGTGAACAGGTACTATGCCTCAGCTGATGTAGGCTACTCACTGTGCAGTAATAACTTGCTTGTGAGTCTGACATGAACATACTTTGTATTTTAATAACCTCTGGAGAAATAACTGTCTTTTCTACTTCAGCTTGCACAGTATCTAGTACAATGGGAGAAAAGCTCTAAAAAAGTCATGCAAATAATTAATACATCAAAATCACAGTGTATTTTTCTGTAGTGCACACATACACACATCTGTTTTCAGATTTCCTGGCCCAAAGGATTTGTCACCTAAATAGAGATGAAAGGCAAATGCTAAAAAGGAAAATGAAGAGATGAAGTGCATTAAGTTTCGTGCACTGGGTCAGTTTAGATCTGGGGATAAAATTCAAACCTGGCTCTTACTCTGCTCTAGCTCAAATGAGTATTTTATCCTCTTATTCAGAGTGCCTGTCATGGCTAGTCCCTACCAAAGGTTCCAATCCAAGTGTATCTTTCTCATTTCTCAGATAAGTATTGCTAAGAACCGCAGGCCACTCTTTCCCCCCAGGCTGATCCATTCCTCCTTCTCAGGAGGACTTTGTCCAAATCTTCATCTTTCCTGATAACAATGTTGACACATACATTTTCTGTCTGTTAGGATAGGTCATTTACACAATGAAGAGTAGATAATTTTTGAGTAGTTTTCTAAAAAGTGCTGCTTTGTTTTCCCCCACCTCTTTGTGATTCATAGATAGTCCCAAGTATGTTCCTTGCCTGTCTGCAGTGACCTGTGGGGTTACACCAGCACTGAATTCTGCAACACACCCACAGCCAGCCACCCAAAAACCTCCTATACACTGAGGCTGGAAATGCACATTGCATTTTTCTTGACAAAGCAGTTTAAGTAATTTCTCCTTCCCCTACCTGTGGATCCATCATTCCTGACTCTGCCCCTTCTCACCTTTCTCCAGTTTTGTCATCAAAACCATCAATGGGATGTGCTGTAACCTGGTCTCAGAAATCAATATGGTTACAAATAATTCTTGACAAAGTTAGTTTTGTAATTTGAACCATTTGAGTCACCTGTTGCAGTGGTAAATCTGACTGGATCATGAGCTACTGCACCTCTGTGTTTGTACAGGAGAGTGGTGGTTGGGGGAAATATCTTAAATGACTGTTACTGGAAAAAATGTAGTTTATATTACACATTAAGAGAAACATTCCCTTTTCAGGGGAAATTGTGTAGCAGCAGAGTAATAAAAATGATGAAAAATCCCCAGGACATTTGTGAAAGATCATTCCCTAGCTATATAGATTTTGAAGTGACCTAGAGTTTTGTATTAGCATTTACTTGAGCTAATCAGTGAATCTGCTGCTGCCTTTCTACTCGACAACTGATATTATCATCCCAGAAGAAACAAACACCCTTTGCACCACATCTTTGTGGGTTCTTTGTATGCTATTTGCTTTGTTTAAGAATATGATTTGCTGTTCCTGATGTTTGGTTGAAGGCGGGGGCCTAGCAAAATTTTTTAATGACATTTCACATGGGCTGCTTTATTATTCCCAACAATAGGTCTTTTTTCTCCCCCTCCTTCTTTTTGGAATTCCTCTCCTATGCTTTGTCACAAACGCCTTCATCTGAAGAGTAGATATTTGCAGCTCCTTATGCCTTTCTTTGAAGCCACCAGGTGAACTTTGTGATTCCAGCTTATGAAGTCCTTTGACCAGGACATTTTCATAACTTTTTTGTCCCTATCTCTTGTTACTGTAGGAGACTGACATTAATCTCAGTCTGCATTGTAAGAAGGCAGGGGTATTTTAAATTTAAGTGGATGTCTGAATTTCAAATGAAGGTGTGATTGCAGCTGAAAATGTACAAATTCCCATGCAGTGTCTGTAAATACATATACTTTTCTTAGAAGGCTGAAAAATTTAAAAGGTTTCCACCTCATCTGCTTCATGCTGGTAACTTGTAGCCCCTCATCCTAATCCTCTAGGATTATTAACATGGTTGTTCAGTCATCCTGTATCCTGCATCCTCAAGCCTTGGCACGTTCAAGGAACTTGTAGAAACCAGGAGCCAAACTCTTGGCAGAATTTTATTTGACTCCCTTCAAATGGAATTGCACAACTACCCTATGTGTGACATTAGAAGTAAAGTCCCTAAGGATCAGGCAGCTCACTAATGCTTGCTTTGAAATGCAAAGGAAATATTGAAACTGTATAATGCAGCTGGCTACTCAGCCTGGTATTAATATAATTTTGGGCCATTTTTCCTTGAATGAAGAGAAGTATTCTTGCCTCTGTAAAGGATTTCCAATCAGAAAGAGAAGTGTTAGCCTTTTATTTTGCATTGGATGAGAATAGTCCCCACTAGGAAAGAACATATTGTCAGGACCTTTTTTATTTACTTTCTCAATTAGTAGCAAACTGTGATAGTAATTCACAAGAGAATTAACACACTGCTTTCTGCATTTCACTGTCTCCTTTTCCTGTCGCTATTTCAGGAACTGCAATGCTGTGGGATACACCTAGATTCTGTTAATAGGTACTATTCAGAAAAGGAAAAAGCTAAACATCCTTTACTAAATTCTCCTTCTAACCTTTTATTCATCTGGCCTTCTATTAGGATATGAAACATTTGAGCAGGAATTAGAGTGATGCAGGTGGAGTCTTGTAGGAAAAGACCATCTTGTAGTTGAATGAAAATAGGTATACTAGCAAGGACCCATGATAAGGGAAGACAGTAGCTGTTTGGGATTCTTGCTGGAAATCCTAGTTTATTGACCTAGGCTGTAACTCTGCAAGTTAATAGAAACAGACTATGTGTACCAGAGTAGTCCACCCGAAGTCTGGAGTGTTCACCCTATATCTTTGTTGAATCAGGGCTCAAGGTACTATGGGGATTAGCACTACAGTCAAGCTCCACTGCAGACTATGAAGAGTTAAAAAATCCTGTTTACATGTTCTCCTTGAATTGGGTGAGGAAATATTTCTGAACCCACAGGCTTTGTTTCACACTTGAAGTATTGTATAGCCTATTTGAATATTTTTGTAGTGCTTAACATTAGCATCTCTCACACAGTTTACATTACTTTGACTCATGGAAGTCCCACTGTGGAGGTTTGGGAAAATCTAAAGTCCTGTATTAGTAAACCCATGACAGAAAAAAAGAGGCTATTATCTCTTGTTTTAAAAGCTCCAAAGTGTAATTCTTGCAGTTAATTCCTGCAAGGTTCAGAAAATCTAGGGTGTTTGGTTTGTGGTAGATATTTAAATTCTCTTTGGATCAGCTATATATTTATATATAAGAACAATGATTTCAGTAGCAGTCTTCTACTTAAACTTACAAATCAAATAGACCCTGTGGGGTATCTGACATAAATTAGTGAACTGTTGTTCGAGGTCCAGCTGAGTATCTGATGCTATGGATAAAAATAGGTTTCTTGTCATGTCCATGACAAAAAAAAAAAAAAAGATATAAAAATTATAAGGTTCTTTCTTACTAGAATTAATTTCCCCTTCTATTTTCTCCCGTATGATTAGTTATATATTAGCTAACCACCACAGCAGGGAAAATGCCCAACAACTATCTGGAGACATAAAATCATCCTAATGTAACACACACCCAGTAGGAACATAACTCATAGAAACTGTTGGGATGGGGCCTTAGGAAAGAGCCATAATTTATAATTGGCCACTGTTCATCTGACAAAAAAGAGAGAAACTGTGAGTTCAAAAGGGACTTCAAAATGTGAACCTGTCAAAGCCTGTGCATTGTATTTGCTCTGGATGGTGCATTAACATCTCTAGCAAAGCTTATGCTATTTTGAATGATGGAGGTCCTACTGTGTAGTGCTGGGGACAAAGAAATAAAGTTCTGTATTAGTAAGCATGTGACTGGAAAAAAAGGCAATTATCTCTTTCTTTGAGAGTTACAAAGTACGGTGATGGTAGCTTCTGACAAGAGTAAACTATATGAGCACAGCTTAAAGGCAAACTGAGGACATGCAGATAAAAAGTTCAGCCCTTTCCTCATTCCCCCCTCCTTTCTTTACCCACCCTTGTGATCTCTTTACTACAGCTGGAGAGAAAATCTGGGACACTTGTTTCTTTCATTTCTTCCAGATTGTTATTTTATCCTCATTTTTGGTAGAGTGGTAATGATATCCAGTGGCTGCTTAGATGAATCACTGATAGATATTCCTTAGGGATATTCCAGAACAACGCATCCTAGCCAGAACTTATTTCCTAAGTCACAGCATGAATTTGAAACCTATACAGTCTGCCAACAGTAATCAGCTCCTGCCACTGGTCAGGTTTTCATTATTTTTTTCCTTGGCTCTCTTCTTCAACCCTTCTATTTTGTCCACCCGCACCAGCAATTAAAGGCTGCAATGAATCTTTAATGCACATAAGGAGGCAAGAACATACACAGAATCCATTCTTACCCATTCATTTCGTCTCATCTCCAGCATATTATGGTTCTTTCCATCTTTTGCACTCGCTAGCTTATTCTGGTTTGGTTTGGGATTTACAAGATATGTCCATTTCTTTTCTTAGGTAGTTTGCAAGAGAAAACCTGGCTCTCTGAAATTTGAAGAGTAGGGGCATAGTCAACAGGAAAAAAAAAAATATCAGAAATATAACAGTGAAAAGACAGGTGAGCTTTACTCAGGGATCCAAAGCCTTGAAATGAAAAGTGACATGTACAAAGGCTCCATATCTGTTAAGGAGGTGAATACGCCTTCTGAAAGCGCAAAGTAATCTCACCAAAGTGTAGTTTGTGTCACAAGATGACCAAAGGGCTTTGGTCCCGTTACTTCTGAACCAGTCATCTGAACTTAAGCTGTGCTTGTTACCAGGATTGGTTTAGAGCTGGGAACCTATTGTCACAGAAGCTGCCCTAGACACATTGCAACATCTCCCTGCACAATCTCTGAGCTGCGGCATTGCCTTTTATGGAAACGTTCCCCTTCCAGTACGGCTTTTGGAATGGCACATCAGCTCTCCCTCCTCAAGAAGGCCTTTCCAGTTGGCCTTTGCTGACTGTGTCAGCTGCCAGGTAGAAAGCAATCCATCACTGCTTTCACTCTCTTACACAGTGGGCAAATTTTTAAAGGAAAACGCTGTTAGAGCTGGATGAAAGTAATTTCCCAAGCTTGCACAATAATGTATCTATTGCCATAGCAGTACTGAGAGCTCCTGTGGGCTGAGCTGGTGTGATATCAGGTGAAAGCTGCTGGGCTTCCTTGCGTGGGCCCATCCTGCTGGCACAGAGCTGGGGCAAGTCAGGCATGAGGCACAGGGTGGGAGTGAGGCTGCCTTCACACCAGCCTTGCCCAGCCTGTAATTCCTCACTCCCAAGAGTGGATCTGTGGGCTAGATTGTTGCAAAACAGACATCTGGCCTGGATCAAGAACTGGCTCACAGTTGTTTTTTCTTTGGTTGTTGAACAGAGCATAGACTCACAGTAATGAATGATGATGTGCTGGTACAGTGGCTGCATGCTGGCTGTAGGGCAACAGACAACTACTGATATAGCCAACTGGTAAAAAAATTCACCTGTCACCACTGGCAGAATGAATGAATATGTTACATCCACAATATATGATGAACTCTGAAGCCAAATATACTATATTGCCAAAGCACAGCCCTGTTATTTTGGGGTTTTTTTGGTAAGAGGCATGCAACTCCTAGGGCTGCAGAGGCAGAGGAGGGTGTAATTACTTGTCACGTTTGGGAAGGATGCTTGGGAAATGCTGAAGACTGCATTGCAGTTCAGCATCCCAACTCCTCCAGCTCTGCTGACACAGCTCGATGAGAGCTGAACCAATGAGCTAGGTCACTGAAGTTATTTTGCTGTAACTTCTCAGGGTTACTTTTAACCCGAAGCATTTGAGTGATCGGATTTACAGAGCAGTCAGATAAACAGTTGCTGTGGCTCATCAGGAAGGGCAAGGCTGTAGTGTGAAATGTGAGGCAGAGTGGGTAACTGCACTGACCCCACCACTCTGAGCTCTCTGGCAATCCCTCTGTGTCAGAGTTGAAGAATATGGTGTATGTTTTGCAGCACTGCTCCCAGAGGTATGAGTATCTCAGGAACAGCCGCTTCTCACTGTACAGTCTTCATCTTAAAATAGAGCAGGCTAAAAGATGTTTGTTTACACTAAAACAAAAGCTCTAGATGGAGAAAATTAGCCCTGTGATATTTAATTTGTGATTCAGGCTCATCTATGACTCTTCCAGTTTTCTTCAAGTAAAAGAACAAGTAACTGCAAGTAAACATTTATCCTAGTCAGATTTAGGCAACATTAAGACTCAGATACCAAACTGCTTGTATTTTTTCAGTGGGATTTGGATGGTAAACTCTTATTTCTTTTTTTTTAAATTAATGACAGGATCCCAGGTAGGTTTTTTTTCCTCTTTTTACTTTGTGAATGGTTCTTATATTATAGGGATCAGGTAAATATATGATTCTCCCACTAGTCTTGCAATAACAATTCCATAAAATATTGGCACTTCTGTAACAAAAAACCCCCCACACATAAATTTTTTACCAAATCCTAGCTAACTAGTACATTTGCAGGGTGCCCTGTCATGATCAAAACCTTCTGTTATCATATCTGTAGGAACGTCCCAATGAGGTCACATTACATTACCCCCTGCTGGGGATTTTCTCTCTCATGTCTCCTGCTTGGGGCTAAAAAGATTGTAAAATGGGTGTTCAGTGTCCCACTGAATTAGCCAAAATCCCAGATTAGAAAGCAGCAATTTCTACTTTTTTTTAATCAATTTTGTACCAGTCTTGTTCATCATTCTTTCAACAAAAGAATTGTTTATCTCATTTTTTCATTAGATCTCAAATTAATATCTTCCAGGGGAGGCACAGAAGCTCATTGGAATAATAAATGTACTCATATTTGCTGATGTGTTTTAGCATACTACAATTCAGATACAGAGCATATGAATAATACTTAATAAAAGTTTGCCTGATGGGACACAGGCTAAAAAAATAATTCTTTTGTTCTTTAGATCTGACTGTAGTTATGTGAATTTCTCATGTTATACTTCCCTGCCTTTCTAGGCCTTTGTACTGCTGATGAGCAGAAGGCAGAGGAGGTAAGGTCACTCTTCCTTTCCTGTTTCCCTGTCATCATCATCAACTGATGTAGTTGCAACAGAAATGATACTATCCTTGTTTGTTCTCTCCTCTGAGACCACAGAGAAACTCTTCTGAATGTTAACAAAAGGCTTGAAGTATCTGTCTGGTATGTAGAGAAAGGCCTCTGTCATCCTGTTTCCTGCTCCTTAATATTGAAAGTATCTGCCAGAATCATAAGCCCAGCATGGTGGCAGTTGCCTCACACAGTGACTCCGTTTCTTTTGTTTACATGAAGCTTTGAAGTTGGATCCTCATGGTCCTTTAATCAGGAGAAACTCATTGAGTTTTTAGACTTCATTTTCAAACACTGAGTTATCCAAGAAGTGGGATGAAAGATATGGTATGGAGCAGACAAAAGCAGAAAACCACAAATGTGATGTTTTCTAATTGTTTATTTGGATGACTAGAAAGTTGGGAAATAGACAAACTTTCTTTATTTCTCCTTTTCATTGCTTGTCCCCTGTTACTATGTGCTACATTGCTGCCTGTCCATGCCCAAGATCAGTTGTTGTCACCAAGGTGTTCTTGGGCTGCAAGGCACTTTTTTGTGTTATTTGCTTTGTAATCACAGAAAACAAAAGCTTGTCATGACTACTTTGTAGTGAAGAACAAAATCATTTTCCGTCTGTCTTTCCATATTAACTTACCACATTCTGTTTGTAGAAATACGTGCATTCTCTGGAACAGACTCACTAATAAGGTGCAAATCCATTCCACTGCTATGCATCCATTAATTCCTCCTGATATTATATAATGTCTTTAAACTTAAAAAGCCCCCCAAAAACAAAACCCTGACAAACAAGAAAACATAACCAAAACCCTATCTTGCTTTGTAAAATAGTCACTCTACTTCCTTTATTAGCAATTTTTATTACAGTTTGAAAGATTATCACTTGCATCAGTTATTACCAATCCCATTTCTGACTCTGCTCCATAATATGCTTATGAGAGTCTACCTGTACAGTGTTTCACTTTGCTTTTTTCCATCTCCACCTATGAATTAAAGGAAAGTTCATGTGTATCAATGTGTTTTTCTGATATTGGTATGAATGAGTGCAAGAGTGACTGATAGGTCAGGGGGTCATACTGCCAGACAGAGGGACCTTGACAGACTGTAGAAATGGGCTGACATAAATCTCAGGAAGTTCAAAAAGGGGAAATTTAAAATCCTGGACCTGGGGAGGAACAACCTCCTGCACCAGTACACGCTGTGTGTCACCCAGCTGGCAGGCAGCTTTGCAGAAAAAGATCTGGAGGATTCGGTGAAGACCAAGTTGAACAAGATCCAGCAACATGTCCTAGTAGCCAAGAAGGCTAATGTCATCCTGGGCTATATCCAGGAAAGCATAGAGGGATGTCAGAGTCTGGAATTATGAGAAATATTTCTTTGCATGTTTAAGATATTTTAAGATCTCTGACAAACAGTGTTTTTAACCTTTGTTCATGGAAAAGGGGCTTTTAGGCTCTGGAATAAAGCAGAGTTTTCAAGAATGTGTATTAGAATAGTGTGTAGATTTATCACAGGGTGAGAATTTTAGATATGTGGGGGTTTTGGAATGGCAGACAGGTGAAGACAAGGTGGAAAAGTCCACGTGGCTTTTGGGTTTCCTCCTTCTTCCTCATCTGCCTCCATGTTCTGCAGTGAGGTGGCACATTATAGTTGGCTTAGAATAGAGTCTAACCTTCTAACAAAAGTGATGGCTATTGGAGAAGTATTATAAATACTGATTATGTGGATTGCAGTATAAATATCCATGCCACCCTGAGGGCAGCAGTATTTGGTGTTGGGTATCCAGCTATTTGGTATTCGATATTCGGTATTCTGAGAGTTTTTTGGGGACAGTGCCTAAATGTGACCTGCTGCATAGATCTCAGCAGGTCAGGAGAAGAATTTAGTGATAAGAAAGAATAAACTATGAAGAAAACATAAGAAGAGATGGCTCATGACCCTTTTCTTCAAGATCTCTGGGCTGGGGAAACAAACTTTGCATTCTTGGGTCACAGGAAACAGCTGGCAGAGAAAAAAACATAAAAATATTTTTTATAAACCTGAGAGAGGGATGTGATCCTTTCCCTTTATTCAGTGCTTGTGTGACCACTCCACTACCAGGACTACTATGGACACAGCCCTGGACAACTGTTTGATCTAGGTGATCCTGCTTAAGCAGGAGACTTAGACCAAATGATCTCCAGAGGTCCCTTCATGCCTCAACCATTCTATCATTCTGTGATTCTTTGATTTGGTTATTCTCTATTTAACCAGGCATAAGCAATCTGTAATTATGCAAAATAACATATTCCAAAACATTGCCCCTGAAAGATGATCACCTAATTAAAGTTAATTTGTCACAGAGTGAAAAGTAGAAGTTTGGAGTTTTTTAGAATGGGGGTTCAGGGGGCAAGTTGGAAGAATCTAAGTGTGTCCTGTCCTTCTTCTTCTTTTTCTCCTTCTTCTTCTTCTTCTTCTTCTTCTTCTTCTTCTTCTTCTTCTTCTTCTTCTTCTTCTTCTTCTACTCCAACTTCTGCTGTGATAGTTACACTTTCTAATTGGTTTAGAGTAGAGCCTGACTGTCTAACATAGGTGATAAGTATTAAAAAATTATTGTAAATAAAGTGTATGTAGTTTTTAATACAAAAAGTAAACACCACCGTGAGGGCGGTAGATTATGCCTCAAACCAGCCTGCTAAGCAATCAGAAAAAGAATGTAATAAATAAGGAAAAATAAACAACCTTAAAAAGAAAAATCAACGACTCTTGACTTCTTCAGTCACAAAGCTGAAAAAAAAGACTTTTTAAAAACTCAGAGGCCATAAAACTATCAAACCCCAAAAGTCAAGAGTTCTCCAGTTCCATGGGCCCTTAGTAGTTCCAGTTCAGGCCATTACCAGTAGTAAAGGTGTGTGAAAAAACAGTGAAGTTGTACATTTAAACAGCAGTATTTATTGTTGAGAATACGTAATTTTACATACTCCTGCAGAGCAATGGAGTGGAAGCAAGGTTACCCAGGTTCCTTTCCAGCTGACAGTACTACTACAAAGTAAGAAAATGAATGAATAATGCCTCTGTGGCAAGAGTGGCATCTGCCCAAAGAGTGGAGTGCAAAATACTCCACCAGATGCCATTATCTTTCTGCTTTTGCCTATTAACACGAAATAGAGAAACTCTTCCCCTGTTCCCCTGTCCAAGGATCTCCAAGGAATCAGGGTGTAGGCTGCCAGTAGAATTATACTGTAGAGTGAGCTGAACAATTCAATCTTTTTTTTTTTTTTTTTTTTTAATACAGCTCTATAATTTCCAACCATAAATTTAATTGAAAATTTTAAGGATAAGAGACTACTAAAACTGAGGTGGTTTAAAAGTTATTGACTGAAGTAAAAAGAATTGTGAGCTAAACAGGGATCTCAATTGCAAAAAAGAAAATTAATCTATCTATTTAATTATTTGCATGGGTAATATCATAATATCTGAGCACTTTAGAGGTATTATGAATTTTCTCAGTTCACTGTAACTTCATCAGAAAAAGTTCATGTTCTGCTCTGAAGAACAGACTGGAACTCACTGAAGGTGTGCAATACCTCTGCCATGGAACTATTTATTTTGTTAATTGCCCTTTGACAGATTTAAATTTACACGAGATTTCCTGTATGTTAGTCAGTTATTTGTCTTATATTATGTTCTGATCAAACTTAGGTTTAAAGTCTACAGAGCATTTTTATTTTAGAGGGAGTTCTTCAGTTAAAGATGCAGGTAGAGCACCCTGAAATGTCTTGCTCATATGGATTCTCTCCCCTTTTTTTCACACTACTAGTATTTAAAATAAACTCTTCCATAAACTATAGTAGTATGGACAAAGTCAGTAGAAAAGAAAAATTTGAAGGAAATTGCATCTCATCACCTTACATCACCTTAACACAATTAGCCACTCTGTGATACAAGTTTATGAGCCCTCCTCTAATGAGAGAAACTGCTTCCAGATATGCAAGTGCACTGATGGCACAAAGCTGGGAGGAATGGCTGTTACCCCAGAGGGCTGTGCAGCCCTTCAGAGGGATCTCAACAGGCTGGAGAGATGGGCAGAGAGGAACTGTCTGAAATTCAGCAATAGAAGGGTCCTGCCCCTGAAGGAGAATAACCCCATGGACCAGCATGGTCTGACCTGCTCTTGAGCAGTTCTGTGGACAGGGACCTGGGGTCCTGGTGGACAACAAGCTGTCCATGATCCAAAAGTGTGCCTTGTGGCCAAGAAGGCCAAAGCTATCCTGGGGTGCATTAGGAAAAGCTTTGTTGCCAGCAGGTGGAGGGAGGTGGTCCTGCCACTCTGCTCAGCCCTGGTGAGGCCACATCTGGTCTGCTGGGTCCAGTAGAAGAAAGAGAGGGAACTCCTGGTGTGGGTCCAGAGGAGGACGACAAAGGGATTAAGGGATTGGAACCCCTCTCTTAGAAGGGAAGGCTGAGAGAACTGAGCCTATAGCTTCTCAGTCTTGAGAAGACATAACTGAGAAGAAATCTCATCAATGTCTATCAGTATCTAAGGGAGGGTGTCCAGGCTCTTCTCGGTGGTGCTAAACAACAGCCAAAGAGTCAATGGCCAGAAACTGATGCACAGAAAGTCCCACCTGAAGAGGAGGCAACACTTCTGTGTGGGTGACCATGCACTGAACAGATGGACATGGACATGTCCCTCTTGTATAATGAAGGCAGTCCATGAGCATTGGAAACAAGATTTCTTTCTTAGAAGGGGGTGATTTGAGGCTGGAGAATTGTATCTTATGGTTAGGTCACAACTTTTCAGTGACCCATTCAGTCATAGGCTCTTCTTATCCTGTCATCTCTTTTCATCAAACTAAGGAATTTAAGACTGTTACAGCCTCTGCCCTTTTGTTTAGCTTGTCTAAATTTGGCCAATGAGTTCAAAAGTTATGCTAAGAACAAGCTCTTGGAGAGATGAATATCCACACAAACAGCAGTAGCACTTTGGAAAACAGATTTGAAAATAGTATCACACTATAATAGAAAAAGCTGCTTTAGTTTGTGTGATTTGTGGAGCATAGTAATGGAGTTGCTTGAACATGTGATCTGTCTGGGCAACAATTTCACTGAAGTAGGATTTTATGAAATTTTATGGAGACAGAGCTCATTTATCTGTGATTGGTATGATAGCTGAAGCATTTGTTTTAAATATCCAGAAATTGTAATTCCTAGATATATAAATTCACCTGGCAGTCAAAATCGCTATTGGAAATCCCACCAAAGTCTTGTTGTTTTTAATCTCATATCCAGGCAAGAAGCCAAACTGTTCAACAGTTTGGGCACTGAGCTTTCTGAGCTCAAGAATTGAGTCTGTGCTGGGTCCAAATAAGCAGTCTGTTTCTGCTGTCATTTTATGTGGTCAGTTTTACCTCTACATTGCACACTCTAATCCCCACAGCTGCTCATTTTAGTGGTACTACTGCTGACTCAGCCAGTCAGAATGAAGTGGTCCTGCCTTTGCAATGAGGCAGAAAAGCACACAGGGAGGAGGAGTGGGTGTGAAGCAGCCTAATCCACTCTAATCGGCACTGCTCACCAAACTGTATGCCATTAAGAAATTATGGGAACATCCCAGCCAAGTCTAAGGAAAGAACCTAGCAAAAAGGCTCCCAAAGGCTCTTGTGAGCGCTGTGAAATTGTACTTGTTTCAATGAATGGCCTGGGGTGGTCTGTCCAAACCTGACATGAAATGAATCTGACCTGATTTACATGAATAATTTGAGTCGTAACTTCTTCCAACTGACGACTAAGGCTCTGGCAAGAATGATCACGTCATAATTTATCAATGAAATGGGCTTCCAGCATGCAGAGTCAGCAGGATCTCTTCCTTAGCCTGAGTAACACATACTGTTACCTCTTGCTCGGTCAGAGGTGAGATACTGCTCTTTTGGCCTCATTGAGCTCATCGAAGAGCCTGAGGGTTATTTAGTTGGAGTTTAAATAAAGCTCCTCTGAAAAGCCATTGCTGCTTTGGGACTTACCATTTTTCTCACAGTTAGGTCTATTTCTGTGAAATGCTGTCATGTTCTCAGGTGTTCTTTCCAGGCTTTTTATATGGATAGCCATGAAGTACTTAACCAAATCTGAACATAGGTTTTTGTTTTAGTTTATATACTATGAGTTTATCTATCTGCCTTTCTGTGCTTTCTATAATTTTTGGTTAAAGCAAAATGAAATGTAATTTATTAATTTTCTAGCACGTTTTCTAAGCTATTATCTCATTTGATTCAGGGTTTTCTCCTCATACTCTTTTGGCAAGATCTTGGTATAAATTTAAATGTTTCACATACAGATGCCAACTTTTTATTAGCCTTTATGAAGATTATTTTTTTTCTGCTACTGGAGAGTAAGCTATATTTCTGTCATATAAGCATTTGCAATGTCACAGAATACAACAGTTGTCAAGGATGCAAAACTATTTATTTCTCTAGTCCCTCATTCATCAATGCTGAAAGTCACAAAAGCCACAACCATCAGGACCTTAGCTTCTCTGACTCCCTGGGAGATTCACCTCCCAGGAGCTAGTCACAATATTGTTCTTGAAGTCTGGTTTTGAAATTAGCTTCATTGCAGCATAATTTGAAATTTCAGTTAACTAGTGATATGTTAGAAGATAATCTCTTCTCAGAGGTTGAAATGAGCCCCCAAAATGAAGAGGTTTTCTTGCTGCTAGTGGAACGTGTAAGCCTCCTTGTGTCTCCAGGCTTTGCTTGTCAGGACTATGGCTCTGTTTGGCTCATATAGACCCATAAATGTTTGAGCTAATTTTTGAGTTAATTTCTCCCTGACGAAGGAACAATTTGTGATCCCAAAGACACCCATTGATACCACAGCACCAAAAATGCAGAGTGACTTGGAGTGTTTCTTTTTACTTCGATCCAGCATAGGAGCTAAAATGAGAATAATGTACAATTATGAATACTCTTCAAAGCTTCTATATGCTGGTGAGAATGACTGATCTCCTTCATATTTTCTAAAGCTCTGATAATTAGGACATGGTGGGAATGCTGCTGTTAAGCACCATATAAAGCCTAACCACTGGCAGTCTCTAGGACATGCTCAGCAGATGAAAGGAAAACAATGGATGAAACAAAAACAAACCTGGAGTTACAGATGGCATTCAGCTATACACTGTGGACTTTTTTCAGGAGGAGTTTTTTCTTGCATTCAGCATGCAAAATGCACAGCTGGAAGAAACACTGTCAGCCACTTCTTCTGACCTCAGTAATCATATAGGCCACAGGAATTTCCTAATTGACTTATCGCCTGAGCTTGTCAGAAAAAAAAAGACATCCCATCCTTACTCTGAAACACTTCCAGCGATGGAGATTCCACTCTCTAATATCTCCAACACTCTGATAGTTAGTTATACTTACTGTTAAAAGTCTGCCTTGTGGATAGCTTGAATTTTGTCTGGTTCTGACTTTCAGGCTTTGACTTTTCTTCTGCTTTTGTTTGCTAAGTTTAGATAATGAAGAGACATTTATAAAGAGAACTCAGATAATTCTCCCCTGTTTTTCATCAAATCATGCTTATATCCCCTTGTCATAGACTAAGACATGTCACTACAGGGCATGTGTTTCGGTGAATATAAACATCCAAGCAGCCCTTTTCATAGCCTTTGTCAATTTAGTGTCATTGCCCTGTAGTGTGAACATTTGAACAGGACAGAATTCTGGCTGTGGTATCACACAATGCAAAACACCTGTATCCTATACCTTAATCTCAGCTGGGATCCTCTTGCTTATTTACCCAACAGCAGCACGAAGAACAGATTTTTGTTTAGCAGAGGGTTTTGACAGAGCTGAATACTGGAAACTGTTAGTGGCTATCACACAGCTTGAATAGAGTACTTAGGTGTTTCATGAGGCATTTCATGGCTTGTAAAAACATGTGGCTAGTGCCATGAATAGTGTGTATTTGCTTTTCAACACTCTTGGAACACCTCTGTACAGGGATATGTCTTCTCTTTCTAGTTTACCACATATTCCAGCTCTTCTGAGCAATTCTTATAAAGTCATGCCCTTAAGTATGTTATTAAAAGTTATCCTAGATTAATCACCTTGTGGAAACCTACAGGTGCTCTCCCTGCTTCTTCCTCTGTGACTGTAATTGCAACATTTACTTCCAGGGCTTCAAGCTTGAGATGTCTTTTGCTTGCTACTCCTCAGGAACACCAACAATACCAGCTTTAACCTGAAAGTGAGACATTAATTCCTCTGGCTCAGTAATTTATTCTTTAAGTCTAAGTTTCTGCATTTGGGAGTAAGAGATTTGGGTGTACAAAAATGGCTCTTATGCATTTAAGTTTTGTTTTATCAACAGCCAGTCATCTCATTCCTTCTCTGAGTTTGTTGAGCACAAATACAAGGAAGTGCTTGTTTTAAAGCAGAGAGTTTTTCTAAGGATGACATCTTCTCTGCCCTGGGGTGTTTGAGCTCCTTTTTACTTCGAGGAGGATCATAAGAGATGTCTTTTCTCTTGTTGTTATAGGCCTGAGGGTTACATGGCATGTGGACCTGGGTCTTTCTGCATCTAGAGGGCTCTGCAGCATCATCTGGGTAAGGACTGTTAATGTCTTGATGAAGAAAGATTGTGGTGAAGGAAGTAAGACAGGACAATTGTAACACACCAGTAACTCACCTTTTTTCCTTTGCTTTTCATTACAAATTTTACAAGATTTCTTTGAACTATCGTGGTGCCCCTGGGGAAGATAAAAATTAGTAGGAAAATCTCCATGCCTATATATTTTTTTTTTTTTTTTTTTTAAGAGAGAGAGAGAGAGAGAGAGAGAGAGAGAGAGATTTCTAGGATTTTCTCTTCGAGCTGAGCATAACAACAGCTTTTGTCTTTTTATTTTGTCATCTTCACTTCTACTCCAAGCTGGAAGTGGGAAATATCTTAGCAAATGGAATCGAACAATAACAAGGACAAAAAGGGGAAAAAATAATAAAATAAAAGGAGTCACAAAAGGTTCAAATGTTGTGTTGTGTGTCTTCCTCCTGAGGTGGGTCTTGATCCTGCCAACTGTTCCCCTGTAAGAAGGTTTATGCCTGTGGGTGCTCCTGCTGAGTTCAAAGTTGTTCACATGAATAATTGATTGCAGGGTCTGGGACATAGTTTGCAATTCCTTTTTCAAGAAAAGTTCGTTATCATCAGATTTCATCTTGCTCCAAACATTGCTGGGTTAGGGACAAGTAGGTCAAATGGATACCTGTTGGGGTTTTTTTTGTTGCAGGAAGACCAAGCAACTGGCAACCTGAAACAGTGATATAATAATAATACTAATAATAGTAATAATAATAATAACAATGATAATAATAATAATAGTCACTGTCACTCTTTTGTTGGGGTAGGATTTTGTCAGAGTGGTGAGCTTTAAACAGTTTTTTCAACAAGAGTTCAAGCCTCAGGGGAAGGAGAAGAGCTTGGAAAAGCTTTACATTTTACAAATGTTTAAGTGGTGTTACTCATAACATAATATACTACCCTGGTGCGTGCTTCAGAGTTATGCTGTTGCATCTTCTGCCATATAATTTTCCAGAAATCACACATCTCCAAATTTACATTCATGGTAATCAGAGCAACACAGAGAAATTAGGTAATAATTGAAGTGGATTTAAGCTACTTCAGCACAAAGGGCCTTATTTGGATGTATTTTTAGCAGTTAGTGTAGCACATTGATACAAAACACCAACTCACAAAGGGAGAGAGGGGAAAAAAGTGTGGAGTCGTAGAGGATGTGAGAAGGAAGAAAAGAACAAAGGATTTTTCTCCAGTTGAATGCAAATGGAAATGACCCTAAATATTCAGGGAACACAGGCTTTCTCCTAACAATGAAGATTTTCATGCAGTGAAATCCATTTTTGAGACTCATTAGCAAATGCTGTGATCTTGCTTATTTTCTGTAGTAGTGTCTAGTTATTTCAAATTGATTAGGAAGCTTCTGATATGAGAGTGAATCCAGAGCTATTCCAGGTATTCCTGTAATTGGTAATCATGCTTAATTACAAATATTTGAGTACAACTAGTTTGCTCTGGACTTGATTTTTTTTGCCTTTCAATTGCTGCTTAGTGTATGTGTTGCATACACATAAAAACAAAATTAAAAAATTAAACTTCCAGAATGCTTTTGTTCTAAAAGACATGAAGATTTACAGAATGATGGATTAATTTAAGATGTATTATCAATAATGATTTAAAAACAAAAGAACCAGACTATCTATCTATTGATCACCTATCTATCTCAAGGTCATCTGTCTCTGTCGGTCTGTTTTGGGTCTAATTACAGTTCCTTCTGCATGGCAACTTTATTTTGCCACTTACTGGTTAAGAGTTTGGTTGCTGAGAAAAAGGTCCTGGAGCTGTTCTCAGTTACAGTGACATGCCAGTTTTGCACTGCTCTGCATGCTAAACTGAAATGTAGCAGTACAGAAATGGAAAGATGCAGCAACCTACAATACTTGTGGGAACTTCATAAAGAAAAGCATCTATCAAGACTGTGGTAGGTTAGGGAAAAAGCCTATATTTTGAAGGGAAATGAGACACGTGGAAGAAAGTTAGTGTCATTTGGCATAGGCACCTGGTTGGCTTGCAAGACTACAGCAGCCATTGACAGCCCTTATAGAAAGAGAAACAGGCAAGAGAGCCTGGACGCTGGACAATGGAGACACAAAATTGTTGTTTATCACAGGCTGGAGCAAGTTGCTTGATCAAGTTGTTTATATCCCTAATTGGTTGCATTATTACTATTACCTGGATACAAACACCCGTTTTGGTCTTTTCCTCTTCTAGAGGGGGCAGCAGGTCAGGGAACCAGCATGTACGAATTTTCACCTATACCTCTAAAGGTCTGTGGTTTGTGATACAATTAACATTCTAAAATAGAGGAAAACATATTTATCACTCAACTCTGTCAAGAGACTAAATATTACTAATGAGGAGACTGTACCAAATGTTCCTTCCAAAACTTAGTTCTGCTCTGCTCAGTCATAGCTTTAGGCATCATCACCTGTTCTGCAGAGCAGGGTAGAGCTGTGCCATAAGAGCTTTTCATTCTCATCTCCGTAGCACTGATTGGTAGGCAGAAAAGATCTCTGAAGAATGAATAAGATTTAATGACCTAATAGTAGAAGTATAGTTAACTTAATCCACAATGCCTCACTAGTTTGCTCTGGACTTGATTTCTTTTGCCTTTCAATTGCTGCTTAGTGTACATGTTGCATACACATTAAAAAAAAAAAATTAAAAAATTAAACTTTTAATTAAATTAATTAAAATACCTGCATCATTCCAAGTACTTCTGTGTGCTTGGACATCTTCTCATTTAAGTAAGTCACCTTACCAAACTGTGTGTGTTTGAGTTGCAATTCATTGCTCAAAATTATTTCTATGGGGCTGTTCTTTGGCAGGGAATGCTCTCCTGTATCTTCGCCTGAAGGCTTCTTCCAAGGGGCCAGACAAATGAGAAACTGATATTGTCCTGCCAGGTTGTATCTCTCTTGCTTTTCAATAAGCTCCTGGACCTCATTTTCAAATACTTATTTTGAGGGAAGATTATACAAGAAGAGTGGCTGAAGTCCAAGTTTGTCCTTTGTCCTATGTCAATCACTACATGTTCTGTGATGTTGAGACTTTTTGGAGTAACGGCATAGGGAGCTGATTGATTTCTAGCAAACAGTAATCTTGCAGATTTACTCGTTTCCCAAGTTTGTAAGAATTCAAATGTCAGCTAAATCTGAGGAGACACTAAATGTTTTTCCATTTGCTAGTTGGTATTATAGGAAAGGAACATGGGATTTCTGAATTAAGGGGGGAAAAGTCTGTTCTAGTTCAGGCAGGGCTTTTTTTCATCATTTGTGAGTGTGAAGTAGAGAGAAGAAACTATTTGCTTTTTCATTTGATATTGATGTAGTCATACCAGTGTTCCTTGGTTGCAGACTAGAAAGAACTGTAAAACTTTTAAAAATCAAAACCTTAATTTAAATCTTAGCTAAATGAAAATTTCCTGTGTGCTTTTGAAGAAAAAAAGGCAAGCTCTGACGGCTTCTTCTCTCTGTATGCAACTATCAGTTCTTGCTGTCCAAAGTATTCTCTATCAGCACTTCAGTTAAGCCTCTGTGCTTCTGCTGGCACTAACAACTTTCATTAGATTTCCAAGCGTTTGCACAGCACTGATTCACTTCTCTTGGTGATAACAACAGTAAGAGGGGCTAACTGGGGCTAGCTGCTGGCATTTTAATCTTGCTTAGAGCAGGCAAGAGTAAAAATCCTGTCACTGCCTAGCCTGTGCTTATCCTCCCTGTGGTGAAACTCTGCTGTTGGCTGTAGCGCTGCAGAGTTTTTGAGAAACAGCTCATATTGTGAAAGTCTCTTGGCCCTGTGACAAAGGAAGAGACCTTCATTTGACAGGTTAAAATGTTTACAAGAGAACACAGGTGTATATATGAGGGAATAAGCAGATCCCGCAGTAGCCTGAGCAGGTATAAAGGAGAGTTTCTTACTTATTTTGGCAAAGAATGGATCTAAAAAGTCTGAACTTTGATATTTGTTTTGAGAGTTGAATAGATATTTAAATGAGATAATTTCACTCTGTGGATTTACTGGAGCATAAGCTAACCGTCCGTCACCTTTCTTATTAAAAAAAAATACAATTTCCATGGAGATAAAAAGAAAAAAAAAACATTTCAGAAGACTTGCATGAGGATACTTTGCTGAGATTAGTGAGGACTAAAGCACACAATGTAATAAGAATAGAATTGCTGGAGTCTGCTCTCTTCTCAGTGGGTGCCCATTCTCTTCTTTCCTCAATATGCATACCCCCCATAAATGTTAATGGCAGCTATTCACAGACAAGAAGAGCCCCACAGACTCCAACATATGCAACTCCCATTCACCATAATAAGCAGGGAGGTTTGATTCTCTCGGTGCCAGACTCAGGTCTCTCTGAGAACTTGTGCAAATAAGCTGTGGGTAGGGACACCCAAATAAGTTTCTAAAGAGGAAGTGAAGCTGTGAATTTGCAGTGTTTCAGCAGCTCCATGGTAACATTTTTGTATGTATACCCTTGTGCCATGGTAATTGTAAAGTAACCTGAGGTATTTCATCCTTCTGTGAAAGAAGAGAAAGTATAAAGCACAATGCATTAATCATAAGTTTAGACTGTGGAGAAAGGAGGTCGATGTACTCCAAATTTATACTTTAACTTGTTCTGAAAAAGTTTTAGGTGTCAATGGACAGAGAAGAGACCTGTGCAGACTTAGGTAAACAACTGAGATGGAAGGAGGGTTTGATTATGTGATAGGGAGGCCCATTTTTTGAGGATGTGAAGCTTCAGCAGCTCATAGATACCAAAATGTCTGTGCTTACAGACTACCTAGTGACTGGAAAATAAGTGTACTCTCATGTGGATGCTGTGATTGTAGGATCTTGGAGAACTGAGTTTTTCAATTCATCTTGCAGTGAGAGGTGAAACAGAGTCCATGGATGCTGTCCGGAAAGTATGCTGACAGATAGAAACCAAGGTGATCATGGGACCCTGGGCAGCTGCAGGTAGCATCCTTTGGCTGGCCCTGAATTGTAACACACTTAAGCTGTTGTTGAAAATTAATAGGAGTCAAATGAAGGGATCAGATGGGGTGAGAGCCCTCTGCCTGTGTGTGCAGAGTGCTCTGACCCAGGGTTTGGTGGACAAGCTCAACACATTAAGCATGGCTTTTTTTAGGAGAGAAGATGCCACAGCAGACACAGCAGCAATTCGAACAGCAGGGAATTGGGATACACTCCTAGCTCTGCCAGGGTTTAGCTCCATTACCTCAGGCAAGTTGCTGAAAACTGTCATCAATTTTGGGGCCCTGGGTTTTTGAATGCCCAACTCAAGTAATCTGGGGTCTGACTTTCAGAGGTGCTTTGGTACTGCGGTTTTGATTGACCCTGACTGATATCTAGGACTTGATACTTCTGGCATATAAGGCTTATCTGGCTCACCTGAGGTATTCTGAGCCCTCTCTAAAAATTTTGTTATGATCTTACAGTGACTAAGCTTGGTGTACAAAATTGATTGTGATTGTGATATCTGCCAAACACAGGTGTCCCAATGTGAAGCATAAATAACATTAAATCCTCACATTGGAGATGCTATATGTGTAAAGCATTTCTTGTTCACAGTCTAAGTATGAATTTATTCTTTACAGATTTTAGGTAATTTTTTGCCACAAGTGAGATTATCTACTAAAAAGCAGAATTTCATTTGGTAAGAGTTTTGATGATGCCCTGTTGCAGTCATCAATAACACTGCAAATAGCATTGGAGGGAGAAAAGGATGGGAACCCAAATATCATTAATAATAACTGCAATATTCTCAGTGTTAACAAATTATCAGCTGTATAAATTTTTAATTAATAGGAGTATGAACAGGGATTTGACTGTCAACAGGCATCAGTATTGATGTGTGCGAGTGAAACATGGCAAGGCAAAGATCGTTGTGGGGAGGATAACTCAAACCATGCAGCTGTGAAAGACAGGTCAGCATATTCTGGACCAAAAAACCCCTCACGGACAAATCACATCTTAGGGTATAGTCCTCTATATTGAGAAGAAAAATGAATCTTGGTGAGGTCAAGTGAACCTTTTCAGTGCAAAAATGAATACATTTTGTTTGAGATTTTACTGCATTTCTGCAGAACTCTCTGTTATTACAACAGGAAAAAGGCATGTAAGAATTTGGATGGGAATATGGAGAAAGAAGAGTAGATAGGTCACCTCAGGCTGGAGACCCAGCAAGTGGGTAGGCTACTGTAGTGAAGTATTTCTGCTACTTTCACTAATTGCAGCAGTTTCTGACAAGCTACTTGAAAAAAACCCAAGCCAGTTAATTCACTGAAAGCCCAGCATAATGATTCAGAGCCTAGAACAATATTACTTAGTTTAAATGAAATCCAAATATTTGAAACTTAAAAAAAAAAAAAAAAAAAAAATCAATGAAATCTTTAAATCTCCCTCCTGCACAACTTGTCAAAGTTTTTTTCTCTATAAGTTTCTGAGTGTCTCTGATTTTAAAGCTTGGTTTTGTTCTCTGAATTATAGTGTGCAGCATTTGCCCTCTGTTTTTGTTTTGATTTTTTTTGGTTTTTTTTTTTTTTTGCATTCTGCTTCTGTGAATCCACATAAACAACTTTTGGTTTTGGATATCTTAAGAAAAAAAGTGTTGTGTGTTTTGGTTTGGATTGTTGAATCTTTGTTGTCTTCTTTTTTATTCTTTTTTTAAGAAAAGGGTCTGGACGTAGAAATAGGGAGTAGAAAACATTTTATGTACCACAAAGCACAGCTTCCCTCTTTTCTTCTCAGCTTGGAAACTTTGGAAGCCATTTTTGTTTTCTTTCTGGAATGCGTTCTTGCCTTTATTAATAGTAGCTAGTAGTCAAATGATTTATTTTTAAATGTATGGATAATATAAATGCACCAATTATAGATTAAAATATGAATACTAGAGTAACTTTCCAGTTTAGTAGATTATACCAGTTTTTCTGTTCTACCATTAATAATCTAAAGACTAAAGCTTTTTTTCACTTTTCATTTGAGGAGATCAAAATGCTTTAAAGACATTAGCTAATTCTTACGCTAATCCAGGGAGATTCGACAGTGTTATGATAATCCTTTCACAGATGAATAAATTGAGATAAGAGGGAGTCTAAGTGACTTTTCAAAGTCACAGATACAATCAGTGGCAGACTTGGATATGTAACCTTGAGGTTCTGATTACTGTTTCTCTCTTACAGACTATATATATATATATTTCTTTATGCATTGCTAACAATAACAGTGAAAAACTATTACCATCAATTATGTTTATAATAACAATGCTTTTATTTATTTAGTGACTCCCTGCCAAGACAGTCAGGGTGCTGCTCCAAAGACAATTAAAATGCAATTACTGTAATAAATAAACAACAATAATTAAAACATCATAAAATAAACAACATCAAAAACAATCAAAACCACTAAATAGCCAAAGTTAGTCCAATTAATAATGGATCTGACTCATTTGTAAGGAATTACATATTTAGTGATTTTGTTTCTTTTGTGAAAAGATTTTTTTTTTGCAAGATTATAATTTTCCAGCTGCAGTTTTACATCCAGCCTTTGAATGAAATGGGTTTTTGTTTGTTTGTTTAGTTGCTGGTGATGTTTTTAATAAACAGCTATTTGCAGCTTTATGATGGTGCTAAATGATGACTGGTCAGCTAAATTACATGAATTACATGAATCACACCAAGTAAATAACTGTTGCAGTTCACTGAATAGATTATAGCTGTACATAAATGTCTGGACTTCAAGCTCCTTGACCTCAGAAATTCAAAGGGCATATAAATTGAAAGACTAGTTGCTTGTTTTTCATATTGACTTCAGTACAATTCATCTGACACTCTACAACTCTTTTTGCAGTTGCTTTTAATGAATGTGTGTTTGATGACATTAGTGGATTTTAAGGCTGACCAACCCTGTCCCATGTCTGTCATTTAGCAACAGTGACTGAACATTGCAACGATTTCTGCTTATTTCTGTATTTTAACAAGAGGCCAAATTTTTGTAGCATTGAAATGGCTTTGAAGATACTCTTTTGGAGAAAGAAACTTGCTAGAAACGTTTTGCTCAAATGGTGCTAAAGCAGTTTTAGCAGGCTGAAAGTTTCCAAGCTCTGAAATTCCCTCAGGGTATTTTAGCCTTTGTGTCAGACATGACATCATCATCTTTATGGCAGGACATTAAAATCTGTTCTTGCTAGAAAGGAGTGATGACTGAGGATAGTGAACAAAGCCCTGGGCGTGTGGGAGGAAGACAAAACTGCATGGGCTGGGAGGGTAAGACAGAGATCTGGTGGGGCTGAGATAAGGTGAGACAGAAGGGAGGACAGATATAACTGTAAGCCAGTGAAGGAAACAGGTACTTTACAAGATCAAGACAAGAGGGGTGGACTTGGGAGGCTCACAGAGAGCACACATGGTGCTGGGTGATGAAGAATGGTGAATAGATTGGAAATGGGGAGGCTGGATATGGCACGGGAAGAGCAACAGGGCTCTGGGTCTAGAAATCAGAGGCTGTGCATCCAGTGGGATGAACACTTGGTGAGCAAGCAGGCTGAAGGGGGCATGAGAACCCAGTCACGCACATGGCTGGCCTAGGAGCCATGGGCAAGGAAGAGGCAAGATCAGGCTCCTGTGGATTGGTTTAATGAGAAAAAAATTCCAAGCTTATGGGTAGCAGCAGATGTGTCTGGGCTCCATTAGCACACTCCCTTTCTGAGCCAGATAGCTCCTGAACAGATCTGAGCAGATATCTTGATCCTTGAATGTTGCTGCTCTGCCTGGAACCATCTGCCAGCATGGGGTGTTGCATCCCCCTTCAGCCTGTGCCCACAAGGAGGATAGCAATCTATTAATGTAAGCAGCCTCTCCATTAGCTTTTTAGTGGCAAAATCTGTGTGCTGGCACGAAAGCTTTCAACTCTGCTGATGACATGAATGTGTTTTAGGACGGCTCCAGATAAATGAAAGTTATGTCTGTGTATGTTTTATTGGCTTTCCTATTGTTTAGTTACTTTTGGATAAATTTGGGACAATGCATATACAAAATGATGTTTTTTTAAAAAAAAATTAAACCCACGTTTTTCAAACATTCAGAAACATCAGGATTTAAACTTTCTATATGTGGAATAAGCATTTACATCAGGTCTGTGTTTATAAAATGAACATGGAAATACTATATGCAATTAGGTGTCCTTTGTGCCGCTCACTATAAAGTCCTTCTCCTATTTAATCTTTTCCTGGTACCTTTCTTCGCTTCTGTATCATGTTGCAATCTGTACCAGCTCTGTGTCAGATCTGTCTCCTTTCTCTCCTTTTTTGCACATCTTCTGATAGGGCAGCTGTATTCCCCAGGCTGCTTGGGTGCCAGCAGCAGGGGCACCAGCAGCACAGGGAAGACAATTCCGTGTAGTTGTATCAAAGCAGTTATTACAGGGGAAAACCATACCTATGACCCTTTGCTTGAACACACTTCCTTGGTCTCTGCTTAGTAGTACAGGCAATACTTCCTTCAAGCACAGGAGTTGTGAAAATCTCTAGTATATCCTGTGAACACTCTTTGGGGAATTCAGTTGCTAAAATCAAAGCAGTCTATCACAGATATGCACGAACACCAATTATTGGAAGGCTTTTAACTTGGCTACATTTGGACTAATTTTCATATAGGCACAACCCTGATATATTCCTTTTTCTCCTGAGAGAAATTTCTGGTCTTTGCCTAATGCTCAATTTCAGGAGAGAATTCCAAGGAATGAATTGCCATGAAGAGGATAATGTATTTTCTCATTAGCTTTTTTTCTTGGAAATGGCTGAAAAGCATTTCCTGCCTGAAATCTTGCAGGAAAAGATATAAATAACTGCAGAGATAATGGGTAAGTAAAATTTCTCCCAAACAAGTTAAATTGGGTAAAGTTAGGAGGCAGCAGAGTCAATGGACTCACAGGAGGGTATGCAACTTGGCAATATTAATGAGTCTAATAAATGGTACCAGCTTGATCACCCATTAGAGAAGTGCAGACATATCTCTATGGATCAGTGGAACACAGTGCAGGGATTTCCAAGCTGGCTCAGAACCAAGCTGGCAATTCCACTGACTGCAGTGTGAATGAATCACTTCTGGCCCTGGGCTCCATGCTGTGTGCACACCAAGTGTGTCAGCTGCAGGTGGCACCAGTGCAGTTGTCATGTGACACACATGTGACATGCATGTGTCACACATGTGATGCACGTGACACACATGTAACACACATGTGACATACATGTGACACACATGTGACACATGTGATGTGCATGTGATGTGCATGTGACACACATGTGACACACCTGTGACACACCTGTGATCTTCAGGGTCTGACTAAAGTCACATGGAGCACACATGGCCCTGCTGAGAGATGAAAGCAGTTTTCCTGAGCCCCAGTGTAGTTCTCTAACTATGGAAGCTGGATCGGCTTCCTCTGGAACAGGGATGGGAACACCGTGCTTGACTTCACAGCAGGTGAGCGATCTTAGAGCCCAGCTGATGGGAAAGCTTGATATCCCTGGCATGTACATTGGCTCTTCTTCAGTGAGGCATCACAAAAGGGTTGTATCGAGGTGGGGGAATAAAAGGTACCTCATGCACCTTGAACTGCTTTCACATATCTCTCAGCCCACCCAGAAGCTGGCTGAAGTAGCCCACAGGGAAATGCTAGCAAAGCCGCATTGCCAAATACTCTGCCTTTGTACTGTGTCCTGGGAGGCACATAAGCCAAGCTCTGCAAGCCCATGCTGTAGGAACCCCAGGCTCTTCCTTTTGTGTTGCCTTAATCTAATTTTCCTTTGTATTTAATAAAATTCTATGGGTCTTGGGGTTTTTATTCTTTTTCAAGAAGCGACAGAGAAAAGCTCTCCTATTTGATCCTGCTGATGTTCACTTTCCGACACCTGCCATCAGCACTGCTTGGACATGTCCCTTTTATTTTCCATTCTCTTTCAAGTGTCGAGGCAACTTTGATATATTTCTATCTCTGTCTGTAATGGCAACAGGATAGAGTGTTATTCTCAACCTGGACTTGTCATGATGAGCCTTTTATTTCATTAAAGTCACATTCCTTTTCAGGAACTGTTGCCTGAATTGCAGTTATTTTGCTTGGACTAAGGATGAGTGTGTACCAAGGACAGCAGTACAGTACAAGTATCTATAAATGAAGCTTTGATTGGATTTTGTACAACCCCTTTAAAATTCATATATGATATTCAAAATGGTGAGGGGGAACGGAGTATTGCATGCTCTTCAGTTTATTGTTCTCATGTAAAAGCTCAAAATAAGGATTGTAACCAGAAGTATTCCAGCATTTATATTTCATGAGAGGAATGTCCTTGTGTAAATATTGGTTTCTTTAATGGACACACTTCCACCTCTTTTTAAAAACTCCCAACTCAAAGAGCATCTGACAGCATTACATGTCTCTTTCTGGAGGCAGCAGTGAAAATGTGCTGATAATTTGAGCCCTGGGAAGAAGTCTGTTCCCCTGTGAATTTTACCAGTCACACTGCTCTGCCACTGCATTGATCACTGCTGCAGTGCAAGAATAGCAGCTCTCTCCACATTTTAATAGCACCTTTCTCAGATCACATCTTACTGTCAAATAATCACCTATTCCCAAATGGCTGGAAATTAATGATGGCAGAATCCTTGAGTGCTAGGCTTATGCTGGTTACATATTCCAGGTCCTGAAGAGCCTTTTTGCAGAGAATGAAAGCTCTGTATAAACTGCTTCTTTGGTTACTCCAAGCTACTCCTTATCTACTCCATCCCATTGTCACTGGCCACCTGTGGTAGAATGGATTTTTCCAGTTTACAGTAGTCTTTGGAATAATTACTAGAGTTTACGTAGTGTGTGATGGATTTGTGTAGCATCAATCATGAGAGGCAAGATTTTTCTTTCTTGCCCAGGAGACATCTCAATCTTTTCCATTTTTCTCCAGATCTTCTGAGAAATGTAGAAAAGTTTCCTATCCCAAGCTGTGCCTCCGAAGAAGAGAAAGTAACAGCTGCCCAGATATATAGTGTTGCAGGATTTGGGCAACCAGGAGAACAACATGTACATATTTTCCTTTTTCGTCCACCTCTATTAAGGAATATGGATTTCTGAGACTTAGGAAAATTTGAGGCCTGCAAAATTTCTGTACCTCTTCTCAGCTCAGAATTTTTCCAAAAAAATGATGACAAAGAAAATCTCATGACTGTTTCTTGTATGATCCTACTCATCACTTCCCACAAGTAAAACTTTAGTATCCAGACTCCTGTTCCTCTCCTTCTGGTAGTTCAGTCTTAGGACATGAACTTAGTTAAATTGGACTGAAAACCACTTTGATTATTGAATAATTTGCTAATTTTATTACTATTTACAGTGATCATTCAGAGAATTCTTTCCGTTCTCTTCTCATGTTTTAGTCACATCTTGGTAAAGAATTTTCCATATTTGAGTGGTAATATACTGCACACAGACTGTGATAAAGAAGTGGTATTGAGATGCAAAGTTGTTTTTTTTTTTTTTTTTTTTAATGTACTACAAAACCAAATATTCATCAATATTCTTGATCTTTACGTGTTTCTGGAATCAAACCCTGAACCATAGCTTTGGAATCATAATTTATTTTTAAATTAGCTTTTTTGAGACATAAATATACCTACTATATATTTAGAATTATTTAATCACTAATTTATCTATATATCCTATGGTGTTAATGAGTTTTATGGTGGCTGAATGCCTTTATTTCAACTTGGGAAAGATGTAGCATATGGTCAGCTCACGTGCCTTTGGAAATGACTCTTTGGCACCTGTCACAAAGTGATCTCAGATCTGTGTAAATGGTTCCTTCTACTCTGGAGATTAAGTACCAGATGCTGTCCTTTGCAAATAAAAATTGACTAACAAGTTAGCTGAACACACTGGCTGATATTCTGTGTGTTCAAGGGAACCTGAACTGTACTGTGCCTGTTTGACAGAAATCTCATTGTATGAACTCTTCTGAGATGAAGAAAACACCTAAAAAAGTCTCTTCTAGACTGATTTTCCAAAGCATAGTTCTGTCTGTATCCAAACAAAATCTGAGGCTGTACTTAAAAGATTCTTTGCAAAAGGACCTGCAGAGTGTATGTCTGATACTTATTTTTCTCTAGTACAAGAGGATAAAAGATGAAATTCTGAGAGCTTTCACTATGCCTGGTAATAAGCAAAATTATTTGGCTGCCAGCAGTGATATTCATACTTCAGACCTGCAAGTCAACGCATGTTCTAGGGGAATCTGTACTAAGACATTATAATGCTTTGACTTGTGAACTAATATTGTAGAAGAACCATTGTATAGTTGCACTCCAGTCCTATGCTATGGAAATATGTTGCATGGTGACCTGTGTTAGTGGGAAAACTCATGCTTTCTTCACTGCCCTGTGAACTGGCATTGGGAACTCTGTCATCCTGTCATTCTACCAAATTAATTTTATTTTTCTACCACAGAAATTTTATTCAGGTGCAGGAGTGCAAGGTTTCCACAGTGGGTCTATCAGGTAAGTGAAACAGTTTGGACTATATTAACTGATTCCTAATTATCATGTTTTTTATTTTTCTTATTTTCTTTTTTTTTTTTTTCCTTGCTACTATGCTTATTCATTTTTATTCTCTGTGCTCTCCAGAGCAGCTGAAAGTGAAGGAAGGCCCAGCCAGGCCAGAAGATACATCTAGCCCCTGCTGCCTTGTGCATTGTCAGTTACATTTTCTCTGTCTTGAGCAGCAGCAAAAGACTGTCACAATTCTGTGGAGAAAAATTAATGAAGGGTTGAAGTGTACTGGCTGTGAATTGTGTGGTTGAGGAAGAAAGCACTAGATAAATAAGTAACATTAATATAAATGTGGGAAAATTTTTACTGGGAAAAAGCAAAAGAAGAGAAGTGCTGGAAAAAGGGTGATTATGTGATTATGAAGAAGATTTTTCATGCAAAGTGGAACAGGAGAAGTTAACAGCAGAGCCAAGTTTCAGGATGAGCTGTGAGTCCTGTTGCGTGGTGTGCTCAGGAACTGTGCTCTGTCACCACAGGCAGCACATCTTTCCCCCTTACTTTCCCCTTTAGTAATGTAGGGACAAAGACTGTTCCTTTTTTTCTGCAGGGCAGTGAAGCAGTTAGGATGAAGAATGTTATGTAATTGTCATGTACAATCACTAATATATTATTACTAGACAAAGAGACAGGTCAGACCAAAAAGAAAAAAAAAATAAAAAAAGAAGCCTGATCTACTCTCTAGCACCCTTGAAAAATGTCATTTGACTTACACAGACCTTGGGAGCTGTGCCAGAAAATAACCAGTGCACTGGTTCCCATGTGGATTGCCCTGGAGAGTATGGCCAAAGTTCACACAGGAGGAAGTTGGGCCAAGTACTTACTATGGGGTGGGATGTTCTCTGCTTCAGACTATCCAAGACTTGAGGTGCTGCACCATGGCCTCTGTTTCCTGCTGCAGCAGATGCTTTCAGGGTTTGTAAGAACCCCAGTACCAGTCACTGAAGAATTTGCCCTGGATGGTTTTAAGCTTTCCCCTTAAGTTCTGGTTGTGCAGCAGTGGGTCCAGCACAGTAACACTGAAGGGGATCATGCAATAGCCTCCAGTGAGACCATGACTCCCCACTTGCCCATCTGGCTTATACCAGGAGAACTACAACTTCCAGAAACCAGGATTGTGAAGAAGTGATTGCTTAGCAGTTTTTCCTGTCTCCTCCCTCATTATTCTTATGATAAACATTTTGACTAAGTACCACTTTGCCAAGGTGGTGAGTTTAGCACCCTGACTTCCCTGAAGCTTATAAGACTCTCAGCCTTTGTTCAGCCAGTACTGTCATGCCCTGTTTTCTACCTCAAGCCAGAGGAAGGAGGGGAAGTTTCAAAGGCTGGATGAAAATTGTGCCTGCAGTGCAGTATACATAACCTTTTGTGCTGTGCTTTTGTACAATGCTAGGTAATATTGCTGCAGCACATGTCAGTGTGTCAAGGAAGGGGAAGGAATGATCACAGAGCAGCCTTTTAGAGGCAGTCAGTCAGAGGTTGGTAGCTGGGCTGCAGCACTGCAGGTGTAGTGGGAAAGTGCCTCAGCATGAAACATGTGCCATGTGGCACTGGATTTCTCTCTGCAAGAAAAGATGCGTAAACTGATACCAATGTGTTGGTGCACCTTGTCAGTCAGGCAGAGCAAACTGGAGCGTGAAGGCATAAAAAGAATTTATGTGCATTTTATGTTCCAGCAAAACCCAATACAGGCTATAATTTTCCTCTTGTCATTGTGCCCTGCAGGCAGCAAACATACTTTGCTCAAGTATCTGGATTTATCTATCTGTCACACTGATTTCTTGTATACACAGTTCATGACGGGCATTCTTTTCCAAAGTCCCTAGCTACCGGTAGACCAAGGACACTGAATAAACTTGGATTTGATAATTAGCTGACTGGAAGAGGCAGTGCCCAGCCATTTTCCTTCTCATCATCAAGAACTGGGACATCCTGATTCCTTCCTCAGAGTTATCTGAGGTAATAACAGAGTTATCCTGTGCACATTGCAATACATGGTGGGGCTCAACAGAGCTTTTTGACATATCCCATTCCTGAGGGAGAACTGTGACCTGGCTGCTCAGTAACACTGCCAGGAGGAAGTGAGGTTACAGCAGTGTGCCAAATATTGGTCCAATACCAAAATTTAATGTTTCCATCAGGTAGTTTAAATCTACCCAGACCTCTTGGTATGTATCCATACCTGACAGGACTAACTGCATTGTGTTGAGACGTACCTGAGTTTCCTTCAGAACCAGCTCATCTCGGTAGCAGTAATGGGCCTCGCAGGGTAGCAGAAGGCTAAGGTTTGCTCAGCAGCCAAGCCAGCTGAGTGTCTCAGCACTTCCAAGGAGCTCCTTCTTCACCCCTTCCTCCTTTTCTTTCCTTTACTCCTTCCCCTGGAGTCCTGTGTCCTCCCTCTGCTGTGTCTCCTACCTCAATTCCCAAGTAACTTCCCTAATAAATTGAAAAGTATTCTTTCTTCTTTCTCTTTCCTTCTTTTCTTATTTTTTTAATTTACTTTTTCTATTATTATTATTATTATTATTATTATTATTATTATTATTATTATTATTATTATTATCCTGGATTAGTTTAGCATGCTTTCTCAGCATGGGGAGCAGTGAGAAGGATTATGCTGAATCAGCTGGGAGCAGAGGCTGAGGAGGGAGCCTGAATCTTCACAGCTGTTAGATCAGCTCAGGCACTGTGGCTGCAATCCCCATGCAGGCTGGCCAGGACACCCACAGAGGTGCCCAGGCAAAAAATGCATGATGAAACCTCTGCTGCTCCAAATCCTTATTGTACCCCAGCTCAGTTCAGTGGCCAGCTCAGGCTTCCATAAAAAAAACAACCTTGAAGTTGACTTTAGCTGTGGTGCAGATAGGCTGTGGCATGGGGTTAGGTTTGCTAGCTTCACTTGTCTTGAAATTTGGTGTCTAATCTAAACATCCCATTTAGGCATGCTCTGCAAGTCAGAGGAGTGTGTCTGACAGCTTGGTAGTAGACAAACCGATGTCCAAAGTAGATAGGAAGAATCCCCCTCTGGAGTTACTTAACCCACTGCTGACTATAGAGTTAACCATCTTTGGTTAGTTGTCTGAGCAGCCAAAGTTAGATGGGATTAATCTCACCCTTGGAGATGTGCAATTTCATCAGTATCTAAGCATTCTGCATCACACATTTGGTTGTAAACCTTGTCCTTAATATGCGCATTGTAACCACCTCCATGAGCTGGAAATGCATGAGCATATTTACAGCCACTTTCATGCAGAATTGTGTCCCCAGAATGTGATTAAAGTAGCAAACAGAAGGCAAGAAAAAATCCTCCTTCTGTTTACCTCATGGAGCTATAAATTATGTTAAAATGCTATGGGATTGTTGTTGTATTTGATACAATTTGACTAGGTTGTAAATGATACAGTACTATACTGAAAAATACAAGTTGTTTAATTCATCCTAGGCTCCTAAATGCATTATTTGCTACTGGGACATAACATTATTAGGTTTTAAATATCTTTAGTCCCAAACATCATATGCTATTATTTTTCCTAGCTCTTTTTATTTTTAATTTTTTTGAAAAAAACCCAGAAAGGAAACAGCTATGGTTCCCTCACTCATACAAGCTTACATTAAACTTCAGTACTGAGAGGCTATTATAGATCTTGATTGCTTTTCAGAACTAAAGAAGTGTAAAGAAGTGTTGGTTATTTTTTCCCTGAGGACTCTAATTAATTATACAAATGTTAATGAAAACAGAAGAATGAGAAGAGTATTTGTAAGTACTGAGGCTTCCTATCCTTTTCCTTTGTGATTTTGAAACAGGCTTCAATGAGTGAATGAATATTTCTTATCATTCCTGCACTTTCATTTTTTTTTTTCCTAGTGCCTTTAAGGTTGACATTTTTTGTATTGTAGTGACATGTTAAAGTGTGAGATTTTCTAATGAATATCTCTGTGTGGCTGGAGTGTAAAATAGACATGGGGATGAGGAGAGATGAGAAAAAGGGGAGAATGGTGAGATTTTAGCTTGATTGAAGAACCTGAGCCATTTCTAAATTTAGTGCTTGTTTCTGGGGTGTGGGGTGTAGAGAGTTTAAGAAGATGATGATCCCTTGTTATAGTTCAATTTAGGAAAAAAAAAAAGTGATTGTACAAGAGATTTTTAAGCACAGCAACAGGAAGGCTTTATTTTGTTATTACCCTTATTACACTTCAAATATTATCTTTATTAAGACACTTCATTATTTAGTATTTATCATAATGCTTTTTACTTCAGTAATTTATTATTTACTAATTTATGATATTATTAAATTTATTATTTCATTATTTAATATTAGTAATATTATTTAAATTAAAGGTCTCTTAGAAGTAAATGGTGAAATTTTAAGGTTAAAATCAACTACCTTTTAAGGACTTCAGTGGGATGTAATTAATAGCCTGCTGAAGGTATGCTGCTTTGTGATGATAGCTGTTTCATCGAGCAGTGAGAGCAGACCTAGCTGTCTTTAATCCGTATAACTCCTCTTAATGCCAACTCTAATGATCTTCAAAAGAAGGGCAAAAGAGAATGATAGACAGTGTGTCTTCATGTTAACTCTTCCCACTGCAAATCTGGACACATTTACAATGAGGCTGCTTTTCAAATGCAGTACTATTCCCTCCTTCTCCCCAAACTTATTACTCCTTTTGCATCTCTGAGGGCAGAGGGATTTGCCTTGGGGCCTTTGTTTGCATAACACATTCCCTGTGTGTTTATTAACATAGTGTTAAACTATGTTCTCAGCATGAGCAGGCGTCCTCTCAGGCCATCGCCGGGCGCAGAGATAATCACTGGAACTGAGCTGACTTCTCACTGGGAATGTGACTCCACTCACAGCAAGAGAGCAAATAGGAAATGACTCGGGGTGAGTCTCACTAAGCCGGAAAAATGAATTAGACACACTCCTCGACAGAATCTGAAAACATTACATACAGTGAAGAGAGAAAAGGTCAGAGAGAGAGGTTGCTTACCATTCTCACTTTGGAATTGAAATGCATTTAGGGATACATTATACCTCCTTATGATGTGAGGTTTGTCTTTCAATTGTGTTACCCAGAAAAGAACCCACTCATTGAACAATCCCTTTACTCTTTATGTACAGTTCAAGTCTTGAGGAAAGTAGGTTGGGTCAGAGGTAAATCTCAACACCTCCCTGTGAAAAACTAAGGAGAAATAAATTTGGAAGTAAAATGGTGGAAATTGCTATGACCTTTGAGATGCCATCCTTTACAATACAGAGTAAAAATATTGGGCTGCTCAGGCTTACATCAAGTTTACAGGAACATAAATTGCCACAATTGAGCTGCAAGCTTTATGTTCTTAAATCACATCATTATTCTTTGGGATATTGGAAGGGAAGGTAGAAAATAGCAGATTTCTATCCATCTCAAGAAATAATAACAGTCTTACTGATTGCCTTCACTATTTTGCTGCAGTATATTAGGTCATTTTTAACTCCCTTATTTTCAAGAAAATCCCTTTTAGAAAACATCTGCTATTCAGGATAAATCATGACATTGACAATTTATTTGTCTGATAAGGTGAACCTAGTACACCGGTTTGTTTTTGTCTCAATTGTGACACAGAGAGGCACAGACAGTGGTGGTAAACCTAGACAAGCTCATAGAGCTATGGAATTACGTCAGTTTAAACCAGTTGAGGATCTGATCAAAACACCTCAATGTCATAAAACATAAAGGTAGCATTTGGTTTAAAATAAAAGTGACGAAAATGTTAATAAGTCAAAAAGAAAAACAGATGTAGGAGACAAAATGAAAGAATAAAAATTTTAGCAGTGATAGAGAGCTCCTGTAGAGCCTGTAATGACCTGGCCTTCTGAACACAGTTACTGATTTAAAATAGATCAACCCCAGGATCACGTGAAGGAACGGTCATTTCCAATTAATTGTTAATGCCGTGATACTGCACATAAATGATTATGAACAATTTTCGGTTTTGGAGGGGGGCATGGGGAAACATATAAAGAAAAAGGAAGCTTTGTACAATTTGTACTAATAAAAATCTTCAGACTATGCCTGCTAGGTTACAATTAAACTAAATTAAAAGTACCAAAACCAAGTACTGCTAGAAATTCCTCATTTATAAGGTTTTTGCATCCCTTGGGCACTGGATTTAAGTAGGGACTAAGTGGTACCAGCTGGCTTTCATACCCAAATGCTTGTGGGGATTCAGTCTTTAATGAGCCAGAGAGCACAAAGACTTCTCCTGAGAAGTGGAGGCTTGGGTTTGTGTTCCTTGTGTGCTACTTGCCGTGAGTAACTTGTTTTCCTCACCTTATTTGGTGGGATGCATCTGCTAATTGAATAAGAGAAAGTGAGTGCAAGATGCTAATAAATAATATTTCATAGATAGCAAAAGATAATCCGAACAGTCGAAACAGTAGAAGGAAAGCATATGTTCCCTCAGGGAGAATTTATTGAAAGCCGAGATGCAACAATAAGAAGCTACATTCACAAATCTCTAAAGGCAGCTTTGCACTGCTTCAGCAGTGCAGAGCATCTTAAATCCAGCTTAAATTTCCAGTGGAGTATGCTTTCATGTAACTGACTCCTCTGGCTTCATAAGGCTTTCATAATGTATATGACAAGGGGAGAGCTGTGGCCCAGGTGACCCGTTCCCTCATGATTCATGCAGATGCTTTTGAAGCCACCCTTTGAGTAACCTCAAGCACAGTTCAGATGCAGCCCAGGAGTGCAGGCCAAAGATTGTTATTGTTGTTGTCTGTGTTTTCTTGATGAGAGAAAGGAAAGGGGTGAAACTCCAAATAATTCAGCTGTGCATGAAAACAAGTTATGATACAAACCAAGTTAGTTTCTGGAACTGATTTTGCTTAGACTATGTGCAGTTTCCTGAATAATCGTCTCTAAAGTGTGTCTCAAAGCACACCAGTCAGTCTACACAAATAAACTTTGTGCTAGATAAAATCTTGAAGGGGTAGAGTTTCCCTTATTTTCTGTACTCATCGCTTATGAAGAATTTGTGCCCTACATATCTGCGGTGGCTAAATACTTTGTAGTCTTAAGTGATTCTGTGTACGGCATCGCTGTGACATGACTATGGCAACACATAACAAATTGTGGCACTGGCTATGGATACAGGAGAAGGTCAGTAGATACTAGAGCTATAATCGGACACGTTAGTACCAGCAGAATACTTAGGTGCTTTGAAGTAAACGTGGCATGTTGAGTGCCTTCAGCACCACAGATCTTTTAGGTGTATATAACCTGTACAAGGCACATGGTAAGTAAAACCTTTCTAATGAGATCAAAACCCCACTAAGTATATGCAGAAGTGATCTGTTCACAGGTAGCAACAAGAAGCACATGGGCAAGTGTTGTGCCAAGAAATCTTTGACAGGCTCTCTCATAGCTGGGATGCTTGCTCTCTGGAGCTTCTCCTCTGCTGCTTGTACTCTGTCCTTTCTCAGATGAATGTGGGTTTTGCTTCTCACATTTTCACTGGAAGAGGACAAAAGAGGGGGAGGAATTTGTGCTGGAGAAGAATTCTCTTCCTATTCCTTAAATTTAGTATTTGCTGAAGAGGATTCAAAGCCTCATTTCCCAGGAGACTGACTTAGCTGCAAAAATCGAAATTCTTTGACTTTGGGGAGCTATCTATTTCTCCTTTGGAAAATGCTTCATGCTTGTGGAAAGGGGGGGAAAAGAGTGTGACACCAGCTAATTGATTAGGTGTGGGTTGCAATTTCTCTCTGTTATGGCTAATATAATACACTGAAGCATTTGTATGAGTAAGAACTGAATTCCTCATTTCCCTGCTCCTGGTTGAGCCTCACTGTGTGAGGGGACCAGGGAAGAGGAAGAAAAGGATACCATCATAAGGTTTTAAGGATATGTCTTGACTCACTCTTTCATAAGGCTAATTGATTGGTTTACCACACAGAAGTTTGTGGTGAAGTAGGGGCTTAAACCCGTTTCTCCAAATTCTAGTTTGACAGTTTAACTATTTGACTGGGCTTCCTATTTTCATATATTCACTTTGCCTTTCTTCAGTTGTTGATCTAAATTAGAAAGATAAGATATTTCTCTGAACAGTAGATGAACAGCATGTGTTACAGCTTTGTGCTGTACTATGTTTCTTTACGGTAACAAAATCTCAGACTAAGAATCACCGATTTCTTTTTTTGTAAACTAAATCAGACTGATAACACAAAAAATAAGAACATTTCAAATTTGTGGTGTGGATGAACTAAATGTGATAAATTTTGGGTATGTTTACAGTCAGATGTGTTTGCTAAAGACAAATCATAGCAGTAGAAGAGTCTGTAGGATGTGTGTACTTCAACCCCAGCATCCACACAGATTTATCTCTTACAAGGGGCAAGTTGCCTTGCACAGCTTCAGTAAAGGAATGTCATTTTGTATGTATCAGTAACAGTAACTGTACTATCTTGGATGTTAAAGAGCTGGAAGCATAACAATTGTATTTCTATTTAAAGAATAATTAGAGATAAACTGAGATTTAAAAAAAATGGAAGAAATATTTTTATGACATACATTTGCATTTGGAGTCTGCATGCTGGAAGAAACTCACAAACTGTTAAAAAGGAAAGAAATCCCTTTAATTTCTGTTTGTTTCCATTGCAAGGTCAAGTGAAATGCTTTGTGGGATTTTTTTTTTCTTTTTTTTTGAATGAAGCTGAAATGAACAGTGTTTGCTACTTGTTTAACAATAGCTGTATCTGCAGTGTGCCTTGCCTGTTTCCCTGTGTATTGCTGCTATTTACCTGAATTTGCAGAGGTGGCAGAAACTGTTATATTTTGAAAACTGTAGTGAATGAGCAAGGAAGAAGTAGGGGGAGGAAGAGAGAAAGAGTTGCTTCTGTTTATTTTTTGGTTAAACTTCTGGTGTTACACTGAATAATTTATATATGCCATTTCAGTATGAGAAGTAGCTGCAAAAAGCCTCATTTTGAGGGTTTGTGTGTTATCACAATAATTTCTATATTGACTCTATGTACTACTCAACAAAAATCGATGCATACATACAATTTAAAATATTGATTAACCTTGTAACTATATCCTGGCATTTGAGATTTGGACTGGTGGATTATTTTTCCTCTATTACCGCCAGCAGTAATAGTTCTGTAGATTAGCAGTTGATTCAAATGTACCAAATCCAGAACTATCTAAAGCTGTAAGTGACTAACTGAAATTGAACTCTGTAATATGTGTGACTGTTTACACTGTCTTTGCTTGATTGCCTCTATAGAACTAGTGGATATATTTTTTAAAAAATTAAATAGTAGAGCATTGCAACACACAAATCAGAAGATAGAAATGACCTCATTGAAAGGCAGTTAGCAGATAAATTTGGGAAAAGAAGTTGAATGGTTTTGTGATTAACTTAATTTTTTAATTTTTCTTTTGGAGCCATTTGCAATTAGACCATTTCCAAACTAATTTGTGTATGAAGTCCAGGTACCCAAAGGCCAGCTGCCAACATGGTTCTTCTAATTCAGGAATTCCTCCATCCAGTTCCTGTGGAACCTTCTGAAGGAAGCTGCTTGTCCACAGCAGCATCTCTTCAATACTGTCAGGAATTACTTCTAATGCATGTTTTTTAGTTTGAGGTATGGTGATCTCTAAAACTTTATTCATCATTGTTTACTCTGAAGAACAGTTGATAGAGCACTTACTAGATTAGCTATTTTTTTAAGGAATTGTGCTTGCCTGACAAGAACTTTGTTTTGGCATGTGAAGAAACACAAGAGAATGTGCCCATTAATTGTTTAAATTCTGTTAATCATGCATTGCTTAAAAAAAACCAAAAAAAAAACCAAACCAGCCTTCCATACCAAAAGGAAAACCACAAATTATAAAAATAATATTCAAAAAGTCCATTGTATGAGTAGCATGCTAAAAAGATAACTAATTAACACAATGTATGTATGAATACAAAACACTGGTATTAAATGATACCTGATTTGAATTTCAGTATCTCATAGTACAAAGTGATTTTCATGGGTTTTCAGACTTGACCTTAAACTGGGAGCTTCAGTATTAAACATAGAAATCAGCCTGTCAGTTATGTGCTCCTGACATTGACCGTACTGAGAGAGTCTGAATTCTCAAGTCCCAATTCATCTAACATTCATATTGATCATGTGCAAGTGTTTGCTCAGCATAGAGTTTCCTGAAGTGTTCTTGAGGAGAGCTCAAGTGTGCTTACCTCAAGGTCTCCTCTAGATAAACTGGGAAGTTCTGTTAGAGACAAGGCTGAGACAAAATCAGTCTGGTCCTGGGAAGTAATTGTCCCTGGACTGATTCTTCCCTCTTAATATTTCAGTGTAGATACAGCCTTGGACTCCCAAAAGACCTAGTACTCAGGGCATTTCTGCATGAGGGTCAGATGCAGTTTTTCTTTTTTTTTCATTCTGTTTGTGGGGAACAGTTCAGGCAGTCTCTGTAAGAAGTGTTTTTCTAACTTGTTGCTTCCATACTGCAAAATTTTTGATGCTCTTTGTTATGCCTTTTCTAGACAGATGGTGTATGTCTTGCCATGTCTGGAGACTATCTTTTCTAAGGATGTCCTTTACCCTAGACACTTGTACATGTGCATTCTCAGAGCAACTTCATATATGTTTGACTGCTTGCCATTAATTTTCCAGATAGTGGAAATGTTATCTCCTTTTCTAGCAGCCTGTTTTACTTGCATGTGGTTTTGACACTCTTCATTGGCATGGCTTTTGGGTATGGGGGACTCTCCGTGATGTACCTTTACAGGAAGGTACGCTACCTTGGCATAATTTTCTTGCCACTGTGCAGCAGCCCAAACAGATTTATCTCTGCTGCCATAGTACCCCAACCATTTATCATCAGCCAAGTGTCTGAACAGAGGGAGACGGTTGGCCACTTTTCTCACTCAGCAGTATCTGGAGCCAACAGTAAAATGGCTTGATCTGCCTTTTTCTTCCACAGTTTTTGAGACATAATATATGATATATTCCACTTCTGATGGTTTTCCAAAATATGATGGGACACATCAGTAAACAGAGCATATTGATTACCATTTTCTGGCAATTTATTTTACAGTGGCACCTTTTTACTATGAGTCACCTCCTCAGCAGTAGTCAAAATATCTGCCTTCTGCTCAGTCCATGACCTCTTCTTGGAATTCTGGCTGGTTGGGTTTCCCCAGTCAAACCCATCATGTGGTCAGTGCTAACCACTTACCCCTGTTTTTACTGGAAAAGCCAAAAGCAGATCCTGAGTCCTGAAACTGAGTTCCTCAAGCTTGGTGTGCATCAATAAAAGGAGCAGGTAAGGGAATGAAAAAATGAGTGATAGGAACAAGAATGTTGTTTGTTGCATTGTGACCAGCAACAGCAAATGGTAACTTGCCAAGCAACAGCTGAACAGTTTAGCACCTGTGAATTCAGTCTAGCACATTCTGGTAAAATGTATGGTTAACTTGAGACCTGTGTGGTGTGCCTAAACAGAACTTCTGTGGGTTGGCACCAGCTGAGAGTTTAAGTCCCCAAGCAGTGTCTTGTTCCCACAGCTCCCCTGCAGTGGCAGGAAGTAAAGTACTGGATAGGCAGAAGGAAAACCCTCATGGGTAGAGACAAAACCAGTTTAAAAAGTGTGTTTGTAAATCCAAATAAAGAAGTGGTCTGCTGGTGGTGAGAGCAAGCAGTCACTCTCCACCAGCAGATTGATACCTAGATAGTCTCCAATGGCAGCTTGGGAACACAGCTGAGCATTACCCTGTATGGTATGGAATATTCCATTGGACAAACTGGATCAGCTGCATGCCATCAAAACCTTTTGCCTGCCCCAACCTAATTGCTGAGGAAAACAGAGTGAGAAACAGGGAAGATCTTACTGCTGTGAAATCACATGTGAGAAATAACTAAAGCACTGGTATATTTCAGCACAGGTTGGCCGCAAATCAAAGCCCCCATGCAGGCTGCTATGGGAAAGGTTAAGTCCATCCCAGCCAGACACAGCGCTGACTAGAAATGTCTTCTAAAACAAATGCTCTTTATTCTAATCTCTTGTTCATATCTCTTCTCAAAATACCATCACTTCTTCTGACCACTCCTCTTTCATTTTTAAAACTATAAAAATGTTTGTGGTAAAACTAAATTCCTGTAGAAATGAACTTTTTCCTTTCTTACAAGAAGCCAACAACAAATCTGTGTGATAAACGTGGAAAAAGTTTAGATCAGGCTTATGCACTTATTGTATCATGTGGTTAGAAGTTCCAGCTGCAGACTGTGACTGTTGTGTGAGGTGCTGTACAAACATGGGATTAAAACACCTCTTCTGCCATGAGGGGAGTCACCATTTCCATACCAGAGCTGATGACAAAGCTGTCTGAATCCAAGCAAATAGTGAGGCAACATTGGTGTGATAGGCAGCAATTTTGTCATCATTTCTTTCACCTACTGCTAATAGGTATTCCTCCAAAAACAGGACAAGTTTAATGAAGAGCAGGAACTTGTTCTCTGGATCTGTGCTGGAGCAGGTATGGAGAACTCACCTTTGCACAGTGATCAAGAGATGGCTTGATTCTGAAAATGCTTGCAGAGAGAGGAGAAACCGTTCCTTTCAAAGACCTAAAGACATGATTCATTTCTTATGTGGAACTGAGTGCACCTCAGCTTCCAAGCCTTTCTCTGAGCAAGTGAGAACATGGGCATTTGGCACCTTTCAGAAAGTCCTAAAATGTAGCAGAATTGTAATCCTTTCAAAAATTTAAAAGTCCATGATTGATGTAGTAAAAGTCTCAATTTCCCCTGTTGTCAAATTCTATTTCTAGCTTAGCAAAATAAAAATCCTTCTTTATTGAGGATATGCAAATTACATATGTGGTCTACTTTATCTTTAGACACAATATGCAAACTACTGTATGGAGTTTTAAATCCCCAGTGATCACTTTGGAGGCGAGTCTCCTAACAGAACGTTGGAATGAAAACCAAAACCTTGCAGGAAGGGGCTTGTTTTGTACTAAGTGTTTACTTATTTTTCTGTAGAAGTATCTTTTGCCTTTAAATGGAAACATTTAGAATCCGAGAATGATTTTTCAGAAGCAGAAGACTTTTTATTTTGAAATGCCATGTCAGCAGATCCAGTGCCTCCAAAATAAATAGTTGCAAGGTGCTTCTCTGCCTTGAAGTCCTCTGATATTTTGTCCTGTTTTTAATATATTTTTAAAACCGAGGTATAAAAATAATCTCTCTGAACTTGACTGCAAATAGTTACTGCCAGCTAAAAAAGAAAGAGATCAGACAAACAAGTGGTTTTTGATGGGCTTTAAAAGCTTGGTTGTTCTTTCTCTTGTGAAATATGACAGTCCCATAAAACCCTTTTTCCTTTTAATGCCAAAACAGTACTCCTGTTAATAATGTAATGCTGATGGCACCAGCCACCTCTAGTCATGAGAGAAATGAGCTGGCCCAAGCAATATTGTACTTGAGGCACTTGTCTGTCTTCTGTAGGTGAAATAAAATAATTTAATTTGCAAAGTAGGATACCACACCTTGAATAGTGCTATGTAGATGTAGTAAATGCTACTTTGATAGAAGTTATTTATTAGAAGGGCTTTTGACATCATGGGATTAGAAGTTCATGCAGCAATAAATATGTGATAAAGAAACCTACTGTCTTGAGCTCATTCTTGTGTTTGTGAGTTTAGACAGAAGGATGGTCTGAGATGCCTTTCCACCCTTTGTTTCTGTCCCCTTGTATTAATGTGAGTGTTCCAGGCCACTTTTCACCATGTCAAAAGTAGTTGTTCCTCTTTTACACTTCACATTGAAAATGTGTGACTTGCTTTTAAGTGCTGCCTTAACCCCACAGTGAACTATGGAGATGAGCCTGCAATGCTGAATTCAAAAGAATGAAGTTTGCAAAGGATCAGTTACTTCCCTTAGACTGCTGTTAACCTTTTACAGCTAAAGGTGGGAATGAGGGTGCTGCGGGTGCTGCTTAGTGCTTGTACTTCACAAAATGCTAATAGAGGGCAAATAGACAGACAACCCTCTACGGCTGCACAAAGTTGCTGGACCAAATCTGTGCCCCACTAGCTGACCTTAGCACTCAGTGCTGCCATGTGTCCTGCCAGGTGTGTGGGAACAGGGTCCCTGTGCAGCAAGAGAGGAGGCCAGCTCTGAAGCAGATCCAGTGTCAGTTGCATAGCTATTATTCTGGGAACTGAGGAGAGGTGGAAAGGGGGTGGGCATCACAGACACAGAGGGTCTTTTTAAAGCAAAGATCTCACTTAAACATAATGATCTGTAGGACACTGGTTATTTAAGCATATTTCTGGAGCTTGAAGGTGGGTGGTTTTCTTTGCATCTGCATATAAGAGTTTTCTGGCTGTTATTCCATAGCTTTTAAGAGCAAATGCTGAACTAGCTTGTTGGAGCTCCATTGATTGGACCCTTCAGCCCCTTGAAGAACTAGCTATGAATGATCTAACAGGTTCATTGCATCAGGTTGTAAATTTCTATATACAGATGCTTCTGAATAACACTGCTTATCAGTGTAACAAGTGCACAGTGTTTGGCTTCTGGAGTCTGAAGAAGTAGGAGAAGCCTTGTTCAGGTTTTAAACTTAAGTTGCCATGGGAGGGGATCCTCAATCTATCCCACTCCAACCAGTTTGTTACCAGGGCCAGAAAGAGATGCCCTGAGTCTGGAGAGGAATTGCAGGTTAGCAGGAAAGCACCTGAAGAGCAGCACAAAGGAATTCCAGCCACTCCAGCTTCATTGGAGGCCCAGCTCTATGCAAATGCACATATCATGGGGAATAAATAAGAGGAATTAGAGATGTGCACATGCCTGCAGGACTGTGTCACAGCAGCCAGTCTCACAGGGATAAAACCCATTTGACACTGTCCAATATGACATCCTAAACTGGAGAGACATGGATTTGATGTATAGCCATTCAGTGAATAATGAATTTGGTAGATGTTTACTCTCAGGGAGTTGCAGTCAATGGCTCAATGTTGAAGTGAAGACCAGGGATGAGTGGTGTTCCTCAGAGGTTATTACTGGGACCTGTGCTGTTTAGCAACTTTGTCAACAACATGGACAGTGAGATCAAGTGCACCCTCAGCAAGTTTGCAAATGGCACCAATCCCTGTGCAGCTGACACGTTGGAGGGAAGGGATATCATCCTGGGGGTCCAGGACAGGCTTGAGCATTGGTCCTGTGCAAACCTCATGAGGCTCAAAAAGGCTAAGTATTGATAACAGCCCGGAGAAGTATGCAGGGTTGTTGGAGGAAAAGCTTGATATGACCGAAAAGTGGGCACTTGCATCCCAGAAAGCCAGCCAGTTCCTGGGCTGCAGCAAAAGCAGTGTGGGCAGCAGGTCAAGGGAGATGATTCTGCCCCTCTAATCCACTCTTGTGAAACCCTGGCTGGAGTACTACATCCAATTCTGAGGCCCTCAGCATAAGAAGGAAACGGACCCGTTGGAGTGAGTCCAGAGAAACGCCATGAAGAAGGCTGGAGATGGTTTTACAATGGTTTGTAGTGATATGACAAGGGGAAATGGCTTTAAACTGAAAGAAAGTAGGTTTAGATTAGATATTAGGAAGAAATTCTTTAGTGTGGGGGCAGTGGGTCACCAGAAGAGATTGTTCAGAGAAGTTGTGGATGCTCCATCCCTGAAAGTGTTTAAAACCAGATGGGAGGGGGCTTTGAGTATCCTGGTTTAGTGGAAGTTGTCCCTGCCCATGACATCATAGAACCATAGAGCTGGTTTGAGCTGGAAGGGATTTAAAGATTATCCAGTTCCAAGCATTCTATGATTTTCTTAGGTTCAGTGGGAGCTGAGAGCTGAGTAGGTCCAGTAGGCAGGAGGATCAGGTAAGAGTTTCATTTCTGGGATGTGTTCAGGTGCAAGTAAGACGTGCCTGAGGTGCTGTCTGAGCTTAGAAGTTGAAGAGTGTCACATGACCTGATATGAGTAGAAGAGAAGGGGATACAAGTGCCAGTGAGAAATTTTCATAAGGCAAAAAAGCTTTGCTGCATGATCTTGTTCTTGAATACGAAGAGGGGAAACGGAAATCATATGAAGCAGATTAATGAGTTAAACATGTCTTTTGTGTACTGTTTGGGAAACATGATGTTTTGTGTGTTAGTCTGCTTGTGCAGTGCTCAGCACAGGTGTCTTTAAAGCTATGTGTTGCTGGAGAAAAGACTTCTCAACTGTGACATTTCATAAGGAACTCTTAACTTCTATTGGTGTAAATAATGCAGTGGTCTGTGGTTTTAATCACAAATTTATGATAATTGTGCTTTCAGGGAAACAGATATAGGCTCTGTGGTCATTTCATATTTCTTAATGCAGACATAGCTAACATAAAAACTGCTAAAAATTGTTGGCCTATTGAAGGAATTGGCAGAAATCCTTTTGCAGCTCCATGTCAGCACCTAACTCTCTGAGAGATCTTTGAAAAATCTAAACAGCAGGTACTGCAGCTGCTAGCTTTTTCCCTATAGAGTTCAGGGGGGCATTGAACCATTTTCACGGGAAAATCTGATTAGGAATGTGGTCACTTAATTAAGGATTGAATGATCTGTTCTTTGTATTGCTGACTTTTCCTTCTCCTTCTTTTTTTTTTTTTTTTTTTATAAGTGGGATGACACTGCCTTCATGCCCAATCTTCAGACAGTGTGAACTGGTCCACAACGGTCCATACTGCTGGGCTGGTTAATTTTTGCCAGCAGAGACTTTAACTTCCCATGTGCAAAAACACTGTGGGGAAGGGAGACATATAGTCTGATGTTTTGGGAGAATGGTTATGACTTAGTCCTGGGTCATTGGATTCAGAGAGAGTTTTGTCATTTGACTTTAATCATAACAAGATCAGAAACCTTTCACCAGAATGTGAAGCTCTGAACAAGGGCATCCAGAAAATACTTTCACTCTGTGACTGAGTCTGTTGACACGGCAGTCTGCAGAAGTGGGAAAAGTTGTTCTGCAGGATTGTATACTGATATCAATAATAGACTGTTAAAAAAATCAGAGATATTTGAAATTTCAGACCCTTTGCTTAGAAAATGAGTAAAAGGGAAAAAAAATGTTGTTTGCTGGTATTGAATAGGATCAGTTGTTGATAACTGTTAATAAATAAATTCAGAAGCCTGGAATTATGATTTGCTTAGTAATATTTTATTTCTTTGGAAACCAAAGAAACCCATTGCATGGGGCACTGCACAAAAACATATTTTGGAATGTTTCTTTGCCTTGTATAGCTCACAGATTCAATATCCAAACCAAACCAGATAACCAAACACACACACACGCATACACACACACTCACTTCACCTCCCAAACAAACAGAAACAAAAAGCCAGCAGACCCATCTAGCTTAGGAAAACAGAAATCTAAATATACATCAAATCTTTCTGCATTTATAGTTGCTGTAACAGGATAAAATTAATTTGTGACACTTATGTCAGTACTTGGTTCAAATGCATGGATTGTTAAAGACGTACAATCCTGCTAAGAGCGGGGTGAGGGCTGGTGGTGACCTCATCCTGTTCTCTTTAGGGAGGAATGAATGGAGGAGTAGGGAAGAGAAGGGCCAAAGTTCCTATTTGCTTCAAGAGACAGAAATGTTTACTCATTTAAATAAAGGCAAAATATGGATTATCCATGTTCTCCATCTGGAAAATTTGAAGTAATTTTCTGTGTCTTTCTCTACATTAATTTTTAGACACATTTCATGGTTCTTGGTTATTAGATGTAGGAGCTTTAGAATTAAAATATCAGTAACTCTGTATTCATCACTGTGATTGTGGCACTGTATTAAGGTGTGACTATGTCCTCAATAGTCCTCAAGGACTATTTTCATATCTTGCATTCTTAAAACGGGTGTTGCGCCATATTTTTTGCTTTGTGAGAAGTAGGGTTTGAGCTTAAGACTATTGACTGTAGGTAAAATCACTTCAGAGACAGTGGTTGTATTATTACTGTAATAACAGAGGCAAAACTGGGAAAGAAAATGAGTGGGGACTTATTAATGTATTTAGTGAAGAGTAAGCAGAATCAAGCAGGGCCTTGACAATATTGGTGGATGATATTATTAAATTTGTAATAAGTCTTAGAAAATAAATCAGCTGACGTGGCCAAGGGCAGTCTCCATAGAATATGAAAGCAGAGGAGGGAGCTTGGTGATTCCTGGAACAGCCAACATCAGTGTAGAGGTGGGGGACTGGGAAATGTTTTTTTTCAAATTAGAGAGACCTTTAGGAAGGCCAGAAAATTGACCAAGCGGGATTTTAATTACCAAGATATTGATTAAGATAATAATTATCCACAAATTAAGAAAGGGTTCATAGTGCTGAATTGCTTCCTTAAGCTGTTTGTGAGCTTGCACAGTCACAGTCTTGGATTCAGCCCCAGGGAACTGAGCCAACTCTGGCAAGTGAGGTGGAGAGGACCTGTGGAACACTGTGGTCCAGTGTTCAGGCTGGGAAGGATGAGGAGTACTCAGGGAAGAAGTACTGAGGGTTGCTGGTTTGGTTTGGGTTTGGTTTTTTTTTAGGTTCGTAAAGGATAATTTTGAGGAAATGTGCCTTAGGAATTTCTTCTGATTATAAAAAGCTCCATCTGTACAACTGAAAAATAAATGTGATTTCCTCAGAGAGGATGTAATTAAAAGGTGTCCTGGTTAAGTCTACACAGGTTAAAGGCTGATGGGGGTAAAGTCAGTATGAAATTGGCATAAAGTATTAAACAGGTACTTTCTTAAGCTGCAGTATAATCAGTGAATTGAGGAGCAAAATAGAATGGCACACTGAAATGAAAAAAATACATAGAAAAAAATTTCAATTTATAAAAATAAGCTTTTCATGCTACTTCTACTTTATACACTCACTTTTCTAGATCACACTTTCAGAGCTAGGAATGTTTTGTCTATTAAACAGGACAAGTGAAGATTGTTGTAACAGCATATCTTGAGGGTACGTAATGGAGTATTATAGGTTTTGCTGTGTAGTCAATGGACAATTTTTTTTTTTTTTCATGAAAAACACTTTGCTCTCTTTGCTGACTTTTACAATGGTCCGGTGTAAAAGTGTTTGAGGAGTGGGGTGAATTATAGAGAAACAGTCTTAGTTTTACCCCCCACTAGCAATAATAACTAGCCAGGCTTGAAGCAAGGAAGCAAACCATGTCCTTCCAGCAGATAAAGTGTCCTACTGCTTAAGGAGAATATAAAGAATTCCTATTCACAACAGCTCCTGAAGGAAAAAAGTTACATTCTCAGGCAGAAGGGAACAGTCATCTTATTAGAGGCACTGATTTGGGGGGGAGAGAAAAAAAAAAATCATCACTTTTATTCCCCTTTATATTCATAGTGCAGTAAGGGCCAGAGAAAGCATTTCAAAAAAACCCAAAGTGGATTAGAAAAGGAGAAAGGACAGCTCCTCAGTAATGTTTTTATTATCTATTTTCCATAATGAAAGAATGGAAATAAGCTTTATTTACAATGTCTTTTTCTTAAGTTGCTGGAATAATCAGATAACTTGCAGTAAAACATAAAATGGGCCAGACTTCTTTAAATAAACTACAGTTATTCAATGTAACCAACATACAAGCCCATCTTTAGTAAGAAACAAAGAATTATTGATGTCTTTGTTCTGGTTTTTTTGGTTTTTCTTTAATAAATGTATTAGGTGTTTTGATCAGTGAAATATGATGAATGGGAATATGCAAGACAGGAGCCATGTATTGTATTTTCAAAATGCTTTTTATTTAGCTTAAAGTTGATTTTTGAGGAAAAAGAAAATGTGGCTCTTTATCTAGCACCCATATTTATGGCAGAACATTAATATAAAGTAAATCACTTTAAGGGAATTAAAGGAATATGCTTTGGTTGTATTTGTCAAACAACTTGGCCAATGTAAAAATAATCTACCAAATTATGTCTGTGGTGTGAGGTAGGGATCAGAGGAAGGCTTCCCTCTCAAATGCTGTGGAAGATGACATTTTAATTCTGTCATCTGCTGAATGGATTTGAATTTGTGTTTCTGCATTTCCATAAAGTGCTCTCCTTGTTGTGCTCCCATATGGCTGCTCTTACTCTACTAAAGCTATTTCAATTTATATAATGTGCTTCATCCCCTCAGTGGGTTGCTGCTTGAACCCTGAATGTGTTACCTCCTGTGAGAGTACCCGGGCGCTTTGCATAACCCCTCAAAGCCCTCGTGGTTTACTCCTGTGCACAGACATGTGGGCAAAACACTTCTCCCTCACACTCCACAACACAGTTTTCTGCATTAATCAAATCCCATGCACTCTCTGCACAGAAGACTAGTGAAGTGTATTCCTATAAACTCATCCACTCCTTCCTCCCAGAACTGAACACCTCAGGCTGGGTCACCACCTGCCTCCCGTAAACAAAAGTTAAAGAAATGTACAGGGAAGCAGGAGAGGATACTGTACCTTGGTACGTGTCTCTGCTTTCCTTGGCTGGCAGTAGTGATCTGCACCCTGTTGTCCTGAGCTCTTCATTTGGCTCTTGCTTCCACAGCAACCTGACAAGTTCATACTGTGGTGTGGCCAGGCTGGCCAAACTGAGTGCCCTTTCTTTTCGTTGCCTGGGTGATACAAAACAAAACCTTAAATGGCAGATGTTTTTCCCTAGTGATCCTAATATATTCCTCTTCCTCCATATGCCTTCTGATTTCATAAGTGTCTGCAGTTGCTCCTCTGTCTTTCCTAGCCTCCACTCCACACACTTATTAGTCTGTTATGTGCTTCCCTAGTTTCCATCTCTTGGCAAAGAGCAGATCCTTGGGCTGCCCATCTTAAGTGTGGGGCCACCTTCACTTGTAGCTCTAGTAAAAGCTCCTCATTTCCCAAATCTGGGCACCTGGGCTGCTGCTGTTGAGGACTATGTTTAATTCCTCAGCACCACGGTGCAGGCGAAACTTTTTCAACCTCTTCAGAAAATTGTGAAGGAACAGGGGCAATAATTTTGAATGAGTACGTATATGTTCAGGGCAGGAATGCTAAAATCAAGTAGAGGAAAATATTTAGTGGATATGGATCATCTTTTTGCTGTATCAGCCTATCCCTGCCCATCAGTCATTTCTGTTGCACAATGAACATAAACCAGAATTAGCACTTTGAAGTTAGGATAGGGATGGCAGTATAAATCAGTTGAGAATCATTTTCTGTTTTATGACCAACAAAATGTTCACTTGGTGCAGATGCTTGCTAAGCCCTTCAGCTTTCAATGTGAAGTTCTTGCTGTGGCAGATAATGGCTGCAAGTTTTTGCTGGCTTCTGTAAGTGAAAGGAAGGAGTTCTGATCTTTTAAACTTAGCAGAGGATCACAGAAGCAGCAAGGTTCAAAGCTATGAAACCCCTCTAGTATCCAGTAGCAATGTAATTTTTTTCTTATTAAAGACATTTGCCTAATTTTTATGCAAATAGCCACTGCCTGGTGGCCACTCTAATCCAACAGCATTACTGCTGGCAAACAAGGGATTAAGAAGAAAATGCTGTATTGAAATTAAAGCTGTAGGGCCTGATAGAGCTAGGTTGCCATTAAGTTCTACAGATACTCTGTCATTCTTGCCAGGTCCATTGTGCTTTATTTTAGTCTTCAGGGTTTTTGATAACTAAAATTCTTCTTTAATCCTTTTGTCACACCGTGTAATGAAAACCTTGATGCTGAATAATCCACTGAGTTTTGTGTATTTGTTAGATCTCTGCTTCATTAAATTACCAAAATTTAGTGGCAGCAGAGAAGCGTGGCAAAATGTCAACATGGCTTTACAAAGCCAGAGGTTGCCCATTTCTAAAGATGAATATGATCTCTATGAATGCTTGTTTTCTATATTTCAGCACCAACCTTTATAAAGTCATGGAGGGATGGGAAGAACTCCAGGGCAGGCTTTCGAAGTCCAGTAACATGTATTTTTCTCAATCAACATTCTATTGAACCAAGAAACCTGGGGATATGGGTTTACAAGGACATTGAGTCTGACCTCCATTGCTGGACATCTTAGGATTTGTTGGGTTTGCACTGTGTTAGTGATATCGTATGGTCCTTGAGTTCTCATCAGTATTGTGGCATTTGATACTGCAAATACATCCCAAAAGAAACAGAAGTAAAACATGAAACAGCGGAATCAAAGCTGCATATGTTTTCTAGTGGCTGATAAAATGTCTTCCCCCAGCCATCTTAGTGTCTGATATGCAGACACTAATCTCTGGAATTTGTGATGATGTTCCTGGTCCCTAATCAGTGTTATATTTCATGTACATTGTGCTGGGACTTCCTTGGGTTGAAGAAGGGAACTATTATTCAGTATAATATAATGTCAGTAGCAGTGCTGAGCATCCTGATATGTATTTATTTAGGTTCATCCTGTGGGGCATTGGTACAGTTCTAGCATTGGCTGAAGATCAACTAAATTCTTGATACAAAGCTTGTGCCAGTTTTTTTCCCCCTTTTTAATTCAAAATGCCCCACAATTCAAATATCTTCTTTCAGAGAGGCTCTTGGTCATGTCAACAGGACTTTTGGTTAAGAAAGGAAAATAGCATTTGTTCTTAGGGTAAATAGCCACTACAACAAGTTCTGCTAAACAAAACTGCATGCTGGGAAGTACAAAAGAGAATCATTATTAAGGAATCTGGTAAAACCAATATGGGGTGTAGAACCCCATGTAGGGACAAGATTTTTCTGTCACTAGAATAACTAAAGGAAGTCTCATTTTTAACAGTGCTTGAGAGATACTGGAGACAAGAATTTAGTCACACTTCGCTTGGACTCCTCAGGAATGTCTTTGTTTAGTTTAATACGACTGATTTCAGTTGTGATGAGGCAGAACCCATACCTGAATGGAACAAAAGCAGTCTCAACAGAAACCTGAAACAGGATTTACATTTTATGGTTTTTGACCTTATGGCTCCTAGGAGGAATGAATCATGCTCCTATGAGACATGACCTAACCTCGTTTCTTCTTTGGCTGGAACTGCAGAACTTGAAAGGAATGTAGTAGATGTAGAACTGTAGGCTGCAAGTATTGTGTGTTTGTGTTTTTAAAAATTATGTGCACACAAACACACACACACACACACACACATAAAACCTATGTATAGTTTTCTTTGACCTTTGTTCTTGGACACTTTATTTCCATTTACCAGAATCCTGGTGCTGTTGTTTGATGAGAGCTGCTAGTCTGACCTGTGATTCTCAAATTCCAGGTCATAAGGAAAGGGCAACATGTGAGAATTGTGGAAACACACAGAAAACTGCTGTACAAATTTGTATCAAGTGTCCTCAGACATTTAAATTCTGTAAACTGTATGTTGATGAGATAAACACCAGGAATGTAAACAATTATATTAGGGTTAAAACAGAATTTCTGCTAAAAGGAAGATTGGCTGAACAGATCCTCGCTATCAAGGTGATTAGTTGTAATAGTGATGTATGATAAACTGTAGGTATCTAGTGACCGTGTAAGACATGGCACATACATAAAGTGCAGCTACAATAAGGGACAGCACTGCAGGAATGGAGGGATAGATTAAGTGACCTAAATTATGGAAATTCATCTTACCTTGAAAGGAATATGAACTAGATGACTTTTTGAAGTCCAAACTATTTCTCTGTAAGTCTATGAATTTTCATTATTTTCAGTGCTTTTTATGGGGAAGGATAGAAAAGTGCTTTAACTGCTAACTTATCTTTTTGATTGTGCGCATTATGTTACTTTGGTTGAGGAAACCTAATAATTTCACCAGAGACCAAATCTATTTTCTGTTGTTGCTAGTACTTTATGCAGTTCTGAATATAAATAATGCTAATAAGTTTGTAGGGGTATTATCTGCTAATAAATTCAGTAGTGGAGTGAGTATCACAACTACAATTGCTGAAATAACATATACTGAAAATAACATAATTTAAAAAAGGCAAGATGGACTAGTGATACTGTTATCCAGTTCCATGTGATCCAAATCCACTGGTCCTATTATGGTATATTGCTCTTGTGATATCTTGTTAAACATGGAAGATGACTGCTAAGACTCTTGAATTATCTGTGGGACTCCCTGTTTCCTGAGTGGGTCCCATGTTAAGGTACTTGGTATTTTCCTGCATTCTGTTTTTCACTTTTTTTTTTTCAAATTGAGAGGATAGTTCACTGGAAAGTTGTACAGTGGTGTATGAAATAAAAAGAGAAATTGTCTTGAGCAAATTTGATATTTCAAATGTCAGTATAAAGTACAGTGTTACTAGATATGATATTGTCTTTCCAAGCAGCACATGTTTACACTCAGCACTGTCCCATTCGTACCTAAAAGAAGACATGTTCTCTGCACCAAAAGAGAGAGTCTGAAGGGCTTTGCAGCCAAGACAGTGAATCCAGTATTAAGGATTCAGCCTTGTATGTTACAAATAAAATTGCCGGTAGTTTTGCTAGTTGCGGTAAAAATTTGTAAGGGAGCTGAGTCTGTATGATCCAAGGGCATAAGCCAATCACTGACTATCTGAAACTGGCAAGAGATTGCCGCCCCCAGTGTGGGGATAGCTCTGCCAAACTGTCCACTGGAAGGCTTTTATCCTTGCTTTGGAAGCACTTAGACCTGTTTACTCTCAGAGCTGGGATAGAAGTCTGTGTTGACCTCTGATCTCATCTGCTCTGCCAGCTTCTGTGTGGGAGTCATACTGGTAAAACAATGACGCTGTGTTTTCAGACAATGTCAGCTTATATACGTTTTGGCTGTGGGGGCTGAGAAGTACCTTGAGTGATTTATACAAGATTGGACTGAGAGGTGTAAGAATAGCTAGGGCTGGGAACTGCCCTAACAAGCAGCAGTTTCTGGGTATGGAGATGCAAGGCACAAGCCAAAAACTCATGGCAAGAGAGTGAGAGGTCCAAGACTCTTCGCTCCTCTGTCTCATGTTTTCCTCCCATGTTCTAGTACTAATATGGGGTCTAGCAGTAAATCAGACCCTGATAAGGGGTATTTGTCTAATCACATTCTTCTGGGAGTAGAAAGGAGACAAAATAGGAAAAGTTGGGTCTGCTTCCTAATCTCATCATAGCCTGTGGGGGAGAGTAATCAGCTTTAGGTCAAAATCAGCAGCAGAGTACTTTTCCTTCCATGCTGGCTCAGTTCTAGTGGTCGATCATCAAAAGTGCAGAAGCAGGATCATATGTGCACCCCCTTATCCTGTGCTCTTGTATCTCATGGCCTGTGTTGCTTTTCAACTTCTCCCTTTGGGGCCTACCCATGTCATAGGGGAAGGCATCTGAAGTCCTCAGCCCTTACCATGGTCTTCCTGCTTGGCAGAAGGCATGATCCTCCTCTAAAGTAGAGATTTTTGTCCAGAGATAATTTTAGCTCCTACACTTTCATGCAGTGCTTATTGAACTCTCTGCAGCTATGCCTGGTCTCTGTGGATTTGCATCTATATAAAACAGTATGAATTAATATCAGTTGAGGTAATTTCAGCCTGTATTCTTTGGGCTTATGCATGGAAGAGACTCTAAAACAAAGAATATCATGGCAAAGAATAAAACAAATGTGTGCTTGCTCTACTGGTTTTTTTTTTTTGTTTGTTTGTTTTTTTTTCTTTTTTTTTTGTTTGGTTTGGTTGTTTGTTTGTTTGTTTGTTTGTTTGTTTTTGTTGTTGTTGTTTGTGGGCTTGGGGTTTGCTGTGTGGTGTGTTTTGGGATTTTTTTTTGTTTGGTTTTGGATTTTTACCACTATGAGAGACAAGGTACTGGTCTGGCTGGATTTTTGGTCTGACACAATATTGACCATCCTCAGTAGTGTTCTTAATGATGAAAAAAAGTCTAGATTACAAAGAAATATAGAGTTTGGTTCTGCAGTAACAGTTTCTATCATTGGCAAGCAATGATAAACTTTTGTTTGTTTGTTTGTTCTGGGTTTTTTGGGGTTTTTTTTTTGTTTTTTTCTTTGCAGGTACCTAAAACCTCAGAGGCAATTTCACTTTGTAATTGTGGGAGGTGCCCCCACTTTGGGGGGCTAGGGGTAGAGAGGAATACATGTGACCTGATTTCTCTTGTGTTGCTTTGGGCTAGGAAGAAAATTTTGCACATAAATCTTAGGTAAAATTTGACCGCTGGAAAGAAATTCTGCATGCTTACTGCTGTCTAGGATTAAATTGGTGGTTTGTTTGCATATGTGAGGTTAAATAAATACATGTGCTACTGCCAGGGTCTAAATTTGCTCCAATTACTTGTATATATTTATGCATATTACAGTCTCTTAAGTAGATGTGTAGAATGTGTGGAAATCTATACTGGAAAAATGTTTATATACATTTCTATAATCACATATATGCATGTACGTGTAAAGTGATAGTTTATCATTGCCAGGTATGTACAATGCTTAAAAACACATTCATCAATACAGTTATTTGACTCTTTTATCAGTCCTGCCACAGAACCTATTTCCTGGGTAGGAGGAATAATGAGGGAGAAAAAGATGCTATTCATAGAAAATGGATCACTGAAACAAAGTTTCATGAAATGTTTTTTTCCCCTCACTTTTCATTAAACTTCTTCCATTTTAAAATATGCATATTTTTTTCCCCCAGAAAAAGGTGTATTTTTCTAAAAGTCCTTTCCAAGCTTCTTAAATGCTACTCTTTCTTATTTCACTCTTCAAAGAGCAGCAGCAACGCTATCCCTCTTTTCAACTTCAAACTGTGCTACTCTGTTGGTCCAGCACAGCAAGAGTGCTTTGAACCTGAGGAGAGAATCTAGCTCTTTTTTTTGGAACCTCGAGAATGACTTTTTGAGACAGCTGTAATTAGCATTTTCTTTTCACCCCAATGCATCTTTCTTGGCTTGTATAGAACTAAAACAAATAATAATAAACATATTTACACATGTGTAGTTCCCTTGGGTCCAGCAGAGATGCCTTTTGTTCATATTTTATGGGGTTTTTTTGGATCCTGTTAGCTGGACCTTTAGCCAGAGGTTGTGGTATGTATGAAACTTTTCACAGGCTGCTGACTCTGTGTGGAGCAAGTATAAATTGACTTTGGTGTCCTCTCAGGGATGACTTTGTTCTGCACAGAGCTGAGATTTGGTGAATGTCAAAGGAAGGAGCCACAAGACATATTGATCTTGCTCACTAGACAGCCAGCCCCTTGGTGACTTTTGTTCTTGTTGGCCCACCTTGGCTGCAGCAGCGTGAACTCTGAACACCAACAAGACACCATATGAATTCAAGCAAAGTTGAGTTCCACAGTTGCTTCCTGCTCTGTACTTGCACTCTGCCCCAGGTGATTTGACAGCAAGGGATCAAAGGCTGTAATCTGGATATGTTCCTAGGTAAGGCCTTAATAGGGGTAAGTGCTGGAGTGGAAAGCAGAGGAAGTGTGCTGCTGCTCTTCCCTTGACTATAAATAGCCAGGTCATCAGTACAAACTTTGGCTGTCTGGCATCAGCATTTCCAGCTGATCTGTGGAACAATATTGAGCACTCCTAAGGCCACTCTTTTTACTCCTTTTTTTTCTAGATATTCACCCATGTCACCTCCATGTGAGATGTGGAACATGTTGCAGGTAAAATCAAAGACTCTGTGTTAGTTTTATTTTAAGTACTTGGTGGTTGGGGTCTCAGCCCACAGAGAAGCCCTTACAGTACCTCAACAGGAGAAGAACCCTGGGGACGGAAGCAAGTGGTTGGGGTGGTTTTTTGTGGGAAAACCACTACTGAGGTGGTTCCACATGTGTGTCCTGTAGGAGACTTAGACCCTGAACCACTCACTGTACAGCAGAGGGAATGATTTGCTTTTGATATAAGTAGGGGTGATGAAATCAGCCAGTCTAAACAGAACAAGGGTGTGCCATGTTATTGCAGTGCCGCTGTAACTTCTGAAAAAATCTGTGGGAAAGAAAGGTTCTTATAAACAATCTCACTAAGGGAATCTCTATAAATACAAATACCTTAAGAAACAGAGAAACGTAAAGTTAGCAGCATCTTCATTTTCCTCGAAACTCTATCTTTTTATCTGTTCTTCTCCCAGCAATTAAATATTTCCTGGTCTATATACAGCTTCATGTTTACAACATATTTGTTAGGCAGTAATGTGCCCAGATATCCTGTAGTAAGAGAAAACCCTTCAAGTGTGAAGGATTTGTTAATGGAAATTTGTTCGATAACACTTCCCTTTCCACCCTTGTCCCCCTCCCCACCAGCACATGCATAGACTAGCAAGGGCCTGCTGCCTCTCTGTAGTAATGTGAATTTTGAGTTGTTGATAAATACAAGCAGGTTAACAACTAACATCAAAGTTTTACCAGATTAAAGTCAAAGGAAGATGGGATTTTCAAGGGCTTGAGTAAACAAAAAGGCTGCGATTCTCAATTATCTCTCTAATACATGACTCAATAGGCTTAAATGAACAGAGGAACAAGCATTCCTGTTCTGCTGACCGCCACACTTCTGGGTTGCTTACTGTAAGTCAGTTAAAGGCTACATAAGGAATGAAAGATAAGGCAAATAGGTTTGCCTGGAGAGTGAGAGATCATTAAAAAAAGGTGACTGTTATGTTTGGTGTAGTAAGAGGTGGAGGAAAAACTAACTATGGCTTAATGGGCATAGCAGATTCTGAGACATATGTGGCAATTATTAGTCGTACTATTTGAATCCGAAAGGGCATTTGTTCAAAGGACTGCTTAGAGAGGCTCAGGCTGGAAAGAGGGAGCTATTAAATCAGCTCTGCTCTTCTGAGTGTGTGGTGGGTTTTTTTCCCCTTCCCTGAAAATCTTAGGATATGTCAAGAAGAAGATGATGAAATTTCATAAGTGTTGCAAGAAGGATAAGATTTGTACCTGTTATTGTTGCAGAGATTTTCAGTTCTCTCTAAAAAAGCCAAATTTACCTGCTGTGAATATGGTTAGATTGACAATAGGACACATGTACCACCTGCTTCTATGAGATTAAGATAGTTTAAACAAAGCCACACAGAATGTGTCATAGATATTTATGAAGTGCAGAATTTCTAATCTTCTATCCACTGTTGTGCTGTCTGAGTAATACAAAGAGGAACCATATGAAATTAGAGATGAAGTAAAAAAAGCCCAAGCACTGAATTTAACCCATCATCACATATTGCTCATACTTGAGTTTAAAACACAAAGGAGGCAAATTATAATTGCATTTGTAATTGTACATGAGGTCTAAAAGGTATAGGTACCTTTTTAAAAAAAACCCATCTTTTTCACTTCGAGTTCTGAATTTTTTATCTATTTTCTGAGACTGAGAGGGTGACTAGGAATTATTTTTATTATGGATCCTTCATATTTCTTTTGTTAAGAATACCCAAGGACATCTTTTATTTCTGTGTCAATAGAATAAGTGCGTGTTGGCTGCTAGCTTAGTGTGCATAGTCATACAAATTTTAAAAAGTATTTAAAGCTACATACCATTCAAAACATGATGTTCTATTGATACAGAATAGTTACAGGTGAGCAAGTGTAAGCAGCTAGTATTGACTGTGCTATCACAGACCATAAAGTAGTTATTGTGCTCTTTTGATTGTATTCAAGGTCAGTGGAATTCAGTGTAAATTAAATTTTGGCCAAGAAGCAAAAATCTCAAGTTTTCCCACTTCTGAATCTCACATATTACTACGGTATTTCACTTACCAACTTATAGTTATACTCAGTTTGATCTATAACATTGCCCCCCATCTGGTGCCTTAGAATTTTAGAAATTTCTTTTGGTCATCATATTGCTGCCTGTTTTCCCAATTTGTTGTACATAATGAGGGATATCATAACACTGTAATGGAAATTATTTGATCTGTTCACTGACTTGGCATTATGTGTTAGTTTATGTTACAGTCTCATCACTCCTATTTTTACTTAAAGTTATCTTCTTCCACCAGTTCTAGTTTTTCTGAAAAGGGTATTTTGAGGAATACAATTTTATTAAAAAAATAGTGTTTGTAGAGAAAAAAAGATTATTTTTTTTTTTTTTTTAATTTTTGTGAGGGGCAGGTAAACCAGAGAGGGTAGAATATTCTGAGTAATAAATATTTAAAGTGGCAGTCTGGTACTGTTTAAATGTATGGGTTTGCAATCTGGAATCTAGAATTTCTTCCAGATTTTGTTGAAGTGATGCAAGCAGTGTTCCATAATTATGTCCATGTGAGAGCACAAAACCTCAGAGACAGATGTACATTGTGCAAAATGGAGAATGCAGCTGAATGTAACGAAGCATACCATCTTCTGAGATATTGCATAGAAGGATAGATTTTAGCTAGCTTATGCTGTGTGCTGCCATCCTGCATATTATTATGAAGTCAACTTTCCCATATCTTTGTTTTCATTTTTAAGGTAATATAATTTTTTTGTGTTTTATTATCTTCACAGATTCTGTAACAGCAGTTTACTATGAGCTGTGTTACATAGGTCTCTGGCTGGTTTTAGAATTTTGGAGGTAATAAAATATTTTATTTTGTTTTATTCCCTTTTTTACATCCTAAAAAAATACATGACTCCACAATTCATAGATCCCATAACAGACTGCACTACTATTTCCAGTTGGGATGTTGAAATGCTCAGTGTTGCACCTGGAGGGCAGCTGTGGGGTACGTGAGAGTTGCAGGAATGTGTTATATACTTCTCATAGGAAGTTAGGGGATGCTATTGAACACCACGTCTTCTTGTCTTTTATCTTTTGCTAGTTTTGCACTGCCCATTAACAAAGCTTTGTATCAAAAAAGGTAGAATGTGAGGTGTTTTCTGTTTTGTCTGCAGTCCAACAACACAGTCAGCTGTAGCAGGCAGTTCTCACCCTTTGCCATTGTATCATTGTTGCTATGGTGAATTAGGAAAATGCTGGCTATTAACTTGATCTTGAATGAGACATGTTCTCATCTCAATGAGTGGAGATTTACTCACATAACTCTCCCTAATATGGAGGTGTAGACTCATTTCCCATATAGAAAACTTTGTAGTTTGCAGCACCCTTTGAAACAGCTGTGGAGAGATCCTGTGTCACTGTCATGCCAACAGAATGGATGATTTTTTACTTAATGAGAAGAAATAATTCAGAGACCTGCCTCTTTCACCTGGAAAAGGAGTGAAAAATAGCTCCCTCTGTATTTTCGTGTTCATTAGGTTTCCATGCAATTACTAATGAGAAATGAGCTAAAATTGCAAATTAAGCAGGTAAACTGGCAGCAATTTGGTTTCCATATGAGCATACTCTTTAAGGATTGCTATTGCCAAATCAGTAAAATAAAGCTAAAACCTCTGCTAGCCTTTTTTGACACTTCTCATACCAGCCAGGAAAGTGCTAAGAGTTTCATGTCAGTTATGTGCTAATGATGGCAGCATGCAAGTGAGCAAGTGGGAGGACTCTCATAATTTATGGAGAAAAGGAAACCTTCCACTTGTTCCCCTCTATTATGTGAAAGAGCAACTCAGTTATTTCAATGGCTCTGTCCTTCCCCTACTGTTGGTCACAGAACTCTGGGTATGTAGAAGAGGAGATAGGTAGAGGAGGATGAATGCTATGCCACTTTCTGAGAAAAGGAAATTGTGAAGGCATGAAGTGGTCCAGTGTTATATTTTCAGTGAAGCCCTGCCTACAAGTAACAAAATATGACTGGGCTGTGGAGCTCAGCTGCAGTAAAAATGGGGTTTGTGACTCTCCTGGGAATCTAAGCTAGGCAGGAAGGACAGATTTTTGTCCATGAAATTTTTGAAGGTTGGGCACTGTCATGGTGGAAGCTACATTCAGTAACTTTCTTGGTCTCAGGACCTAGACAGGGTCCTCCACTACATTCCTGAGTGCACATCTCCAGGTGGGGACAATCATAGCAATCTTGTCATTTTGCAAGAGAAAGGACAACTTATCCTGAAAGCAAGAAAGATTTAGTGTGTTGCAGTGGTTATAATGCACGTTAGGAACCACACACTTCCACTGAGAGCAGTGATAAACTGTGTTTAATAATAATGACCTGTAACATTTGAAAGGAAGCCACCGAGAAACAGTGTGAAAACATAAGAGAAGATGGTGTCTGTTTCTGCACAAGTCAACTGTGTAAATGGTGAGTCTTAATTAGCTCTGGCAACATGACTGTTGCACAAGTTAACAGGAGGTGTAAGGAGCATCTGCTCGCCTTGTTCTAACTGACACAACGGATCTCTTACATTGCAAAAGAGACAGTGCAGATGCTTTAAGTTACAGAGCAGAGTCTGCCACTCAGACAGATGTCACCCTTCACGAAAAGAGAAACTTCAGACATGGCTTTTGTTATAATTGAAAAGCATTGTCAGCTTGGCAGCTCCTTGTATGTTTAAATGACAGATATTCATACTAGTTGAAAATGAACCCTGCTCAGCAGACATTGGCAATGTTTTGTTATTTCCCTCTTTCTCATTTCTAAAAGGATAGTAGATCATTTCTGTTCATTAGACTTGATAGGAATTAGGCATGGAAAATCAATTCCCTCAGCCTCTTTTCATCTTGAGGCTGTCCCAGGTATTCTCTCTTGGAACTCCTTAGTAACATCAGCTGTGATATGTGAAAGGAGTAGTGAAAACTGAAAGTAAAAAAAGCAAATTTTATCCTTGGAATGCCAGCATTGTCTTTTACTCATTTCCCTTGCTAACATCATCTTCTTTTTGGTTGTGCCTATCCAGCATGTGGGAGCAATCACACTTATCTAGGCAAAAGGAATTTTAGAGTAGCCTTGAAATACTTTTTCCTACTCTATCTCCACATTTACCTACCTATCACATCATCAGGTAGATTGCTTTTGCCATTATGCATGGCTTTGTGAATAATGCTTTAGTGCTATGGTCTGCTCAATAAGGAATCATTGCAAAGCATTATCTTTCCCATATGTGTGATTCAGAAATACACTTTCTTACCAGTGTAAAAATTTGTTTCAGTTCTGAGTCCCATGCTATCTCGAGAGACAGAGACCTGCAGCATAGCTGTCTGATGAATGATGCTGTGTGGAAAAGCAAAATGAGACAAAGCAGTTTTGTCATATGAAGTTGAATTATTGTGAGTTTCAATTAATAGCATTTTTTTTCTGTCCTGGAATGCATAGATCTGAAGTTCGTGAAGATAAATTCTAATCTTTACAGCATTTGTAAAGCTATTGTTTCACCTGCTGTCCAAACATTCAGGATAACACCCTCTCCCCCCACCCCCGATTTGCTGTCTATGTTGTTACTCATCAGCAAACAGAATAACAAAGGGATAAGGTGGGTCTCAATTACTTCGGGATCATTGTGTAAATTTAGTAAGAAACATTACAAAGTTTATCTTCTGGTTTAACTGGTGTAATTTAATTACATCAATTATACTAAGTGCCTTTACTGCAAACCCCAAAAACTCTAAAGCCAGATCACTGTCTTATAGGCCTGTGTGTGTTCAGAAGATATCAAACTTGCAAATATTGATGATATTATCTTAATAAAGCAGTTACTAGGGTGCCTTTTTTTTTTAGGACTCTCCCTCCTTGGATTCTAGAGACAGCTGCCTTTTTCACTTCATTATGTAGCAAGTTTTGAACTGATTTTCACAGGATGTTGTACCCACATTTTATTCCAACAGACTGCATGAAATACAAAGAAACTGTGGATAGAAAAATGTGTTTTGTTTCGACTTTAAGAAAACAGTTCCAGTGAAAAATGTGTGCACTATGGAAAGGTAGTTTTAGAGGCTAGGCCGTGTTTGTCGCTAGCACCTTGCTGCATTAAAGGTGTCATACTGCTGTTTAAAGGTGTAGCTGCCTTATCAGCAATAAGTGGAAAGCTGGAGCTGACCATAGGTAAATGCAGCTATAGTCCAAGAACAGCAAGCCTTGAAAGAAGATGGGCAAAGAATCCTTAAGCTTGTAGAGAAGGCATTAGGTTTAAATTTCATGTGGTTGTTTCTAGAAAACCATTTTTGTAATAAAATTGGCACCAGGAAAGGAATTTGTCTGCCTCTGAGTGTTTTGCTGAGAGCAGGATGAGGAAAGCAATATTGCTACAAGTTATGGCAGTGTGAATGTGTGTATTGCCAACCTTGAGCTTCAAAAAGCATCATAAAATCCTGACACTAGTTCAAGTATTTTCATTTTTTTAAAATATTCACATATTCTCTGTTCTTAACACTTCCTTTCTGCTTAAAGTTTTCACTAGACTGTGGCCTTTGAGAATATAGGGGATATTCTCAAATATCCAAGATAAAAACCAAATATTCTTGTGGGAGCTGGTAGAGTTGTCTGTAATCAAACAGCAGTGACTTTAGTTGAATAAGTTAAGTTGGTTTTCCTTTACTTGGTTTTAACTGTTCTGTTACATCAAAAGTAAAAATAAAGGAAGGTACTATTGCAGAATGTTTTTAATTCTTAAAAGTTCTTAAAAAAGTCTGGAAACTCTGTAGCATTACAAGGCAAAATGTAGACAGAGAAATGATTAAGACTAGAAATCCTATTTCCAGCCTCTGGAAGAGAAAAGGTACATTAGTCTGGAAAGAAAATCTGAGATAACACAGTTTTGATTTTTGACATTTAGAAATCACAGACTTTACTTGGCACCAGTCCTCAATTTCCACCTGCAGAAATTCATCAAAGGACTCTGCAAAGCACAGTAACTGTTTAATTTCTAGGTCTTATTGAACAGTGTTGAGATTTGCTTTAAACTCCAGGCTTTGGAAACACTTGTGACAGCAAAAATGACCAAAAAACAAACAAACAAAAAAACAAACCAAACAAAAAAAATTCTTAATATATGAAAGCACCCTGCTACCTATTTTTATTTTTAAATTTTCAGTCTTGCATGAGTTTCTGTTAAAGCCAAGGCAGATTATCTGGAAAAAAATATTGGCTAAAGATACTGGTTTGTATGTAAGTTTGTTTGTTTTAACTAATTTGGTGTCATCTTTGTCTCCTTGTAGTAAATAATTGTTCTTAAAAATAAGCCCAGATACAGTGAGATACAGTGGCAAGAAAAACATTTCCTAGATAAAAATCCTTGCAGTCCAAAGACTGTTATTCAGGCATGCCCAGGAGAAATACAAACTTTCACTGGGAATCTTATGTGTTACTGTTGTTTTTCATACACATTATCTCTGTTTATAAATAATGTAAAGGAGTTTTAGGGTATTTTTCAGGTATAATAAATTTTATACATGTGACAGGATGTATCCTTTAGACTTACAGAACTTTTTGAAAATTGTAATATTGTCAGGCCAGCAGAGGAGAGGCTAAAAATCATGTCTCTGGAAAGCTTCATAATTGTTTTATTTGTGGCTATAGAAAAATTAAGATTTTTCTCTACAATTTCTGAAAAATATCAATATTCTTCTGCATCTACCCACTCGCAATTAGTTTATTAAAAATATGTTGTAGAATCATTAAGTTTAGAAAAGACTTCCAAGGTCATCTAGTCAAACCTTTGACCAAATACCATCATGTCAAGGAGACCATAGAACTAAGCACAATTTCCAGCTGTTTCTTGAACATTTTCAGGGATGATACTTCCCTGGGCATCCTGTTCCAATGCTTAACCAGCCTTTGAGAAACTCTTCCTGATGTTCAACCTGAACATGCCCTTTTCACCATCCTTGGAGACAGTGTTCCCCCCATGTCTAATAAAGTATGGAGATTGTCTTCTTTTTTTTGTTAATGTATTTATAAAAAAAGAAAATTATTATCTCTCACAGCAGTGGCCAAATTGAGTTCTAGCTGAGCTTTCACCTTTCTAATTCTGTCCCTACATGACTTAATGACATCCTTGTAGTCTTCTGGAGCTGCCTGTCCTTTTCCAAAGGTCATAAGCTCTCTTTTTAAGCCTGAGTTCCAGTGAAAACTCCCTGTTCAACCAGGCCACCCTTCTTCCCTGCAGGCTCATCTTTTGGCACACAGGGGACAGCCTGTTCCTTCACCCTTAAGATTTCCCTCTTAATGTATCTCCTTCCCCCCGTCCCTTCTGAAGAGCTCGCATCTATCCAGTGCACCACTCCAGTCTTGGCCCGCTGCATTTCCATGACTGGGATGATATCATACCTTTCCTACTGCACCATGACTTCCAGCTCCTCCTGTTTGTTACCCGTACTGAGTACATTTGGCATAGAATTTTGTCATTTGCCTTGTGTCTGATTTTTGCAGACAAATAATTTGTAGCTCAAAATATGGAGTGTGTGAAAGTTAAGTTTGGCACAGTCATGTGAATTATGTGACTCATTGCAAGTTACCCTGCAGAATAAAATTTAACTGGAAACTCCTAATGAGCTCATATGGAGAGGGATGCGGCCCATATTTTTCAGTATCTAATGATGCTATTAAACATGCCTTACAAAGATAGCTGGACAATTTGCATCTGGTTTTATGGTCTGTAGATAGGTACAGTTATTTTGTAGGTCCATATCCTCTTATTATCCTATATGGCCATTAGACAGGTATAATACCCATTATTATGACTTTCAACAGCAGCCTAGGCTGCAGGGACTATACAGTAATAGAGTTTAATATATTATGAGACAGAGAAAAGTAAGTATCAATAAAACCCAAGAACTTCATAAGAACAGATTTCATTTTGACTCATCACCTGTTAGGAAGGATCCCACAAGTATCTCCTTTGGAGGCCAAACTCATTTGGAAGTGTTGGAAGACTTTGAGGCAGCCTTGATGGTATGTTGAGAAAACAAGGAAAGATTCTATAAGCATGGTAGTAGCAAGCAGAAATGTGAGCAAGATTCAAGCCCACTGCTGAATGGCTTTGGCAAGTTAGGTCAAAAATGGCACATAAAAGGTTCACATGCTTGATGTCTGCTTTGCTTTGGTCTTAACAGCTAAAGTTAGCTGCAATTTCCTTTGTCAGGAAGCAGTGGCAAAACAAATTGCAAGCCACTAACAGTAGAGTACAGTCAAGTTACCAACTTCTTGTGTAAACTGGACACATACCAGCTGCTAAAATGTAACAGAATAAATGACTGGGAAAAGCCAGAACAGATTTCCAAGGTTAAATTGTGCTCCATTGTCTTATATTATGAAACAATTTAGTCAATAAATGATGGGAGTATTTTGAACAGCATCTACTACAATTTTAGCAAGTCATTTGTCCTGGTGTCCCACATCACCTTTGCTGACAGCCTGGTGACACGTGACTCTTCAGAAATGCCACAAGTTGTTTGGAGAACTGACTAGGCTTCTGAGATCAAAGTTGCTGGCTAATGGCATAAAGTCAAATTTGGAACTGGCCACATGTGGAGTTCCTCAGAGACTGATGCTGAGTTTGATGCTGTTCAATATCTTTATAAATAATCATCATGAAAGGCTTGAAAACACTTGTGTTAGGCTTGCTGATTATGCAAGACTGGGAAGAGAAGTAGAACGTGAGAAGGAAAAGCGGTGATACTGAGGCACTGACAGTCTGAAACCTGGCTCAACAAGGTTTTAAAAGAGATAAATGTGAAGTTTTGATTCATCAGTTAAGGAAAGATTAAAAAATGAAAGAAGGTTTATCTGTCACCAAGATGATTAGACTGTTAGCTTGATGTATAAAGGAAGTATAAAGAAATTTGGTTTACTCAAGCTAGGGGAGTGAAGGTTTTATCTAGCATGAGTCAGTTTTCCATTCTCTAGAAGGTAGTTACAGATAAAATGGAAGAACTCTCTCATAACCTAAGATGAAAGCAACAGACATTAACAGTGCCAGACAAGACAGATTACGGCAAGACAGAGTACCATGAGAACCCATGTGTTGCCAGAGGAATGGTAGGATCCTGTTCCCTGGAAACATTAGACCCTGATTCACAGGTTCCTGCATGACCTGACACAAGGCACTGATTTCAACTCGTTTTTACATATTACTAGTTTCAGTGTCACTCAAACCAGATGAGTTGTTCACACACATATACAAAGGCAAATCTGAATTTACTCTTAAGACTTTGGGATTACAGTCAAAGTAAATGCATAATGCAAGTGTATTATTGTGCAAGCTAGGCAAGACTGATATAAAGGCTTCTGAAAATCTGGCTCAGGGCATATAAGCTGGGGCTGGAGAAGTAATCTGCTTCATAACAGTCAGCCTAACAGCAACTATTTTCTTACTATTTTTTTATCATTAATGATATTTGGATGGAAATAAGAAGTAATAAATAATCACTCCTATCCAGTATTATACAGGAAATTGAAGACTGTGGATTTGATCTTGTTGGATTCCCTTCATGTCATTGTCTGAAACACCCATGTTGTCATTACTGGAAGAGAAGATACTGGTGAGAGATAAAATCCATGGTGTTTATACTTACTAATGAAATAGGTTTAGCAATCCACTATAGAAAAGACCTTGAGGGACATGAAAGTTGTCTTGACCCAAAGAGATAGGTGGATCAGTGACAACCAGAGATGGCTATGAACTAAATGTATGGTTCCTTTTTTCTGACATTATGACAATTTTTTACAGTTACTTTATCTTGTACTTTGGGTGCTCAGAAACAGTAAAAATAAACCTTATTGCATAGCTGGTTTTGTCTAGGAAGGAAACATTTTATTTTGAGTGGTTTGGAGTACTGCATAATCTGTGATGAAAGTAAATATGGGTGGAAATTGTTTCACTTAGTTTAATATTTCAGTAGCTATGTCACTGGAGGGTGGTGGTGGGGTTTTTTGTTGTTTTTTTTTTATTTCTTAAGCCCACAGTTGAAACATTTATCTCTGCACAAGTGTGCTGAGCGTATATCTTTGAATATGGCTTCAATATGTCCTGACCCAGATGAAAACTTCTTAAGTCAGTTTTTTTTCTCAATCCTGTTTTTGCACATTAGCTGTGAACAGGATAATTCTGTAGTCTGTCATTCAAGCTGTTCAGAGAAAAAAAAAAAGAAAAAAAAGAAAAAAAAGGAGAAAGGAGAGGACAGATTCTAAGTTTTTCTGTCTGACAAGGGACCAGCAGGATGGTGACCCAAACTTCCCACACCACTAAAAAATACAACTGCTTCTGATGTGTATTACAGAACATCCAACTGACATACTAGAAAACAGCAAAAAATGTATTTTGGATATTTTTCCATGAGAGTTGAAATACTCATTGGGGTGTAATTGTAGCATTATATTTAAAGACATCTAGAGGAACTAGAAGTGTCACTAGCACAGAAGTGTCTTACTCTGTTCCTGACTCCTGGAGCTTGTGTGAAAGGTCTTTCCTAACCCTGCTTGTGATTACCTAGGCTGCTCCAGTAAGGGAGAATACAGTGCTGTTGTGTAGCAGTGGATCAATAATTCTGGAAAGCAGAGACAGACTTCTGTTTATCCCTGGGATGTATTTAGTGATGGCCCTGGCAGGCCAAATTTCCCTGTGATGTGCCATTTGCCTTGGTGGTCATCCTGAGATTTGTTTCCTGAAGGGTGAAGGCAGAGCTCAGTCATCTTTAATTTTGGTCCATATGTGGTGACCAGGACCTGTAGTGAGTGAGAATTAGAGCCATTTGAAGCAATGGCTTTTGGGTTGGTGTAATAATAACTGAATGTTCAGAACTGCTCTACATCTCAGGCTCTGAGGGAGGGTGAGAAATGAACTTCTGGGGGCACACCATATCTGTTGTGCCATAATTCAAGTTGCTATATAGTCAGCATAGGACAAGAGTCTGTGGCTTAGCCTCTTTCCTTTTTTAATGATTGCAGCTCATTATCTGTCATGGAAAGACTTTCAGACAGGCTCAAAGTCAGGACTCCACCCAATGGCTACCACTAGGGCATTGAAATGACACCATTCCAGCATGGCACAATGCCACCCTCTCCTGCTTTGCAATGATTTTGAAGACATTTCCACTCTGGAACTAGAGTTTGTCAATTTCTACTCAGATTTTTAAAACATGGTTTTACTTACCTATTTCCTTTGTCCATAGATCCATCTAGGCTGAGGACCTGTAAGTATTCAAACTGTACTGTTTGGTTCAGCAATTAAATGTAAATTGTTAATTCTCATTTCCTCTGTATGGCTTTGTCATTCTATGTTTCAGTAAAGTGGTTTGAAGTATTTCACTGTGCCCTGCTTTGTCTTCAAATGGACAGGAGTCCAGCACATAGCAGAAAGTAGTAAATTTCTAGCCATAAGACTGTTTATCAAGTGTATTTGGCACTGATAAAATTTTACTTGTGGCAAAAAGAACACTGAATTTTCTTCAGCAGACAGCAAAGTTTACTCATCTCATTTTTCTCACTGCGGAGAGTTTGTTTTATTCCTCCTTTGTCTCCAGCACTGATCTCTTTCATCCTGATATGCAGGATGAAAGTATGCATCCTGATTTGTTCTGCTGAAATAGCAGGGGATTTCAGCATCCTGACTCTGAAATATATTATGCCTGACTTCTGTTTGGATGTGCAGGAAAGGACATTGCACAAGGGGCCTCTTCCCACCAGAATACTCCACAAGGGGTTTGGTATAATTGCAGCTCTTGCCTTTCCCTGAGAACAAAGGCTCTTAGCTTCTTCCCCAAATATTCTGTGGAGGGATAAATTTGAGGCAAATGTTCTCACCACACCAACACAAGGAATTGTTTAGCTGTGAAAAGAGCCGTGAACAGCTCTCCTGAAGATACAGGTATCTTTCAATTGTGCCCCGCTTCTGCTTGATTTTGCCTTTGCATTTCTGAGTGGACTGAAGCAATTCTTCATTATTCCATCTGAGACTAGAATTTCATGGGCTGAATTATTGTCAGGCATAAGTAATTCTTGCACTGTCAACACTGGATAAAGTGATGCACTTTGTAAGAGAGAAGCCACAATACGTTTATCGATAAAAACAGGTTTAACAAGGCTTGATAGTAGATATGACAGTGGTTAGAAAAAATCATTGACAAGGTACATTTGATTATTTACTACATAGAGGAAAAGGTCAGGCAAAAGTATCAGGGAAGACCCTCTGAGTGAGTCATAAAGTTGAGAAAGGGTGCCCTTGCATTTTAAACTCCTTCTCAAAGGGGAGTTTATGTGTATCTGCATCCAGACTTAGTCCCAGACTTGGTCAATTCTTTTTGTCTAAATGTCTAAAATCAGTCCTTTGTATTAGTTAGCTAAGATTTCCAAGTTTACCATACTACTAATCCCTGAGAGTCTGTTGCAGCAAGGACTCTCTTAGTCTCAAAGAATAACCTTGAGAGGCATCTGTACTAAAGGGTGGATCCTTCTGTGCAGGAGAGCTCAACAGATCCTGGACTGTCTACTGTTACGGAGTAACAGAGTTATAGACATATTTGCAGACTGACTACAGGATTTTGTTTCTTCCTAACTTGGCTTGAGTCAGACTTTGACCAGCATTATGGTTTGGGGAAGGCGTGTGTGTGCGTGTGGGGTGGCTGTTTTGTTACCTGTCTCCCCTGAATCTGCTATGAGTCAGATGTGGTCATCACAGACAGACACATTTGTTGTCATCACTTCTGGTGGTAATAGGTTGAGCAGAGTTATGGGAAATAAAGGTCAGGTTTGGATGGAGCACACCATTACGATTCTGAATGGTTCTGAAGATACATGAAACACTAAAAAAGATCATTCAGCTTGGTGTGTCTTAAAAATTGTGTTATCCTGCATGAAGCAACAGTAACATCAGTCTCTCTTCCCCTCATTTGTTTTGCAGTATGCAAAATGCATTTGTCCTAAAAGAATTCCATTTTTTAAAATGTGAAAATGTAGAACTAGAACTTGGTCTAAATGTTGAAAATTTTCAGACTTTTTAAGTTGGAAATCTCCACCTCAAACAAAATTATGAGATGTTATATCCTCATAGAATTTCCAATGAAAACACTTGTTGATTTATAGACTGCTCTAGAAATGATGTTTCCAAATAACTAATTCTAGAATTCTATGTTTTTCCAGTAAGAATAGAATATTCTCTATTTTATTAGCAGGAAAAAAAAAAAGTTATGAACCGAAGGAATATGAATGACTTGAATATAATACAGAATAGTTAATAAATAGTATCTTGCAGGGAGCTGAAATCCCCCACTTCCTGATATTTAAATTTTCTTTTACTCATATAATGAATTCTAATCATTCATAGGTAAAATTTCATATCATTGCATGAACACTTACCTGGAGTCTTTCAGACAAATTCCCTTCCAGCAATTTGGAAGCTTTTCATAACAGGTCAGAAGAATCTTCTTTAGCAACATCAGATCTAGTAAAAAGGTAGAAAGAACCCTGTCTTTTTCTTTCAGCAAGAAAGTTATATGGTGGTGAATCAGACTGCAGAGGTGAGCTTGAAAGTTACGTAAAAGATCACGCACCAAGGTCCTAACTAAATTTAAGTAATGTGATTTGGGGCTGATCTTGGAAAATGCTGAGCATCTGCAGAGCTGTTGAATTTCAGCTGGCATTTTGCTTCTTGCTTTTGAGAACTGCAGAAAGTCTGCTAGGTCATGCAAATAGGTATGCAAGATCAATTTGTAAGGTCATGATTTCAGGAGTCCTCACTGGTAGATGTGGGTATCCAGATCCTCTTTTTATGTCAATAACCAATAAATATAAGCTTATGTTCTGCATAATGTGACACATTGCTGGAGCATTAACTCTATAGGTGAAAAGGGAATGCAAAATGGAAAAAATTCTAAGTGAGACTTGCCTTAGAGTGTGCCACTGTTTCTCCAGCTAAAAGAAACCTAAACCAAACCAAAAGCAAACAATTATCCTACCCCCCCCCAATAGATAAATAACCCAACTAACACCAGAGCTCTTCCATGGCATTTATGTCACAGGCATCATAACTCAGTATTAAGTAGTTCTATGTTGTCTGACATCCTTCTTTTATTAACATGCTCTTCAATAGTATAAACCATCAACTATATTTTTGTTGTTTTTTTTTTTTTTTCCCAAAATATATCGAATTATTTCTGCATTGGCTCAGTATGAAATGATGCAGTTATCATACAGATAAAGGACAAACAAGCTTTAACAAAGAGTGTTTGGGAAATTGCAAAATTATAGAAAATATGTAAATTCTGAGGTAAGATGGGAACCTGTCAGAACACATACAGTTTTCACTGTTTATATTCCTGCATGGCTTTTTTTTATATCTGTGCCTAAAGAACATGTATAGCTGTTTCATAGCATTCAAATACAAGGAAGGGTAAGGGATGAAATCCATATCTTACCTCTGGAATTCCTTGCTTTTCTGCATTTATGCAGGGCTTTTAACTTTATTATGAAGTCATTACAGTTTATCATGCCAATAGTTATATAGGGAATGTTAACCACAGACCACTGACAGAATAAACCATGCATTCACAGTAAGTATCACACTAAAATTCTATGAAAAATTGAGCATATGCATGAAGTTCTCCTTTCTTTAAACAATTCCTGCTTCCTCAGTCTTCTATACCCAAAAGCACTTATACACACGGGCTGAATACATTCAAACTACCTTACAGCCATGCTGGAAAGAGAGAACCATATAGAACAGTTACCAGCAGCTGGTTCCAATGTGTTTCTCTCTCAGCTTCCTTTGATAGATGAGAGTGATTAAAATAGGATTAAGTTAGAGAAAAGCTATGTCTATATAAACAAGTGAATCTGCAGAACAAAACTGTGTCCATCCTGTTTTTGTGGGGAAGGGGGGAAGTTCCTTCATGCCATGAAATATGTCTTCTGGCTTAATTTTATCCTAAAGGAGATATAGATCATTAGCTCTGAGGCTGTCATCTAAAGTGAGGCAAACAGAGAAGGATTGAGAGTTTGGCTTCAAAAGTACACACAATCAGTGGTGCAGACTTACCTAGACTGCAGGATTTTGGGTCAAAAAGAGACAAAGACCATCATTCAAAGCAGTAATCCAGTGTCATAAATGATTTTAAAAATTAGGACTTCTTACAATGATGTTGACAAAAGTTAATGTTGACGTGAATATGACATGGCCTTCTGAGATGGGCTTGCAAGACAGATGAGTTCGGTTAAAGCAGCTGATGTGATTTGTATCTGGTAAGTGTTCGATATGACTTTGCTGCAATATGCTGGCACAGTCCTTGGCGTAGTTAAGGTCTTGTCCAGTGAAAAAGTGATTTCCCAGGAAATTGCCATACATTTAGCACAGTGTAATTATGATGTTTTGAAAAATGAAATTGAAGGAATTGCCATACATTTAGTACAAAGTTATTATGGCATCTTGCAAAATATAATCGAAAGGAACCTAAATAAGTGGTCCATAAAACTACTTCTGAAGCATTCAGCTTTTTACAGAGACTGAAATGTTCTCTGCAGAATGATAGGAGCTTCCATATTGTGTACGGAAATTTGTATATTTGCTGTAATGTTTTTAAAATGTACTTTGGAAGACTAGCTACCATAATAGTTAAATGTATTTTATTTTCTTTTTTTTTTTTTTACCTATTGTACCTTCCTATTAAGTCGTACTTTTGCTTAGACCATGATGATTTATGTTTTTTTCTATTGCTCTTGGAACTAGAATCTCAGTTGAAATATTGAAGGTATTGAAATACCTTCTGCCAAAACATACTAATTATCTTGCTTTTAAACTCATTTTTTGCTTTTCTTGATCTCTTGAAAAATTGAGGAATTAGAAGATAATGGGATACTTCAGATTTAGAGAGTGCTCTGGATGTCCAACCTCCTTATGTATTAGTAGTAAATTTTATAGTGTTGTTTAAAAACAAAGATGGAAGCATAATACTTTCTCTTCAAAACTACCTAGCAGTATCACAGTGTTCCAGAGAAATTCTGTGAAGTGCTAGCTTCTGTTTTCTTAAGAAGACTGTGCATTCCCAGTGTTGGATTTTAAGAAAATCAATCTGCTTACCTTATCTGCTTACCTTAGCAGGTGACTGTCATGACCTCAAAATATCTACATGTAGAAAACCACAGTTCTTTAATCTTGGCAGTAAAAGGTGTAACAAGATCAAGTGTCCAGAAGTTAACTCAGATAAATTCAGATTTTAAGAAGAAAAATTTTAATCATTTATATATTTAATCATTATAGCAACTTATTGAAGTATACTTAGAGTAATATATCAAATTAAGTAGTTAAATAAAAAATAGTTGTCTTTTAAAACTATGTACTCTAATTCAGAAGTTTTGGACTGATTTAGAGATTTTTGCACTAAAAATCGGTGGTCTATGCTAGGAAATCACTGTGGAGAATCAGAAGCATCTCTTACGTGCATCAGCATTGTGTATACTATTATTAGTGGCTTTTCTGTTTAAATTCCATATTCTTCCTGAACTTCAAGATGGTTTAGGATCCTGACCATCATTATAGAACAATTGCAAACACAGCTGAAATTGTGGGTGTAATAAGCAAGAACAGATGGATCACCTGAGTTGCAAAACATTCTTTGCTAATTGTTGTGAAATTCAGCAGAGTTCAAGAGCTCTGAGGTGTCTCAATGATCACAGCCATGCTTTCAGTGTTAGACCAGGGAGTTTCCTTGCAATTCTACCCCTGGAACTGGCAATGTTACACCTGGATTAGCAGCTGAAGGAGAAAACAGTTGTTTGATTCAACCAAGCCCATGAGACTGCATTGTCACATAGACTGTGACAGTGCATAAGAGCTGTTGTAAGTGGTATGGACTTGGGGAGATGTGGGCTCTCCTAGTTATGCCTTTTGTGCCTTGGAAATGGGCGATAGAAAGCTGCTGAGGAGAGAGGTTCATGGTGGATCTTGGGGTACTTTGCAAATAGTGGGAATACTCTGGGCTCTGCACAGTCACATTTTGTGAAATAAAAGCCACCTGAGTAGTGGTGGTAACAACTCACTCAAGCAGCTCTGCTGAAAGAATCAAAACTCTGGTAAGTTCCATGAACCTATAAATGACTCTGGGTCAGTTTTTGTGTAGGTGCCCATCCTGCACTGCACTGTAATGGTGCAAGACTTGATGTGTTCAGGTGATTCATAGACCAGAGTTTTTTCAAAGTTCAATACATGAAGGAATGTGTGAGTAAGAACACAGTCCGATGGCCTCAGCCAATGATGCCATGGTTACGAGAAAACATAAAGATACCTTTAAAGTCATAAGCCTTCAGAAGTTTCCTAAATTAACTTACCAGAGGCTTTGTCTAGCTGATATTTTACCGTGGGCTGCTGTCAAAGCAATGGGGCTGTATGGGAAAGCAGTGGATTCTTCAGGCTTGCGCTGGTCCCCATTTCTTATCCAATCAGAAGAACCTGACTTCAGGTTATCTGACAAAATTAAAAAATGAAAAATTCTTTTAGGTTAATAAAATTAGGATTAATTTAGAGAAAAGCTGTGTCTGCCTTTGCAACTCATATGGCCTGGTAGAAATGAAATGAATCTTTAGAGTGAAACTCTTCATCATTCTCATGTTTGCAGTGAGGTTCTTCTTTTTTTTTTTTTTTTTTTTTTTTTTTTAATGGATTAGTTGTGTTTTTTAAGTGCACCTTCTGACTTAATTTCTTCCAGAAAATATTAAGGGATGAAATTTGGAATTAGTCTGGTTCCCTCCTTTGTCCTAGCAATGTGAGCTGTAAGGAAACGTAAAATGAGCACACCCAGCAGAAGTTATTTCACTGAAATAGATAGTTTTGCTATGTATTAAATTACTCCTCCATGTGAGCCTGGATGGGAGCATCTGGCTGTGGCAGACTGTCAGGCAAGGAGTAGAGCTTTTATTTTTCTGGCAATATCTGCCAAGTGCTTGTGCTCAGTTCTGATATGGGCAGGGGTCACTCCTGTAATTCTAGGGACTGGGTTAAAAATGGGATTTGTGCAATGATTTGAACTGCCATGTGCTACTCATGCCAGAGGAAGCCGTCAAACTAGATTTTATGCTGTCATCAACAGCTGTCATGGCTGTTTCCATAAGTCTGTGTTTGGCAGGGCATTTATGTAGCCTCAGAGTCATGATTATGGTTAAAATTTGTTAAGTCAACACAGACGAGTATGAGTTATAGTGGAAGGGACCTTAGAACTAAGTTTAACTCCATTAAAGTGAGAATATTTTTATTTTATTTTTGTGCAGAAAAGCTATACTTCAGTGGTTTTAGTATCTCTTTAATAAAACAAAACCAGAAGTTATATCTTTGGAGGGACCAAAATGAAGGGAACAAATAAATGGTATTTTTCTCATGTGGCTGATAATGACTTGTGCCTGTCATTGCTATTCCCTGTTTATCTGACCTATTAATGGAGGGCAAAATTCCAAAGAAATGTTTAATTAACATTTGTAATTAGTATTACAAAAGACCCTGCTTTATAGAACAGGCAGCCCAGAGAGGAGGGTCAGGAAAAGACAAGCTCTTCACCCTGTAATTATTGCAGCTCTCCATAGTGCTCTCATTCATCTCATTAACATCACAGTGGGATGGTGCCACTGCAGGCTACTGGCAGGTGTCTAACTGCCTTCCTCCTGGGGAGACTTCTACAAAAGAGGTCCTGATCTGCAAATAAGTTTGAAAGCTTGCCAGTTCCTCATTCAAACTTTGAAGTCTCCTGCTTCCAAAACACCCTAAAGACTTTCAATTTCAATAAACAGTGGTGTTCCGGGGAAGTGATTGTTTTTTAGCTGTGGAAGAAAAAGGGAAGAAATTGAGGTTTGTCGAGCAAAATATATTACTTAATTAACATGTTCCATTAAAAAAAAAAAATCAAATAAGCTAGCTAGGAGTGAATTGTGGCTAGATAAACAATTGGAAAACCTGAGTCATGACTTGAAAAACACTGAAATGCAATCAACCTATGAAAAAGGCATCTGTCAAATTTCTGTGTGTGAGTAAATCTTATCTTCTGGAATGTCTTTCTTCTTCAAATTAAATTAAGCCAACAAATATAATATATATTATAGTTCAGAAAATGATAGTATATATTTTATAGAAAAAGAAATTAATTTGTTTTTACTTCTTTGTAAAACATATAAAAATTGCATTATTCAGTCCTGTGACATTCAGGTTTTTCTTAAATCCCCAGCTCTGTATTTACACAAGACCCTTGCCTTTGAATGGAAAGAAATTAGTGAGTTTCTAGCCATAAAAGCATACAAGAAATACCAAGATTACATAAAGTGAGGGGGAAAAATAAACTATAAACTTTTTCTATTATGTTAAAGAGAGTACATGATTTAAAGCCTGTCTCATGGGTTTTGAAGATACAGTTTATTTTATTTTACTTTTTGGGTATGGTGTAACTGAGCTTTTTTATTTCAGCTTTAAGTAATGAGGCAATAAACATTTACAATATATGGCATGAATGAAGTCAGCAAGTACTCAATGTTTGAAAAAGTCCTAAATCAGGTCACATCCCACTGATTTTACTGGAATTTCTCTTGTAACAGAGTTTGTCATCTTTGGTGTATTGTTTACAATGATGATTAGAGGACCATTATAAATTTGCATTAGAGCTAAATTAAACCTACCTCTACTAAAGAGCTTGTATATGAAAGGATACTGAAGGTGATGTTTGGAACAGCAGCACACGAGTCAAAAAATGTTCATTGTAATCTTGCTGGCTGGATTACCTATAGTGAATCATCAAAATCAGATGGCCTGTGATTTTTAAGAACACATTGCTCAGTTTGGTGAAAGGAATCAATGCTGCTTTTATTTATTGCTGACAGAGCAGAAATTGCTGCATTTTTAAGAGCTCTAATCATGGCCAAGTAGATTTTGAAAAAGTTTGTTCAGATATTGATTAGAAAGGTGGTCTCTACCTTGAAGCAGCCAGGGCAAGAGGTGGTTGACAGAGACGGAGAACAAGGAAAGAATGAATGAACACAGGCTTGCAAAAATCCCAAAAAGAAATGCTTGCATATGAACCAGTACTCTACTTTAGAAGCATTTTAAGACATCTATGAAATAAAATATTGGAATAGTTTTGCAGATATTTACTGATACTTGTTTTTAAAGTAAAATAGTGAAGTGATGAAAATTCACATAATGGTTTGATTGAAGGCACTTGCCAGGTTTCTGGCAGTGAAAAGATTAGAGACTCTTATATTCTGTGTGTTTAAGAAGACAAAATTCTGTACTTAGGCTAGGAATATGATCTTTTAAAAACTGCTTGATTAAGTTCAAACATTTCCTATTCAGAGTCTGAATTTCCATTCCTTTAAGAAGAGGAACATGAGCTCAGGAGGGAACACTTTAAAAAAAGGTGTGTCCATGAAATTCTGCCTCAGACAGCAAATAATTAAAAGGCTTGATTTACCAGTGAGACACACACTTAAGCATACAGCTCCTAAACTCACTGACTGACCTGTGTCCTTTTACAGAGCTGCCTCCAGGGAACTGCTCTCCCAGTGTGAAAAATCTGTTACATGGATTACGTAGTCAAAGACAATGTTTGCTTTTGAGCAAGAATTAGAAAACTGAGGGGAAGTGTCTGCCAATACATTTTAAAAATATAGATCAAATATACCATATAATTTGTGCTAGTTTTTTTTTTGGGGGGGGGTTGTTGGTTTTTTGGGTTTTTTTGGTTTTTTAATGAATAGAGGCAATGTTACTTGCTTACATGAAAGGCTATTATGAGATTTAAGTGTAGACCACTTTGACATTTATTTCTTATGGAATGTACATTTTCTTATATTTTTTCTATTTTTTCACCAGGTATTTTATATATATACATGGCTTGAATTCTTCCAGGAACAGGTAAAGGGTGATGAGAGAGAAAAAAAAGAAAAAAGAAAAGCGAATGCTAGGGTTTTGTCCTTTAAAATTCTGGGCAAAGGAGGAAGAAACCCATATTTGTATAACTGAAAAGTATGTGACAATGTTTTAACTTTTAACAAGGTGCATTGAAAGACTTTTGAATTGAGGAGGATTTTAAGAAGGGGATACAATATTCCTCTTGATTTTTGTCCGTATGCCAACTATACTTATTCCAGCACTCTTGATTGTAGCAAGATTTGTTGTTGTTGTTGTTTTCTGTGCATGCGGATTAATTGCTTCTAAAGTGAATAAAAGTCAAGATGGTAGTGGATTGTTTTTATTATTATTATTTGTTATCAGTGATTTTGTGTTTTTTTTGTTTTTTTTTTTTTTAATTTCTGTAAGTCACCGGGGTTGAAGCAAAGTGTCCAGGTCACTGGACCCAGTGTTGTAACAGAAAACCTTGTAACTGATCCTGGTAGAATGGAAGGATGAGCCCAGAAGTTCAGAGCAAACATGCACAGACCCTTGGCAACACCCACGAGCTGAAAGCTGACCTGGAAACAATAACGTGTAGTAGATCTGTAACAGCTTTTCTATAACCTACATCTTGAAACCATTCCTACTCATGAATAGAGAGCAGAAGTACAGAAATATCTAAATAGAAAAAAAATTAAAAATAATAAAAGGCACTAACTACAATAGTAAAATCAGGACTATGGAGTAGGATCGGTTTGCTTTATTTAACTTTTCAAACTGCTTTCCTCTGGCTTATGTGAATGTTCATTTTCCTTTGATATGTTTCACTTTTAGACACAGAAATGATATAATTAGTCTCAAACTCAAGACCAGTACCAGCTCAGTATAAAAAACCAGAAAATACCCTGCTCCCCTTGCCACCGTCCAAACCACAATAACAATCAGGCGTCTTGTATGAAAAATCCTTATGGTTAGTGCACCAGCTCTTAACTCTGAAGTCTGGAGTTAAAATCTTTTCTTATGACCCCAGTAAAAATGAATTTGGTGATCTACTGCATGTTGTAAAAGTACAATATTATCTTCAGTTTCTACTGGCAGAAAGCTCCATCAGGGAAAGGCCTTTTTCTTTCTATTTTCTATCTAAGAGTCCTTGAACCAAATACAGATAGTGTATAAATAAGTGTAACCCACTGACCCTCTGTGACACACTGTGTCCTATATTTTTGAGCTTTGCTGTGCTGAAAGGAAGGAACTACATTCCCAGAGGTATAAGCAGGAAGATTACTGCCTTTTTTCTTTTTTTTTTTTCTTTTGTCCTTCATATGATAGCATGGCATTGGATTTCAGAGGATCCTCCTTCATGTTACCTTTGTGTAATCTCATGCATAGTCTAATTATTGACTATCCCCAGTGGTAATTTGGCCAGAAGCTGAGCTGTCTGTACTGCAGTGTAGCTGAATCTGCAGCACAGGTAGATGTACCTGTGCCAGATTTCAAGTGGCTAACATAGATTTCAGCAGGGACATACAGTCATAAACCCCAAAATTTTACTTCATTCTTTGTAAGCCATGAGTAATTATTTTGACAACCAAGCCTGATGTCTCTACTGTTATGCTGTTGCCTAAGTCCAATGTAATTCTATCCTGAGTTTATCCAACAAGCTGCAAACAGACTTTTGGCTCTCAAAGGAGGGACATTGTAAAGTAAGATGTTTTTGTCTTTGTAGAATCTGGTGATAAAGGACTTCAAAGGTGAAATCTTGCTTCAGTTTGGTGTGAGGTGCTCCATGCCCAAGGTCAAAATTATCTCTTCTCCCCACCTTACTTGAAGGCTGCCAATTTATAGCTGCCAGCCTGGGCAAGCTGTTCTTTTGCTGAGTGGGGCTCTGAGATCCTAAACTAATGTATGATATTTACCAGTTGCAGGTTTTTAATGCCTGTATTTTTCAGACTCCTGAAAAATACAGAGTGAAAAGCACTCAGCTGAATACATTGCCAAATGATAGTTGCTCTCAGTTTAGATTAGTGCCCCTATTTACAGTTGTCATCATCTTCATTGGGGAGTCTGTGAAAATAGACTGACCTTACAGCACACCTGGAAGGCCAAGAAACTCTGTTTTTGCCAAGCTATAGATAGTCAGGATGGTTAAGTTATACAGCCTGGTAAATGGTAATGCTAGCTGTTGTCGTAATTTATTTAGCTGACTGTGCTTGTTAGGGCAGTCCTTTAGGGACATTCTGTTGGAGCTGGCAGCCTCTGTGTCCTAAAAATAATCAGTACTGAACAGAGCCAAGGGAAACAGTACTCTCAAGACATTAAAGTCTCATATCTTTGAGATTTAACTTGTATGGTTAGGACTAGACCTGTCAAAAGCTATGAGATGGATGCTTGGTCGGTTATTTCTCCAGAAAGGTGGGATTTCCAGGTTGTATATTTTTCCCCTGTGCAGTCATTTACAATGCAGGGCTCTGCATTACCAAGCTGGTGATTCAAGAGAAGTAATACAGGAAGTGGTTGCCCATCAGTCATTCCTTCCACACATCCCCTGCAGAGTATGCATGCTGGCCTTTTTAGGAGGTAAATGCCATTAACCTTTCTTTTTTTAGTTTGGATTCCAAGAGGTTTTTTTATTGAAATTCATTTCACACTTGCAGTATGCTCTCCTTTTGGACTGTAAATTCTGTGCAGTGTGCATATCACTCCATCTTCTTCTCCTGATTGCTCACTGCTGTATAGCCACAAGTTTGCAGCCAGCAGCTACTGCAATGTTTTCCTCCAAGGGCTCTGATGGAAAAAGCCATCAGTGAGGATGCAGAGAATGCATCATCAGAGAGGAGCAGGAATGCATGCTTCAAGGAGAAATGAGAATCCTTGTGATTTTCCTGAGCACAATGTCAGGCAAAATGCCTCTCCTACTGCTCCTGGTAGGCTTTAGGCTGAGGCCAGGATTTAAATGTCAGCCCCTGTCTTTTCTACTTACTTTAATACTACAGAGAAAGCTACTATTTGGCCCCTAATGTAGATGTGCTTTCTTGGCAGTAGTGAACTATGTGAATAAGTGTGCTTCTGTTTTAAATGGTTTGAAAAGGCTGGTTGGACATCTATTTAACCCTTGTGTCCTGAGTCACCACTTCCAGTTCACTGCTAAAGAGAATAAATAGAATAAAAAAATAATGGCCACAGATAAAACTGGGATTATGGTTGAGAAGGAGGATTTGATAGAAATCTGAACTGTATTTGTCTCTGTAAGCACTTTGCAAAAATTTAATTTGGAGAGTATTATGCAAAAACTTCCAAAATTGCCAATGTGTCAAAGTGACTCTCATACTGGAAATTTAGTAGAAGTCAAATTTAATGTAAATCCATTTAAGTATATTGATGATTGGATACTCAGTCTCTCTTTCACTGAATTCAATCATAAAGCTTCCGTGGCCATAAGTTGGACAGCACTGACCTTGAAGTTTAAAAATCACCCCTCCCAAATATACAGAAATGACACTATACATGGCACGTATGAAACTGAAATGAATCTGGTGGAATCTCAGTGAAGTTGTTGCCAAATTTTGTACCAGGGACTATCCTGGATTTCTAATAGTTGTAGCTGCTATTACTTTTCACATTGCTCTTTCCTGGCAGAATAGTAAGCTGCTCATAGATAGCACTAGCATCCTTAACTTCATGGGTTTGATAGTTGTCATTTACCTCACACTGGAAATTCACCTTGAAATTCTTCCTGGCTTTATCACTTACAGAGAGCAGGAGAACTTTTGAGAGAGCCTCTTAAAGCAGTGTTTCACCCAATCCTTTTGTCTATGACAGCAGGGAGTAGAATTCCCTACCGTAAAGAGTTTTTTCCAGTCCCTTGCTCCTACACTTACACCCTTACATTAAGTGCAACAGAGACAGACATCCCTGAAGGCACACTAAACCCTCCATTTGCCAAATAAAACCAGGCTCTCGGCCTCTCTGGTTAACTCAACAAACCCACCCTTCCTCTTAGCATGTCTATGTCACCCAGGCATTGATTCCATAAATCAGAAGCAAGGCCTTATGTCTCTAGATGGATTATGTTAATAGTTAGAACATCTACTTCCCCATCAAATTATGGGACCTTCCCCTGAAAAATTTTGCAGGTGTTTGTGAGAAGAAGAAAATGATGATAATTTTCTTTAGATTTGCTACAAAATTCTCTGGTCCTGAGTTCTCTTAGTTCCTTGCATCCTGTTCCCTAAAGAAATTCTCTGTTTTAATTGTATCTATGTTTATGTCCTTTCTGCACTTCTCCTCTAGTCCCTTCTCTGCCTGCCACACTTAACTACTTATATACATTGATATAAAAGCAATTACCTCTGCCTGCATATTCAGTTAACTAGCTATGGACAATTCTTTAGGTAACAGACTTGCTGCTCTCACTCTTTGTCTCAGTCATCACTGAAGTTTTGTTTCATCTGAAAACGACCAGGTGTAGCCATATGGCCCCAAAGAGGGATGTCTCAGATGTGTGAGGTCCAAGGACCCATTGATCAATTGTTATACTGTTTCTGCAAGTAGCAGGACCATGATGGCCTGATCTATTCCCTGGCCTTACTGTCCCAAAGAACATGAAAAACTTCTCGTTTCTTTGGAAAAGATCTTTTTATCATCATCAAGAGAGAATGATAATTCTCTAAACCATGAGAGGTCATTGGTTTTGTACATTGTCTAAGTGAGTTTCTTGTCAAGCCTCCAGAGATTTCTTTCTGCTCATTGAGCCTTGAATTTTTCTACAGTGTTGATGTGACTTGCAATTTCTGGCTTCTGAGTAGATTCACTGAGATTGCTTGTAAATACGTACTGATCGCTGAATTCTGTATTAATAATAAATAATAATACTGAAATTATAATTATTGAGAGTGAACTTGACTTAGCATTTGAGTGATTTCACTTTTCTTTGAGAACATTAAGAATGGGAGTTAATTTAAATTGTATGTATTATTCAGGGCATGTCTTAAACATCTGATGGAATCATTAATATACATATAGAGGGCAGCTTTGGAGACACATATTTGATATAGATGGTTTTGGAGTGTGTAACAAGTAATGATTCTTTCTTTTGTGAAGTTTTAATTAAGTTATTAAAAATTCATCCTTCAAAATATGAAAATACATTTTCTTATGCACCAATTTGTTTTAAGCACAATGCTTATTTTTAAATTTGTGTAAAAGATGCAGTGGCTTGCCTTGTGGATCCTACCAGACACTGTGTTGATATGGTGAACAGGAGAGTTGTGTTTTGATTTTCAGGAGCTAAATAAATTTATGAAGAGTTAGACACCACTTCAAGGGATTGTTCAATGTTTTGCCTCTCTCTGACTCCAGCACTGCTGTGGCTGAGCTCACATATTTCATGTAATAGGAAGCTTATATCAGCTCCCAGCAAAGGTGTAGACCCTGAAGTTGTTGGTACTTGTACTTAATCCACTGAACAGCTAAATTCTGTCTGGGGCTGACCTGGACCAAGTAGCCCAAATCAATTAATGCTAAGAGACTTCTCTCACCCTGTTATTGAGTGTACTGTGTAAAGATGCAATATATGTTGTCTTTTCAGCAAGTTCAGACCCCTGGAGGGCTTTTAGCATTGTACTTAGAGCGCAAAAGAAAGATAAAATGGACCTGAAGCACCAAATGCAAACTGTGGTTTCTCTCACTGCCACCTGGGATTTTCTAGCCAGGCAGTTAGCTGCTGATGTTGAGCAAGCTCCCTGCATTAAAAAAGCTTCCTTTCCTGGTGACTCACGGGAAGGGTTTTGGTTGAGCGGTTTGATTTGCATGGATTCACATTTGTTGAGTTTTGTTTTGCGTTCTGGACTTCAGTTTATTTAAAGTCTCCAAAGTGATGTTGCCAAGTTTCACTTGGTTTTGTGTTGAAAGTGATGGTATTCTGGCAATTTTTCCAGATTAGTAAAAGGATTAAGGTCTCTGTATACTCATCAGTATTAGAGGCAGGTGCTTCATACTGTTAGAAAGCTGCAAAGACCACTTTTTCCATTGCCTAGTAGTAAGGGGCTTCTGTTTCTAGACTTGATAGGTCCCATGACATTAAATGCTAATCCTGGAGTATTATTCAATATGGAAAATTATTTCTGATAGTCTGTAGACCTTTCCAAAATGCACAAGCTTTTATCTCTTGTTTTGAGGTTTTTAAAATGGGACTTAGAAAATTAAGGGAAATGTGTTTCTTTGTGAGCAGCGTACGACATGCAACACCAGCAACATTTCTCAGCTTTCACAATTTCTTTCTACAAGAATGTGCCTGTGATATGTGTACTCTTTCATTGCACAGAAATGTTCTCTGGCAAGAACATTGCCTGAACTGCATGAAATAATTTGCCTAATGCTATTGTGGTTTTCTTACTCATGGGTTACAGAGCTATCCTAAACTCAAGTTTGTGAAAGAATTACTCATTCTCCAACTCTGAAGCAGGGAAACTGAGCAGTAGGAACCTCTGCAGAGGTTCCCCCTGACTCAGCCGTTTCCAGTGGAGATTCCTCATGGAGAAAGTCTTCACGTGATCCTTATTGAATTGGATGGAGCTGGGAAACAAACTTTCTGAACAGTGAAAACTGAAACAACTTTGAAGCGAGTATTGTGGGCATGGAAATATTTATCTCCTCTCTTTGTGACTTCTGCATTTCCACCAGATCTACTTCTGACCCTTGAGCACTGATAGCAAATGCCTGTAATAAAAATGAATCACCATCTGCAAATATTTTGCATTTATTCTTTTAAGAGGAAAATTCCCTCAAAAATTGGGTGTTAGTCTATTGTCAAGCACTGAACCAGTTGTAAGGTCCAGTAATCTATGAAAACATTGGAGTTGGAGATGCTTGTTTCATAAGTAGAAACTTCCTATACTTTCTGTTGGTCCCATTATGTTGAACCCATAGGTTATAAGGAGGAATGCCTTTTAGAAAACAAAAAGAAAAAAAAAAAAAGAAAAAAGGTTTGCTCAGCTCAAAATCCACTAAATTTCACCATCTCCTGTAAAAGAATTATAGCACTTAACACTCTTGTAAAATGTGGCATTTTTAATTTTCCTATGGCAAAAAATATTGAAAATATTTATGTAAGGCCTTATCTTTAAAGATAGAAAGATGAGAGATTGACATCTTGGAAACAACACAGACACCAGATGAAATTCAGATGTCATAAGTGTATTATCACATTATAGAACTGGATTATAAGTGCATTTCATTGCATTGATAATTTCTGAAAGTGTTATTGGTTTTGTTAAGATCCTCTCCATAACACACACACATAAAACAGGATTTGTCAGCAGTCCAGACATTAGCAAACCATGCTTTTTGTAACACATATCCTTTTCATACCATGTGAGAATGCATGCTCCCTGCTTTCTAGTTCTCTTTTCCCCGGCAGACAGTAGAGTTGGGTGTTCCAGGTCAGTGTCTGGTGGCCTCTCTCCATTAAGCAACGTGTGCATGGATGTGTTCAGGGCTGCACAACTCTTATGGGAAATTTGTGTTTAATATAATTAGGGCTACTAAAAGCAGATCTCAGGCAGCAAATATATTTCAGATTTGGCTTTTTAAAAGTACAAATTCAGAGGTGTTTTGTATATGTACAATAAGCAGACATTGCCTAATGACACTTTATACTGAATGTTACTTGGAACAGAGTCTGATTAATATTTCAGTGAGGTCTACAGTCAAATATCTTACAATACATTCCATGACCTAATATGCAAATCAGCTGTGGGATGTGAGAGGGCTGTTGGGGCTTACTCTACATAGATTTAGACTGTTTTAACAAAGGTTATTTATTAAACATTATCGACATTGGTTTTTTCGCCACTTTCAAAATTCAGAAGGGGATTTTATTGTCTTTAGGGAAACAGTTAAGAAGTAGGTCGGGAACCATGACTGTGAAGAGGCCACTCCAGGGAAGGGAAAGGTTAAGTTCAGTTCTAACCAGTAAAAAAAAAAAGGGTTGTGAAGTTTCTGTCATTTATGAAAGAATAACGTCTTCTGAGTTATTGTTATATGCTGAACTATTTAATATGTCTCATTTGTTCATTGACAACAGTAAGGTTAACAAAGGGGATCCTTACCACTACATAATTCAGGGAGTTTAATTGGATAATATTAGAAGAATTAGAATTTATATTAAATAGAAAAGTCTGGAAACTTATTCCATGGTTAAAATATGTCATGTAAAAGAACCAATATTGCCAAAGTAGTGTGATGTGAAATTGGTGGCTTTGTGAAATCACTAAATTTACTTAATGTGTTAAGTAATTTTGGTAATTGTTACAATAAAAGATGGATTCAGATTATTGGACCATATTTTGTTCTGCTTGGTACCTTGTGAATTTCCTGATGGAAACAGGAAATATATTAGATTAAAATTGACCAAACCACACTGCAAACGTAAACAGAATTTAAAGATTTAGGCTCCCTCAGGCAGAAACTTATATTCCCAAAAGGTCAGGATGTATATACAAACACCTGAGTTTGTTTTGAGTTAAGAAGAGCAGAGTTTGAACATTTTTTTCTTCCCTTCATCCCTCAGATATATTGCTGAACTCTCATAGCAACAGGGAAGACCCCATTTACCTAGGACAGTACAGTGGACAAACTAAGTGGCCGGGACAAACACACACAGAGAAATACATACAGAGAAGAATTTGTTTACATAAGGCTTTAGCCAGCAGGCTCTGTGAGAACCTCGAGTTGTCTGTCTGTGTGGCAGAGGACCAAGACCATGAGATAACCCAGTCGCAGCACATCTTCTCATGCACTTTATGTGCATGGGCTGAGGATACCTTGATAAACTTCTCTTTTTGCAAAGGAAAGAGTGACTAATGAAGTTTAAGTGCTCCTTCCATCTGAAGGGCTGTCTCTGCTCTGCAGGGCCACAAACTGTGGCTGTATGCAGGAATGGTGTGTGCTCTTAAAGAGTACAGGAGTCAGCATGTTTCCTCTGCAAAAGCTGGAGAATTGCAGAAGAACGGTTTGGTCCAATGAAGCAATGTCCTTTTACATTGGTAGAAAATTGGCACCTCTCTCTCTTCCTTTCAAATGCATCATTTTAGTGCTGACCTCTGCTCAAAATGAAGTGTGGTAAACCTATAATTAGGAGAACATCAAGTTCTCCTTTTTTCTCCAAGAAAAATGAGAGCTGTATGGTTCATTTACAGTATATTCTGTTAGACTACTGTTGTAGTCTCCTGGCATTTCTGTCTTGTTCTGTCTTCCTTCTCACCTCTTCATCTTTTGGCCTTAAAGTCTTGGAGTTCAAAGTCATAGGTTTATTTTGACCTTGAGTTTTAACAAAGCAAAAAAAAAAAAAAAAAAAAAAAAGTGAGTTCCTCATCCTAAAAGCTGCAGAGATAAGCTAAAAATGTGCTCTCTTGAGGCCTCAGGAATAAGAAAACTCATGATCTTAAAATATTTGAGAACATCAGTGCTATTCCAAACAAGAAGCCACCAGATGCCTGTATCAGTGTGCTTCTGAATTACGCAGTCAGCCTGTGCTCAAAATATAACTATTTTATAATAGTGTTAAATATGCTTCTTCCCATTGGGACCTTGTTCTTTTCTGTGCAAAGAACTTCTAACAGCTTCTTTTCCGTACTGATTCAGACAAATGCTAGCTTTTGTAGCCAAAAAGAAAATGAGTAGCAGGTGAATGATCCTAAGGAGAAATGATTGTCTAACTAAGGACCTTGGCAATTTTCTAGCGATCCCTATAAGTCCTTGCAAGTATTAGCAACAGCTACTGAAATCCTTAATTTTCTGGAAAAAGGTGGCTCTGTCATCATTGATATAATATCTATGTACGTTTGAGTCTGGGAAGCATGGCCATATAAGTACCTGTGAGTAGACCGGAATGTTTTAATTGTCAAATCATGCATGTTACCCATTTAAGATATTTTATATCTTATATATAGCATACAAATAGGTGTTTACAGTAATTCTAGAAGGGACAGTCTCAACAGCCACATGGCAGCATAATTCATGCAATTTTCTTAGAAAATTCTGTAGCAGAGCCTTGTAACTTCTGTTTGAACAGAAGCAACTCTTTCACAAGGAGCTCCAGGAAATATTCCCAAACCCATAGCCTAAGGAAAAGACCTCCATGTTTGGGTGAGCAGGTAATGTGGTCAGAGGTGGAGAAGCTCTGCCTCACAACACTGTTGACTTGATTGGAACAATTAGCTAGTATGTGTGAGGAGCTAATTCCAAACTGATTTAGGCAAGGAAAAGGTATTGACTCTGGAGCACAAAGAAATTATAATTGTATGGCAAATAATGCTATTCTATTAGTAGTTCTAGGAATGAGATCCTGATTTGGGATAGATGTTACATTTACAATGACCTTGCTCTGGGTTTTTTGGGGGGGTTTTTTTGGTTTTTTCTATATAATGTTTTAGGGTTAACATCAAGCAGCTGCCAAGCACAAATCTTTCAGTAGTGTGGCTTCCAGGAAATGGACTGGAAACCATTGCAAACGATATGGCATTCAACATTTTCACAATTGGTTTAGTTATTCTTGTCTGGTTTCACAAGTAAATCAGACTGACAGGGCTGACAATACCCACGACACAAGCCATTCTCTGTAATAAGCAGGATCTCTCAGAGGAAATCTGAAGTCTGATGAATGCCAAGAAGAGAATAAGCCAGTGGATTTAGATCTCTGTCCAGCTCAGTAGCCAATCACTGCAGTGGGTTGACTGAGGTGTGACTTAAATCATCTCTCTCCTCCTGAATCAACACACAGCAGTTATGCATGTTGCACCTTGTGCCTTGACTACCTTGCAGTTTTGTAAAGTTTTGGTTTTGTGAAGAATCCAAAGGCAGACATCAGTACTTAGTAGGCACAGAGCTGTGGGACATGCTGTGATCATGGAGAGAAGTGGGAGATGGGGACAGTGGCAGGAGAGACACTTGAACAGGTAAATAAATTAATATGGTAAACCATATTTAGTTTTTTAGTTTTCCTAGGAGTTGTAGATAGGACTTGCTTTTTTTTTCTCTCTCTCTCTCATTGGTTCATTCAGTTTTGTTGGATTTTTTTCTTCATATTTTAATAAAGTTGTGAAAAAAAAATCATAAAATTTCAAGGATAAACATTTAGGTGTTTTATTTGCAAATACGTTGTTTGCAATAAGAACTAACTAGATAACAGATATTAGATATTATTACAGGGCTGGAGCACCTCTTTTATGAGGAAAGGCTGAGAGAATTGGTATTGTTCAGTCTGGTGAAAGAGCAGGCTCTGGGCTGACTTAATTACTACCTTTTAGTACCTAAAAGGGGCCTACAAAAAGCTAAAGGGCTTTTTACAAGGACATGTAGTAATGGAAAAATGAGGATGGCTTTAAACTGAAAGAGGGTATGTTTAGACTGGATATTAGGAAGAAATTCAGGTTGTCCAGAGAAGCTGTGAATGCCCCACCCCTGGAGGTGTTTCAGCAACCTGGTCTAATGGAAGGTGTCTGCCCATGGCAAGGTGCTGGAACTAGATGATCTTAATGTCCCTTCCAATTGAAGCCATTTTGATATTAAGAGAAGCAGAGGGTTATTTTCAACTCATCTTCTCTATATCTTTTCTCATTTTATAGTTCTCCAATACATAACCATTTTTCAGTTTATTAATACTATTATTTGCTGTTTGTTTGGTTTTTGTTTGGAGGTTTTTTCACCACCTCTATCACTTTGTCCTGAATGAAAGCCAAAACTGGATTCTCTGAGATTACATAACCAGATGCTATGTTCGGCATATTTAATTCCTGTGATACCAAAGCTGATCCCACGCTACTCTTAGTAGTTCATCAATTTCAGATCTGAACCATGTTCTTTAGAAATCCTGAGTGAATATCTCTCAGTCCTTGTAATTTGCTGTTGCTCATTTATCAATATAGTCTAAAAGCTTTCCTACCAATGCTGTACTTAAGAGGCACTTTTACGACTTTAATCTGTAAATGAAGACTCTGGTATGAAAGCAAAGCCTCCTTTCCTGTAGTGCTAGCTTTATGTAAAAAGAAAAAAAAAAAAGGTATAGTTCTCCTAGGGTTGCAACACCAAAGGAGGTCCCTGTATTTTTCTTTTCTCACTGAAGAGCTTGTTAGCTCTGTACTCTTCATATCTCTATCAAAAAGTTTCACATGCTCTTGTTCCTGAATAGACACAAATAAATGATGAAGTAATGAAATGAATGTAACAAGTTAGTGTAGAAAACATGGTCTAGTGTGCAGGATATATCATAAAAAGTCCATGCTATTTCCCTGTGTGCAATACATAGAACTTATTAATAGTGTCTTTATGGTTAATTCTGCTTTAAGTGAATTTCTGAAAATGCTGGCAGCATGTGAGCCCTTGTGTAAAATGCACACAAACCAAAGAAAGACTGAAATAAAATGCAATCACAGAGTGGGTTGGCTTGCAAAAATCCATTTTCAGTACATGTTAAGAATATCCACAAGGAAGCCTGGGGGATAGGAACATGTGAACTGTAAATTCTGCTAGTTTGAACTGTACTGGCTTTGTGTACACAAACCTGGAACAGGCTGAGGCTGATAGAAAGTTTGAAATTAGTAGCATTTAAAAAAACTTGTGATATGAGTGAAAGTGTTGGAAAATGCCTTGTAGGAGGCAAATAATGTAAACATGGGTAAGGAGGAGAACTAAATATTATCCTCACAAGGTTTTTAAAAAATGTTATTTAGTTATTGCTCAGGAATGTTGATGCTGAGACGTCATTTCACCATTTTTCTATTGGCTGCATCAGCAAGGCATTGGGACACTTACAATGAAAGTGTTTCAGCATATTTCTTCAGTCAGAATCTCCTTTTTATTCCAGTCAGGACAGAATAAAACTCATCTGAAAAATCCAAGAGGGGGGTAGAAATGCTGACACTTCAAATGCCTGGTACAAAAAATCTCATGCCCATGCTTCTTTTCATTCCCACAGCTCCTGAATACATTAGCCATGTGCCCTTTAAGGACAACTTTTGTCACTGCAAACAGTGTTCCTGATGTCGGGTTGCACTGTGCCTGTGTTTGTGTAGGGTTTCAATCATTGATAGCATACCTGAGCATTCATTTCTTTCTTGATATTGCTCATAGCTGCTTTTTTTTTTTTTTTCCACTGTTATTGGTAAAATATTTTAAATGGTTTCTGCTCTGCCCATATTTGCTCTTGAATCAAAAGAGAGTAGTGGTGAAAATATAAGTCAGGGAATGTGTTTAATTTTTTTCTGTCAAGCTCAACACTTTTTGTAGGAGTTTTATCCAGTGGAGACGGGTTACTGCTGCGCAGAATATTACATTCCATTGTTATCTTGAAAGAAGAAAACACAGTCTATGAATAAAGGTATAAAATAATTGAAGTGCCACAGAGTGCAATAAATTTTATTTCATTTCTAAGTGGAATTGTTGTCATTTAACCCTCAATGATTTCTATTCAGAAGTGGTAGCTTTGCATTGGTGTATCTATTAAAACTACAACAGTATAGTTTTCTTTCCTTCTTTCATCTCTCCAAGTTTTTACCAATCCTTTGCTAATTTTTTTTCTTGTTTTTTTTCCCTCCCTCTTGGTATAGAAGCAGCAAAAGCTTATTTTTCTCTTTAAGGGAGTGATATTTCCTTTTTCAGAAATTACCATCCTGCAGTATATGACTCTGAAATTGTCATGTGCTGAAGGAAATAATGCAATCCCTTGGAGAAATTTGAGTCTTCCTTTCCTAGTGCTATAAAACTCCCTTTTTTACTTGCTACAAAACAGGAAGCTAGCCTGTGAAACCTGATCTGTTTTCTTTCCTGAACCTTCTGCTAATTTACTAGCAATTGTATGTTCAAGGCAGAATACATATTTCTTTGGAAAGCTGTACAGAGACTGATGGCTATTCAGAGCTGCTCAGAATTTTAGAACATTAGGTAATACGCTGTTTAGTGCACAGGTAGTGGGCAAGGGTTTGCATTAGGCAGCCTATCATTTCGCATTTCAGTTCAGCTGCACTAAATGTGTTAATATTTCAAATGGTCCTGCAAGAGAAGACCTACATCCGGATGTCTACCAGAGTACACTAAATGAATATTCATAATGTAAATATTTTTTAAAAGAATTGCAAATATACTTCTGCAGGGGTTAACTGTTAGCCACTTTAATTTCTGTTTTGATTGAAAAATATTAACTTCATCCAGTAACTCTGAAAAAATTGTTCAGATGGAAACCTTAGAGACGGGCTGACTGGCAGTGAAAAGATTTTTGCCAGGAGTAATTATCACAAATCAACTGGAGAATAGCCTTTCTCGTGCCTTAAGTAGATATTTGGTACCTTTCCCTTTATTTCTTAATGTTAAATCCTGGGGAATAAAAGGTTGCTGCCCATGGCAACAAATGAAGAGCTATGAGCTCATCTGGATGCAAAATGACGAAGAGCTGATGAAGTCAGTAAAGCTGTACTGATTTCGACCGGCGGAGGATATATAACTAAGCTAAATCACTTAAGTGAAATCAGCCACTTGCAGGTTCTTGTAGCTACAGGTCTAAATAATTTTCAGAGATTATGGTAGTTATAGGTTTTCATGTTATACAAAGTTGCTTTTTTTTTTCAGACTAGAGGATTCAAGACCTAATTGATTAACTTTCTCTCAAAGGAAGTATCAGTGGCTAATGTGTGGAGCGGAAGATTATGGGAGCACACAGAAGAGGCCAAGTAGGTCTCCGGAAAGAATTTTAAGTGCTGGAGAATTTCTTAACATTTTTTCAAATAAAAGTATGTGTTAGAAGAGAAGGAAGAGTTTGAGCAATTGTTTAAGTGGCTGCTTTCACAAATGGGATTTGTGGAAGGGCCAAGTCTGGTGTCACACAAGTATCTCTGACAAAGGCTGAACCACCACTTTCCATTGAGGTGCCTGCAACAGGCAGAATGAAGAATCTTCTGTAAATGCTTTTATTGCCTTTTATATTTGTTTTTGTGGAAATTTAAGACATCTCACATCCTTTTCTGCTTTAACAGAATGTAACTTCAGGAGAGCACATAAATCCAAACCCATTCTTGTCTCAAAAATCCGTCTCTCACTCCCCTTCAGTTTTTTTTTCCCCTAGGAAAGACATAGAAGTATCTCAGAAACACAGCACTAAAACAGCCTGTTAAATTCTGATAGATCCCAGCACATGCCATTTACTCCTCCTTCACTTTAAAGATAATTTTGGAGGTTAATGAACTTAAATGTAATACTTTTAAATAATCACTAGCGATAACAGAAAAAAAATCAAGCATCTCCCCAGACTAGAAGGAAATGTTTGATCCTAGACTCACAGGCTCATTTAAATTCACTACTGTAAGTCCATCACTTTCAACTATTGATCTATGATAAGACATTTTTATTAATTTTTCCTTAGAAAAATTCACTAGCATTGAAGAATATTCAGTGTGCAGGGGGAAGAGCTCCTTAATTTGACTGATTAGGTCAATTTACTTAGGCTTTCCTGAAAAATAAAAGGATGTACTGTAAGTCTTGGACTTTGTCCCTGAAATGTTTAGTCAATTCTCTGGCAATTAATCCATACTTTGCTTTCTTAGACTGACATATATCATGCAGTGCTCTTTACAAGAAACACTTACATCTGTTCATTTTGTTTTCTCATCCAGCTGTGATAAATTCAATTAGCTAAGGTTTCCACTGTTCCCTTGCTGAGGCTACCTATGCCCTGATCATTAATTGGTTGGAGGAACAGTTCCTAGATATCTCTTGTTCCTCTGGCCCCTGGGTGAGATGGGGAAAGGTCTGGGTGGACCTGGCCTGAGAGGATTTCCTGTCACTTTGTGTCTTCCTGTGCAGACTGTTAGGATGGCAGCACACGTGCATTAAGGACATCAAACAAATATATCCTAGAGCTGTAAGGGTCAAGGAGATAGATTGTTGATTCACAAGGAAAGGCATGTATCATGGTTTTGATTTTTTACCTGGGCATATGGAGGTAATAAGGCAAAGCCAAGATTTTCTTATTCTGTGCCATCATTACAAGCACAGCCTGTAAAAAGGACTTTTTGTATCCTTTCTCAATTACATTGGTCTGCAAAGAGACTCTCGCTTGAAAAAGTGTTGGGAAATGAGACAGGCTGAAGTTGGTTAAGACTGTCAAGACATTAGGACATTGGAGTACACCAGGTTTTCTTCCCTCATGTAGTGTCAAGGAAAAAACTGAACATACTCTGCAATTTTCATTTATTCATTAATTAATTTCGCTTTATAAAGACCTTGGCTCATTAGTTTCAGATTTTTGAACAATGTGATTCCTGCAGGTCCCACAGCACCCGAAACCAGTTTTTGAAATTTGCTTGAGATAGGTATGTCATGCCACATATGCATTCTCTTATCTTTGGCTTTTCAAACTATTTTTATTGCCTTCATCAAAGAGCTACTTGGATGGCATTATGCGAAATGATTGCAGTCCTCTGGCTGTTCCTTGAGCAGCAGGATCAAACAGCTGCTCTTGCAGGTAGGCAAACAGCATAATACATTTCAATGGAGTTTGTTCTTCCTCTCTCAGTGTCCACTGGTGACCCAAATGTAGCAATTTTCAAAGTATAATGTATGTTTATTAAGCGAGCTTTTTTTTCACAGCTTCTTAAGTTTGTTAGACAGAAGGGAAAGAAATCATTTGTTTGGATATGGAGATTCATTTGTATCCTGGATATTACTTCAGGGACTCTAATAGTAATGTAATCCCACCATTAAAATATAAGGTAGTAAATAATGCTGGGAAAAATCAGGGGTGAGGAAGATGTTAGTTGCCTTTTTATTTAATTTAGTTGGTTTTTTTCCTTAATCTTTTTCAGAACAGACCAAGTAGGCTCTTGAATGACTGTGCTTCAAAAATTGCCCAGTGGTGTATAATTGTGGATAAAATAATAAGAATTAAGAACATTGAATAATTTATCATAAAAAGTGAATTTTGTCAAATAAATTATTCAGTGATATTATCTGACAGCTGTTACTGTGGGGCTTAATTAATAAGTGTATGCAAAGCACTTTGATCTTCAGTTTATGAAATGGATTAGTTGACGAAGTTGCATTCAGAAACAGGGTCCTGAATATGGGGGTCTAAGAAATCTAAGAGGTCACTTCCAGCAGTTAAAAAGTTGTTGTCTGCAACACATTGTAGTAAGTATCAGTTCTTGCCAGCACATGGCATGTGGTGATCTCCTATTTTTTGAAAAAGAAAAGCCTTAGAGTTGCTAGATACCATGACTGTAATGCTCTTCATGACATAAGTCTTGTTTGTGTCTACCAAATATATGTAACTTGGTCATAAAAGCTTTGGACTTTCCTTGAGCATCTGAGGGGGGTTTCATTTATCCCACAACCCTGGTTTTGTATGTACTGATCACATCCTTGAACAGATTATAATTTACTGCATTTCTTCGCTTTCAGCTTCCCTCTAGCTGGTACAGATACCATACAATGCACATGCACCCTCTTCAAAATAAATCTTACAGCTTTTATTCTCCTGAAAGAAACACAGATAAATTTTCTGCAGAATCTTCTGAATTCAGCTGACAGTCTCGCAAAATCTCCATTGTGTTTCTAGACCAAACTCTTAAATAGTTTCCACTTGGAATTCTGCTCCTTGTCTATTCTTGTTCCTTTTGGTGGAAACCCAAGAGGAGAGTCCAAAGCCTAAAATAATATGAATTTTAGTTTGTTTTCCCAACCTGTATTCAGTACAAAAGTCTCACCAGTTCAGAATCAAAACAGAATCCTACTTCTAGAGTCTTTGCCATTGCATATTATTCAACGAAAACTGATCCTAATTCAAGTGACATCCTTAGAAGTGCTCTGTTCACCTAGAAACCCTAAAATAAGTATGTTTCTATGAATGAAGGTTTTGAAGGTTTTCAGTTTGCCTACTACTTTGCAAATGTGTCACTTGCTTCTGAAGCTGCTTATATATGCAGTGCAAAAATTACTCTGGCAATCACAGAATTTAATTAACAGAAGAATAAGCAGGTGCATAAGAACTCTGAAACATCTTTATCCATTAGCAGCTATTGTTCTGATCACATCAGTAAGTTAAATGATTTCTTGAAAGTCTAGAATACTTTGCGCTAAAGTCGTGGATTTTTTTTTTTTTTTTTTTTTTTTTTTTTTTTTATTCATTATGCCAACTTATCAGTGCCAGAGAAATAAATGTTTTTTTACCTTTTTATTTCCTCCAAGCTACTTTCTTGAACTGTATTCCTCAGGGAACAATGTGTTGGAGAAATATGAATTGCACAGAAGACTTCTTTGTGCAGAAACTTTACTCCTGCTAAATAAGCTAATGTTTACATTGAAATGGTTCCCAGTTAATTATGAATATATATAACCCCCAAGTGATCATTTGAATTTAATTTAAAAAAAAAAAATTAAAAAAAAATCCCTATGGCCTGGAAACTAAGCCTGGGATCTGTTTTGCTTAAAAAATATAGGGTCATGGCTTTTGGAAATTGCTGGAGCCCATATATCTACGCAGAATAGTGTGAAAACAGTCTTGTGAGTGTTTTCAGCTTGCAGTAATCAGATAAGTGGATAAAGTAGTAGTTGTTCCCCTTGTCAAGTTGATTTCAATCTTGAACTTTATTTAAAGAAACTAAAAGTTCTTGGGGTAGATATATTCCCCCCAAAGTCCCTTTCCCCTCCCCCTCCAAAGACAACAGAAGTGCAGCCTGAGGTCAAAAAAACTTTGACTGTCAGTGGCTATGTCCCATCAGGATAGTCTAACATCAATGGATTGGTGCATAAAAAAGGCACTGGAACAGGCTGCAACTTTTGCTATTTTATCCAACCACCAGTAAAATAACACAGTGATGTTTCCTGTACTACAACAGAAAAAGAAATAATAGAAGGATTAAGTAGTGATTAAAAACACAAGAAGCAAGCAAACAAAAACAATCCCAAACAAACAAACAAAAAAACCCAAACAAAACCAAACCAAACCAACTCCCTGCCCCCAAAACCCAAGAACCCTCCAAACCTGTCACACTTTATTAACAAAAGGAAACATGGCAAATCAGAAAAAAAATTATGGATTAATCTCCTTAAGGAGAAGCAAACTGTTTGAAGCCCCCTGTGTTCTCATTTCTTCTTCTTTCCTCTGCTTCTCTATTATCCTTATTCTTTTCAGTGATTTTCTTGCACATTTTTCTGCTTCTGGAGTTGCTTTTGAAGACTCGGTGGCACAGAAGCTTTATGCGTTAGAAGTCATGTGTAACTTTATCTGTAATATTATATGATAGATGAAGTGATAATGTACAATGTGTCTTAAACATGGTGAATGACAGCTGTGAAAAATCTGAAAACTTAGCAGGATAAATGGCCTTTTTTAAGTTACACAAAATAACTGGTTCTTTCTTAATTTAAAGCTTGGTTCCTAATACATTAAAAGTTAAATTGTTCTAAACCCGTATGTTTTTAACAGAAGAGATTTCCATGTTACCAAAGAATATTATTCAAGTCCCTCTTGGAGTGAGAAATTATATATATTTTGCTAAATAAAGTCCTTTTTACATAATTGATAGTCTTTTTTTCATATATAAAATGTTACATAAGATTTGAAGACCAAGCCTCAATGATTTCTTAAGTGTTTATGTGAAGCAGAGAGTAAGATTTCGTATTTTCAAGGTATTCTATAAATGTAAATCGTAACTGACACAAATCGACATGAACTAGATTATCTAATCAGTTCTCAGTTCATAACTTCCCTCTAAATTTTACTGAAGTGGTAAAGACTATTTTTTTCAGGAGTCTGAGTGAGGTGTCATTTTCAATCCACACTTCTTTTTGTTTATGTATTTTTTGATGTCTGATACCATCTCTTCTGTCAGTGCTGAACTCTAAGTTGGTGTTAAAGGTCTAGCAAACTGTTCTGGGTAATCTAATAGTTGCCCAATACTACAGCAATACCACAGCTTATCCATTTTGATGGTCATTTTGGTTGCAGGGCCGTGTTCAATAGGAAATAGAGTGAGACACATGATATATTTTTTACCAGCTGTGAAAGAATGAAGATCTTCTGCCTTCACCTTTGGGAAGAATTTTAGTAACTGCATATTAATGAAGCCGTAGAACATAATCATGGGCTTGGTCTTATGCCAAACGTGGTGAATTGGTGAATAGAGGCCTTAGTGGCCTCCTTGACCTTCAGATGGAATAATCTCGTCAGTCATAATCAAATCACAAAACTCTTGATAATTTCAGCCCCCTTTTAGACACTTCTCTTGTTTCAATTAGCAATCCATTACAACTGAAAAGTAAGGCAGAGAAAAAGATGTGTCTAACTTCTTCCTGGATATGGGAAACTAGCTGTTGATTATGTCACTTTAATAAAACCCAAGGGAAACTCGGAAGGCTTGGATTTATTCTGTTGTTATTAAAAGAATGTTTTAGTATAGCGCATAACCTGATTTTTTCTGCTTGCCATTTGATCAAATAAACTTGATTTCCACATGTTCAATTGCCATTGCCTGCAAAGCTGCTTCACTCCTTTAAATAATAATTTCATTTTGGTTCAGCTTTAACAGAGAACATTGGATTTTTTTTTTTTTTATTTTTTTTTTTATAATTTGAAATCAAGGACTAAGCAAAATAAAGGGCTTAAATTGTTGGACCTGGTTTCCATTGACATTATGGCCTATTGATGTTAATCAAATTTTGTAGCCAGACTATGTAGTTGATGTGAATAAAGTTAAGGTCCAGTCTCAGGGTCCTTTGCTCTTGCAGAGGACAGTAGAAGGGCGTGGTACAAACTAAAATCAGGTCCTCATCATATATTTTTATCTGAAGTAACTGTAGTAGAAACAGCTGAATATTGTCTGAAGGGAGTGGTTTGACCTACTGTTGTATCAGCATGCAAGGGAGGTGACTCCAAACAGCTGAACAATCATAAAAGTTTTCTAAATCACACAGAATTTTTTAGTGAAAGGTGAGGACAAAACGACTATTTGCTGTGTATTTAACCAGTAATTACTCAGATCACTGTGTGGGTTATTTTACTACTACTTAATTTTAGAATTTTTAGAATGAGGAATGTTTCAGAATATGTTCATCTAGGAGTCATGCATCACTGCATATTTTACAATTTTTTTTTACTCTGAATACACCAAAATTAGGCATATCCAATGTATTTCTTTATTAGGCTTCCAACAAAATGCAAGACTTGATCATTAGCATTAATGCTGCTCCTAAAAGCAGAAAGCAGGGACTGCTAGTCACCACTTCAGAGTGTCAGCCCAGCTCCACCACTATTAGTGTGGCTTGAGACCTGGTGATTGGGAAAATCCCATAATAATATGATCTTTCTTGTATTTTCCCACTGAGATATAAAAATTTGTGTTACATGTGCCAAAAGTCCCAGGGTTAATGACTACTTCTAGGGAGCCTTGAGGTTCATAAGAACTTGAAAATTTTGTTGATGTGTTTACCCTGTGGTTTTTGATCCTGTTGCCAATGTTTAGGCTCTGTGACAATATACCTTCATTGCAGTTGTTTGTCTAGGGTTTGCCTGTTTTGGTTAGCTAAAGCTAACTGTCAGTTCCCATACCTTTCTAGCACTTTTTATTTCAAGATAGCTACCTATATCTAGGCCATCCTTAATTTCCCAATACTCAACCCAAACAATTCCCATCTTACTTAGTTTCTTTTCCCCTGTATTTCTTTTTGATCATTTGTCCATTTTTTTGGATTTCCATTGTATTGTTTGTCTGTCATGAATGCTACCAGTGGTGCAAACACGGGTAAATCTAGCACACATATTCCCCTCTTCAACCTCTAAGTCTATATAATGCAGTAGAGTTACTCAACAAATTGTGAAAACACAAAAATTATGCATGTCATGAAAACAAATTCCCTTTTCAAGTGAATTTTACTTGAATGAAATATCCACACTTACAACATGGTCTTTATAGTTGTGTCCCAACTTTAGGGACACGAAAAATAGAATATACAAGTTTTAATTTTTTTTTTTAATAACAAGTAACCAGGAACCCAAATTTACTTGAGGAACACAGGCTCTGTTTTTTTGGAAGCAAAGGTTCATATGTATTAAAACATGGGTTTTAAATGGGCACAAATTAAAAGCATGCTTTTTAAAGCTGGAATCCAGGATTTTTATTTTTTTTTTCGCACACGTAGCATAGAAAAGATTTTTGTGAAATGACATTGAATAGACTGCTGATGAGATTCATAAAATAATAACTAATTTTAGCATGTGCTGTGTCATTGTATCAGAGAGGAACAAAAGGACATACAATGAATTTTGAAGGAAACAAATTTAAAAACAATAAAATTATTTTCCCTTTAGTACATTGACTAACTGGCATACTTAAGTCATTACTGTAAGATACAGTATCAGAAATAAATATTTCTGTGAATAAGGAGAATAGTTGTATTGGCTGTATAGGTAATTTATGTGGGGTGTAAACTCTCATGATTCAGGACATAAACCATCTATTAGATAGCAGGGGTTGGTAAAACATGTTCCCTAAAGGCAGAGTAATCTTATATGGTGCTCTTTGGTATTCTATGCTGTGACACATTTTTAGGCACTATTGAGTCTTGAAGAAAAGGTACCAAATTACGTGGAACAATGATATAATTAAGCATGGCAACTCTTTTGCTCAAACGCACTGTTTCTGAGTGTAAGCCTTCACACAAAGTATCCAATATCTCTGATCTTGATTATGTTGAACATAGAAGAAACTTTAAAGCTTTTACCTTATGTTCCTTTTTTAAGAAAGAGAGAAAATAGTTGGATACCCAACCCTCTACTCCAACATTCCTAGTTTTCTATCTGATGTATTGACTCACCTCAAATAGCTCAGATAATTTCCATCATTAAACTATGTCTCTCTTTGCACTTCCTTTTCCTTACTTAATTTCACACCCTGAATGTAAAGTAATGCTGACGGCAACTGCTTGTGGTTTGTCCTGTCAGTTCCTAAACGGGAAAACATGTGATGTGGCAAAATTCTTGTCCTACTTATCCTAATTCAAAATGTTTTACCCTTTTAATCCTACAGGAACACATTGCAGAAACTTCACACCTCCATGTCACTTTCTGTTTAGTTTCAAGGTTGCCTGAATTGCTAATAATCGATATCTGGACTTTTATTTGAGACCATGTCACTTCCTGAGAATGTTTCTGGATGACACAAGGTTATCTCTTAGTTGCTGCTGTTTAGAGATTCCAATTAATTATCCTGTACATCACTCCATATTTCTTGTGCTCAGCAGAGGAAATTCCACCTTACCCCAACAGTTCTGAGGAGGATTTTGTCAGGATTTGCTTCCAACTACGTAAAAAACTGGCCTAGATTAAGTAAACTGCTTATAACTATTATCTATTTCTTTCATTTCATATTGTAAGAGGACTTTATTACAGAAAATGGCATAGAGGATTTGGACTGTCTTTATTTATGCAAGCTTCCCAGAGAAGTGGTCACAGCACCAGGCCTGACAGAATTCAAGAAGTATTTGGACAAAGCTCTCAGGCACATGCTATGACTCCTGGGAATGGCTCAATCATTCTTGTGGGTCCCTTCCAACTCAGCATATCCTGTGATTCTGTGATGTTTAGGTGAACCAAGTTCTCAGAAAAATCTAGCTGAAAGAGAAGATGTGCTCTTTAAAGTAGACCAAAATGTAGGATCAGGATTCTCTTAGGTTGTTATGTTTGCTGCTCTTTCAGTTCCTGACTCTGTAATTCATCATGCTTTTTGATTCAACTCAGAAAGTGCTTGTTTATTCTTGCCCCGTTTTGCAGGCTGGTAGTGTGAACACTGGATTAAAAGTACTGCAGACTCAGTGGTAGAACAGAGCCTTTTATGTCTTTTCCTGTCTATTGGAAGAAGATAAAGGGTAAAGTAGATATTCAATCTTCTACCACTTGATCTTAATGAAAAAAAAAAAAAAAAAGTGGTAGCGCCCAGAAGGTCATATGTAGTCTATTTGTTTACTTTAGACTGAATTCAGCTATGTCTTTCTCAGTGAGTGATTATGAATGTTGCATACAAAGTGCTGCAGTCATGGATGTTCCTCATCTCTTATGGGAATGCTATTCCTGGACCTTCTTTGTCCTTTTGGTTCTTCCAGTGGCTCACACACATCTTCCTTGTTGCTGTTCTGACTCTGTAGCTCTTATGCCACCAAACAGCATAAAAAGCAATTGAAACCTTTCCTCTTTGCTTTTGGCTTTTGCACAGTTGAAGCCTATTCTGATGTCTTTGTTTCTGCATATCTTCTCAACCCTGTAAGACTTCAATTTTTTTTTTCTTTAGTCTCACAGTGTCAATTTTTCTGCCTCACAGTGTCAGTTCTTTCTCAGTAAAGTTTTCTAGATTGTTGTTGTTTCAATCTTCTGGATTGTTTTTGACGAATCTGCCTATTAATAGCTGTGTACTCCCCAAAGAGGACACAGTTTCCTGGCTGAACTGAATGAAAGGACTACAGGGTTAGCTAAATATCCATGTACTAGAAAATTATACCAACCTGTAATTTGGTCACAGGAATGGTTCTAGTTCTACAAGGACTTTTTGACTAGCATGGTCCCCTGCAACCCCTGAAGAATTATTGGAAGAGACAATTCCTAGCTAGCTTTTCCCCATCTTGTATTTCTGTGGTGGTTCCCCCACCTAGTTTAAACTTTTTCTTTCTCAGATACTTTCTTAAGTTTAGGACAATAATTTAGAATTATAATTCTGGTCTCTGCTACACTCACTGCTCCTGCTAGACTTATGTCATCTGCAAGTGAAACAGGCATTCTCTCTATTCCCTCCTCCTGGTTGTTAAATGAAAATGTTACAAAGAACCAGAAAAAGGGCAGACCTCTTTCTTCACCCTGCCAGATATATCCTTGCAAATTTTGACAATTTCCTAGCAGTTAGGGTTCTCTTACACCTGTTCAGATAGGCTTTGTCTAGTAAGTCACCCATATTTTCCCAGCTTGGCTCTGGGGATGTCACAGAAGGTTATGTCAAAAGCGTAAATGATGACAACCTATGACACTTACTGCTTCTCCTTTATTTGCAAGCATATTTGCCCATTATAGAACAAAATGAGATTTGTTTGATGTGATACATAGTTGACAAATGCATCTTGGTTATTACCTGTTCCCTTGTTATCTTTCAGTTTTAGACCTTATTTCATGACTTCGTGTTGAGAGCAGGTGGTGGTTCCTGACAGTTCCAGTGGACCCAACACAGGGCATGACTCAGCCTCTCAGCAGCAGGCGGGCAGGCAGGAGCCCCAGGGAAAGCCTGGGAGGGCAGGACACTATGAAATGTCCTGAAATTATTTTGCTGAAAGTATTCTAGGACAGAGTTCAGTTTATTTGGAAACAAATGATTCACACAAAGATTCATAATGTTGGTTCTTCCCTCAGGCTAAATTAACATTTGACTAATTTCCTTACTGGTACTAACTGATAGATATCTTATATGTCCTTCTAGAGACTTAGACTATCATCCAATGCTTTTGCTATGAACCAGTTCAGAAAAGTGGGATGCAGATAGACAGACTATTTTTAGAATTTTCAATGCACAGGGTCCATTGAGGCTGACTATCTGAAAGATTTGATGCTTGCTTTCCACACTTGATATAAAAACTTATTGTGAAAACTTGAAATTTAAGTTCATGCATATTATTTAAGAGTTTGAGTTAAAGGGATAGAATTTAACATCTCTATTTACTCTTTTATCATCAATGCCCTTCTTGTCATTGACTAAACAAATAGGTAGCCGAAGGGTGATGAAGAATCCAATATACTCTGTCAGTGCTGCTGAGGGATTTCCATGAGCTGGGAGAATATTCTTCACCTAAGCCTTTTCTTTGTTCCACATATTTCCTGCAAAGCAGCACAAACCAGCTGTAAACAAATGGCAGGATCTAGATGTTTGTATAAGTTAGGAGAGCCTTCTTTCTTTCTCAAAACACTTTGATTCATGAAGAGCAAGAAAGAGTATCACTGCAGGTGGTAAGAATACCCTGATACCTCTGAACTGTGCAAAGTTGCTAGAGAAATTATCATGTATTCTAGGTGAATGCAGCCTAAGTTGTTATCTATGGCATTGCTGGAGATTGCAAGACAACACCTCCTGATTGAAACTGTGCAGCCCAGTAACTGTTCCATTTGGATTAAACAAGCGCAAGTACTCTGCTTAGTGTAAGTCTCAAAAAAAAATTCTTGCAAATCCGACCTTTGTGTCTAAAGGGCCTGAATCTCCAGGACTCCTCTGACAGGCATTGAAGTGGAGGATGAATTTAATTTTATCTTTGGGTCAAGCTCTTCATAGGAAGTTTAGAACTAAGCAATTAAACTTCTGGAGAAGGAAGACTTGCATGTTAACAATAAGCAGTTCTTGTGACAAAATACCTGACTTATTCTTGTGAAAGACAACCCACAAGGCTTAATTTAGGCTGTGTGATTTTGCCCCAAATGATAACTATGTGTAGACATGTGCATAAGACAGCACAGAATCTACATAAATATATAAAATATAAACATACAGTAAAAACATTAGTCAGATAGAAAGAATAGATGAACGGAGCAAGCACAGTGTGAAACTATTTCAGCAAGGCAAATTTAAAGCAAACACTGAAACAAATGAGGTGGCAGACAACAGTACGAATGCTAATGAACCAAAAACAATACGGCAGAAAACTATTAAATGCAGTTTTGGTGCATGAAGATATATTGCTTTAAAAGGTGCTTTCCTCTATTGGTGAAATGTAAAGATGTATAATTCAATGCAATATTTATGAAAGGTTCAGTCCAAATATCTCTTTGCTGATCAGTGCAACAGGAAAACATTTGGGTTAACTATGGAAATCTATAGATTTTCGGCTATAATTTCAGGAATTGTTCAGATGAAGTTAAGAAACCAGTATATTGGAAAGATCGAGTTCATTGTGAATTTTCCCTAGGTTTTTCATTGATATTATTTCAGGGCTTTCGTAATAATATCGATCAAGATATTTCTGAAACTGGAAGAGAAAAGCACTTTTAATTTTGTAAGAGAAGGTAGTCACAGTGTGTCTTCATCTGGAGTAGTTTGTTTGCAGGAGTGACAGGTTGTTAAGCATCAGCAGAATTTTGGAGTTCACAGAGCTCCTCTATGACTCCTATATGACATCCCATACTGATGAAGACTAGTGTTTTGCCTTGATTGATTACCCCGAAGTTCTATTTCTGTAGCTATTTTGTCTCAAGTCATTTATCCTTTTAGCTGGTATCTATTTCTAGTTGCCCACTGTAACCTTGCTGACCTCCTTCAGCAGGTTTAGGCTGCTGAACTTTAGGCTGCAGAGCTTTAGGCTGCTGAACTTTGTGTAGCTTTAGGCTACACAACTTTGTATATCCAAGCCCAACTTACAGCATCCTTTCCCCTTCCAGGTACAAAGTACTTCTGCACTTCACCACCTCCTTTGGAGAGGGATAGATCTCACAACCTTGGCTCTTCTAGACCTCTTCCCTTCCTGCCTGAGTTTGGCTCAGAAGTGAAATATCTGAAAATAAGCCACTTTGCAGGGTAAAAACCCTGAGCAGCCTGTATTTAGCTGAGCAAAGTTTAAAAAGTGGACATTTCTGGTGACCCAGTACATTTGTGAAGCATTTACAGCAGTGTAATTCTATGTCATCACATCCACATTTTAATAAACTGCAAATTTGCTTTGAAAACAGCACTGTTGTGATATAAAAGTGATATATGCAGCTCTTTGGGGCACATTCCTATTTTTATGTTCATGAAACTTGAAAGAAGTTGAAATGCATGCACTTCTAGCTTTCAGTTATCCCTGTTAAATGTGCTAACCAGAAGCCAGATAAAATAGGCTGGGTCTTGGAGCGTGAAAACTAACTCAGGCATGTAGAGCACAAATTATGGATCTGCAATATATGGATCAGGCTTGCAGAACTTCTGCGTTATATAATTGCTTTATCTCAGCACATTTCAGTGTTCTCTTAAATTAAACTAGTGACATCCGGAGAAAAAATACTGTCCAAAATTATACAAATAAAATACATAAAATCGCGAAGTAAATGCAAACTCTTTTATTATTGTTTCTTGTAACCTAGCCAGCAATATTGCTCAGGAAAAGAGAAGCTACCATACATCTGAGATGCTGTGAGAAAGGCATATTCAACTGTTGCTGTACCCTCCCCTGTGAAGCTTCTTTACAGGTGTGCAGTGCCTATCTATACAAAACAGATTGTTATGGTGCTAAACACTGTTTCCAAGCTGGCCATGGTCAACCCCAGCCTTGAGGAGGGTTTTCCAGAGCAGGTGGCACTTTGCATCATGTTTGTGCTCACTGAGGACATTTTAAAATAAGAGGGCAAGACACCAAGCAGTAGATTCACCCTCAGAGCTCAGTCATGTGATGCAGTATGGCTCTTCTGTCACAACAGCTGTGCATCTCTCAGTCCTACAGTAACAGATTTTCTTGCAGTTTGCTTAAGACAAGCTGTCTCTGATGACTGCTTCTTGTCTTGTTTTGGTGAAAATCCATCTGTCACCTACTTAGAGGATAAAGCCATAGAGGAAAGAGTGCAGAAACATAGGAAAACATGAGGTAACAAAACCTGATTATATAATACACTGTGCAGTCAACAATGAGTAATTTGAAAATACTAATATTGTCGTTTATGTTAATTTTGCATACAGTTAAACTGGGAATTGCTTAAAAAAAAAGTTTTAGGTTTAAAAACATGACTAGGAAGATGTTTTTGAAAACTTCTCTCTTAGGAGGCATCAAATTCTACAATTTGAAAAATTATTTGAGAATAGTTGGATTCCACCAATGCCATAAGGAACCAATTGCTAGGTTTTTTCAGCCACTACCTGCAGGGAAAACAATTTTTCATTATGCCAACAAATACACATGGGTATAAGTGCACTCCTTGGTTTAAAGCTTCTACAAATTCTGGTGCATTTCTTTTACTAAGATTAGAAATTCCTGGTGTAATTCATCCAATACTCACAATGAATTTTACAGAATTAAAAAAAAAAACTGAAGTTGTCCCCAAAAATTTTGCCTTTCTGAAATCTACTTCAGGGTTGTTCTTAGTCACTAAAAAATCGTACTGAGTGTGCCCCCTTGTAACTTTGCTGTTTCTAAAGACTTTACTGTTAGCACACTTATTGACTCAAACTAGGGCATGACAATAATCAAATTGTACCTTCTGAAAAGATAAAATAGAGCCAAAATGGCCAGTAACTTTTCCGCTTTCAAAGGAAAAATAGTTTGTTGGTTTTGAGCATAAGGTACTTTAAAGTTGAATAATCCTAAGAAATCAAAGGACTTTTTCTCACTTCCTTTTTCTTTCATGAAGTTTTAAAATGTGTCCTTAATTGGTAGTTGTTGATTGCATTGTTTTGGGGTTTTTCCTTGGTTTTTTATTTGTTGAAAATTAAAAATGCATAGCTTAAAATCACCTACATTAATCACAGTGTCCAGAAAATGTAATTGTTTGAATAAATAAGAGTTGGTTTATAATACCACTAGAGATCTACATGACATTATTTACATGTTATTCTCTGAATCTAATTTGCTGTAGGTTTTGAATATGGATTCAGTTCTTTGGTTTTTCAGACAATTTATTAGACAATATCTAACATACAATAGGAATTCTCAAAACTCTGTTGTAATGGTAAAACAGACTAAATCCTAAAATTTGTATCAAAGCCAGAATAAAATAATTTGCCAAGAGAAGGCTGCAGAAATTGTATTAGTGTCAGTTGCATTTTATGGCCAGGCTGTAGGATGAGAGAGGCATAAATTGGTGGCTGATGGATCTTAGTCTGCTCTGGAGTACATGGAATATTGAGGGCTACGGCTGTATTGACCTGCTATATATGGGACATTGCTGTGGTTTTGGTAGGACTGTAGACATGTGGGAAAGGGAGGGACCAGTCAGTTTCACCCATACTGCTGCCTTCTTATTCCATTGCTTCAGAGCAGATGATGTGTACTGATCCTCCTCTTCGGGGGCATAAACATTGCAATTCTACATAATGTAATGGATACTGTACAGAAGAAAATATCTAATTTAATGAAAACAAATAGAAACATTACTGGAATTTAACAGGCAGAATGAGGATCTAATTAGCTAACAGCAACAACTGCCTCTAGCATAACTGTTCTTGTCTCAGTGGCATTTCTTGCCACAGATATCAGTGCCAGAAGTGACAAAAGGCTGTGGCACAATACGAAACTACCCCCACATTATCAGAGCTGTGATCAGTTCTCTTATATTTGCAAAGGAACACTCCCTGCCAGCAAACTGGATAACTACACTGTGTCAGACCCAGCAGTTTGTTCCGTGCATCTGTCAAGTGCTATATGCTCCTGGTGGTTTTATGCTCACTCAGGTTATCAAGGAAGGACCGTTTAGTCTGGCACGGAGGAGCCTGTGCACTTTGCAATATGAGTACTAAGGCAACAAACAAACGTTTTGTACCTGAGAGTTTAAAGACCCTTCTGATGAATCACAGGTCAGAATAGGGCTAAAGTGACAGCTGTAGCACATGCTTTTTTATTTGGTAGCTTTGATAACATCTATAATAAAAGTTAATAGGAATGCCTATGGAAATAAAGTATTGTTACGTAGTAGAGGGTATATTCTTCCTAAATAGACTAGCAAAAGGCTGCCACATTTTTTAAGTCCACATAAGCCCAGGTTTCAGGCTCTGTGGTAGATATGAGATGCAGATACAGTCATAGCATGCCTGCCGACTGCATTTAATCTACAAAAAACCTCCAAACATTGAAAAATGCTTTTTCTGCTTGTGTGGGGGATGCTGTTAATGTCAGAATACCCTGGCAGGCGGAGATTTTGTGCATGTTATTTTTGTTAATGAGCATCTTTTTTACTGTAATTCGAGATTTACATTTCCAGGTGAATTACACCTACAAATGTATGGGCAAAGCAGCTCTCGAAATCTGCCTATGTGGTTATACCTTTTTAACTGTGAATGTTTTCAACTCTCCAGGTCAGCCTAGGAACATCACCTGGTTATTTTCCATTATAGAACATGTGTATTGTAGCAATAGGATATGCATATTCATTTCTAAGTGAAGTACATTTACCTACATACTTCTTTCCATTCTATAGCATAACAAAAAGAGCTTTATAGCATTAGGAATATCAAAATATGATAAAAACATATGCTTTTCAAGAAAAATGAAAAAAACTTTCAGGCACGTGTAAAGTCTTTCCTAGCAATGACTTGAGACACATTTCAGCCACTCTCACCCATATCAGACGTGATCAGTAGTCACTGCTGTCACAGCCGAGCAATCGGTGAGGGTGAAAGCAGACAACAAAGGAGTCAGAATGAAACATTTGCAGCAAACTGTCAAAAAATTACACTAAAGATAGATTAAGAGCTACCACAGATGTGTGCCATGCTGAAAGGAGTGGAAAATCACTGCACTGACCTAAAATGAATATGTAATCTTATTTTACTATTCTAATTGTCTTTGTGAAGCAATGCCCAAAATTTTAGCATAACCTCTTTACAAACATTGATTTCAAAATGTGAGAAATGAGATCATTAGTCTTCTGGAAGCTGTGGGGGAAATGTACAACAGAGTTACAGACCTTTATGTAAATGTTCTTGAAAACCTGTTCTATCCTATATTTGGGTGTGTGGGGTTTAATTATGAGTAGGATCAAAGACATCTTGAAAAGAGCTAATCCTGTTTTATGTGTATGCAACTCCATCTACATTAATTATATCTCAAGATCACAGAACTTGCTTACAAGCAATAATTATAGTGATGCAAATTATATTGTGGCATTGGTAAACCATTTCACTGCCAATAGAGGAAGAATGGATTACCCTTCTCTTCTCTCTGTGACATTTAATTAGGGTATATAGCCTTCTAGAGAACATCTTCTGTGGCAAAAAAAATATAGAAATTTTTCAATTAAAAAAACCCAAACCACTTGTCGTTAAAACATTGCTGTCATATTTATAATGGGACTCTAATGCAAATATATTTGGGGTTAAATCTTCTGCTTTTAAGCATCAGCAATTCTGTCATCATAGTTCTCTCAGACTTAATGAAGGATGTGTACTAGTGAATTTGGTCATCACATAAGAGCCATTTAAAGTCTTGACAGAATTCCAAAGGTTTCACTTTTTTTTTTTTTTTTTTTTAAATAAGTAATGGAACTGGTTATTTCTCTTCTGAGTGACATTCCATTCTGCTTGGAGTTTTCTTTTATTCTGGATTAGTCAAAACCAGCATTTTCAAAAGTTTCTGGGAAAATCTTTTTCCAATGTTCATGTCTTTTGGCCACTTTAAAAAAAAAAATAAATTTCCACTATGTTTTTGAGTTCTCTCCCATTTTTATAATTTCCTTTTTTGCTTAAAGTTAAATGAAGTTTTTGAAAGTTGTTTCATATTGCTGCAATATTTCCTGTTCACGAAGTTGAAAATGCTTTTTATCAGCTTCTCCTGTGTACTTATTTCAGTCCTGATAAGAAGCATGCATTCACCTTGGTTATAAAGAACAATACATTTTCTTAAGGGAAGTTAATTTTAGTTAAAAAAAAAAAAAAAGAAGCTTGCTGAGTGGAACTCTTGCTTTGTATTTAGCAAGCTTAGTCTTCTCATGTGTGCTTTTTCCAAACGTGGACAAAGAAGATTTTGAGGAAAGGAAAAGTGCGCAAATACTTGGACCGAACGAACTTTGAATGTGAGGGAAGATAAAAATCTCAGTAGGTAGGAGAGCTATACAGTGAAAGGATAACTATAAGCAAAAGAAGAAAATGGTCATCTTTTCCCATGCCTTCTTATCCCTGAAGTAGAAGGATCTACCTGCCTTTGTCACACAGTAGGATTGATAATGCAAAGGACAAATATTCTTCTCTGTCATTATGTCTTTATAGGTCTCTTCCTGCTGTGCTTAAGCGGCACAAACTCCCACAGAGCTTTCTTTTGTAAGGATTAAATAATCAGTCCCTGACAGGGTAGAATCAAGAGACAGGTAGGGTAGCGTTTACCGCACACCTCCTGGAACACATATGGATCTTCTTCCAGGCAGAGAAGTAAAGGTAAATTTTTCAAATCTTAAATCTGCAGCAAGTAGTCTATAACAATAGTCAAAGGGCTAGTAGATGGTGCCTGATGCAAATTTGATGAGCATAATTCAATTTTAAAGAGTGGCTACTGTCTTGCAAGAAGTTTGTTGATAAAGTAAAGCAAAACACAGGAAATGAGTGTAGAACTGCAAGGTTTATGATTGTTTAGAGGGGGGAGTGAAACATCCAAACATATGCAAGAGTGTCAGACACTTCTGAATACAGTGTAGTCTGCCAAGAAAGAAATGAAGATAATAACATTGGTTACAGAGCAAGAGAAATGAGAAACTTGTAATGAAAATATATTAATACCAGGGTAATGGTGGTAAGTGCTATTATAAAAGAATGTGATAAGCCAGAACAGCCATGGCTCAAATCAATCATTTTCCATCCACACACAGATTGTTTGAATGTAGAAGGGTTGCATATCCATATATTCAGGTTGAACTTAATTTAGCATCATTCAGAATTGATGATGAGTAGGAGGCAGAAGAAAGAAAAGAAGTGAAAGCCCATCTGCAGTTATATAATGACACATCAGCATGATCTCTCTCACACTGGTCTGATGGCATACAAAAGAAATTAATTTGCATGTGCTCTGGTGAACTTTGGGAGAGGACCCAAATTCTGAACTAACATCAAGGTACTCTGAATTTCTTCTCATTTGTCTTACAGAAATGATCTGACAAAGCAAACTTCAAATGAAGTTATTTTATCATTTATATCAGGAAAAAAAATCACTGCTAGTGCGACAGTATAGTGTTAGTGAAACAACCCTTTCTAGTTGCTGTACCTTGGGAGGAAGGAATTAAGACAACTGTTTTCTAAAAGTTGTCTATAATTTGTAGAAGACTGTGATCTTAAAATACATTTTTCAAGCTCAGGTGAAGACTATGTTAGCTTTTTATTTGGATTAGATTACTGTTCCAGAAAATCTTTATTTCCTTTCTCCTCTGATCCTTTTTTACTTTCAAATAAATGTGTACAGTGCATCCACATTAACATTTTCAGATGTGGTAAAACATGGAAAACTTCTAACTCAAGAGGCAAAAGTTTGGCAGTAAATATATAGAGGTTTTAATAACGAAACTCTGAAACCTGATAAATAAATAACGAGTCAAATATAGACGCTATCAGAAGACAGATGAACTTGGAAAACTGCAAATGAAAATATTACCTTTGAAAAGATTTGCCTAGGACTGGCACTATTGTATTGAAAATGCTGCATGCTGTTTCTGAGACTTAGAATTTTTATATCACTTTGCAAAAACCTTGATTGACTAAGACTTGGATTACCTGCAGTCCTGGTTCCTTGCTTTCTTCATGTGAGTTTCAAATAGGCTTATTAACTGAACCTCACATTACAGGTAAAATTCATTAATTCCTTTTCCTCTCATTTGTAAAGGATGAACTATTTTGTGTTTTGATTGGGCTTTATTAAGACTAGCAAGAAAGGGAGGCTTCTGCTGACATTTTCTTCAGATCTGGACTTTGCCCTAGAGATAGAAACAGGAAGGCACAGGTTTCTGGAATACCTTTGTTTTACTGGTCTACAAAGACTGCCAAGAACCTTCAGAGGATCTGTTCCCAGGTCTTCCCTCACAACAGTTTGGGAAGCATATGCTTTAGAAGAAAAGGACTTCATAGCACTGTTTTTTTCTTTTATGGATGTTAATATGACTGGAGACATTTTTGTGAGGTAGTTATATTTTAAGGTGCATTAAGTGCTCTGTTGCCTCTTTACACATCTACTGTTCATTTTAATATTTTCTAAGAGCATCTGTAATATGTGATAGGTGCTAATGTCACTTATAAAATTAAATTAACTAGAATTTTCTGAAATTGTCTTTAAAGGTCAAATTATAATAATCTTACCCAGAGTAGTGCTTTTACTCAGGGGTAGGTCTGGGTAAATCAATAGCACTATAGAAGAAATAAGGTTAGATACATAAAAGGATTTTGGTACCACATATCCTACAAAATGTAATTATCAGTACAGCCTAAATTCATAGGTTTAAATTCTCTGAATCTTTGTTTGTTCTCTGACACACCTGGAGACATGAAAAACTTAAACTATCTATCTAAATTTTTCCATCAGTATGATTTCACAGTAACATAGAGATTTGCTTCTGAGTGGCCAGAAGACTTGATAATATGGAACATACATGTGTCTGCTTTCCTTTATTTCACCAGCTGCTACTATTCTGCTATAATATGCATGCTCCTTGTGTCATGAAACTGTATCCCAAAAATATCTGGAGCAGAGCAAAGTGCTCCAGTTATCAGCTCCGTGAGAGCTCTGAACTATAGCTTTCTCAGTCTTTCTGTTAGCTGTCGTGTTTGACGTAATCCTTTTAATTTGCTCAAATCAAGACTTGAAACTTTAATAATGCTCTGCAGAGACCATAACTATAATCTATGGTGCTATATTTCACTCACCTGGTGTTTGTATAACTTTCTTAGGCAAAGTACAAAGCTACCAGTAGAAGGCTTGAGAAAGAACCGTACCAAGGCATCTGAGAGTTCCAGCTACTCAGCTGAAAGATGCACTTACATGAAAAAGAATCAGCAGGAAGTTTTTTAACTTGCTGCTTTACTCCAAGCAGTTACTATAAAATATTTGACTTACTGGGTATTGTGGGGTTGCTGCAGGAATGAAGTGATCTTCCATATAAAACACATTGTGACTGAAAATCAAAATATGGAGTTGGGCAGCTCCAAGTAACATTTTTTGTTTCTTTCTAGTACAAGAATAGAATTGTGAAAATTAGATGGAATGCTTTCTAGTAAAATAAGTCTCAGTCTGGTTTTTAATCACTCATTTGGGCATGTATCACTGCTCAGTTATGATTGAACCTATCAGGATACCACTGCTCAGTGTTGTGTGGCTTCCACTCTTAGCTGTTTGTTTCAGTAGAATTTTTTAATTCTCAACAGGGACAAAGGCAAGTACTTGCTTGTGAAGACACAATGTATTAAGGTAGTAATTTTTCATTTTTAATGACTGTCATGACTACCCTTCAGCTGCCGAGTGCATCATTTAGCTCCTTGTTCTCCATGCCGTTCATTGAACTGTCAGCATTTGTCATTTTCTGTGCACACAGTGCTATTGCAGATGTTCGTGTTTCTGTTAATGCTCAGCTCTCATACTTGGAAAGGGTGGCTTGTTGCTTGCCTTTTTATGCCTTTGCATGATCAGAGGGGTAAACCCTCAGGGCACCCAGGGAATATGAGGTTCCTGTTTCAATACTCTTTTTTCACTACAAAGGTATAAATGAATCAAAACTCTGCTACAAATATTTAAGAACTGGAGAGAGACTAGAATAAGACCCCTTCTTAAGCTTCCTTTTGCAAATATCTAGAGCCAACCCATTTTCTCTCAAAAAATTGGAGCTTTAAGACATCTCCCTCTGAACCCAGTTGGCTTTTATTCTTCTATTTAAAGTCCTATACTAAGGTGAATGGGAAGTCTTTTACAGGGTTCTTGTAGCTCTACTTAGGTATGATGTTAAACTAGTTGCATGTGGGATCCAGAAGTGTGAATGTCTGCTAGGCTTTCCAGGCACAGTTTTCTTACCTTTTCCATGAAAAGTTACTAGTCTGATCTATGCACTTGTTGTGACAGTAGGATTTGGCCCTCATGAGGAAATTTAGGACACAAGCCAGCTCCTTTTCTCAAAAAAGAGAGAGATACAGCCAGGCTCATGTATGTTTATAGCACTGCTATATGAAAGGAGTCGCTTTTGTGTGCTTATTATAATTTTAGAGCCCCTTTATGCAGTAGAACTGAGGATAGGATCTACTGTTCTTTGGTCTGCTCCTCAAAGTAAAGACAACTGAGTAAGAGAAGGTGAAAGTAACAGTTTCTTATTTATGAAAAAAACTCCAAACCACTAAAATACAGCAAAGGAAAAGAAATATGAAGGATACTTGGTGCAATATATAGTGCTCCTGAGTCTGCCATCATGTCACTGTGAGTCCTCAGATAAGTCAGGTACTTTCTTTTTCCAACATACACAAGCTGGGAATAGCAATGATGTTTGTGAAGCTCCTTGAGATCTGTGGGTGAAAAATGCTAACAGTATGCTGATTTTTTTTGTTGTTGTAAAAGATCGAAAGGAGCAGCATGCCAAGGAAACTTTGGCAAACTGCTTGTTTCCTACTGCGTTCCCTATCTCTGCTTCTCCCTGCTATATAATTAGTTTTTAAGTCCTAAGTCTCTGGATATACTTTGCTGCTTGCTGTTGTGCATTGTATTCATTGTATATCAAGCCCAGTGGAGCCTTCATCCTTACTAGGTGTTCTAGTGAACTGAAAGAGAGAGGAACAAACCACTTTCTGGAGAAGAGGTTATAGGAAATTAAAAAAAAAAAAAGGTTAATACACAGCAGCTTCTGGGTTTTATTTAATCTAAAATTTCTAGGGCAATTCATCTAGTCACTTTCTTCTGCCAGTGACATTATAAACTCTCTGCTGTCACCAGATTGGCCTGTAAAGCACACTCTGTCATTTAGTGGAAAGGTTTTATGGAGAAAGAAAACAGAAATGTTTAGTTAGGTAGTAGTTCAGGGCAGTCTAAATAGGCAAGGAGAATTACTACTGCTACCTACTGTCCAATATAAACTGTTTTGTTTGTATCCGCTCTTTCTCCTCGAGATACTGTTTATTTCCCTGCATTCTTGATGGATACTTTAAATGGAAAACAATTAATCAGCAAAGGAATGAGAGCAGAGGGAAACTTTTACAGTTTGTAGATTCCTATCTACATGGCAATATCTGTGAATTTGATGATTTTCAGGAACTTCGCTGCAGAATATTGCTGGCTACAAAGCACGAAAAGAGTTTTTAAGAGTATATTGGTACTTTTAATCAATTTTCATCTTAGCCACAGGGATTTATTTTGGTTGGTTGGTTGGTTGGTTGGTTGGTTTGTTGTTTTTTTTTTTTTTTTAATATATTGCTCAGAAAGCTACAGTAAATAAAACATGAAATATTAATTTCTTGACATAGAATTGTGAAGATTGGAAAATTAGATCAGTGAGTTTAGCTTAATCAAGCTCTGTCATGTTCCTCATTAAACCAGTTCCTGAGTACCATATTCACACATTTTCTGAACGCTTACAGGGGTAGTGATCCTACCACTTCCCTGACAGCGTGTTTCAATGCTTGACCACCCTTTCACTGGAGAATTTTTTCCTAATTTCCAATCTGAACCTCCCCTGGCACTACTTGGGGCCATTCCTCTTGTTCTGTTTCCAGGGAGAAGAGACTGACCCTCACTAAATCTCCTTTCAGGTTATGGAAGAGGGCACTAAGATCACCCCTGAACCTCCTTTTCTCCAGGCTAAACACCCCCAGCTCCCTCAGTCACTTCTCTGTGGCTTCATCAGACTTGTGCTTCGGACTCTTCGCCAGCTCTATTGCCCTTCTCTGGACACCCTCCAGCATCTCAATGTCTCCTTTTTATAGTGAGAAGCCCAGAATTGGACACAGGATTTGAGGTGTGGCCTCACAGTGAATACAGGCAATGATCACTACCCTGGTTCTGCTGGCCACACTATTGCTGATACAGGTCACAGTGCCATTGGCCTTCTTGGCCACCTGGACACACCGCTGGCTCATGTTCAAATGGCTGTCAGTCACCACCCTGAGGGTCTTTTCTGAGAGGCAACTAATTACTCATTTCATTAGAGAGCAGTGCTGCAGATTCCAGTAAAATCAGGAATTGAAACAACCCCCAATAATGTGAAAGAATGACCAGTGTCAATAAAATGAGCAGGATTCTCTCCTTTCCCTTTGCTTCCTTTTGTCCCCAGAAGGGTTTCTTGTCATTTCAGCAATGGCTGACAGGAGTCAGCTGAGTGCTGAAACATATTGTGGCACCTGTAAGCATTTTTGACATAATTGACATAGTTTTGCAGGGTTTTGACAAGTTTGTCAACCTAATGAATAGGCAACTGAGCTTTAAAACCTACACTAAAGGTCATGTAAGTTGTTCAATGGAGGATGAAAAATTATACTAACCAAATAATAGTTCCTGACTTACTCTGCCTGAAAACAGCAAGAGTGGGGGGCACTTTACAATGTCCCCCCTCCTATATTATTTGTGATACTTAATGAGAAGGGGAGAAGGGTCTTTTTTTTGTTTTTTAATTTTTTTCAATAAGCAAAATTTTGAGAAGCATTCACGTATAGTGATATATTTAATGGGGAATGGCCCTGCTTTGTTTGGTGCAAGTACTGCTGTCTTTTTATAAAAGCAGAGTAGATCTTCTTTATGAAAGTAAATAACTCCTCACAGCAACAAAGCACCTGCAGTGCGCTATAGCCACATATGTAACCTTGTGATATTAAAAGAGCAAAAACTATTTGTTTTTAAAAAATCTTCTACATTTAATCAAAACAATTTTACTTTGCAGACAATGTGCAGAGCAAGCCAAATTGCTTGTACTAGCAGCTAGGATATGGCAAGTAGACAAGATATCCACAAGTCAGCTTTTGCAGCCATGTGAACAACCAAATTTAATCTCAGACTTGGAGCAGGCTGAAAACCTACCCACAGAGAGTCACCACTGCCCAGCTGACAGACAATACACTCTTGGATTGCTGCAACTCACTCACAGTTCACATCATTCTGGAGCAGTAAGTCCTATCAGAATACTCAGTATACTGTATTTTCCTTGCTCATAAGTAGATCTTACAACATTTGAAAAGATGTTATTTTGCCTTATATAGGAACATTATGACTGCAGCTGTGTCCTCGCAAGGTCAAAAACACTGGCCAGGGACAACATATTTTTACTCTATTTTAGGGAAGAACTAGAATTTCTTCAGTTGCAGTTCCATACTCTTGTTTAAGTGTCCCGCAGCACAGAGGACTGCATTTAACTCATATTTCTCCTTCTTGACAAGACAATGAGGCTACAAACTGACCTCACTGAGACTGGGATATTGACTGTGGTGGGGTTTTGTACCTAAATGGCAAACTAAGCATCCAATCAATATTATGTTTTCAGAGTAAACCACAGAGCGTTACAGTAATTTCAGCAGAGTCATCAGATCAGGAGCAATTATGAATTTTTATAAGATTAGAATTGCCTAATTGCATTTAATGACCATTTGACAAACACATATTGTTTTGGACTATAGCAAAAAAAGCTTTAGTATTGGAGAGGCAAGAGGGAGTAAGAAAGGAGGACCTGAACCCAGTATTTTTTTTACAAGATTCCTTGGTTTACTTAGCTCCTTTTCCAGCTGCATAAAATTGATGTATTTTCCTTTCAGGGAAAGGTAATATTTGTGATACAGAAGGCAATTTTCAAGCTGTCTGTGAGGAACTCTGGTCTCCTATAAAGATATCTAAGCAAAACATCTTGCTTTGTATACACTGTGCCGTACAGCACTTCTCTCTGTCTCCATGGTCATCTGGGGGTCATCGTACTGGTGGTTTACTGGAACACATTCCTGCAGCCTGGACTCTGCTTTAAACTAAGACAGATGTTAATGAGCTGTTACTCATTAACATGCTCTTCACCAGCAGGAGATAGCAAGGGGTTTTTGTCCTCTTTTCCTGAGCAGAAATGGCAAATAAGAGGTTTTGGGAGATTCATTTGCTGAAAAAAAAGGAAAGGGTGGAGATATATGTAATATATTTCTAGCTAAAATTGGAATATTGACAGAAGGGAATCAGTTAGCCTTGATGATATTTGCAATTAGACAAGTGCATAAATTGAATCATTGTGAGTTTTTCTGTGCATTTGGAAATTCAAACATGCATCTATGTTCCCCAGAAAGATTGCACTCTTGTAATGCATCAAACCATTGATCCATGCAAGGCTGAGCTTACTGCTATCTAAAAAACAGATAGATCATAATTTTGGGAGCCCTTAGCTTGTTTTGCTATTTGCAAAAATGAGGGAAAAACCCCAAACAAACACAAACAAACAACTTTCATATTTTGTTGAAGTATGTAAGAACCAAGATTTTTAAACATAATTTCTCTCAGGTATTATGAAAATTTTCTCTTGCTTGTTCAGTTTGAGGTGGGAATATTATGCATGTGTCTTTATATCCAATATTGAGTTTACTGCTGTTTGAAGGCTTTGGAATCTCAGGGGCACAAACCAGACTTTCTGAAGTGCAGTAACTCTAGTAATAATCATGCACTTTAATAGCTGTAAACCAGAATCTACTCTTGCTGTTCTCTTTCTCTTTCACTTTTATGTTTTTAATCACATTTTCCACTCACTCCACTCCAGGCAATATGACTCATGTTTCATCTGTTAGATGTGAAAAAAATATTTGCTTTTTTATTGTCATGCAGATCGTTGATATCATTCTGCCATATCTCCACTGATAATTCTGAAGACATTAAGGGACTGAATGTAAGGATAAACCAACATTTACTTTACATGAGATCCCCATGAAGACAATCAATCGGGCCGCGAATGAGAAATTGTTTGTTAGTCTGCAGCAGTTTTAGAAGTAAATATACTGATTCTTTTGAAAGGTTATAAACATTGCATATGTAACCTCCTAGCACAAAAACCTTTAAATAATTGACAACACCAATGACATTTTTTCTTTCCAACTATTGTAAATGTTCAGGTGGTCTGGAATATTAGGGCATTAGTGAGGAAATTTACCTGAATGTCACTGAACTTCAACTCACTTTAAAATTGAGTGCCAGGAAAAAATATGAAAAATATAAATACTTCCTTTTCCTTTTTTTTTTTTTTTTTTTTTTTTTTTTTTAATACTACGGTGCAGACATCTAGGAGGCCTTTCACTGGAATTAAAATATTGTGTGTTCAGTCTTGTGCTAGTAAAGTGTATTGGAAGCATGAAAGGTTGGGATAAAATCAGATTAAGTGGTTGCATATATAGAGAACACCTTTCACCTTACTGAATAAGGGAGGGACTTGCTTGAAAAGAACGACTTATTATCATATATTTAAGTATATTTTCAGGGAAGAACATAATGAAGGTTGAAAAGTGAGCTTACTTTTTCTATTTTCTGGCTTCTAATATTTAACTTTACAGTCCTCATACAATTTTCTTTGCATAGTACAGAAGAGTTCTCATGGCAACTACTTTTTCTAATGTCTGTTTCAAAACTAAATAAAATTGTTAATATTCTCCTCACAGGCATCATTTGAGCACAGCTTTTCCTGTCTTTGCAATGCAGATATTCAGTTTGAGTCCCAAAGAGCTCTAAATATTCCAAGTGCAATTGTAGTAACCAAAGGTATAGAAGAAATATGGCCTGAATTGATTAGAGGTTCCAGTGTAGCTTCTGTCCTCTAAAACTTAACTTATTTTTAGCAACAAAAATGAAGTGGAAAATCATATTTTGTCCATAGCCAGTAATTTCCAAATCTTACCTAATAGTTATACTATGTGATTGAATGTGGAAGACACATATGGATCAAAGGTACTGATTTGTTCTCTGACTTGACTAAAAGCACACAAATTAACAGATTAAAACCCCTTAAATTTCTCCATGGAAAGATACTGGATCACTTCTAAAATTTCAATAACAATTGAAATTGTCCATACTGAATATTACCTCTGAATTTCAGAAGAATGTCTCGTACCAGATATTGAAAAGAAAGTGTATGAAGCCTCACAGTAGAGAGCTGCATGATCATTTTGCCACAAGAGAAAGTTTCTTTTTAATTGACAGTGGTTAATAGTTGGCTCAAGTCCAGAAACACGAAGGAGCTACATCCCCTATTATTTTTATGCTAACATAGCTGTGAGTGATCTTGTCAACCCCATTATTTTAGGTAACGGAAAAAATGCATGGAGTATTAGTAATAGGGAACATAACGTGATGATGCTTGAGGGGGCTTTTCATGAGACTAGCCTGGAGCTACAACGTGTTTTCGTACTGAGCTGATTCGTGCAGAACTTTTATGCCCATTTACTTGGGCTGTGCTTTGTGCAGTGAGCTTACTCTGATCACAGAGCTGGGGGTAACATGAGACATAGAGAGTGGCATGGCCAGTCCAGGACTTTGGTGGGTTTTATGGGCCAAGTCTTTGTTCTAGATACAGCTGGAAGTAAGCAGAACTGGTGGCTTCCTGGAAATCCCACCAAACTTCCTTTAGGATAGAGCAGGTTGGTGCTAAAGCATCCAGGCTAGGTCCAAATGCCCTTTGCTCACATGGTTGTCTGCATCAGCTTCTACTTCTGGGTGCTATTAATGCCCAGAGGTGGCCAGTGTAATTGTCTGTAGCACATCTGAACACAGGATGTGTAGGTCTATATTCACAGATAACTGATACTTGTCTCCAGTTTTCCAGCGTGCTCCTGGATGTCCATAAATTCCTGCTATCAGTGAACAGAAATGCAATTGGAAAGCAGATAGGTCCATATATAGTTATAGTTATTTATATACATGATAAATGGTGTTAGAAAGCACCACCTTAGTCTGCAAAAGGGTGTACAGTGTATTTCATGTACTTTCCATCTTTTCCTGGTCTGGTAGCACTTCAACTCACATGGAAAGAAAAACAACCACCCCTAGGTTTTTGGATTACTTGAATCACTAACTCTAGACATGCAGCTGAACAGCTCTGTGAACTGGTTACCTTTTTACTCTGTTCAGTGACCTGTTATCTCTTCCCCTGTTCCTCTTCACACAGGAATGCTTTTAGCTGTGCAAATAAACTGCAAGACAAAGAAATCAAGGGATTCACTAATTTCAGGGGCAGTAAGCCTTATTTCCTTATCCTTTAATCTAGATATCCCATCATCTCCCCTGTCCTACTCTCTTTCTGATGGTACAAGAAGTCTACACTTGCTTCCAGTTTCCTTAGACATAAAATTAAATATCACCTATGTGCCTGGGACATCCAGATCTCACTGGATGTGATGTAGCTGTGTCAAGATATTCTTAAGTTCCCAGTGGGGTTACAAAGAGCAGAAAAATACAGGGCAAATATGCATCCTTCCCAAAAATGCTAGCACAAGGAGAGAGGTGTTTGTTCTACCAAATCTAGGAAGTAATGTGTTGCCTCAGACACTCATTTTTACTTCTGCCTCTTTGAAAGCTTTTTTCTGCACTTTTTTTTTTTCTGTGCAGACACCTTTCTCTATACCTTCCTGTCTAGTCATGACAACTAAAGGGAAATCTATGTTTAAAACAAACAAACAATTAATATTAATCAAATATTTATGAGCATACAGGATGAATATTTATGAAAAAAACAGTGTATGCCGAAGATAAGAATCAGTTGTATACTCTTTGTATGAAAATAAAAATGTACAGCAACCATAAATCATATGCCTACTATGATTAAAGTGCCATTACAGATGAGTGAACCTTTCAAATAATATATTCCCTTGCTGATAGGCTGATTGAAATGAATTGCAAGTTTGGCAAACTGTTTTGGCCAAGAGCAAACTAGAAATCTCATTTCAAAATATTCATGAAAAATGTGTTGTTTTATTTTTAAATTTCCAAATTAATTCTTTACATCAGATGTGAAAAAGTGGAATCTAATAGCTTTAAGGCTTTTTTTTTTTTCAAAATATGGAAGATCACCATATGCCATGTGCTGGCAAGAGCTGATACTTACTACAATGTGTTGCCTACAAGAATTTTTTACTTAATTCTACTGGAAGGGGACTCTTAGATTTCTCAGACTCCATAGATTCAGGAAACTTTTTTTATCTTTATAGAGATACAATAGAACTAATTTCCAGTTGATACAGAATTTTTATTCCCAATATTATATTGTTTTCTTGTCAAACTAAAAAGTTATTACTGGAACTGGACACAGTTCACCAAATTAGAATATTTTATCTAAAGCTGTTGCTGGTATAGGATGACTTTTGCATTTCTGTGGGAAAAGGTTTTTTTTTCTCTTGTCTTTGCACTTCAAGATGCATCAATGGTTCTTGATTAAAGTGGATCAACTTTTAATGTCAGGAGGCTTGCCTGGTTAAATTCAGACTTGAATTCAAGAGCATGTTTTTAATACTGAAATTACTTAATCAGGAACCAGATTTTTTTCTGTCTGGAATGATATTAATTGAAATGGGATGTCTTTTTAAAACTACGCTTGTGGTTATGCAGCAGTTATGGGTGGAATACATTTTTTTCCCATTTAATGTGGGAGGTTAGTCTAGATAAATGTGTGTGGTTTCTTTTATTTTTTTCTCTTTTTTTCTCTCTGATGTTAACATCTAAGAATTTGTGAATAGGAACAATTTAATCTTTGATCTAAACTGTCCTCTTTAGATTTTTTTTCTCTGACTAGATAACAAACCTGTCAATCAAGAACATCCTATTTTATAATCTATCTCTATCAATCTGGCATAGAGTTAGCTTGGGAAGATGATCCCCACAAACACTGAAATCAGTGTTTACTCACAAGTTGAAGTGCCCAGTTCTGGAATACTTTCTGCAGTAAATATTGTCATGTGTCAAGTAGCTTCAATGCAATCAATGAGGGTTTTTATGAACCCAAAGCAAAGATATTTGGCACCTATAGCAAGACAACTGTTGAATTTGTGGAGTTTCAGGTTATACCACAAATGCATTAAGATCAGAACATGGAAACCTGGACTCAGGTGGGTTACTCTGATGCCTTCTGGAGGCTGACCTGGAACAGAGACTAGACAGAGCAAAAGAATAAAGTAGGTATTTATTAAAAGGTCTCTTGGGCCATACAAGAGTCCAGCCAGACCACACCCAAGATGCACCCTATAATGGTCACAAAATGGACACCCAGGTCACAAGGTCTCACATTTTTATAAGTTCTGGTCCATTTGCATATTAGAATCAATTGTCCAACCATAGCTTCAGGTTATGAAGCTCCATCCTCCTTGTTTTTCTTCTCACTTCACCGTTTTTTTGTTCTTAGGCCTGAAAATTGTCCTTGGTATCAAACTAGAGAAGGAATTGTTTTGTCTATCTACACCGTGAAGAGAGCTTAATAGCACTTAATATGAAACCTAAAACTACTCACCAAAACATCACAGAGTCTGAAAAATATAATAGCTAAAACCTAAGGCATCAACTCCAGCCTCTCTTTTCTCCTCCGGTAATGTGCTAGTGTACACCAGCTGCATCAATGGTCAATGCTGCATGTGCTGTCTGGACCTGGTAGGAGATAAAACCTTCTGGAGTCCTGAGACCTGCTGCCTTTGTGTGTCATGTGGGACATGCCACAGTGCTAAAGTGGAACATGAGCTGTCTAGTCCACCTGGATCTTTCCTTGGGCTAGAACTGGAAGGACAGAGGCAGGAACATGTGCTGAACCAGGCATGGAGCCCAGGCACAGACAGATGAGAAGCTGGGTTCTCTGCATGAAAATCCTTGCTTGTTGGTGTGCTTTTGAAGTGAAGAGTGGGACCTCATCTCCAGCCCAGCTTGGAAGAGGCACTTGAAATTCCAGTGGACTTCTGTTTCCTCTGATTTCCCATGGGCTGCCTAGAAGATGTGATTTGAGAACTTCTCTGAGCAGTCAGTGACTGGGAAGAGAGCAAAGTTGAGGTTGCACCCACCTCCCTCTCTTCCACCTTCCTCCTTGATCTATTTGCTCTGTGGGCTGTGGAGCTTGTACTCAGCCACATAATGGTATGCTCTGCTTGGAAAGTCAGCTACTTGTGTTGATAAATACACCACTTGGATAAGCAACACAACTATAGTTAATGGGTTTGGAGCTGTATTAACAGCTGATTAATATTTTTTAGCGTCTTCTATATTCACATTGTTTTTCTTCACTAATTGCTAGAGAGCTACCATTCATCAGCAGTCTCATAGCCTGCACAGCTTACCACTTAATTGGGAAGTTGATTCACTCATATGGTCCAAACTGAGATGAAGAAAGTGTCTTGGTAGATGTATACTCATTATATAGTGTGTGAGCACTACTTGTATACGTCAAAAACAGCTCTCTCTGGTGTCCCCAGAAAATGGTCTTAAACACTAATAAAAAGTTTTTGTGTTACCTTTCAACATCAGTTCAAAGAAGTCATTGGTGTCTGCATAAAAATAAGTTTTGCTGCAGAGTGATTGAATTTTAATAATCTCTTAGATTTTAGGACTTCAGTTCCAGTTTATTCCTGTCTTATTTCCTTTCTCTACCTCCCTCTTTCAGCACTTTCCCCCTTAATCTCTTTCTCAGTAGGAGAAAACCTGCCTCTAGGGTACAAGTAGGAGGAGCGGAGAGCATGAAGGATCAAGCTAAATTGGGATGTCTTGAAACACAGAGGGTCACAACCCCACATTTTCTGAGAGCAAATTTCCTGCTATTGACTCTGTAACACTAAGGAGGATTCAAACTGATTTAATTTACAACACCCCCCCCTGCCTACTCTCCCCCCTACATTTTTCTTTTTCTCTCTAGACAACAGATGTCAATGTCTTTTTAAGCTGATGATTAACTGCAAACACTGCACTGTTAAAAACTCCCAGTCACATTTTTCAAAACCTTCAGAAATGTAACTGGCAAAGTGCATACCACAGCAATGTACATGAGCTTATTGAAGCTTTTTTGAAGTGAGAAACTTATTTTTCCCCCTTCCATTTCTGCCTTGTTTCAAATACATTTAAATTCCTCCTAAAATATATGCATCCATTTATAAGAGTAGCAGATGTAAAGATTTATCAAAAGACTGGGATTTTTGCTTGCTTGTTTGTTTTCTGAGGGGAGGAGTGTAGGTGTGTGAATTTGTGGCACAACAAGCATGGAAGGAATAGCTTTTGTTGTGAGGCTGAGGTCTAGCCTTGTTACTAATTTAACTTACTCTGACCGAAGGCATAAATTCTTCAGAGTAAATCTGTGCAGGTCTTGCCAAGGTGGTATATCTTTACACAGGTGGAAAGGCTAATAGAAATGTGAAAGATATAGAAATAGTTAAACCTGCTTTCTTCTCATACTGATATTTTCTAAATATTTCCCCCTATTGAATCTCTTTTCCTATTGTTGGGGTTTTATTTAAGGAGGAAGAATAAACAAAGACGCCAAAGGAAGGCTAATAATTTACTTTGTTGCCATGCTCATACATCATGTAATACAGAGAATATACATGGGCATGATCCTATATAAAGTAAGAAAATATTATTTTTGCAAATTTTAGGTGTTATTTTGAAAAATGCAGAGTTTTCAGAGGAGTGGGGATGGGGCATGATTTTTTTTCCTGATTCTGATGTGTCATTAACCTCTTCTCTTCTACATTTCTTGTTTGTTTGTGTGTATATTTGTTTGTTTGTTTGTTTGTTTGTTTTGAGGCTGGGGAGGTTTTGTGTTATTTTAGGGGGTTTGTGGGTTTTTAAAAAAAAATTGCTCTCCTGTGATTTTTAACCTTCTTCCACAGTAGACAAAGAAGAAATGCTGCTACCTGCTAAGGTAAAAGCAATTATATTTCTTCCCCTGTTTGATTCAGAAATCATCTAGATGTTGGAGCTGTCAGAAATCTCCTGACAAGGCTGTCATTGGGCCTGTGGCAGATCAGTTAGAGCTAATGAAAAGAATTATAGGTGTGGCAATCTGTTGCCAGAGCTGAGGAGCTGTGGCTAATGCTTCTGTAAAAGGCTGGAAAAACAAGCTGGAGCGTGGTCTGTTCAAACTGAGACCGTAATCTGGTAAATTCCTAAAACCTGAGTTTAACCTGTGCAAGGCAGTAAGCATGCTGGCACAACACACTAGAAAGCATTTGCACACAGCTCTGCAGGTGGGTGTTGTGGCAATGTAAGACTTTCACAGCTGTTTGGTTTTGGGTGTATTTTCCTCCCCTGTCTGCAGTGCTGGTAAGATTTGACTGTCATATGCTCCTTAAAGAGCTATTAAAAATAGCTACCATCATTGTCTAGGTAAGAACACTGGCTTTTTAAAGCTCCAGTTGGACCAATTATCTAGGTCCTCCTTGCCGGACAATGAACTAAACTCCCACTCCAGTACCATACCCTGACATTTCACTGCTCACTAATGGGCTGAGAAATTTCCATGCCTATTGCCTGGTGTTTTTGAGGAGAACATTGAAAGCAGTGGGACCACATTTGCAAATGAATCACTTCAGAAGCCAGGGGAATTAAATTTAAAAGGATTCATCAGGACACCTGCAGGGCTTCTGCTTCTCCTGCCCAGTCTTAGTCCACAGCATTCCCTTGCATGGCTCAAGACACAAAAAAAGTATCAGAGGTATGAGGACATTAATGTGGTAGAAAACTAAATGGGTGCTCGAGAGAAGGCAAAGCTGTCAGTAGGATAGGAAAAATAGCAACATTTTAGAGTGCTCTGTTGCCATTTCAGCAGCAGGTTCTGAGTTTTCAGCTATTTCTAGAGTTTTGTGTGGTTTTTGGCTTTGGGCATTTTTTTGTTTAGTAAGAGAAGTTCCTTCATAATAAAAGTTTTGTCTATTTTTACAAAGGAAAATAAGTTTGAACTTATTGCTGAGGCCAGTAACTGTTGTTAGAAAGGCTACTGCCTTCATGGAAATAAGAATAGAGAATAAGAATTTAAGGAATTGTTAAGCAAGTTAATTAGAAAATGTGTCTTTGGAGTAGCAGAGAAGAAAGTATGTATAGTTGGTTTGTTCTTATTTTCTTGACATCTCTTTGCTCATACCCACTTTATAGAGTGGAAAGAGACTCCGAGGAAAAAAAAAGACATACAAGAATGTTTTTTAAAAGAGCGTAAAAGAACAAAATCCACAGCCTTTTTGTTTTGTTTTGTTTGTTTTTTAAAATAGAAAATAATTCCTCTGTGGCAGTAATTAGACTCCTAAGGATTTGTACTATTAAGCTGTCTGCATGCTTCTTGGGTGGGCAAAAGAGAAGGCACTGTGCTTTCATCCTCTTACCCAATGCAACAAATCCAAGGTATGCACCAGTCAGTTATTAATGCACACCATGTTGAGGCTTAATGCTATTGTACTAGTTCCTTTTCAAGCTCCAGGCTGGTTGTATAAGAAAATGCTGCAAACAGCCTTGGGAGCAAAAGTCACAGTTAGGGATTATGTTCAAGCATTGAAGAAACTGTAAAAACTCTTTTGTTGTTTTCCTGTTTTTTGTTAATAAAGGACTTCTTTATTGGTTATACACTTTCAAGTAAATTTCTCAGTCATCTTTAGAAAAGCTGGTTTCAGCCACCTACATGCCTCAGAAGGAAAAATAAACTAGGCTGAATTTTACCTGCTTTTCATATATCACTGTGATGTCAAAGCAGCTGTTTATTCCTTAACGTGCCCTTCATTTTTCTATTGAAAAAGCTTAAAGTAATCTACTTTTTTTTTTCTCCTCTAAAATTTAGAAGCTTTCTAACACAACAGGTAGTTCACTCCTGAGTAACGACTAGAAAGGCATCTCTGATATTTTCATACCTTGTACATCAGGAATGGACAGTCAGTACTTCCAGAATGAAGGGAGCAGGGAGGAAACCTCCCTGTATAAAGGTTAGAACAGGACAGAAGGGATATTTTCCATGACATCACTGGGCAGAAATTAAAAATTAAAGAGTGATAAATAAGAGCTCAGTGAAAACTGTAAAATTTCAAAATCGTATTTAATCCAGTACAAAATGTGTCTGTTTTTAAAAAAGACTGTGTTTTTAAAAAAAAAAACAAAAACATTTTGTCCACACTTTCAACCAGCTCTAGAAAAGATGCACTTGTTCACTCTGATGTGTGTGTGTGAACACGCTAAGGCTTCTGTTTTGAACTTTAGTATTTAGGAAGAGAAGGGAGGCTGGATAAGGAACAGGGTATTTGTTGTTCCTGACACAGTGGTTGGTCCATCTCCTGTTTGGCACAGGAATAGTCCTTGGCTGGGAGAATGCACAAAAGCACATTACTGGGCACCTCTGTGGTGGCTGGCCAGGAGCCCGTTCGCCAGACATACGCAAGGACCGTCGCTGAATAGAAATGGGGAAGCAGGGAAGCTCATCCACTGGGCAGGAAATTCTGTGGTGCTGACCTGTCTTCTTCCTCAGCTTGCACCAGGCTGAAGCTCTGGCAGTTCTGTTCTGCCTGGCTTTTCTTCATTGCTTTTTAAGCAGCTGTCTCTTTCCTGCCAAAAACTGGAGGTAGAGCATTTAGGAGAATAAAAGTGGATGGTTTGTAAAATGAGGAGTTTGTGCTGTTGTTCTGTGTGCTCAGTCCTGGGTAATACAGCCCTGGCTGTATCTCTGGAGGGTGGCATAAACAAGCCTGGTATGGTATCAGGCACATTTTTATGCCAGTCCTGATTACTCTTATTATTGTCATCATGCTATTGTTATATCCTAAAAGTAAGTAAATTTAATCCTCTCAAAAATACTGGCTGCCTTAACTAAGAGCATGCTGCAAATGTGCTTTAAAGGTGGCCCCCTGCAAATACTTTTTTTCTGATCATTACTTCATAACAAGCAATGGGAAAAATTTGCAGGATTATGCTATAATAGATTATGAATAAAGAAAAAAAATATCCACACTGCTATATTTATGCTTCATGCAATATATTTTTGATATGTTAATCATTAAAGGCAATACGTTTATATATTCACCTGTGGGGGTTGCCTTTTGATATTTAGGGCTTAGGATGGTAGTTAAATACTTGCCTTTCCTCCATCTCCATTCATTCCAATAGAATCAGAGTTTTCCATTACAGGAAGGCCCGGGATGGGGATGCATGTGAGTGTTCATGTGGCTGCTTTCTGGGGACACATAAACTTGATGAGTATTTATGCTTGCCTGAATGAAACCAGATTCAAGGAATGAATATCTGCTACATGTCTCTTCCATAGGATGAATAACTTATATCAGCATTTCTATATAAATGTTAATAATGTGTCTGATGTGATGGCTATCAAGCAATTTTTGTGCTGTGCCACAGACCTCAACCATAAAAGTCTGCTAAATGAAGTCTTATCTGTCTTCTTTTCCACTGTGTAGTTATCATTATTTACTTCTTTTGGCTATGAAGTGACAAAAAAAAAGTTGAGACTTTTTGAACTATAGTGTACATCTCTATTTCATAGGTTCATAATTCATGAACACCTTCTCTGATTTACTGCAAATTTGGTGGAAAAATCCTACCTCAGCCTGTGACCTAGGCTACAAATCTTGAGGCCAATATGATTTGTGAATCTGGAATTTAGAACTGGGGATAGGAGCCAAATTTCATCTTATAATGGAAACCCATATTGTAGCCTTAATTAAGGGGGTCTTGCTGTTCCTCAATACGTCTTTCACAGCCCTTCATGCCTCAAAATACAGACATATGAGGAATTAATTTTTTTTATGTGCTGTGCTTATTTGAAGATCCTTAGTTAAGTGACAGAATTTCACAGTCTTCAGCACATCTGATTTTTGCAATCCTCACTATGCACTCAGTGTTCATGAATACTGTAGAATCAGCTGCCACTCTCGGATTTTAAAGAAGTCTCATCTTTACAGTAAACAGAATACCTTTAAAAAGGGAAAACTATCAATATACCCCAAATTGTTATTTGCATAAAGCCATGTGAAAGCCCTTGCCAGGAGTGTTTTTCATGCACTTTCTGTTGAAGCGGAGCTGCAGGAATTAAGTTCATGTAGAGAGATGCATCATGGCTCTTTCCACTGTTTCATGGGAAATGGGTTCTTTCTTGCTGGGTTACAGCCATTTTGTTCAAATCTTGGAGTTCATATTTTGTCACTTTATTAGCCCTTCTTGACTATCATAGCTTCCACTTTAACACAGTGGCTTTTATAAGTAAGATGAATAGTTCACTGCTTGGTTGTTGTGTCCTGGGGCATCTTCCAAACATAATTATAAAATGTGAATGTAATGGATTACTTTTTTTTTTGCTGCACCAGGTCTGTAGAATGATTATTTCAGCATAGGGTACAGTATTGGTTTATTACAGTGTCGGGTACCACTCTTTTGTTTCTGACCTGGAACTACTTATTTTTCTAATAAGATATTGTACACTATTTGCAACTTCAATATTCTCAGCTTTAGTAATGAATGAAAAACAATACAGGCAAGAGTGTTTCAATATATCAAACTCATTCCAGTCATTATCAGAACATGGTGAGATGGGGAAGGACAATTTCACCCTGGAGAAATCACCGTAACCTATACGCAGCATAGAAATCAGTTATGGAGAGCAAGTGGATATACAGAGATTTAGATAGATGGTGAATGTTTTCAGCTCTTCCATCTGTCCAGAAATGAAATGCTTTACCAATAAGTGGTGTTTTACTGCTATTTCAATACGGCTTTTCTACAGGATTTTTTCTTCACATGAAATAAATGTCCTCTGTGGAATTTAAAACATTCCCCCATATATATAGATTTATTAAAAGCTTACTTTATCTTCTTCTTTTTTTTTTTTTTTTTTCCTTTTAAAATTTTGTATCTTGGTGATTATTCACCACAGAAGATTGCTTCCAGAAGTGTCAGAGGAGTCCAAGGGAGTTAGGCACCTAAACCCTATTTATTTTTATTAAGAATGAGGAATCGATCTTTGTAATGTGCTTTGAAAGCAGGAGTTTCTGTCATTATTTCATTAAAAAATGAGAATTATAATAACAAGAATTCCTTTAAAAATAATACTTTGACAGGGCAACTCATATGAAGGGAACCAGTGATGGTAAGAATATTTCATCCTTTTAACTTTGGTGTTCAGGCCTGCATATAGTTAACGAGCAAATCAGTCTAGTGAAAATTCGTAGCCCTGGAATTAAACCAACCACGAAAGGATGCATAAAGAAGAGACTGAAAATAAATTGCTTCATCTTTTCCCCTACTGATAAAATACCTGTTGAGTTTGTTTTCCCTGTCAAGAGATGGAGAGAATTGTTTGGTTTCTACACTGCAAAGAACCTCTTTCACAGGAAATGAGTATGACCAAGATGCTTTATTTTCAAAGGCTTATTTAAGTTCCCTATTGTTCATTTTTCAGGAATGTGTCTAGTTCCTTAAATGGCACAGTAAAAGCCTGTGTGTTGACAGGAAGCCTTTTCCAAAGGTTAATTATTTTATGAGGAAAGAAATTACTCTTATATTGCTTGTTAACCTTTGAGGTGTTTTTTGTTTGTTTCTGGTTTTTGTGGGTTTTTGGATTTTTTAAAATTGTTTCCTTTATTCATGTGACTGCTTGGGAATCACAAAAGCTTTTTCACTTTCTAATTTAGCTTATCTCTTAAATATTTTTCTCAAATCAGAACCTTATCTTGTTAATCTTGTTTGTTCTAGAGAGAATAGATTAAATTTCTTTAACTGTCCACTTTATTAAATTCCTGGTATAATTGATTAGTCTAACAAAATCAGACAAGTAGGAAATTTAATTGCTTAAAAGTGCATAACCCGTTGCTACTGCTGACTTTCTCATAAATGTGTAATAGTTACTAAAGATAATGAAAATAGTTTTCTTTTAATTAGAATTTTATAATAAGCATTTTTCACTACCAAAATAATTAAGTTTTCAAATGATACACTTTTATTTAAAAATACTAACTAATCAAGGTCTTTATCTTCTCCCAAGAAAAGAAATATCTGATTTAATTTCCATGTAAAGTGCTTCTGTTTTCACCAGTCTAGGTAAGGTAGGAAAAAACACTGATTCCTATTCTAGAGGTAAGAGATGGAGGCAAAGTGACATTAAAGAAGGTGCTCACTCCACCTCCTTGGTGCTATTGCAGGTGTTTCACAGGGATTCAAATGGCCTGAAATTAGCAGATGACTTCTCATGGTAGAGGCTAAAATAGGTTCTTGGGGCTCCTTTGACCTCCAAAACTGGGGTGCCAGTTTCCCTGGTTTTAACATCTAAGCAGGATGAATATCCACATTGTTCAAGATAGCACACAAAGTCTGTAGCTGACTCCAAAAAATACTTCCACAATTTTTTTCCACAGGCTTTTTGTGCCAGCGCTCCAGGCTGGTGTGATGTTGGCAGTTCTCAGTAGTGTGCCTAGAAGGCTACAGTCCTGAGCTTTTAGGGATGCTAGTCACACCCCATTCTAAGAAGTTGGAAAGGACCTTCAGGTGCCTGGCCAGCATTCTGAAGGCAGCCACTGTACCAGTCTCAAAGGCATATTCTACTCCTTCTTTACGCCAAGCCAAGTACGTGTGGGGGTCTGATTTTAGGGAGCAGAGCTGAGATATGATTAAGAAAAGTGACAATGTATATCTTGATATTGAATCTCTGTATTTGATTCATGGAGATCCTCATAGTTGGAAACACTTGTCATCAGCTTTATTAATTCAAGTGTTTAGTGCTCTGAACTCCAAAGACTTCTCCAGCGCTGTCAGGTACATGTTATTGTTAGAGTTGTCCATCAAGTAAGAAAGCAGCAGAATTCCTGGTCAACATACTGTACAATCAGGGGCTAATTTTATGCCATTTTTTAAACTGGAGCTCCACAGGAAAACAGACCTTGTTGCAGATATAGGTTAAAGAGATTTTAATATGCCTTGCGTTTTCTGCTTTTTTGTGCCATGTTGTGGTGACAGTGTTTCATTGGCTTTTATTCTGTTTTTCTACGCCCAAGTGTATTTTCAATGGTGATTTTTTCTCTTTTTAGTGTTGTTATTTTTGTACTCTTCCTGTTCCCTGAATATTAAAAGGTGTATTTTGACTTTAATTACTAACTTCTTGTTGCTAATGATGAGAGACACTTTCTGAAAATCCTCTGAGTTTTCATAAGCTAACGTAACTCTGGAAAGCTAAGAGATGGAGATGAACTTTGACCAAAAGACACACACACAAAACCAACCAACCAACCAACCAACCAAACAAACAAAACCCCAAACAAACAAACAAACAAAAAAAAACCCACTAAAACAAAAACAAACAAAAAACCTCAAACAAAAAAAAAAGCCCTGAAACTGCTTAATTTATGTGCCTGTTATTACTTAAAAGCCATTATAATTTGCTTGATATAGTTAATCACTGAGCAGTGACTATTCTAGGTATTGGTTTTAAAAAAGGGTGAGGTTGAAGGATAAATGTCTTTAAACCCCAAAGAATCATTTTAACTGAATTTTCTAGGAGAAAACTTTGTATGATTCCGAGGCAAAATTCTCTATGTAATGAAATACATCGTTTATGCTGTGTAAGACTCAAGAAGTACAATTCACTCAATAATGAAAGAATTAAGTAAAATGCATACAGAGTGTGCCTAATTTTCACTGTTTAACCTCTAAATCTAACCAAACAAGATTATAGGGCTGTTAATTGGCTTTTGACATTGGAGTATTTTTTATGTAGGGATGGGTTTCAAAGCCTGTAGAGAGGGTATTCATGGATATATTCAGTTGCTTAAGACGAAAATTATTTGGGCTTTTCTGAACTTATTTAAGGCTAGATACTGCTTCAGGAGTTTTCATTCTTATTTAGGTTACTTTTCAAGTTACAGTGGAGTTGTGGTAGTGTTACATGCTCTTACAGGAAAAAGAATAGCAATTTAAGGAGGTGAAGAGTCTAACAACTTTCTTCAGTTTTAGATTTTGAAAAATCTTTTTATCTTGATCCCCCTAAATAGGCATTCTTCCTCCTATGTGCCTCATTTTTCCTCATGAGCAGATTCCTTGCAAATAGTTCTGTCTATCCCAAGTTTGGGTACAACTGTTGCCTTCTTTCTCTTTCTCCCCTAGAAAAATATTCTTAGGATATGTAAATGTGCCCAGTTTTTCAACCAGCATTTGTGTGGCTACACTTGTCAAAATCCTCATGATTATTGTCCCCACTCCCTGTGTTGTGTCCTCATCTGTTTTTGCTTCCCAGCTGATAGGATAATTGCACTGTTTGCTTTGCAATCTACCCTTAAACATAATGCAAAAGCACTTTGCAAACATTACCCCATCAAGAAACGTAAGAGTAAATCTTAATTCTGTGAGACCATATGCCTTTTTGAGAAAAGATAACTGTTGGGGTTGTTTATTTGAAAGACCCAGTGCTTTCAGAAATCTGTTAGAGGAGAACCCAAATTCCCAACTCATTCCTGTTTTTCAGATTTTGTTCTCAGAGAAAAAACATTTTAATAGAACTGTCTGAGACAGCACAGTATCTTCTAAAGGATTGAGATCTCATAAAAGTACAGTAACAGCTGTCAGAAAACTGAGTTTACTATTCAATGGGATGCTGTGCAGTCCAGTACATAATTAGCAACATATTCTCCATCTGAGAAAGAGAGATGAATAAACCAGGTTGCCAAAGTTTCAAAAGAGCTTCAACTCAGCTTGTGATATTCTGCTTACAGTTTTGCACAAGTAGTCATTCTGGTCAGGATTTTCTCCTTGCCAAAATTTGTGCCTGAGACTTGCAGCTATCAGAGCTGCTTTTTATGAATGTTTTTTTCATATGGTCCAGTTTGGGCCTTCTGCAAATAAAATTAGCCTTGTGTATCTAAGATCATCTTTTTCTTTTTGACCCTCAGGCTAATGTGTTGTTCTTGAGAGATTTGGGGATGGCTCAACAACTCTTAACTCTAGTTAGAGAGTTGATGAACACCCAGGATTTACTCTGTCTGAGAACATGGGCTGTGTATGCTCACAGTGTTTTCAAAACCCGGGTTCTAATCTGTGAAACTCTTTGGTTAGAAGTGTTCTCATGGTAACATTGCTTAGCAGGATGTCAGAGGAAAACAGTTGTTTTTAATATTCCTGCAACAGAAAGTAGCTTCCAAGGCACCTTGTGTTATTTATTCCATTTAGTACCTTGTGAAAATGTCTTTACAAATGTATCTTTTTTTGAGCTGCCCAGGTCACTCCAGTCTATATAAATTCTAAGGCTATGGATTTCAATGGATGAGTGAGACAATGTGGTTGGAGGGGTTTTTTGAGCCACAAATTCCATGAACTCTTCCCATGTTGTAGTAATATCAAAACTTGGTTCTTCATAGACAAAGTATCTGGAAGGTATTTACTTATTTTCCACAAATTTCACCAGAACTGGCTTTTCTTCAATAACTTTTACACAAAATTGGAAAAAAGAAAGCCCAATAGTTTGCGAAGAAGAGTTTGCTGCCCATAGATGCAAAGACTACCCCAACAGGCTTCCTCAACAAGTGGAAATTACGGTGATTTTACCTCTGTTTTTTATCAAGTCTAACAAAAGGATTATCTAAAATCTGTAATACTTGTTTATTTTCTCATTTTTGTATTGGATTCTACTTTATTTGTTTTCTTCTTTTCTTCTGAGATAGATTTTCTCTTCTGGCTCTTCAGATACAGCCAGGTAGGAGTCCTGAAGGCTGGAACAAAAAGTTCAAGGGAGACATTTGGGGCCGAATTCTTCCCTGAACTGAGCTATGCCTGGCTTTATTGAACTCAGTCATAATGGAATAAGGAATCAAACAGGCTAGAAAGTGGTTCTTAGTATTGGCTCCTGCTAGCTCTTATCTTTGCTAAATCTTTATGGCACTGTAGGAAAGCTAATTTCATCCTCTTTTTAACTGAGACTCTGATGTAGCCATTTTTCAGTGCCACTTACACACCTATGGGGGATGTCAGGTCTGCAGAGCTTTTTGCCTGTTGAAAAGGGATTGCTGCAGGGATTAGAGCCTTACCTTGGGGAGAGCAGCGACCCTTCTTTAGTGCCAACACTAAACTAGAGTTGTCCAGGGAATTTTGGAAAGTGCCTTCTAGACTCTCCTGCTTTAAAAGATCTCTCAGTCTTTCTGGCTGTTGCCTTCTTTGGTTTCTGGGAAATGACCCATTTTATTTGCTGAATGGCAGGCTCCTCAACCATTCCTCTCCTCCACGGTCAGAGAGACTCACGTGTGCCTTTCCTTATCCAAGCTTTGCTCTGAGTATTTGCCATTTTTATCTGCGTGTCTGGCCCTTCTGGTTATGCCAAAGTTATCAGACCTCTGGAGAACTCACACACAGGTGCATCAAAAGGCTCTTTGAGGAGAGTGAGTCCATCAGTGCACACACAACTGTAGCACCTGGAAAAGCACGCTTGCTGTCTTTCTTCTGCATTGTCTCGTTTTGCCTCTGTCTGTCCTTGTGACAAGGAATTGTGTTCTCTCCCTTAACCTGGCCTATTACCTCTTCATCCTTTTTAAGGAGTTTGACTGTGTTGGGAATGGAAATCAGATGTGTTTTTAACATTTCCTGTTGCTTGTGTCAGTACACTGATGGAACATCGTATTATGTCATTGCACTACTTGGTATGCATTATATACTGTTAAGGAGTGGAAAGATAATAAATTGTGGGGAGGTGAGGGGGAAACAGAGAACTTAAATAGATTAAATAGTCAACTATTTTAGAATATTGCCACATCAGAGAAAGTACCTCAGACTAACATATGGTTTAGATACTGTACTGGCAAAGAGAAGTGGCCAGTGTGAGATACCAGAAACTGAAGGGCACGTGGTGTGATCTGGGTCAGAAACTCTGGGAGTAGTTCAGTCAAAAGAAGGAAGGACTGGGATGGAAAGCACATGCTTTCATGACATGGACATGGAAAATGGCTGATATAAACAAAAAGGGAATAAACTTTTCCCTGTGCACAATGTGTCAGAAATAAGACATTTGTTTTCAGCATGGGGGAATAAAATTTTGTATCACTCAAAGCCTGTAAATGGTCAAGATAGTTAAGCATGGGAAAAAAAATCTCTAGATAGAGGGGCAAATCTTCACTGATGGTCTTTAAGAGTAGAAAAGACAAATGTTTGAAGGTAAAGAGATAGTTTCTGACTAATTTTGCCTTGGTGTAGGATGGTGGGGTAAAAGATGGCATTAAGTGTACTTCAGCCTATTTTATATAATTTTCCTTGCTCAGAGTAGAAAAGGGGGTTGAAACAGGCTGAATGCATCCAGGTAAATTATTTTTATTTTAAGACCTGTGAAGTGTTAGTTGTCCCTCCATTCCTCAACATGCAAATAATGGACTTTAGTTTGCAGGTAACACATATATGTGTTATGTGGTGAAGTGCTTCAAAATAATACAATGAAAGATGAACACTTTTCTGTGCCAATAAGCTTCACACACTGCTGGTTCAATTACTTGAATTACATTCCAAATTTGAACTGCTGAGGTCTACATAAAGTCAGGTAATCCATACAGTCATGCAGAAAAAAAAAAAAAAAATGATTTCTGTATAAATAGCAAGAAAGGGTCAGTCCAATAACTTAATGATCTGGCTCATAATTTGAATCCATTGAAAGTTGTCTGTAAGCACCTCTGGAAACAGAGAGCAAACATGACCTTAACTTACAGAAGTACAAATTAGATCATCTTGTAATATTTTCTGAAACTCAGTGCTGTCACACAAACAGTTCAGATTAGCAGAACAGCAGTGCTCATCTTGTGGCATCTCTAGGTTCTTTTTGATTTAGTCTTTCATTTTTTTCAGAGGCTTTTCCTACCGTTTTTGATTTCCCCCATTGTAGAACTTAGAGGACCCACTTAGCAATGCTAAAGCACACACAATGACAACGAATTTCAGATGTATTATTGTACTTGCATGAGGACTTTTGTTTTTGTTCTATTATGAAAAGATAATAGTTATAATGGATAACACATAGCCTTGACATTGAGCAGGTAGGCAATACCCAGTCTGATATTCAAAATCAGTTCTTCAGTCCTGTATTCAAGCACAAAGAAAATGTCTTGTCTCTTTCTCCTCATCATAACATTTTCTTATTTATTTCCTGGTCTCTGGCTACTATAGGCTTTCATATATTTGATATATTGTGCCTGTAGCTATTTAAGTTAAATCCAACATCCCTGCTTCCCTCTACTATTTTGTTGATGTAACTTATTTTTATCAAGACAATAATAATTTATCAAGTTTGGGTTTTCTTTCCTTTACATTGGAAGGTAGTTTTCAATGCCTCTTGCGCTTCTTAATTAATAGGTTTTTTTTCCATTCACTTACAGAGGGAAGAAGTTAAAAAAAATAAAATAAATGAGAATTAGAGCCTACTCATAACCTTAGGAGTAATGGCAATTCCTTCTTTGTGAGGAAAAAAAATAAAGCCTCACAATTAAGGAAGAGGAATGAATGCATCCCAGTTTTGGAAAATCATTCTCTATTTTACCTTTTTTGAGTTTTTCATTTGTCATCCTGCTTGAACTGGTAGAAGATGTCAACAAAGGGGAGAATAAATTAATATTTTTAGTGCTATCACATCATCATATTTTATTGTATGAGAAGCCAGGATAAGTTAATGAGTCACAAATGGAAAAGGTTTACTTCAATTAAAAATAATACAATAAATTAAAAACAACCCTCCTTTCACAAGCTGCTTGAGATAGTCAGAAGAACAGCATACATGGTGTAAATGGTAATTTAGTCCATGTAAGCATATAATTTGATTTAATTATGGTATCTTTCTGTCTGCAAACACCTCATAACCTACACATTTTAACCAACAGTTTCACTAGGTTACATGCAGTGATTTAATTTTATTGTAGAGCCTCTCTTTTTATAGAGAAACTTAAGAATGGAAGTAGTATGAGTTTGGAATGCATAGTAGCATAGTATGGAATGCTAGTAAAATAATTTGATACAGTTTCTTAACTGTAGGAAAGTTTCAGTCTTCCAAACTGAAACTGCTGTATTTGTCTTAGGAATTGAAACTTTTTCCTTATTTTTAAGATTTTCTTCAAAGTTCAGGACCATGATTTGGAGAAATATATTCTCTCCCTCCATTTTCATGGGTTGATAAACGGTGTCTTAAATTGCAGAGGAGCAATGTACTACTGTATTTTCACCCTTGGCACACAGTGATTTCCAAAAGATATGTCTTCTGTGGGTGGTTTGCAAAGTGAATGGGGGAAAACCCAAAACCACTGTATGTATACATATTCAACAGACTTCAGGGAATGTCAAGCCAAATCTCACTGCAAGTTGAAATCACCTCAATGAAGAAATGCAGCTTCACGTTACTGTCAATAGATATTGTAACATGCTTGGTGTCAGCTTCTTCATGGAGCAGAGGATTTCACTTGCTTCTCTTCCCATCATAGCATTTACTATTTATTCCCTGCACCCTGTCTTCTCTGGGCCTTTATCTACACGATATGCTGTTTCTATGGCATATTAGGTTAAGCCTAACGTGTTGTATTTTAGCATACTTGCTGTCAGCCTCCTAGCACAACGGCAGACTTCTCTTGTAAGAGTTTTTTATGTGCATGCATGCACAGACACGCACAAGTGAATAATACAGCACAGGCTATGCATACTGCACCTGTCAAACTTACAAACACCAAGTGGATACAGCTATCTGAAAGAGATAGTGTCAATCAGATCTATGAGCAGGGGGGAGCATAGTAGATGGCATATCTGCTGAAAGCAGGCAATTTTAATTATCTAAGATGGTTTGAAGCTATGAATAATTTATTACCCATAGAAGTCTTTTTTAAAGCTTCTAATCGTGGTGATCCTCTGATATTCAGATCACAGTCCCTGATGCTTCCCTATTTGAACTGCTACTCTGAAGGCACAGGCTGGAAACTACATGTTTCTCTCTAGCTAGTCAGCATAGATTGAGTTGTTTTGACAGCCCAGCATGAGAATGTAATAGTCCAGCTAAAGAGGTGAAAAATACAACACACAGCAGAAAAGAAAACATTTCCTTGGACAGCGATAACCACCCTGAACACAACACACTCCAGAATAAATAAGGGAGGGTTTGGGGTTGGATTTGGATGATTCAGGCAGCCTGTACAGTACAGCTGTGAACACAGCAGTGTTATCCTATAGGTTGATAACAATTAAGATGAAAAATACCCTTACAGTACACTAGTTAGGATTTCAGTCACACCATTGCTCTGTTTGAACTCTTTTGAAGCCTGCGGTTTGTGTGCTTCCTGCAGTTTTGACAGAATTTAAGAGCTAATTTCCCCCCCCCTCCAAAAGCCTGTTTCTCTCTAGGCTGTCCGTGCTGAGTGGGACAGGACTGCAGAGCTGGCACAGCTTGGAAGGAGTGACAACCGCTCTCACATACACTTCATCCACTTCATTTCCCCCCCCTTTTTTACAAGTTCCTAAGCAGCAGAGAAGTTGGGAAGAATAAATATGAATGAGGAGCAGATTCTTGGAGGCAGAGGTGGGAAGTGAAAGACAAGGTAGGTAGGAGATGTGCATGGTGTGTGGAGCACGTATGTGCCATGAGGATGACAAGATTGGTGGGGATAAAGAGTAGCTGAGGAAGCAGAGAAGTGGATGACTTCATTGGAATGGTTAAAAATAGGGCAGGTCACCCTAGAGCTGCTGACATGTCTTTTACACTCAAGTCTTAAGTTCAAAATGAAGGACCAGGGACTCAATTAAACCATGTACTCAAACAAAAGCCTAAAACTGGTGAATACCTTGGCATCTTAGTGAACTGTGTCTGAAGGTAAACCATGACCTAAGTTTGTCTGTAAGCCTCAGCTAAGTTTTGAGAGACTGATGCATATGACAGAGCAGGATTTTCTGTCTATATATGTCCATTTGAAGTGATGGATCTGGAATTCTGTGAGAGGATGTTCAGACTTGGCATTTGAGTTTAGAGGGAACCCAAAAGTCTATCAGATTTACAGTTCTCAAGCACTGGAACAGGCTGCTCAGGGAAATGGCTGAATCACCATCCTTGGAGGTATTTAAAACACGTCTAGATTTGCCACTTAGGGACATAGTTTAGTGGAGGTCTTGGTAGTGCTGAGTTAATGGTTGGCCTTTAATAGAGATATTTTCCAGACTAAATTATTCTCTGCTCTGATTCCTTAGCCCAGCCACAAAGAGGCTCAAGTAATGGGGAATGTCTTACATCAGCTGAGCAGGGCAAAAGCAAGCACAAGATAAGGACAGAAAATGATAATACATGGAGTATGGAGCTTAGGTGAACATGCTGAAGGAGACCTGTTCTGTGTAATGCTATTACACAGAAACTCTATTACTGCTTTCCTGTTAGATATGTTCTGTTCCGTGTTAACTGTACTGCTTTATTGTCTAACAATTTATTGTAAAATGTGCAGGATTTTCAAAGCGGTAGATAAATTTGCTGTAGGAACCCTAATTGCTGAATTGTTTTATTTTTGCATGCTGCATTTCTATAAAGCAGCAATGCAGTGTTGCTGAATTGTGTTTGCAAAAAAGACACAGAGGAATGTGTGTAAGTAAACACCCCTGCCTGCACAACCCTGGTGAGCTTTTTGCTGAATTTCCAGTTTATCATCTGACTTCAGTGCCAGCCGTGCCACCAAATTATTTTAGAATGAGTTGTAGAGAAAAGCCTCTTGAGGCAGTGAAACAGCAGGTGGCCTGCTTAGTTTGTTGTGGTGGCACCTTATGAATAACTCAATTGATCTCCATATGCTTCCATTCACTCTTGCTTACAGCAATGCTACCTTAAACACTGAGCACTTCAACATCTGATAGCAAAGGTTTTATTCACATAAAAAAATGACATACTGGAAGGGAAACATGCTTCACTGCAGACATTACTTTGTCATCCAAACCCACTTTCAGTGCCAAAAGCTGATGCAAAACTCACGTACTGGAGCAGTCAGAAATGAAAATTACATGAGTTGTTTTGCAGTGATATATTAAACTAGGCTCTAAGATCACAGTTGTCTGGTAGAAAAAATTTAAATTCACCTATACAAAATGTTTTGCACCAGTTAGTTATTTCTGAAGTTTTTGACACTTGTCTTTCAGCCTACAAGAGCAAGCCTGAAACTTTTTAAGTGATGGATGCCTGAATTGTGTCCGTATCTACCCACATGCAGCAGAATGTCATCTGGGTTTTAGGAGAGCAGGATCTGGTATTACCTGTGCACTAGAGAGTGATCTAGGTTTCAAAGCTGATAGAAACATGTTCCCATGTCATGGGGATCCTAATGTGGTTCTAGTCTCAATGTCTGCACCCAGTGCAGTAGCAGTCTGTCCTGAGTGATATGCTTTCCTTACAGCAGGAGTTTCCTTCACTGCAGTGCCACACTTCTGTACCCCCAGCTCTTCCATTCAGAGCTAATTGTGCAGTGCATAGTGTAGACCTGGTGTACTGAAGGAGGCTGTGTATCAAGGAAGCAGTGTAAATGGAAAGATCGAATAAAGAAAGCTGTGCATCTTGCTCTGAGAGGCAAGCGCCTAAGAACAGCATATAATTCTGTGTCTTACTTTAAATCACCACCTATTGGACAGACTATGGGACCAATTTAAATCACCACCTATTCCACTGACTGTGGAATAGGCTCATCATAATAACTTTGTGATGTACAAAAAGGAGAGGGGTGGATTTATATTTACTAGTTTTGAGTTACTTAGATAATCAACTTAGACAGTCTGTTATCTTAGTCTTCCTATTTAGATGAGAAAGAAATTTTCCTAAGAGCACCAACTGAAATTTCTCTCTGAAGTATTTATGAGGAGTGGCCTTTCACTGGTGTTAAAGTTGCCTGAATACTTTCCACTCTCCTGGGATAATCCCTCCAGAACCCAGTGTACAGAAGTAACTGCAAAGAGCATGCTAGTCTAAAAGTGGCCAGAGACTCTCAAGTGACAGTCATGTAAGGGGAGTAACCGTACATCAGGAAGTAAAGACATAGCATGGTGGAACTGGAATAACTAATTTTTAATTCATAGTATTGTGCATATGTTTATCCCTAATCTTTGTATGGTAGTTCAGGCCCCAAAAAACCATATATGTGTGCATGCTGCTTCTGCAGATACTTTTGATTTTTTAACTTGGATGCTTCTGGTATCAGGGATGATTCTGGGGCGTCAGTAAATGGTAGTGGAAGATGCCCAATGTTTATACAGAACAGGACTTAGACCCTGTTAAATGTGCGATTGTGTTCCTGATGCTTCCCTGTTAGCTAGTTGTCTTGGTTTGGAAAGACAGGGGTGTCTGCTAGGAACCAAAAAAAAAAAAAGGAAACTTCCCTTGGGGTTTGTTATAATTCCAAAACTGAAGGGGAGGTCTCAGGCAATGATAGTGAGGGTACGAATAACAGTTCTTTGCTAGTTAGTATAAAAAGGTAAATTAACAATAATAACTACAATATTGACAACAAACAGAACTAAAGAAATAAAAAAGGAAAAAAACAACCCAGTTACAGTTTTTCCTCTGGTAACCCCCCACCCCCCTCAGTACTGTCACAAGCTAATAGAGCTAGCAGCAGCTCTGGGAAGATAAGATGTATCCGAGGGTTTACAGTGGCTGGAGCTGTTGGAAAAGTGTCCCAGCTGGCAGGGGCTGCAGAAAATACAACGTGGGGAGACTTCGAGCAAAACTGAAGAAACCGTGGGTGCAGGGCAGGGAGGGAACGGGTTCCCAAAATCCCGGGGGACACACGAAGAGACGGTGGTCCGACGGAGTCTTAGGTGAAGGGAATGGTGAGAGCTCTCCGCCTCGCCGAGACGAGCAGCACTGGCAGTTCCCCCAGAGCAGAAAACTGCCCCGAGCAAAGTGAACTCAGTGTCTCTGGGTAGCTGCTTCTTTTGTTTGGCCCTAAGGACCCATAAGTACTGAAAAGCACCCAGCCATTAGCTTCCTAGCAACTTCTGGGAAAAAATTCTGTAAGAAAATAACCCAACCCCCAACACTAGTTTATCCAAGAGTCCTATCTGGCATCTGATTTATTTATCCTATTTTTCTTCTCACCAACATTGCATTAACAGGGTAATATATAAGAATGTGGATACAATGTATATAAAAATGAATGGGTCTCAGTCAAGTCCAGTAATTAAATTTCATGAATAACTTATTTTGAATTAATGCATATCTATACTTTTGAATTTCTCTTATAACATGTTATTGAGAAACCCTGTTCAGTGCAGTTTCTTTTAGTGAATGAAATCACAGGATTATTGGATTGTTGTCTTTCATATGTTACTCTGTTCCTTCAAATTAACTCCAGATACACTTAGAACACCAAATTAAGTATAAAAATGTGTTTTTAAGATAAACAGTCATTACTATCTCATTTTAACAATCTGTTTATCCTTTAAAATAGTCTTCTTAGTTTTGTTTAACTATGAAAAGGCTGAGTAATGCACTGAGACAAGACTGTCCAGTTATTGCCACTAATTGCATCTCAGTCTGATTTGTTGATGGATATGAAAGATGATGACAGTTTTAAAAGGAAACACTATATATATATATATATATATATATAAAAAAATTGGGTTCATGTATTTTAGCTTTAGCACATAATTTGGTTTCATGGCATTTTCTGTATTTATGACATGTTTTTTTGTTTCATCTAAAATACTGATTTGGCCTGAAGCTCAACTATGATTCATGAAAAAATACCTATTTTCAGAAGAAAGTGTTTTCTAGTACTAGTAGAATATGCTACAGACTATATAATAACATTATGAGAAAAAATATGAGTATATATTTAATTGTTTAGTTGAGGTTACTAAGTATGCATGCTCTTTTTTTTTTTTTTAATGCTGTACTGTATTTTTCTTGTACTATCCCCAAACTTTTTCAAGCCAGCCTACCATAATGAGTTGAGCCTCAGGATTATTGTACTATGTTCTCTGGGGAGACATCCTTCTAGTTTGAATACATACAAGATTCACTCAGAAAACTGATCTAGGTACAGAAATGTCTTTAAGAGATCTTTCTATACCTTCATAAAGCATTCTTCATCTCCACTAGAAAACAAAGTCTTCAATATTTTTTATAGAATAAATGCTATGCAAATACTGATAAATCACAAACAGTATTACAAACAGCAGCAAACAAGGGATAGAATATTAGCAATAACAAGTCAGTTCGCTCTGAATAACTTGGTGTTTGGCTTTTAGATTAGAAAATGTGTATCAAGGACAGCCATTCTGTCCTGATGTAGTTGTCTTTAGCATGGTCAATGTACATGAGCTACAGTAATCTCACTTATTCTCAGTGATGAGGGCCAGTTATGAGGAGGAAGAAATGTTACTACTACTTCCCTTCAGACTGTGTAATGAAAGCCATTTTACAACTTGAATAAAGCATCTTCTCAGCAACCTTAGAAGCCAGTAGAAGTTGTGCTGAACTGCAATGATTGTTCACACTTATCTCAGCAGTTTTCTTTCTTATTCATTTTAGCTACCTGGGATTAATTTATGTGCTGCTTATACCCATGATGCAGTTGATGAAATTCAGTTGTGTCAATGCAGGGAGTTTGTCTGCTTTTTTTTTTTTTTTTTCTCACTTTCCATATAGGTTGAATAGGTTGAGTAGGGTACAGGAGTATACAGTGATGGAGTATATTCATGACTGGGTCTGCATGTCAGAGTGGAGAAATTATTGAGTCACGATTCTTCTAGAGACACATCAACAAGATGTCTACATTATCTATGTCACCTTGATTCCTCAGTACAATCAATAACAGCTTCAGTCATTTATTGTAGTTAACAGTAAAGAAGAAATCCTAAAAAAATTGATAAAACACACTAAGAATTTCATGAACAGAGAATAACTTCAGAAGTTGGGTATCTTGACTTTACTATGTACTTGTGCTGGGGATGAGGGGCTGAGGGGGTGGGAAGAGAAAAAAAATCTCAAAATTACCAGATCCTCTAAGAGCTGTTCCTTTTTTTGCCAAAACAGCATTCCCATCGTATTACAGGAGGTATTTCAAAGTCCCAGTGAAGCAGGAAATGATAATATTGAGTTGTGGCTACTAATGGTGACACTCACCTGGATGGAGAAGACTTTGATCAGCATGTTATGGAGCACTTCATCAAGCTCTACAAGAAGAAAACTGGCAAAGATGTTAGGAAGGAGCCATTGATACCCTGAACCTATTTGTCCCCATATAATGCCCATCTTGTTCTGAGCTTCACTCAGATCCAAAGAGGTGCTTTCTTTCATTTCCTCTCTTGCTGTAACCTCAGATTCAGTTGAGGCAGATACAAGTTCAGTATTAATTCTCCCATCACTTCTTCAGTCAGCTAAAAGACCCAGCTTTGTCATTTCTGTGAGCTGGGATCACAGTTCAGAGACTCATTGTCTCTCTGCCCCTCAGTGCCCGACTAATGAGCTGTGCACCTTTATGTTTGCATATAATTTTGCAGAGGTTGATTGTCTATATGCACTTAGCCTGGCAAGTAGCTTCTAGTCTAACACACTATTTTACATCTGCCTTTAGCTTTGTCATGGAAAATTAGACAGTGAAAGCACTGAAGCACAAGCTTAAATCTGTCTCTATGGAGGAAAGCACTCAGACATGTGCTTAAATGTAAATATGTGCTTAGATCCTATCATTAAGTCAAAGAGACTCCAGTGCATGCTTCAAGTTAGGCATATGCTTGCATTCTTTTTGAATGGTGATGCTTTCCTGAATTAGCACCTTAACTTGGCCAGGAAATTGACACAATTCCAACAAAAGAAAGGAAATATTTCTGCATAGTCCAAAGGCATGCTGTCAAAAGTTTTAAAATTATAGGTCACTTAAAAATATGCTGATTTTAAATTTGAATTTCTGTCTTAGCTTTTATTTTCATCTGTCTAGCATAAAAAAGATTTGTTAGCACTTAAGCTTTCAAGACTGGTCATTTACAAGGCTACAGTTAACACCTTGAAATGTTATAATGAAGGTTTCTGGAAAAGCTCTAAAATTACATGTTTGATACCAATTGCTGATTCTTAAAGATCATGTATGAACTCACTGTGGAGGCACACTTTATCTGACCAATGACTGTCAGGAATTGCTCACATATTAAACTGGAGCTGCTCATTGATGGAGGCATATAGGACTGGACTAGACAGAGCTCTTAGCAGATCAGATATATCATATTCTCAGTTCCCAGTCAGTTATAACTCTTTCAAAATAAATTAATTATCTGTATTTGGAGGAAATAGATGGTGATTAGGTTAGGATCATATTAGTACAGATATCTGTGAACAGATCTGATTCATATAGCTCTATGCTGTTCATGTTGTTTAATCACTCCTACTAACTAGCAGCGACGTCAAAAAGGTTTTTTCTTTGGCACAAGTTTGATGAAGATCAAAATCAGGTGCTGTAAGTGTGAATATACTAGCTTCTGTTAATGGTTTGTATTAGAATTATTAGAAGGATACTTTTGTAGTTAAAAGCAAATAAAGCTTACATTAAATTGAGCAGACATATGAGCATGGTCTCACGAGGTGAGCATAACATGTTTTGGTTTTGAGGCATCTCTGCAAGAATTCAATGGCATATGTAGCCTTCATTGCTATATCTTCTCTAGTGAATTTAACAATTCTGGGAAGTTCTGGACTAGTGAGCCCAACTGTAAGAGAAAGCTTTGTTTCCACATAAAGAAATGCCTTGGAATCAGGTAGCTACATGTAAAAAAATGTCCTTGTCTGCATTTGACTCACAAACTGCAACAGGGTGTCATTTAGGATGATATGGGTTAACATAGGTCAAATATGTTCCAGACACTGCTCTAACAATGCTTCAGCACTACTACTGTGCTTCAGTAACTGGGAGCACTGCCTTGCAGAGTTTTTCTTACTAGCATGTTTGTTGCCAATTTTGTAGTCAGAGCAGTGCAAGAGATGGTCCTCATGCTTTCCCAGATTAAACTGAGTGGATGTTAGATCCTTGGAATGAAAACTTGGAGGCAAAATTTATTTAAACTCCTATAGACTCCATAATGTTCAGGGCTTTTCCTTTGTGGAGTAAGGGAAGACATGGCGGCAGGTAAAATGTTCATGTTCTGAAGTATCATTTTCTACCTTTGCCAAAGAGAAATAATGAAAAAGTCTTGAGTGTTCAAGTCTGGGATCTTCTGTAGGTTGTTTAGGCATAGCAGATTTTCTGCAATCTACCGCTTGGTCTGGCAGCTGAGAACAGGGCAAGAGAAGGTGAATTACATAGTCAGTGGACCTTCTTTATTTTTAAGGTTGCCTAATATCTTGCCTGGCTCTCTTTGCAATCCTCTAGGCTCAGACTGTAGGGATTTTCAGTTCTCTCAGCCCCAAATGACTGGGCTTCAAAGATCTTGTCTCATTTTTTCCTTGATTCTCTTTCCTCTGTATACCCATCTTTTTTCCTGTGACTGTATCTCAAGAGGGAAGCAAGGAAGTGTCCCATTCCATTGCAGGTATTCAGCCCTGAGGAGTGTGTCCCTGATGCTGGAGGAACCACAGAAAGACAGAGGTTGGGATCACAGGAGGTGGATTAATACAGTAATGCAATGCAAAACTGAGCATTAGAATTTGCTCCTGAGCTCTCTCAGGAAATCAGGGATACTGCTGCTTTGCTGTTTCAGATATTTTATGTGAGATCAGGCTGATTAATGTGTGAGAGGCATTTAGACAAAACTGGTGAGTGGCAATGTGAAGTCAATGCCTCTATCAGTAGTAACTTGTGAACTGTACAGTTTCTCCTATAGTGTTTTCTTGGTCTTGAATTATGTTGTTGTTTGTTTTTTTGGTTTTTTTTTTCTTTTAGAGAGATACCATCAGCTGGAGGCTCAGAAATGTCAACTGTAATTAAAAATGTAATTTTCAAAGGCATTTTGCAGTTTATTCACATGGTAAATGGTTTCCTACCCTCTGAACTTTCATCCTGCTGAGCTGAGCTGAAGAGTTAGACATTTTCTTAAAATCCTAACATTCTCTCACAAGTGTAACGAGGCACTTGTCAGCTGCACAAGCTGGCAAAGAAGAGTTATCTAATGGTGTAGAGCTTGAAAACATGAAAAAGGGGTTTGTTTGTTCACCAGAGTTTTCCTCCCTGTCAAATTGCTTACTGAACATTCCATTCTGCTCTATTTTAATGTTTTAGTCCTTTGGTTCTTCTCTCATGCCGTTATTTTACTTAAGGCATGACTTATTTGTTTCATTATCCAAACGAAAATACAAACCTATTGGCCTCTACTACCATTGAAATCTGTCCTTTTTTCCCTGGTCTTTGATATCTTGCATCTGTTGGATTGTTGATTATACTTTAGATGGTCTCCTTTATCTGGTATCTGAGCACCTATCCAGCTAAAATAATTTTTCCTCATGACATCTCTATGTGGAAAGGAAGTTTTACTATTAAATATTCATTAAACAAGAGAAAGGTTGATTCCAGAGCCCAGTAATTAAGACAGTCACCAGGTTCATGGTATCCTTAAATCACTCTTCTGTCATTACTCATGCAAAGTAATTGAGTAGTTAGGAGAACTGTTTTGCTCTAAGAGAATAGCTTGTTTTGAGCTTTGTTGAGGGATGTGGAAGGTCTCAGGTCCAGTTTCTATCCCACATCAGGGTTTGAATCCTTTTCTAGGATTTAGCTTCTTGTTTAGGGCTAAATCCCTACCTAATTTCTCTGTACTCCCACATACTTGCTTGTAGGTTCAGTAAAGCTCTGCTTCATGTTGCTGACCTATCCTGGCTCTGTTGCCCAAACTATCTGATGAGACATTTTAAAACATTCTTCTGACCATTGTGAGAATCTCTTTGTGAAAGCTGAACCAAAACCCTGAGCAGTTTATCAGTTTGTTGGGTGGTATCAGTGGTTAGGTGGATTTGGCAATTCAGACTGGCAGCAATGCAGAGGTTTAAGAGATTAGATGGGAGCTGAGCAAAGGTTCTGAAACCTGCCAGAAATGTACGTGATAGATGGAGGAGCCTCCTACCTTGGAAGAGTAAGGTAGGTCTATCAGGCTAAACCTATTACCCATCCTGGTTGTTTATCTCATGGATGAATTGTACTGAAAAAGGGAGGTGAATACTGGGGGAAGAAAGACAAAAATACAGTGCATTGTAATTTGTAGTAGCTGTTAAAGACAGCGAGTGTAGTGCATTAACTGAATTAACAAGTAAAAGAAGAGGAAGGTGAGGGGAGAGAGACTGTAATTAACAAGAGCTACTGGTGACTAGCATGAAATTATTTGTTTATTGTGTCTCTTTTCTGTGACTGTTATTTGTCTTTGTCTTTCTACACTTTACACTCTAGAGCAAGGATTGTCTTCCTTTGCTCAGAAAATATGCCACTGTAATGTAAATGAATTTTTGTAAAACACATACCATACAACTCTCCCCAGACTTAGATTTCAGGTTTACTAATGTGAAACTAAATTGAAATGTAAACTAATGTAAACTAAGTTAAAGGTTAACTAATACTCAAACCTTGGACATTTATTTGAGCATTCCCTTTGTAGACCTGTTACCAAAAATGCATCAGGACATTCTCACATCCAGCAGAAATCTTGGTGCTTCTTATGTGGGGAGTTCAGACTTTATGTGAGAAGACAACCTCAAGATTTTGACACAGTGTTCTGCAGATGTGTAGAGTTTTGTACGTGAAGTCATTGGCACTGCCAATGGCACTGCATACTAGAGTGTCCATTGAAAAACTTACAGCATCACTGGAGCCTAAAAGACAAGTTCTAAGACAAGAAATTTAGTATCCTGGGTTTTTTTGTATGTGCTTGATTACCCTTTGAAAGGTGGTAGTGCTTGAGGTTCATATCAATCACAGATTTTGCAAAGTGATTCAGATTTGCTCTGTAGCTGTCAGTTGCTGTGGAGGTACTGCTGGGCAGGAGTGGTGCAACCCATCAGTCAGTGAGCAGCCTAAGTTCCTTAATGTACTGTGTTAGTCCACTAATAATAAAGATTGACTGCCATATTGTCTACTAACTCAAAAAGTTTGTAGCAAGCAGCAAGTTAAACAATTTTGCTTCCTCTTTTTGTTTCTTGATAGACTCCCTTCTTTTCTCCAGAGCAGTTTTGCGTGAGAATGCATGCTTGAGTTTTGCACTTAGGAGCAAACAATATATTAGCCCTGTTTCATGCCAGTGGGTGTTCTAGGTACTCCACTTTCACTTGCAGTAGCAATAAACCGCCTTTGCCAAAAACATTAGCAGACCATTTTGCCTTGGAAAATAGCTTTCTTTAAGTTAATATATCTTATTATGTTTATTTCCCCCAAGATCACAAAGGAAAAGAAATGGGGGGGGGGTTCAGGGGCGAGACAGGGGAATAGGGGGAAAGGGGAAAAAGAGAGAGAGAATTTCCTTCTTAATACTGAATTGTTTTCTTTTAACTATAACATTTTAACTTTTCTCTTTGAAATTGTTTCTGATTCTAAATGGGAATATAGAATGGGGAAAAAAAATCCTGTCAGAAATTTCTTTACACATAGAAGTCTGAAATGTTTGGATTTTTTTTTCTTGTCTAAATAAATCTAACCTTTAAAATCTTGAAATCCTCTCCAATTTAAATTTGAATTCTCTGTGTGCTTCCCATTAGCAATAGACAATTGTCTGAACCCACAAAAGGCACAAAAGTAATCATAGTATTTAATAATTGCATCTCAGACACTTCTGACCCTCCCTAGCTGGCAATGGTAGATGTCTCCTTCCCCTTCATCTGAAATTTTTCTGCCTCCTCTGCACAACTCCTTTACCTGCTGCCTATATTTTTGTTTCACAAACTCTTCTTATAAATTGCTAAGACTATTGCAACAAAGCGGAAAAAAAAGGTGCAGTGAATGTGAGAGCTGACTAAGAAAAGGGATCATAAAGGAAAATGTTGCTTTATATTTAACAATTGTCAATGCAGTTTTAAAGATCATGGAGGCTGAATTAGATTTTGCATTGTTTTTGCACTTTAGTGATTCATCCTTTATTTACATCAGTGTACCAGGGAGAGGAATCTATTCCAGTCTTTCTCCTAATCTATCTCCTAAAAAAGACTAGCTAGGAGGGCATTTGAGGGCTTAGCTTACTTCCTGCAACACCTTATATTTGATGCTTTAGAGATCATGAAATTATTAAAAATTAAGCCCAGTCTGTTGATTCAATGGCAGCCTCTGGCAAGATGACTGAAGTGCTAGTGAAATATTTTATTAAGTGAACCAGCAATTAATTTCATGTGTAGAAGTCTTCTAGTACTGAGTGAGAACCAAGGGGCTGGGCTTGTGAGTTTTTCCATAGACCTTCCTAATTTGAGATATTTTAGTTGAATCCCTGACACACTTCTCTCTAGGAGAAACTGCTCTGTCTCCCAGTAACCTTGACTCTGGGTACCCATCACTTCCCTCATTTGGGCACACTAACAAAGAGTTTGGAGGTTTCCCATCAAGCAAAGGAATCTTTATGCTGACTAGGCTCAGCGGCTGGGTTGAACTCCTTGATCTTCCTCATGATATTCAATCTCAATGCATTTATTGCTCAGCAGGAGTCCTCTAATTCCAGTTTAGATAGACTGCAATAAATTTCCAGAGGAGAAAGTAATATACTGGCTTTTAAAAACTGTATTGATGTTTAAAATCTCATAACTGCAAGGCATTTAGCAGTGTTTGAACAACGAGATTGCTTAATCGACTGATTGTACTGAAACACGTACTTCTATAGATCTCTCATTCACATTTCAGCTTTAGCAACAGTAAAGTCAGTTGAGTTTCACTCATACAAAGCCCATTTAAGACCCTAACCTAATGACCACTACATAACACTAGAAATTGTAAAAACCAAAAAAACCTCAACCAACCAACCAAGCAACCAACCAACCAAACAAACAAAAAATCCCAGAAACTGTGCAAGAGGATTAAAGTCTGATTGGATTTATGAAGTATGCACACTTAATGTAACAAATCCTGTGTACAGAGACATTTCCTCTATAGATTCGAAGTCTGTCCCAACCCATAGCATAAAAGGGACTGAATCTCTCTTGTGTTTCTTATCACTGAGGTATTTGAATGGCTCAAAATTTTCCTGAGATGGCAAGAAATTCAAAATAGAAATATAATTGCAAAATTTCTATTGTTTTGTCAACTCTGAAACTGGAAACACGTTTATACCATGCTCCACAGAAACTGTTTTGCAATGACTGTTTCTTCATAGTCTGTGCTTCTTTTTTTTTTTTTCTCTGAATCTCTTGCTCAAATAGCTCTTGACTCCCATTTTAATTATGAGAAAACACCCTTAGGACACTATACAAATTTGTCAGCCATGTGTTGTCACTAAAGTGCTTCAGTATTAATCATGCAGTTGTCGTCTTGGGTTGGTTCGAATCTAAAAGTAATGTGAGGAAAGGTGGGAGTTGTGGTTTTAGAGGCCCTTTAGTGCTGCAGCAAATTGCAATCTGGCATTTTTCCCTTCATAGGTCACATCCCTCCTTTAAGAGTGTGCTCATCAGTGCCATTTTGGGGAATCTTTGAACATCTCTGCACAGCATGCCTGTCACTGCAGTGCTTTGCTGAAAGCATTAATTCCCCAAAGAACAGTCAATGATGAATTTGTGCATTTGATGTGGGAAAGGATGAATGTGAGGCAATGAGCCAAAGAAAGGCGAAGAAGCTGTTTCACTCTGAGAAAATATATGTATATATATATATATATACGGCTATTGGTTCACATCATTTGCATCTTGAAGATGTCATCCTACATCAACAGGAGGCTTTGTTTTACAGTAGTTTCCAGTGAAATGGGGCTGTCTTTAAAGAGTGCTTAGGCAGACAAATAGTTCAGAAGCTGGACTAGTGCAAGGAAAGAACCTGTATATTGATACAGGTTCTTTCCTCATGGGCATGACAAAACAGCAAAATTGGTGTCCCACAGCAGAGTTCACTTATCTCAGCTTGGCAGTTTGCTGGAGGAGAAGCTGAATGGATGGTCCTTGATACAGGACTGTGTGGCTGTCACTGCCATAACTGCTTCTCATTCCTCAAAACTCCATGGACTAGTGCACCGAACCCTTGAGGCTCAGGCTATCCCAGGAAGAAATGCACAACCCCTCCAGCACAGTTAGACTTGTGCAGCTGCTGCTGAAGTAACAGCCTATGCCTTGCACAGCAATGGATGAGTGAGAGGCAGTATCTGGTGGCACTGTGAGGGTAAGCACCTGTGAATGCTCTAGCTTGTTAGTCTGCCCCTACAAAAACAATTGATAATGTCTTCGGAGCTGAGCCTCCCTTGGAAAAAATAGTAATCTTGCATGTCTTTCCAAGTTCATCAGCAGCTGAAAACTTCTTCTGCTGGGCCTTCCCTTTAGCCTTACTTTGCCCAACATACTTTTGATATTTCACCCTTTCAATCTGCAGAACCTCAAGGTACTCATGGTGCAGGGAGCCACGAGCTGCCTGGCACAGAGGAAGCCAAGGGACGGAAGAGCTGATCCATCTAAGTTGTGTGTGGTCATTTGGTCCCATACAAGACTTACTTATCTTCCACAAGTGACTAATTTGATATATTTGATTAGAAATCCAGTACTTGGAAGCATCACTTATGTTTATCTCTCACAGTGATCTCTACTTCTGTCCAGGTGCTGTTGCAAAACTGAAAATGGGAATTTACTGCTGTAGCTTGTCATGGTGAACTTTTACCAGGATGGTTCTTACATGAAAAGGTGCTGCTTCTTTTGCTGCAGAAATGCTGTGAATTGTGTGTTCCTTAATCTCTGTTGGTTGTAATGCTGGGAGTTGGGTGAGTATGAACTACCAGGTCTCACAACTGAAAATGTGCTTGCCCATGAGAGGAATATCTGGAGGGTAACTGTCACTCTCTGACTGGGAGCTGAAGGGCTAGTTATCCTTGGGGAGAACAGGGGAAAATAAGGGAGATTTTTCTGAGCTATACAGCCTGACTAAATATGTTTCACTCTAAGAAATAAAAAGCTTATACCCAGTTTTATATGAATATATGATATACTTTTTTATATCCTACCTATCTGGACTGCATAGGCTGCATGTCTTTTTCTTCATTGCTTTTGCATAAGAAATATTCTTGAAGTTGAGACTTGAATCTTGGAACTGAATAAAACAGAGCCACTAAGTCTCATTGCCTTTACTTAAGAGTATTGCTTAAAAAATAAGAACCTCTTCTCTTTACAGCTTGCTCTTGTAATCTGGTCATCAAAACCTGTCTGACATTGTTTTCTAAGATTTGCTATAAAACAAATTCTAAAAGAGCCCAGGATTTCTGTTACTCATCTGCAGATAAAGCAAGCCTGGTCCCAGATGCAGTATCTATCCTTCCCACTATGTATAATAAAATGATGTTTCTTTATGTTAGAGAAAGACAAAGAGAGTGCCAGGGAGTTGTCTATCTTCAGCAACAAAAGTTTTAAAATACATCCATATTTCCCATGTATCATATTTTCTATTTAAAGCTGCTCCACTGCTCACAGAAGTAAGTTTTACACCTGAAGAAAAGATATTCTGCCAGGAAATTATGTAAGTTTTTGATTTCAAAGGACCTATGCTAATAAATATAGAGGGTCGCCTGCATAGCAAAATATAAAACCCCTTGTCTTAGTGTCATTTAAAGTAATTTTTCTTGAATCCTGTGTGAAAAATAAAATTCAATGTGTATCACTTGGCTCAGGAAGTGTGCTGAACCATTAGGAGAAGAAGAATCAGGGATGCTGAACAGCTTATGCAAAACAAAAGTGTGAAATGCAATTCTGAAATACTCTGGAAGGAATGTGGGAAAGGAAACCTGTGTGGGTGTTTTTCTGCACTCTCAGCTCATCTTCTTTTAAACAAAATGTCACAGGAGGATCTTTTATGCAGTGCTGGAACACTCAGAACCTCATACAGACCTGATGTGGGACAAGGAAAACTCTCAGTCAGGACCCATATGTGTGTGGGGCATATTTTTGCCTTCTGCTACTGACATTAGCATATTGATTTTGTCCCTGACTGGACACTGAAATTGATGGTCATTGAAAATTGTATCCCTCTCATAGCAGTGTCATGCACTTGTCCAAACAGCAGGACAAAATAAAATACAATGAATGCTCTTTTAGGATGGATTTTGATGTTAACCAGTAGAAACGGGGGTAAGGTGAGGGAGTGGGGAGAGTTACGGAGTTCTCAAGTAATTATCCTCTGTCTGTGTAACTGTGTGTGTGTACAGATCTAAGCATGTAGACATTCATTCTGTCATTCCCCATTTGTTTTTTTTTTTTTTCCCTTAAAAGAGGAAAGAACCTTCCCATGTATCTCCCTTGTTAGGAATACCGGCTTCTGCCATGTCAGACCTAGAGCTGGGTGTCTGTGCAAACACAGGGGACTGAGAGACAACTGCTTTACATTTTATGGATGAGAAACAGTAAGTGCTGTCTTGTAACTTACCCTGCTAGAGGGACTAATCTCTGTAACTACTCCAGTGAATCACACAGGCTTTTAGAGCCCTGGATCTTTAAAAAACTGGACCTCTATCTACAAGCATGGCATTTGCTGTGTTTTCTGGATCAGTTTTAGGTGTTGAGCCATTGGTACTTTCTCAGGAGTAGTTCCATAAAAGCCAGGAAATTACATGAACTCTGGGCCAACCCTTCTGAACATCATATTAATTCATGCAATGTAGGAAAGTAGGAGAAATAATAGGGATAATAATAAAAGAGTGATGTGGGCACTGCCTTTGGCAAAAAACGTCTCCAGTAGTTTTGATGTGCATTTTCTTCTGTTTTTTTCTCTTGCTGAATTTATTCTATTGTTGGCATTCTTTCGAATTAGAAGAAAAGAAAAAAAAGAAGTCTTTGATTAATATCTGATTTGATTTGAGCTTTGTCAGTGATGGATGCATTGAAATATTCCTGTCAGAGTGAGCAAGAGTGAGATATTTCTATTAGAAGCATGGTGTGCAGCCTCCTAAAGGAACACAAACCTTGCATATTGGGTTTCAGAGCTGCTCAACCAAAGATAAGACCAGACATGAAATTTTCCATCAGCTAGAAACTGTAAAATTAAGTAAAAATGTGGAAAGAAAATGTTCAGCCTCTGACAAACCAAGATTGTACACATTGGGAATAATAACCCTTCCCTACTTAATATTGTTACCTTTTTATTCTCTCATGATAGGAAAAAACCATCAAATTTAGAATATTTCAGAGGTTCCTGTATCTGGCTCTTTATAACACGTACTGTGAACAGGACTCCAGATCTATAGGTAGCAAAAATTGAAACAATTACTTTGAAGGCAAAATCTCTGACAAAAACTGAAGTCAACTGAATTAGTTTTGATGATGAACTCAATCTGAAGAATCCAGGCTTCAGTGGACATTTAAAAATCTACTTTCTAAAGTAAACTTTCCTTCTTATTTTTTGTTTTGCTTTTTGTTTGTGTTATCTGTTTTCTGTGTGTTTGTTTCATTGGTTGATTGTTTTTTTGTGTGGATTTTTTTTTTTGTTTGTTTGTTAGTTTTTATTTTTGGTTGGGTTTGGTTTGGTTTTGGGTTTGTTTCTTTTTTCTACCCATAATACTTTTTTTTAGGCTTCACAGTAGTTGCTCACAATAAATACAAATCAACCATTGTCCATTCCCAATTTACTTATCCACACACCCGAACAGCAAGTTAATTGCTAGAGTTCCCTGGGGGGAACAGTGAACTTAAATATGCCTGATGTATATTGTTTAGGCAGCAGAGTGAAAAAAGGCACGAGTCCTGAAGAAAGGCACAAGAGTGGAGCTGGGAATGAGAAATGATATAAAAAACAATTCTCCCTGTCACAGGCCAATTGACTTTGTAAATAATTGCCTTGCCCCTCTGGGAGGCTCAGGGGTAGGAAGGAATTTAAAGACCGTTCATTTCTCTATGGCAGGATCCACAGAGTGATTCTGGAGTTTTAGTGCTTTTTAGTGGAAACAACAGTCACTTAGGCATAGCTCATAAGTGGTCTTTTTCTCCTAAAATGCCATGCAAGGGTCCCAGATCAAAAATCTTTATTCTTGTAGATGCTTGCAGCTGCTCCAGCCTTGGGAATAACTAATGAACATAGAAGCCAAAATTCTTGCCTGTAAAATTTGCATTGGATCTGCAGCTTGTGTGTAAGTGTTTGGGGCTTGACATCACTGAGCAGTCTGGCACTTTACTTGAGCCTTTTTACCTGGTTAGTGTCTTGTCATCTGGAAAGCACGGGGCTTTGATTTCTCAGCTGCTCTCCAAAACAGGCCTAAAACATAGCTAACAGAAAAAGAGCACCTGTGTTCTTTTTAGACAATGGCATGCCAAGAAGTACAGGATGCTTAAATGCCAAAGGCCAACCTCTAGCTTCTTCCAGTGCCTTAGGGGATTTGAACTCAGCAGAATAATCTTGCTGTTAGCAGCATGATTCTATAGAAGTAAAGCTCTCAATGCATCCCACCAATGTCCTTCAGTGTGGTGTGGAGAAATAACTATCTACTGAATGTGAGACAGTAGCAGCCCTAGTGACTGGCACAATTGGCACAACACAGCAGCTTTTTTTCAGTTTCTGTGAAGTAGAATTTACATTAAACAGTCAATGCAGCAAGGCCTGGAGAGTCATGAGATCTCTTGCTTTCCCCCCTTCCTTTCTGTGAAATACCTAGTTATTCCATTCAAGGATGGAGACTCTCACACTCTTGTACACATTGATGGTCTGTGTTCTAGCACCTAGGACACTGTGGATAAGATGGGGAGTCCAATATCTTCAGCCAGAAGATGGACATTAGCCTTGTCCTTCATCTTCTGGACACCAGCTGTGGAGCAGTTGGGATGCAGTAATTATGTTCAAATCTTCAATTAAGCTCAGCATGTGAGACAGGTAAATCCTACTGTGGATATGAAGGGCACAGTCTGAGTGTTGGGATGCTCTTGACATATTTGAGATGTGTCTTCCTGCAGATACCTATGGGTCCGTATCAATAATAAATTATATAGCTTTCAACTAGATTTATGGATATGTGGAAAATAAATTGATATTTTCAAGATTTCTGACTTTGAAAGTCTAAAGTGATGCTTGGCATCAGATGTGATTTTATTAATCTCTCCTTTACCATACCTCAGCTCTTGAGCTGTACCCAAATTATTGTCCTGAACAGGAGATATATCTTGCTTCTTCAATGCCTAGTTAAGAAGTAATGACCATTTACTGTCTTACTGGTATCAAAGCAGGGAGAAGTGGTGCCCCATTTTTCTAGACAGCAGTCAGTAAGACAGCAGACAGTAAGACAGTAAGACAGCCACCTATGCTGATAGTAGGGGAGAGTTTGTTAACTATGGTACAAGCAGAGATGAGATTTACTAGTCAGTCTCTAAATAAATCAAGGGTTCTCTTTAACAGACAGTAGGAAGGCCTGTACCTTTTTTAAAGAAACCTTTGGGATCTGTGTTTGCGTGATTACCTCTGTTACAGGGGTGTAACATCTAAGATATTGCGTAAGAAGCCCTCATCATTAACCAGCAGTCTGTAACATCAAATATCAAGAGGCTTGCAATAAAACTACTGAAGTTGATAACACGCAAATCCTAAACTCTTCTCCTTCTGTGCACTTAGTGGTTTCCTATCTGCTGCCCTTTGCACTGCATCAGAATCAGAACATCACAGCATTAACTTACTCCCAGCCTCAGGCTGCTGAGATCCTGACTTATAGAGGCAGCAGGGAATCATTTTACCTCCTCTGTGCAGAGCAACCGCAATGAAGGAATTTTCTGCTGCTTTTGGCCCTGTGCCACAGCTGAGCTGTACTGTGGGGGCACCTCTCAAACTGCTTGTGACGACAGCACATGCCTGCCCATGTGCTTACTCCAGAAATGGGAATAACAATGGCCTGTGAGAATTTGTATGATAAAGTGGAATTCGAGTGGGCACTGTAAAGTGTTTGAGAGATTTAGCTACTGAAATTATTAAAGGATCTCATCCCGTGTATCTTTGTTTCTTGTCTGTAATCAATGGAAAGTGGCATTTCTGTGGCTCATCAGCACTCTGTGAAGGTGAGCAGCCTCTATGCTCAGTGAGACTGGTAATAAGACAGAAGTACCTGAGATATATAGAGCATTGCACCACTAAGTACATTTGGCCTCTTCTATTGATCATGATATAGGCAGGCTTTTTCTGTGTCTTCGTAAGTTATGCAAGGAGCACTTTTTGAAAAGAATATTGTATTGCTGGGTTACAGATTTTCTTAGTGTTTTCTTTTGTTCAAGGTTTGAACAGATTCTGAAACTATCACAGAGAATCAATGTTTCTCTGCAACAGCTATGACTGCCCATACACAGCACCCTTTTGTTCTCTCCCCACACTTTTATTCCATATCTGAATATGAATTTATATGACAAATTGTAATGATGCTTTGCAAGCTGCTATAGCCTGTTGTGTAAATGATTAACATTTCAAATACATTTATAATTTAATTTCTAAATACTTACTCAAAGGACTATAATGGCTCTATTCTAATTTATCTTATATTCAATCCAATTTTTGTAACATTTATTAATTCCTTTTATTCTTGATTCAGAAGTAGAACATGCCAATTAGAAACAGATTAAAAAGCCTATTTATTCCAAACTGTTTCATGCCATCAAGTAAATAAAACATTGTAAAAAAACCCCAACAAATCCCAACCTGATTATGCATAGTGAAATAAGCATGCTTACAATTACACGTTTCTGAAGTAGACCATAATATTTAGCACACTGTCAACTGGATTCATCTCTCATGTGCTTCAGTTGTGTATATATATTCATTTATGAAATTCAAAGCCTTTCTCAGATGTTTCTACCTTAGTTTCCCACAGACTTTCTAGCAACATAGAGCAGGTGTAGCCTGTGCTTCCAGACTCCTGGTAAGGAAGTGTGGTGAACATCAATATCTGTCTGCTCTGGCAAGAAACTTGCTCGCTATAGCTTACAGGTACTTTTTCCCGTCCTCCATTCAGATACAAAGCTCTCAGCATATTAAATAGTGTAGAATTCTTGGTTTCTGTAAAGTCCATAAGACCCTGCCACTGGTCAAAATTGCACATCTTGTTTCCCTCCCTCCCTCCCTCTCTCCCTCCCTCCTCCCCTTATGAGAAAGGGATAAATGGTTCTTTGCTTTCAGAGAACAATATCAGAACCAGAGAACAATATCAGAAGATAGATGCCTTTAAATCACCCTTGTGTTTTGCTGGTCCAGCAGCTGGGAAACTGGAGAACTCTTGTAGTATTGCTTAATTTACAGCAGCCCTATGGATGGTACAGTGAACTTACACATGGATGGAACCATTCTGTTCTAACTTCCAGCAATCAAACTCCAACAGTAACTTCCAGATATCTCTATTTCCACACCTAGGGATGCCTGTCTTGCTAGGATCTGGGGAGCTTGGGGTAGTTCTATTTAGCATGACTCCAGGCTTAGGAATCCATTTTTACAAAAGTCATGAGATGAAATTGTTGCAGCCATTTGTTTCTCCCATAGCACAATCATTCTTGGGAAATGCTACCTTTTCAATGTGAGCTGAGGCAGGGAAAGTAAAGCCTATGTACTCTGTCACAGAATTCTATTGCATATCAAGGCTTATATTGAGAAAGTAAGGATGTATACACTTGTAGAACAGGCATGATTCTCTCCAGAGAAAGAAAGGAGCATGTTTAGATGAATGATTTTGACTGATAGCTTCTTTCTGCAAAAAGAAACCTCTGTGGTTTTGATCGGCTAGATCAGAGGCTTCTCTCATGACTCCACATGATCATCCAACCAGCCCACAACGGTTATTACCTGCTGTAGGGTAGCAACCAAGTGGAAACATGCATCGTTGTGGCAGTCCAACAATATGAAATAATGCAGAAGCATTGGGGAATCCTGCGACCCAAATCAACTCAACCAGAACCCATTAAATGATTTAATTTTTGTCCATCCATCTATTGATTGTGCTGCTTGTGTAAGAACAGCAGTGACAGCAGCAGCACTGAGAGTCTGAACAGAATTATTAAATGACACTGCTTGGCAAAGTGAATGGATGTGTAATAAGAAAGACTTAAAACAATAAATCTTTGACAGCGCTGATTCAGTCTTTGTGAAATGACTAACTGATTGCCAGAGACTTTTAATGTCAAAACATCAGATTTTGCAGGTACCTGAGAATAAGCATGCATTGTAATACTGGTGTCTTTTATTTTTTACTGGCAGTAAAGAAATGCTTTCAGGTGCTACAAAAGAGGATGTGTGATATGAAAAATGGGGATAACACAGACAACAGCTCAAAGGGGAATGCTAATGTGTTATTAAGGAATGATGATATACTCCCTGTGCATTTGTGGTGCAGTGGCTTTCTATACCCTGGTATAGATGGCTAATTTATCTCTCTAACACATGACCTATATCAACGGCACAACAGCCTGCTAGCTATTGAGGTTGCTTCATAAAAGGACACAAATCACTTTTTCAGGAGTTTGAGGCCTGGAAGCTACTAGCAGTGGGTGCCTTCACATTTGTTTTGCCGACTTTCTGGAGCATGAGGGCATGAGAGAGTGAGTTTGCCCCCTCCTGGTTTACCAGTGGCATCATAGGGTTTGCAGACATGATTCAACTACCTTTAAGTAAAACCTTGCTGGTAGGCAGAAGCAGTGAAGTGAATGAAGTGCATTCCTGGGCCTTATTTCAGTCTAGACATGTAGAAAACTAAGTACACATGGCTGCCTTCATGATTCAGAGCATGGGTGAAGAGCAAAGAGGAATAGACCGAAAATTTGGACAGATTGGAGTTGCTGTGCACCACCAGGGCTGCCCAACTGTCTCCTGCAGGCAGGGTGGGGGCTGGCATGACTAGCCCACAGGGCACTTTTTCGTGACCCTCAGATCACTGCCAGCCTGGCTGCTGGCCCTGATCTGCTGCATGGTTCCTCCCTCAGTTCTGCCCGTGGCCCACGAGTCACTTCCCTGCCCAGCTTCAGGTTTCTTGTCCTGGGCTCTATCCCCAGGTGCCTTGGCACTGCCTGAGGGTGCCCTGGCAGGAAGGGCACTCACTGACTGTGCTATGGTGCCCCTCAGCTGCTCACTTGCATTGCTCCTGCTTCTCCCTGGCACATTTGTGTGTGCAGTTTCATCCTCAATCAGCAGCAGTCCGTGGGTGGTACATCAGACCTGGCTGTTGCAGACTGTGGGGACAAGGAGCTTGGGGCTATGAGCTATGTACTGACAGATGCTGCAGCCCAAAAACTGTTGGACCTCAAGAACTCAGGTGCCTAAAAGGTATTCAAGGGTCTTCTAGAAATATTACAAAGCAGGTTTTCAAAAGACAGAGAGAAATGAGCTGAAAGCTAATTTCCAGGTTTTGTTAGGCTATAAGCAAGGGAATAAAACCAATCACGGTACTGTACAATGTGCCTTTGTCCTTAATGCTCTGTACCAATGCGTAAGAAACGTGTACTGCGGTGTCTTTGAGATGGATTCTTTGTACTACACATTAATGAATTGCAGTGCAGGCTTAGTACTAAAGGCAGCCTGAGAATTGGAAAGGGGAGTTGGAAAGTCCAAGAAGGCATGGGGCAAGATAGAGAAGCAATTTGGAAATGTGTAAGGTGGTAGCTAGTTTTCCAAAGAGGCTCTTCATCAAGCTGAGAAAGACAGAGCAGTAAGTGTAAAGTATAGTGAATACCAGCAGTAAAAGTAACAGGATACTTTATGAGGATACTTGGACTTTTCTTTCTGCCAACTTTCACTACTCCTTAGCAGACAGACTGAAGAATAGAAGCCTGTCTATTTCTTTGGGACCACAGAGGGTCTGCTTACATCGTGATTTACTACCAGCATTTTGAGGAAAACTGCCAGCTGCATTCCTTAGAGGTAGAGAAGATGAGCAGAGAGACAAAAGCAAGTTCACAGCTGACAGTGTCTCTCTGAACGTCAGTTAGTAGCAATGCCAGTGCAGTCTTGATTGGGCTTTAATTGTCATTCCTTAGCCTGCTCTTTTGTTTGACAGTGAGAAAACTACAAGACAGACTTCTCTTCCCTTACATACTGCAGTAGTAGAGGTGAAGGGAGGACCTTATTCTTCCTTTTTCTTTTTAGATTCCTTTTACCAAATTCCAGAAGAGATTGACAGGAGAGCCATAGACCCTTCCCTTCTCAGTATCATCCCTGATGCATCAGATCCTGTTGCAGTAAGGATCATCTCTCCAGACCCTGACTAGGTTCAAAGACTATGAGCAAAGGCTGATATTCCATTTCTACCAAATGGAAGTCCCATGTGTTCAGAGTATATTTTAGTGTGCAAACCACAGTAGCAGCACTAAGAACTGATTGTAGCAATGTTGCTTTTGCAAGAGGTTTGAAAGGTTTTGCACTGTATTTAGCATGCATAGTTGCCATGTAAAACATTGCTATTACTATTTTTATTCTTCTCTTTTGGAAGTGTAACTTAACGAATTTCAATGCTGAAATAAGTGTTTTGCCACAAGTTTTACTTCACATTTTCCTTAATATCCTCTTTACAAGATATTTGCGCAAAAGAGAAATAAAATCAAGTGTTGTTCTCACTCCAAGAAAATGCATAGTACTTACACATTACCTTAATAACAATTTATTTAAGGAAATATGCAGGGGGGAAAAAAAATTGTCATTTGGCATAAGCTTCTTGCTCAGATGTTTTATTATACACTCCCTCCACTGTCCATAAATAAGACTTGCTGGCTAGCAACAGTTGGCTCTTTTTGCATTTGCAGTTATGCCAGTGTGTAAGGCTGGACCCAGGCATTACAGATTCTGCTGAAAGACAGATAGTTAGGCTAAGGGTAAAAAAATTCCATTTTCTAATATAGAAAACTACGTAATAGGAAAGCCTTTGTTAATGTAGGAAACAAATAGGGAAATGAGAACTAAGACTCTGTTTAAAATGCAGGATTTAATGTGTCTAAGAGTTATTACTGTAACTCCCGCTGAAATCAATAGCAAGATTTATCCCTAACTATCCGCAGCATTCGTGTTTGTTCAGATGCTGAAGTGGAGCTGTGCTTACTGCAAATTGTTTCTTTTATACTATGAAATCCAAGAAGATAAACTCTGTGACACAGAATAATATATGAATGTATCTTTTCTTCAGTTGGGGGGCTTCAAAGCAGCAAGATACTGTGCTGTCTAATCTTGAAATCCTTGTTTTAATGAAAGCTGTTTTGCCCTTTCAAATATGTGCTCTTTTTAAAAACACAGGAAAGAATCACAGCCATGATCTTATGCATACACACACATATTTATGCTTACATACATTTATTTGTATATGAGAAACATTGAATATGATAACAAAGTGACAGTTTTAATACTTTTTAACTTAAGTTTTCATTATATAAAAAATCCAATATCATGATAATGAATGTCATCTCTGTTCTTTTTAAGATAAGAACTCACTATTTTACAGTGCTGAGTTCCTTTCTGGCAATTGCCTGTCATTTCAAGGAGATGAGAGTTTCTATCAAACTTACTCTTTAAAATGTGGTAACTAGTGTGCAATCTCAGTCTCAGATGTAACAAGTCTGACAATTAGGCTGTGGTACATTATGTGGAAAGGTTGATGGAGAAAAGGTGAACTTGTCTTGATCTGCATCTGCAAAGGCTGAACCCTTGAATCTTGACAGAGTGATCTTACAGCCAATCCTCTGAGAAAAATATGCCATGCTCCTGTAACACACTCATGTCTAGCCCTTAGAAGGACCTTAGAGCCCAAAACTTAATAAACGAAATCATTTAATAGAGAATGTATAACATGTTTTTCTTTCAAATGTCACTTTAGCATTTAGAAACACAGGGCTGGCAGTTCCAGGTCAGATGGATGGTCTATCTTGTCTGGTTACTCAAAGAAAGCTCAAAAAGTCAGTGAAGCAAAACCACCAATAACTAGAGAAGCCCCTACTTGATTCCTTATGACCTTTTGCACTTATATGCATTTTTCTCCTCTTCCTTCCAAGATCCTCTGTGTGTGCTGTCTCTAGCTGTTTCCTGAAGGTAGACCAAAATAAACCCTGTGACAGCCTCTGCTGGCATGCATCCTGTAGCCAGGGGTTCCAGGGGTGTCTTTCTGTGTGACAGACTCCAGGAATCCGAGCATGGCCAGTAGATTTAACTCAAATTGACATTTTCAAGTAGGCTGTTGGGAGGTGATACAGCCCCATGTAGAGCAGCCCTGATGCTTGGGCCATAGCTGGAGAGGAGGATGTGCTGGGCTCACAAGTGCCACAGGCTCTGCTGTTACACCTTATTGAAACTACAGCATTGTGTTTGTGTGTGGGAATGTGTCTCAGTTTATTCTTGGTCTCCCTTGGCAATAAGTTCCACAGGCTACTTATGTACTTTGCTGTCTGCAATATATTTATGGTATATTCCTGAACTTTGTTATTGAATATCACTTGGTTCCTCTTTTAAGGCCAATGAAAAAGAAAGCTTCATTCTTTGCTCCTACTTTTTTTTTTTTTTTTTTTTTTTTTAATTCAATTCACATATCTAGTCCTTTTTGTAAGACTCATCCAGTCTATTGAATTCAGTGCCAGACTCCCAACAATGTATCTAAGAGAACTTTAAGGAATGACTGAGTAGGGAATATTGCAAATAAAGGCTGCACATCAACTTAAAACACCCACAGAAGTTTTTGTAAAACTAATCATGAACATAAAGGACATGTAATAAGTTCCTTCTCCTTCTTTTTCTTCTCCACCTCCACTAAGAAGAACTTAGGGAGGAATGAGAATCATTGAACAGCCAAAAACCACCAAGCACTGTTTCAGCTCAGAATGTCACCTGCTGCCTGTGATATTCTCTCTCAAATAAGCTTCATGATTCACCAGTTGGGAAGAAGCCAAAGTGATAGAATTTAGCACTAATGTTTAACTAAAATATCTCTCTATGTTCAAATAGTGAGAAACAGCAATATTTATGTCCTTACTATAGCAGTATATAACACGCATACTAAATGAAAAGTGACATTTTGTTAATTGAAAAAAGGGGAAAAAAAAGAGTTTGTTCTTAAGATAGGCTTTGGTTTCATGGTCAGAATTGAGCTTTCTGCCTCACTCTGCCCCTGATTGAGCTAGCTTCATATGCTCAGTTGTTTCTCATCTCCATGTCTCAGTTCCTCAGCCTACCCATCTCAGCTAGCAGTGTATGCTGTGGCAAAGTGTGGTAGCTTTAACATATGTGTGTATATATAAAGTCAGACTTTCACACTGAGCTTCCATAAAATAGTGTACACATTATCTGAATGGCCTGAATAATTTCAAATCTTCAGGTGTTGAGTTTGAGGAAAGCAAAACACCAGGTTCTCAGTGTACTTCTTTATTATTTGGAGGTCCTTTTTTCTTCTGAGTTCCAAGGTTTTAAGGGGAATTTTCTTCTGTTTTTTGGTCCTGTCCTTCTCTATGGTGAAGATTGGAAAAAAACTTAAGGAAATCTGGTTTACCCCCAGATTTAGTTAAGGACATAACATAAAGCCCATATATCATAATAAAATGGTGAGGATTTTGCAAGCTGCACACAATTAAAATCACTCTGAGCAGTAGGAATTAAAAGAGCACTGGCATTAAGAGAACAATTGTGAACAAACATAAACTTGCTTTTCAGATGGTTTACCAACACTTAAAACTTATCATGAGGAAGGGGATGAGGATAACCTAGTTAAAGTATTCACAGTGATTTTAAGAAAAGTGTTACTTAACTTTTAGTCCTTATGATTTCATTATGAAGCCCTCCAAATCTGATCCAGTTTGAGACTTCATTACAAAGTCCAGATTCAGTCTTGCTTCAGTGAAAGGCTTATGTACCTCTCAAGTACTATTAGGTAATTTGCATTTAGTAAATAAAATAATAGGTGCTTCATTAAGAATATGCTGTAAATACAATTAGGACTAAATCACAGGAGTTGTGATTTGAAAGATATTTAGGTTGTTCTTTTCGGTATATGTCTTTTGATTGCACCCAACTAAACTAAGTCTTTCCTTCATATTTCTCATTTAATGGAAGTTTCAGCAAATATGCTTGGAAAAAGAGAAAAAGAAAGAATTAAAATATTCTTCCTGGGGTCTTCAAGTTGCCAAGGAAAACAGAGGTGTTTTTGCCAGTTCTGCCTCTGGTAGCAAGTTCTTCCATCATCTAGTGGGATCTCTGAGTATGGGACAGGCCAGCCTTGCTAACAGCAGCATCACAAGCCAGGGATTCACATTCTTCACACTGCCCTTGACTCATTAAGTCCTTGTCAAAATAAATCCTGTTATTTTTAAATATCTTTTTTTAAGAATTCAGTGTTGCATCTTGCCTCATCTCATTTGAAAAAAAAAAAAAATTTAAAAAAATTAAAAAAGAGGAAAAGCATTTGTCAGCTAAAATGTCTGAGTTTGGTACACTCTGAGGCCACAACAGACCATTTGGAGGAGCTAGTCTTTCCTCTTGATAATACAAGGCAGAAAACCTGCACAAGTAATTTCTGCATTAAATCTATTATTTTTGCTTGAACTGCACCATACTCTCCACTGTCATTAGTGGTGTGTCACCCTAATCTTTATAAGAAATGCTTTTATGCTAATAATGTTATTTATATAGGTTGTAAATCATCAGTATTTAGAGGGATATAAAATATGTTGCCAGTTTTGAACAATTTATATTCTAACATTTCTTTGCCGTGATGTCTGACATTCTCTAGGTTCTTTTCTGCAGTGTAGTACTTTTTATTTAATGAATAGCATTTGGCAACAGACTGTCTCAATTTTTCCTCATTTTTCTTGCTTTTTTCTTCTTTTTTCAAACTGTCTGGACACATCTAGTGGATTTTTTTTTTTTTCTTTTATTGGGGGAGGGGGATTATTTTTGTTCTTTTTTGCAGTTTTGTTTTTTTTTTAAATTTATTTTATTTTTTATATATCTGTATATATTGGAATTATTTATAGGCTGTTTTCCTTAATTTTCAAATTGTCCTTTCCCTCTTAATAAGATTCAGCTGGGATAGTGAGTCAAACAACTTTGAGGTCTTTCATAGAAAAAGAGAAGAAAAGCTCAGCATTAGCTCTCAAGGAAGATTTCCTGGAGCTTGTCCAGTTCTAGCCTAAATTATCTTCATGAGACTATTGTTAGCAGTTGCTCTGTTGCATTATGTATGATTCCTGACTGCCTCTAGTATGAGCAAACCACACAGTATTTGGTTAGTGGTTTTCAAATTTATGTTAAGCTGTACAATTTGTTGGTGTTATTTAGGTTAATGTGCTATTATTTTGCATATTTATAGCTCTTCCATTACATTTTTATTAATAATGATGTCATGTCTGGTAGCAAGGATCAATAAGGCTTCTAGTGTGTAATGTTTACATATTTATATTATTACAGTATAATAAGTCTCTTAGGCAGCTCCCTGCATTGGAATCACTTTGTAGATGTGTCTTTCAGGTAATTGCGTGCTGACAGTGGCTGCTTGAAAGTGTGCTTGAAAGCACAGTGATACACTGTGCTGAGATGAGATCTAGCCAGGCGCTATTGTAAAGGCATTCAGAGCAGGAAATCTTTCTTCAGTGTCTGCATCAGAAAATAAATGGGGATATAATACATCCATATCCACTTCTCTTTTACCTATTGTGTTGCTTTTGCCCTTCCACAAATGGCATTTTCTTTAGCATAATTCTGAAGAGCATTTCTGCACTCTCTCTCTCAGTCATCCCTTCTAGAGAAATATATTGAGCTTGCAGATGTGTACTGCGCTTCTTGGAGGAAAAATTCAGGCTCTTCCATATACAATTTGCCTTTCTACTCCCCAGATGCTTTATTTACTTCCCTTTGCACCGGCAGAAGGTTGATTTACTTGATGTTCTGTGCTGCAAAACAGCAGAAATACCAAGGAGAAAATAAATGTTGTCCCTGCTAGTGAGTGAACCACTTGCCTGCTCCTTTAACACACCAGAAGGCTCACCAGTGACCCCGACCCAGCAGCTGAAGCAAGGGGAACATGCCTGCAGCTGGCTGCTCTGACCACGACCCTTTGGGCAGAAAGGTTTGCTTGACTCTCTCCCACTATGCTGCTGCTTCTCGCTAATAATAGTGATCACTGTAGTGTGAATGAGTTTCACTGACTAATTATATAGAGCTAGATTGCATCCTGCTAATTCCTTAATGAGTGAAAGGAGCACTCTGTCTTGCCTGTTTGTCTGCCTGGATGTTTGTGCAGGAGCATGTGAATGTGCAGTGGTGCATCCAAGTCTGCGGAGACTTTTCCTGCAGTGCTGGCTAACTGAAGGTGGCTGGGAAAAGTTGGAGTCACTTCTTCTTCAATGGCTCTGTATCCTTCCCTTTTCCCACAGGCACATCCTGACCCTCCTGACCTAAACTAGAGCTTCCCGAATGAGAGTCCAGCAGGAACACTCTTTCAAGTTGAGACTGTGAAGTCTGGACAGTGTCTAAAGTTAACACAAGGTAGGTGACTGGTATGGTCAAATCAAATATCAGGAAGCAAGGGGATATCAGAGGAAGTGAACTGAGGTAGTAAAAATGCACAAATAAACTTCTCAAATTTGATTGAAAAAGAAGAAAGTTAAACTAAGGTTTTTATTTAATATTACAGAACAAGAAACAAGCCAATAAGGATAACATTTCACAAAATTTCCCCTTTTTTTTTCCTTCCAAAAGCAACTTGGTGCTTACAACAGGCTTCTGTTCCCCTGTGAAAATAGTCCAGTTTCATGATAGTTTTACCTCAAGGGAAGAATGATGTTCTTACTATGACTCTAGAGTAGGGATAAAAAGCTGGAAAAGGACAATATATCTAAAGAGATAAATTCTCCTGTTTTCCACTCATCATTCTTAAAGTGTTTCCCCTTATTGCACTTAAATGTAATATCTCACAGCTTAAAAATTATGAAAAGAAAAAAGATTTTTCCCCTTTATGATTTTAAACACTGAGAGCTATCAGTTTGTTGACTTTCCCCTATTGCCAGAAATTACTTTTTCCATCCTTTAGTAAAGGTAGAAACTAATTTTTCTTCAAGAAAGACGTCCTAACACAGCAGAGTTTGAACTTAGTTTGGTGACCAAGCCTATGGCATTGACTGACACAAAAACAGAGCAAAAAACCACCTCCACTAACACAACTCTATCAAGAATTGTATCTATAGATTGTATCTTCAGAATTGTATATACAGAATTGTAGATACAGAATTGTAGATACAGATACAGATACATATACAGATACAGATACAGAATGCCTCCTGGAGCAGTAAACTAGGCACACACATGCATCTGCTCTCTCTCCTCTACCCTTCTTCCTCCTAAAAATTCATCCTCGAATCAGTCATGCCTTCTTGCAGGGACTTGCAGGAAGACAGTGTTACAGAAAGTCTCCAACAGGCCTGGGTGAACATCCTCATCTAGTGAATGTTACTTCAGTAGCATAGCATAGTCTGAGGTTGTTTTTCAGTTTTGATTTAAATAAAAATTAAATTTACACAATGATTTGAATGCTTGTAGCTCTAGAGGGAGAAGCAGTGCACAAATAAACTATTGCTGCAGGCTTTTTTTTTTAATGATGCATTGGTAATGAGTCAAACACTAGTAAATACTGCAAAGATATTAAAAAACTCTCTAATGTGAACTTGCATAGAGCTGTCTATTCACAAACTGGGTCTGGGTCTAAACTTCATCCCTCTTTTTCATTCCTGAAAACAATGCATGTTGTAGTCATCTGGTTTGCTTATTTCAAACTGTGTTGACATTTGCTGATCCCCAGGATTTAGGCTAGGCTTTTGACTCTTCCCCATGGCATTTCAAAATGACACAGCTCCTTTGGTTTGGTGTGGACACTCATGTTTCCATTATTTACTATTAAAAAAGGAGGTTTGTGTTTATGGCATTAAGCTATGGTTTAGCTGCCATTCCCCACCAATGTAATTTCAGGGTGTTGTGCACATATTGTTTATGGAGGGCTGTGGTTTCCTTCAGGCTACAAATACATAAAAACATGCTACAAATTTTTAGTTCCATTTGGTGTTGCTGAGGAGCAAAGCAATTTATAAGCTTTCTCTGCAACTCTCTGCTTTCAAGTACTGTACTCCTGGTTTGTTTTTCTGTTGTTAGTGTTATTCGTGTGGCACAGCACCTAGTATTCATACCATTTTCCCAAATATAAGGATCTTTACAGAGCAGCAGGTCACATTTGAATCTGTCTGTGAATCTGGTCTTGAGTTTTAACTTCATTAAAACTGCCAAAGCTGCATCTTATTTGCACTTTTGGTGAAGTTGCCAATTCTGTAGGCCATAGGAACCATAAAGTCATATGAAGACCTTGAATAAAGAGTATTCTTCCAGTAGCTTATCATGTGTATGTTAGAAGTATCTGTTTAAGCATTGTCAATGCATATTCCTATTATGTTTAGCATGCTCCACTCACAAAAAACCTGCATGTAAGCAGCCAAGACAAATCTAAGTGGATAAAAATAATACATATTGTTTTGCATTCAAGTGGTGAAAGAGAAAGCAAAAAGCCTTGGAATGTGAACAGAGATGAAACCCCCTGCTTTCTATGGTTCAGAAGTACACTTGCAATGCTCAAGAGATGAGTAAAAGTAAGCAGAGGCATCAGAGGCACATACAGACCAATTTCTTATTCTGATGAGGCCAAATGTCATTCTTCTGTATTGAAACTTTGAGACTGAGTATAAAACTAGCAGACATTGATTCTGTTCTTATTTTGTTTACAGACCATAGGAAACGCTTATGAAAATGTCAAGTTTAGATCACTGAAAAATGGAATCCTCTCTTCATTCTAATTTTGGTCTCATCCACACACTTTGACTCTGCCTATATCTCCATTTATACAGAATTTTTTCTCATATTCCCATAGAGTAGAATTCAAAATGAAAATGATGTCTAGAATACTGTCTAAAAACTCATACACAGAAACATACATACACAAATCCTTAACTTTTTTAACATTCTAACTGAACCTCACAGATAGAAATCTAGGTACCTTATTTTAAAATATTCAGTTTCTATGTCTGATTCTTCTACCTTTTGGATATATTTTCCTTTATCTCAGTAGCAGTAATTAGGATATGACTGATGTTACTGATGTTAGAAATTGAAATCCAGTCCATCAAGCACATAAATACCCATCTTGGAGAGACATCATAGCAGCCGTACATTAAAATTAGGACCACAAGTACCATGAGCAATAGGTAGACTGACCTTTTATGACTGTGAGTCTGAGGTTGGCCCATCACCTTCATCCTGCTTGTGAAACAGAGGTTGCTGTTAAAGTTATTTATGGATGTCTTGAAATACACGCTTTTCTCATTCTTCTTACTATTGCCAAATCCTGCTGTACTCAGCTGTCCGTCACAATCACTACAGGCTGGTGTCTCAGTGCAATTTTGGGATCTGTATTCCCAAAGGCTCATCCTCTTGGGCCTCCAAAGCTATACAGGAAAGCAGTCTGCACTACAGTGTTAAGACAGCTTACTGGTGTCCTGTTTATCCTAATTAAGGCCCCCATAGTAATTATTTTCATACTAGGATGTTTGGATAAAATTACAAGTTTGTTTTCAGAGACAAGTCCTGGCTTAGTCTACTCCTCTAAGTCTTGCTTTTAAGCTGGTCTTCTTCAAACTTTTACTTTGTTACCTGTAAAGGTAATACAAACAGTTGATTACTTTTAATACCGTAAATGCATAAATACCAAACATAACATATATAGGCACAGCTATATATTTACCATATCTATTATACATAGAATATATATAGTTTCTGGTTCATATGGTTGTTTGCTACGTGGTCAAGAATTTGGTTGGAAGCAAAACAACACAAAATCTTGAGTGACATAATTTCATCCTACTGTTCCAGAAACACTTCAAGACTATAATTCCTAATACGCTTTCTTCTTATTTGGGGGTGGGTTGAGATGGGGTAATTTATACTATATGCAATGAAATGCCACCTGATTTATCCAGACTAGAAAAATTAGGGCCCTAGTATTTCACAGGAAGGTATTTAAAAAAAACTATTGAGCATAATAGGAGGAGAAAATCTTATGAAATTCATAGAGCTTTGGTTTTATGTGGTTTGTTTTTTCTTCTTTTGTTTGTTTGTTTTTTTTATATAGGACCAAGTTTCATTAAACTACCTTTTTGATTTTAGAGAAACAGAGGAAATTTCTGATGGATGTCACAGTGCTATATGACTAAAACATCCTGCATGGGTGTTGAACTCTTCCCTCACCTTTCTCAATCACCAGAAAACAAATTGGAAAAGTGGAAGAAGCAAGGTCAGGTCAGGTGAGCAAGTACTTAAACATTTCATAGGGTGCAGTGTGCAGAGCAGTGATCTGCTCTCCTGTTCCATTAATTCAGAGACAGCTGTCATTTATCTTTTGATGGAAGCTAGAGGTTGAAATGCTTGACACAACATATCAAGCCTAATGTGGAAAGATCAGTGTGGGCCTAGTTCTGTAAAAGTGAGTTACTGTGCAAAGAGGTTTCATAATTCCCATACTGATTTTTAACAGAGAACTCTGATCACATTTCTGCAAATACAAACTGCCCAGCTGTTGTAAAAAAAGGAAAGCCCAAGGGAATTAAGCATGGGGAATTAACTACATAATTTCTATTAGAGACTAAATGAATTGCATGGCTCAATCCTTGTGAAACTTCTTAAATGCTTTAGAGCTACATGGCCACAAAAGAGTCTTAAAGAGCTTTTGAAATTCAGGTAGGTAGGCTAAAAGTTAAATAACTGGGGAAGTGCTGCTTTTTTGCCTCTGGAAAAACTGACTGCAAGATGACAATTCAGACATACCTGCTTCTTTAGCTGTCAAAGTATTAACATCTGCAAATCAATTTGGTGGGAAATATCATTAAAAAGATAAAAAAGAACAAAATCAAAAACAATTTCAGTAAAGACTCACTCAGTGTTGTAGATCCAAGAAATAGAAGTGCTTTCTACGAAAAACAAAGTGTGTGTGTGTGGGTTGACAGCAAGATGCAAAAGCAAACTTCTAAAAACCACATTTAATACAAGAAACTGCACCGTACGCAGTAGAAATAGCAGAAAAAAATCAGCACAGCATGCTGCTGACTCAAGAAAGGTCTTGCATGTGGCAAAGGGTTTAGTAGCATCCTCTGGTGCCTATACAACAAAGTCTCTTACCCCTTCCCTGCTTGAGAATGAAAAGGGCTTTCCACCACCTCTCACCATTAGGATGGGACTATTCAGGGCACTGGGTCTTGGCAGGTTCTCCTTGCTTTGGATACTCAGACTTCAGAAGTCACAGCACTATGAAGACATTACCTCACTGGCACCTCTGCCCTTCTAGTTACAGTGGTTTGCATCTTTCCTTTCCTCATGTGTATGAACAGATGATATCTACAGCTTGGAAAAGAGGTGTTGAGAAGATATTTCTGTGCCTTTGTACAATTTTTGCATAATACCACACAGACCAAAGCACCACCCTGTGTTTCCTAAAGGAAAGTTCCAGAGACCATCTGGTTTTATATGATTTTGGGAACAACTCTCAATAATTTGTAGTAATAGAGAAAAGAGACAAGTTCAGACTTTAGGTGGTCAGATAGAGGCTATGAAGATCCTAACTCCAGCTCATGACTCATAGTTTGTCCAGCCTGGTGTCAACAGCCTGGTGTGGCTTGTCCATTCTAGGCATGTCATCTTGATGAAGGTCTGAATTTTAATTGTTTCTGCCTCCTGTACTTAAAAGCTCCCAAGTCAGTCCTAACTCTGGCATAAGAGCAGCAGCAGCAGAAATTTTTGACATACTCTCTGTTCAGCTTCTCACAACTTCTAGAAACTTTTGTTGCAGAAAAGGTTCTGTGCTTGTCATTGCCTTAGTGCTGTTGTGTGATTCTTTTTAACTTTGCTTGAGTGTAATCATTTTTGAATCTGAAGAAAATAGAGGCAAAACATTTTTCCCTTGATAAAGAAAAAAAATAATTTAAAATATTTTCCTGCCAAAGCAAGAAAGAAATGAGTGCTGAAAACAAAACAAAAGCTCTGTATCAAGAATTGGCTTTGACTGCAATAGAGAAAAGTGTTTTTAATTGGTTCAAGATGCCTATCTCTCTCTCTCCTTTTTTTTTTTTTTAATTCTCCCTAAGTCACATAGTGCAGATTAATAGTTTGTTCACTTTCTGAGAAACTCTTCTCCTTCTGGTTCTGTTGAGTGGTTTTTAAGTATTTTAAAATACCTTTTTTCAAGATACTAGGGACATCCAGTGCTGTGGGAAAATCTCCTGTGATCCTTGTAAGATGTCATAGAGGTTCATTATACTCCTAGGAAAAAACCTCACCCATATGATTGAATATCACATTCTTTGAGGAATGTGTCTTAGTGGGCTATTTTGATGTTTCACCATGAAATACTGTGTTACTTGAAGTAAGCAAGATTAGTGAATCTGCCCATAGCCGCTATTTTCCTTCAGCTACAAAACCTCCTTTGTCCTGATTTTAAGAATGGTTTTCAGTAATAATTATTATTATTATTAATAATGGAAGATGCTGAGGGGGAGGAGAAGGGTGAGGATCTTCCTTTTTCCTTGGCTCTGCACCTCAGACATAAATGCTATCATTCTGCGCACACAAAAGACAGGAACATGTGCTTGTGTGTTTCAGAGACAGGCAGAACCGTGGAGCAATTGAAGGCGGAACAAGAGAGGCTCTTTGTGTTCATTTCCATGACTCAGCCATGCAGGGCTGCAGCAGGGGATCCAGGTGTGTTTGAGCGTTCATGGTCCTCGCAGCAGGTGCAGTGCCTGGAACTGAGTCTGAGCGCCCGGCCAAGAGGTCTGTGCCTCTACACAACAGCAGTGCCTTGGTGGTGTCACTGAATCCGTCTCTCGGACAGCTGACGCCCTCCAAGCAGCTGCCACCGGAGATGTGCGGCATTTTCGGGAATGGTCTGCTCAGAAGTTCTGAGTTCACTTGAAACATGCCTCTGCAAAACAAACTTGGCTCTGTTTTAGACATCGCTCCAGTTACAGAGTCAGTGTTGCAGTTTGAAGTGCTGAGCCAACCTGGTGTTTAATTCAAATTACATCTAAGCTTTCTTTGATCTTTCTCTTCTTAAGAAAAATAATCACCATCTTCAGGGTTTCTCTACACTTCCTGAGAATTTAGATCAAGGCTAGGGACACAACAGTTTTCTAGAATAAAAGTGAAAGCAAAAAGGTGAAAAATGTAGATATTCTTGGAACAATCTTAAGCCCTTAATCTAAGTTAAGGTCATGATATCTAAATTAATGTGGTACAGATTTCTCCATGCTATTGTATGCGCTCTTTAGATCTTTCTTAGGCTCACTGCACAGAAGAAATCAGGAGCTTCCCACCTCCCCTGTTAGGGAAGAGATTGCAGTGAGTAGGAAGTTACCAAGTGTTAACAGCCAAGCTGATGCAGGGGAGGTGGCATGCTTCCCACATTGCAAGGATGGAGCATATTGTGGCCTTCCCGTTCTAGGGGAGAAGTAATTTCTTCACAACTATATTTGTTGAATAGTAGCAAGACCTTTACCTAGAGGTATAATCTGTTCCTTAGGGCTTCTACTGAATTCAATTAGAGGTGGCCTGTTGCCTTTTTCTTACTGTTTTTCTACCACAAGCACTAAATAATGATCAAAGATTTACCTCTAGACTGGAGGCTTGGAAAAATTCACATACTTACCTTTAATAAAATAGGGCTGGCATTTAGCACAGGATATGCCCAATATCTTTGAAATATCCATAATCATATTCATGTGACCTTGCCCTCCCCTCTCCCATACTTATCTGTTTTTCTCAGTACAAGAACATTTATTTTTGTTTCAGATTCTTTAGGTTTAAGGAAATCACTAATTTATATAGGGCATGCTCAGAGGCTTAGCATAATCATTCCCAGAGTAACATGATTGTCTCTATTAGCATAATTTTGCCCTTACTCATTACATGATTCATATTCTTAACATTTTTTTTAGGAGTCACAATTCCCTACTTTATTAGATTTGTCTTTTCTGAAGAATTGTTCTAATTTTTTAATCATTCCTTTTTTTTTTTCCAATTTAACCTTCAGATGTGACATGGAAAATTTGCTTTCTTTCTAACTTGCCCTAGCTGAGACAGTGACCTGAGTCACAATATGTTATGTGAGGAGAAGCTACAACTAAAGCCTATGATTCTCAGAAGTTGTGCCCACACTCACCTTTCATCTGTGGTTCCTAAGAGATGGAGTTTCATTCTGATCTGTAATCTCTGCACTTTCACTCTTTCTTTCTACTTATTGAAGTATTGTATCCCCCCTACACCTTCCTAAGCAAATCAGGAAATATTGTTCCAGTTTCAGATTCTGCAATGTGGGTGAGAGCATACAGATCTAAACAGAAGCTGAATGGACCATTTAGCAGACAGCAGTTTCAAGTATCCAACTGCCTACACACAGAAACCCAACAGGGCTTAGCTGACACAAACTATGATGGGTTTCTTCAGGCTTGAAGAATTTGCCATATCCTATTTTAAACCAGCTGCTACATAACTCTTGGTCATATGGCAGGCTTTAGGAAACTTCCTGTGAGGGAAAAGAAAACACCCCATCACTTAGAAGTTTTATAAATATATATATATAATGTATTTAAAAATTATTTGAGGGTGATTTATCCAAAGAAAGTGTTCTTATTTGAATTCCATCAGAAATCCTGTGTCCCAAGAAACTAAATTAAATAATATGATTTGTTTCCTACAAACAGGGTTTTTTAATTAAGGAAGGAGGGAAGGAGATGTTGAGAATGCAAAACTGTAGTATTTCTTTCACTACTTCTTACTTGTAGGGAACTGATCCCAAGAAAAAAAAGGCCCCATTTTCTATATTCCATGTGCAAAATGATACTGTGTTTGTAGCTTTGTGTCATCCAAATACAATTGAACTCCTTTTGCCCAATGTTACATATTGTAACATGTGTGTTGCTCTAGTTTTTTACACAGAGACATGACAGAATTCTTGTTGCTCTCATCAGAACACTCTATGTTTTCTGGTAGTCCCCAGGTCGGGAGAATGGGCTGGGAGCTGTATTCCTTTGCTCAGTGGGACTCTTTAAACATGTGTTTTTGGTCAGAATCACCAGCTGATGTATACATTATGTGGACTGGCCTCTGCTTGGTCTCAGAAAGTCCTCATCACTACTCACTGCTGCTGAATGACTGACAACACTATATTACAAGGAGAGAATGAGGTTTCATGGTGCCTAACTTCAGACATATAAATTAGACGGTAAATATGTATCCATAGAAAAGGATTTCTTCATTTTGAACTCTGAATTAACTAACTAAAAGGAATAGACCTATGTGGAGTAACTACTTGTTTGCCAAAGCAATCAATACCTCTGCCTCAATTGTTGAGAGTCCAAATGGTCCCACTGAAGCCAAAGAATCCTCACTCTATCTTCAACATTGCAAAACTCCTTGTGTCCCTTTGTCCCACATGTTCAAAAAAGCAAAAATATACCTAAAGGGGCAAGAAGTGGCTTTTATCAGAAAGGGTGATGTTTATTTCAGTTCAGCATTGAAAATTGCTGTGCAGATGTCTTTGAAGAGTTGGGCTTGAAGCTTGAAGCTGTTTCATCATCCAGCCATTTACTTATTTTTTTTCTCAGAACTTTTTTGAAGTCTGTAAATGTATAATTTATGATGCTTCCTTCTGTCTTGTGACAATGAATGCCAATAGGCTTCTTGAAGCAGAAGCTTATCCTTTGAGAAGAACCTAACTGAAGAGCTCACTTAAACTGTAGTAATTCTCCATTCTGCTTTCAGGATCCACAAACTTAAGCACTTAAATCACTTGCACAGATTTTCCTGAAAGTGACATTTTGGTGAAATACAGTCCTAGCGAATATTCTGATCTCTCTTTGAGTCCTTAAACTTTCTTACTATATGAACTACTTTTTCCTGGCAATACAATTTTGCTGACACTGGCTACTATTCTTACCCATCACAGATAAACAGGGTTCATCTGCTGCTGCTGGGGTTTATAAATGCCTCGGGGTTATAATGCCTGGTTTTGCTTCATTTCTTTCTGCCACCAGCATAGGTATTGTACTGTAGAATCTTTCCAGAGTCATCAGAGAGTCTTTTCCACAAGAAAAACACAGGTGATAATGTCCTTATGTACGTATGTGGCTTTGAGCACCCTGATCTCGTGCAAGATGTTCATGCCCATGGCATGGGGTGGTTGGACTAGATAGTGTTCAGAGGTCACTTTCACTCCTTCCATACCATTCTGTGATTCTATGATCCTTCTGTTGTGCACCTCTGAGAAGCACCTGGCATAGTCTTTCCTATCCCAACATATAACATTGTTGTACACAGCAATTAAGGTGTCTCCCTAGCCTTCCGTTCTTCAAGCTGGACAAACCCAGCTTTCCTAGACTCTCTTTGCACACTTATTTTATTTTCCTGCTATTTCATGCAAAGGTTTCTTCATAGCATAAAAATCAGCATATGTAATATTCTTCTTTTGGATTTTCACTATCTTTGATGTGAAGGGCCCATGTAATACAGATATAGTGTAACATTTCACAAAAATAAAGAAAGAGAATTGGATAAAGTTGAAAAGTACATGAGCAAAAGTTTATTTTAGTTTACAGGGTTTTGTGATTTGGAGTTTTTTTCACTCATCTCTCATAATCACATTGCCATTTCCAGAGTGAAATGTATTTGAGATCATTGGATGAAAAACACTTGGTAACAACAATGACCTCTTACCAGCATGATGAAGAAAATTTTTTTCTTTATTATTATAATAATAATAAAGAAAAGTTTTTTCATTATTATAATAATTAATTTAGAGAGAGAGAGAGAGAAATAATTGGACTCCTGAAAGGTTTCCTCTACTCTCATAAATTGAAAATCTCTTATTTATTTTCTTTGGCAAGTACACTTTAAAGAAACAAGAGACCATGAGCTACTTTGCCATCCATTGAGCTGTGAACAAGTCCCATGACAAATGAGTACCCTAGGGAGACTCTGGAGCTAGTCACCAGAGCCCCCCATTGTGACTTCCCTGGTGATTTCACTTTTATTATTGCTTACCAGATCTATAATGTCAGACTGGCTGAGTAAAGCACACAACAAATCCTTTAGTCCCCGTACATACTGAGAAAAGGTGTGCTACAACTCTGCTATGTATGAGGTATGATTCCCTTGTGACAATGCCAAGTTGCTTTCTTGAACTCCAGGCCTCATATCTCCACAGTGGGAGTAATCCCTTTCTAGCCAGTGAAAAGAATGGGTAAAATTCAGCCCACATACAAGTGAGCTCTTGCAGTGCTGGGGCCTGGCTCTGTGGTATTTGCAAGGAAGCACTTGGTGATAAAGGTACAGTCCATCTGATTCCTGAATAGGTCAAGGCTAAGAAATGCTGTTAGTTGGGTACATTTTGATCATTGCCACAGGCACAGGAAAATATGCATTGTTATGTTATGGCATGTTGATCGTAAGCTATCAAAAACAGAATCACATAATAATCAGGAAAATGAAGATTGCCAAACTGAAACAAGTCAGATGTTTTGTGCTCATCTCCTGTGTACGTTGATACCAATTGTTTTGGAGGAAAACAAAACTCAGCCTGCAGAACAGTTATGTTGTACATTTTCCCAGGAAATATTCCCTATTAGTGACCACTATATAGCTGGATTATAGCCTGAAGCATGGGGGATTAAATACAAGAAAGCTGAATTTAATCTTAAAATGTGGATTTGAGTAGTGTGCATCTTAGCTTCATTTGTGTAGACTTTCCTGAGTCCTGTAATTTGCTATGGTGTTGCAAGGCACAGCTAATAAAAAATGAGGAGGGAGCAGAAGGTGGAGAGAGTGCGTATTCACATCACTTACCTTTTAACTAGGTAATGGATCTGTGTCAGTGAAAAGGTTTGCTTCCCTGGGCTTCGTGGACTGCTAATAGAGACAAATGGATTCTTCCAGAGGGGGACTCGAGGTGGAAGTACCGCTTTGACCACTGCTCTGACTCCTTCCAGGATGGAGTTGGTCTTTCTCTCTCTGATGATTTCACGGCCAACAGAAGCATTGACCTGCTGCCCAAAGTTGTCACTCCCACAGGTGACAATGGCTTCCACAATGCAATATCCTTTTCTACTTTTTTAAGTCTGTGCATAAGAAACAGGGCCATAGTCTGAATTTTTTAAGGATCCACAAAGGGCCTTTAGGGAATGAGGAGTAAGGGTAACAAGGTGAAGGGTAAATGCTAAGAAACAACACCTGAAAGAGAAGACATTGTATTTATCTGACTTGACTGCTTACATTGCAACTCTGTTTTCCAGGTTTCAATAACAATCCCATATGGCCATGGCTGAACCATCTCATGCTACTTTTACTGACTTTTTAATATCTAACAAAATGCTTTGAATCAATATAACCAATAAGATGTCTTGGTGATGTTATATAAAGTAATGAATGATTAAATAAACCTAGAGCTAAAAATGGATTCCTCAAAGATTTTTAATCCTACCCCCCTTCTGCTGCTAGATTTGTGCTGTTACACTTAGCTCAGCCTGTGTAAATGTACTGTGTATGTAAGTCCATGTCCTAGTGATAGCTGGACCCACATATGCTTGGCTTTGTGTATTGGATCCATGTGATTAATTACAAAACAAAATACTTCTTCATCTGGGACCCTGTGGATAAACCTGGTCACATACCTGCTTTAAACTGTTGGAAATGACTGCAGAAAATGTTAGGTAATGACCTTGTGAACCCATGGTATTTTGATTCATTTTAATAGTTGGATGTAAAGTGTTGCTAAAAATGAGGTATGTTCAGAAATAAAGTAAGCCAGTCTGGGGCACAGCTAGCATTTAACATTCATTATCTATATGACAACATAACTGTTGGTGCTAACCTCAGATTCTATCTTAAGAAGATCTATCAGCATTTTCCCAGGAGAAGTAGTCCTTGAAGTGTTTTTACATCACTAGGGGTGAAACTGTTACAAGTTGATCAATGACATGCTCATAGATGCTTGTATTAAGACTGATGAAATGTGAAAATCCTGTCTGCAGCTCCTGGGGGTCTTCGAGGCAGACAAGGGACCTCAAAGAATCTAAAAGGATGTGTGATTCCCAGCAAACAGCTTTCCCCATCATGCTTGTTTTCATGTTTACTCCAACAGATTTGTATCCTCTTTCTCCATTCAGGGAAATTTGATTGGTAAAACCAACCCTACTTGGTCATTTGGAAAAATGCTGTTTGGATGGGGAGTGCAGCCCTCCAGCTACATCAGAACCTCCTTATTCCCTCTTTCTGAGTAGCTTTTTGCTCAGATTCAACCAGTGCCAACCTGCTTACAGTAAACTCCTTATGGTATCCAGTGCCTGAGCGCCTGGCTTTCTGTTTCTACATGTGTCATACTTCAGGGGTGGCTGTAGAGAAGTCCAGGAAGCCAAGAAAACCCCACATTTCCTTGAATGTCTGCTCTAACATCATATGGTGGCATCTAATCCCATTTTTATGAGTTTCAGATCCCTCTGCTTTTATCATCTTTCCCACTCCTGCCACCTTCTTAGAGTCACTTGCCTAACTCTTTCTATAGCACCAGATTCTCCAAGGTTACTGATGTCATTCATAAAGGTGTGACAAAGAAGGCACTCTCAACTTCTTTTCAGCATAAAAAGAGAACCTCTACATTGCCAAGCTTAGTCTATAGTCCAAAGCCACCGCACAAAAGCAGAGTTATAGATAGGTTCAGTGCCTTGTGTCTGCAGCCATTGATTTCCAACAGTTTCATTTCACCCTATATTCCTGTGCTCTCAAATCCCTCTACAGTACTTTGGATGGCATTGTCTGTGAATACAATGACAGCATTTATGTATTCCTTGTTGAACTGTAAGTAGATTAGACTGAATCAAAAATATCCTGAGAAACAAGGAAAAATATTAATTTTCAAGAATACATGTGAAAGTTCTGCTCTGTACAGCATTTTAGGACTCATTCAAAGAGATTTTTTTTTTTCTCCTACACAACTTTTCATTCCTTAACTTCCCAAGTTGTTTGTCATTTTCATGTTTTTCAGAAAATTTTCCTTTCTGAATTGCCATCAGGTTCCTCAGCAGCAGCTCAAACATCTGGTAGTGCTAGTGGAATTTTGCACAGATTTCTGTCCTTTACTTTATAATTTAAAACCTTACAACCATTACTATTTTCTGTTATACAGAAAAGTATATATACTGGGCAAAGTCCTGTAAAAAATGTTGCTTCAGTGACTGAAGATTTCTTCTCTTCAAATAGTCTTGCACTGTATTATGCTGTTTGCTCCTACAAATATAAATTCAAAGCTGTAGGACTAATTTCAAATATAATACTCTAACAGAATAAGTGTCTACTAGAAATTTTCTACTGGTGAAATGAGATGAAGAATGAATACCATTAGTCAAAATTCAGTGGAGGGATTCAGTGATGGAACAAAGTTCCGAAATTTGCAACTTCCAACTTGAATAAATGTGCTCACAGCACACCTTCGTCTTAAGTTATGATAATAGTAATGCTGATTTTTCCCCCCATTTTTCCTTTGAGTAACTGCCAAGAATCTTGCTTCACAGTCTGGGGACAGCAGAGACTGTGTTCTGCAATTAAAAGTTAGGGAGTTTTTAATGAGAGCACCAAGGCTGATTCATAGTTCAAAGTTAGGCAGAAGGTTTCTTTTTCTTTCTTTCTTTTATTTTTTTTTTAATCAAAAGCAAATCATTCATTTTTATCTCAGACAAAAATATGATAAAGGCTAATTCATTGGGCAGGAAGAAGGACTGTAGGGAGTTACTGATGAAATTTAACTAAAAAACATTAGAGGTCTAATATTTTATTTCATTTCAGAAATATAATAAATCTTATAAAAGGTCTTATACAATTTCTCCTTGAAGATATTGCAATGTGATAATGATGCTGTGCCCTTGCCAGCCAATTTCTTGATTTGTTCAGGTTATTCCAATAATATCTACATTTCACGGGAGAGTATTTACATTCAAATCTTCCCTGAGATTTGTCATGCCCTGTTGTCATCATGTTTTCTCCTGTGTCACCTTCAAGGACTAATAGGGCATGAAAATCTGTAGGAATAAACAGGACTTGAAATCCCCAGTGAAAGAAGCCGTACCTCAGCCCTGTAGGGAACAGCTCCTTCACTCCCACCAATGTCATTAACACTTCAGGAGACTCAGCATTTTGAGGAGGATGCTCAGTGCCTAGAAGAATCAGGATGTAATTGCCAATTTCAAGCTTATGTCCAGAACCACGTCTCAGTCCAGGATATGGGAAGTAAGAAACAAGCTGGTTGCGGAAAGTCACTGTCAGACATCACTGGTGGCTTTTGAGGAGTAGGTGCCCCTTCAGAGAGGAACTTTTTCATTTCTAAAGACTCCTGCCTCATAATAATACACTGGAAAAGAAGCACAGCTATTCTTCCAGAGACACATATTCTCTTTAGCTAGTATGCTTGATTCCTAAAAATGGAAAGGCATACAGGGAATAAAAATGGCTATGTTTAATCAGATTAAATTGATATCTCATTAGTTATTCCACATAATTGGAATCTTTCGCAAATTGAAAGGAAGGACCTCTAGTATAGATTAGTTAAAACTGGGAGTTTGTTGCTGAGACTGGGGCTATAGGAAAATCTTAAAGACACGTCTGGGACAGCCCTAAGATGTTAAGAAGACAGTGATTGGAGATTATAGTGTGATGGATTCCCTAAGACATAAATAATATAGGATCTGTCTTTACAGTCAAAGAGAGAACAGTTTTTGTTCGTTGATTAACCAGACAGATCAGATCAGGCAAGATGCTTGAAATACCCTTTAAAGAGACCTTAAATTTATGGAAACATATTTTGAAACCAGAATAGCCAGTTTGGGGGGCAGGGGGGGGATAAGATAAGTGTATAGGTGTGATCGGCTATGAAACTGGACAACTGTTCCCTGAAGGGTGGGTTTTTTCATGAATGTTTTGTGTTTAGTTGATAGGCTGTTTTATTTTTGTTTCATTTTATTTCAGAGTCTTTAAAAATATTTTACAGTTGAAAGCAAACCATTTCTGGGCATGTAGGATTTCCTTATTTCCTCAAATAAACTTATAAATGTACAATGCTTTCAAGATAGCAATAGAATACAGAAGGATGGTATGTGGTTAATTTACATTTTCCATTTGTAATAGTGTAATGAACGCACTAACTTTGCTTATATCTAATAGATTAAAAATCACCCCCCCATCTTTCACTGAGTGAGGATGTTCAACATCAGTTCTCATTTTAGCTATTCTGTGGTCCACATGTAGCACTGGCCTCAGCTGCAGCTCTCACTGGCATCACTCCACACATCGTTGCATATTTGAGCCTACTTACCCGATGTGTGCATGGAGAATGCAAGTGTGTTTTTATGGCATGTGCCAGAATCCAACAGAAAGTAATTGCACGGTCTTATGTGAAAATGTGACAAGAATAACTACAGGCAAGGAAAGATATTGAGTAGAACCCTGTAATTTTTCCATTCTTAGCCTGCAGGCCAATTTCCCTTCTGCTTTCCATAAACTGTGCTCTCTGCAAAGTGTCCACTATGAGAGAAGAGGGACTCCATACCTTATGGACACCTCCCTATCCCAAAAAAGAAAAAGGATTGATGTTATAATGTGGTGTCAGTATCAAATGTGAGTGCACATAAAGGGGCATGGATGCTCAAATTGGCTTCTGCTGTCTAAGCATGCACCTGTACACTGTGGCTGGTCTGTACTGCTCAGTGATGTGAGTCCTAGGGCAGAATTATGGACATTAAACCCCTTGTAGTGCACATTCCCCTTCTTTCTAGACAGCTGGACATGGTGTGGCTTGATCCAGAAGCATGACAGACAGACGTCTTTGCAAAGTAAGGTCCTGCAAACTGAGCTTTCTACCTAAGTGCTGGCCCCCCTCCAGCCCCTGAGAACCAACACTGAGGGTGGCTGGGAGGCTGAGCCACTTGAACCACGCTCATTTCTTGATGCAGGTACCATATAAGATGGTATTTGAAGGTAACCTAGGTCCAAATTAACAAATGCACAGCCCTGGCACTTCACTGTTTGTCAAAAAATTCCTTCCTCTGGGCATTTGTTCAGAGACAGAATTAGTCTTTGCCAACTAGGCCACGTTACACATCCCAACATTAGCATATTTCTATTAAAACATATGTTATTTTCTTCAATTATGACATTTTGCTTCATTCTTAGCCTGAAACAATATTTGAGATATCACCCCAATACTCCGTAATTATACAGATATACCCTATGTATTGCACTGAAAAATTGTAAGAGCATACAGACTACTCAGGCATTCTATTCTTTGAGTACAGCATAGAGAATAATTATGGTTTCTCATATTCTCTGAGTAATTAATTTGAGGAATTTAATTATATTTTTCATATTAATTATTAATGTATTATTCACCCAACACAGTCAGTTCATAATTCATAGATGTATTATTCAAGTAATTTAGTTGATGAATTTCATAGTTTTGAATAAGTTATTCAATTTTTTTTTAATTATTCACTCAGTTCTAGGAATGTCTGTTGATGCTTGAATATCAGCCACAGTATGGCAACTTCTTTTTTTGTAGGGTCTTGTGAACACCTGATATTGAATCCAAAAGCTAGTAAAATGCTGACCAGTCCTTAAATGTTGTTTTATGTAATGGCATTTTAATCTAATCAACAAGTTCAAATTTGGTATCCTTCTTGCCTATTTATATTTTAAATTCAGTTTTATTACAGAAGATTCTCATAAACTACAGGCCTTATTTGCTACATTTCACCCTCATTTAAACTTAGATGAAACACAGTCCTCATATTCAATATTTCACTGATGTTAGAATTACACTGATGATGACATATCTATCCATTAGTCTATGAGTTTTGTCATTAGTTTTATGCTCGCATAATTCTGTTTATATCAGGAAACTTGTAACCATGGCAGAACAGAAGAAGTAAGGTTTCTACAGTACACTGCCAGTTCATCTGGACAACTTAGCTTAACCTAAACAATAAGCATACAAGTTACCTAGAAAAACTTCTGGGGAAAATAATGTGATCACATTGGGAGCAGCACCTCTGGATGTGTATCAGGTAATAATTTTGTTCTGGCAGAGGTATAACACAAAGGTTCATTTATCAGATTTTTCCATATCTAGATTATATATATATATATATATATATATATATATATATATATATATATATATGTGCGGGTGTGGGTTTGGGTGTGTATGTGTGGGTGTGTGTTTGGGAAATAAAAAAAAAGTGAAAAGCCATGAGTGAAATGTATGTTATTCATTATGTTTCTGGGTCCATTTTTCTGCCAAATAATGTTTTATAAATTGTTTTTATTAGTACGACAGCTTTTCTTCTAAGATGGTCCTGTATTCTAAAAAAGTTGCAAGAACTTTAATTACATTCAAATGATTCTTGGAATTCTTTTTGTAGTAATTATGGCACTGTAGAACTGATCTTTGGAATGCATTGCATAGTTTGAAATTTTCTTCCCTGTACAAATCTCAGAGAGATTTCTTTTTAACAGCTCTGAAAACAATATCATTATTTTTTTTTTTTCAAAAGAACCCTGTATTTAGGCCACATTGATTCCAAGCTCTCTTTACATTCATGTTAGCACATTTACCATTTGTGTATTGCTGTTTCACACAAACTCAGTGTCTATGTCAAACCCAAAACACAGAGGTATGTGCCAAACCTTTCACAATTTCCAGATCCATTATTACAATACAATATTCTAAAAGAGAAGTCTCCAGCTACAGGTTGCTTCTTTCACTGAGGAAAGCGTTTGTGTTTTGGGTTGTTACCTCACTAGCAGGCAGTCCATATGGTGCTAAATCCTATAAACTAACTATAAGTAGGTATAAAATTCATAGGGAAAAAATGTAATTTATCACAAGTGCACAGCTGGTGTCTGCTTCTAAGTAGTTGTTTCCTAATCTGATATCAACCTATTCACAGCCCTGGTATGTTATTGAGTTTTAAAATCAATAACAAATACCATGCATGATTCCCTGAGAGATTAACTGTTTATTCCAGCTGTGAAGAACAAATGAAGGTTAAAACAAAGTAGCTGCTTTAAGAAAGGTTTTCATGAAATGAAACAAAGTCTTTTATAGATTAATTGATATTTACTGCAGTAGCAACATAGAATGGCTTGTTTTAATTATGTTTGTTTCTTAAAGCAACTGATTTTCAAGCTCAGATTTACATGCAGTTTGCTTTCCCAGTGCTCCCAAAAGTGCTTGATATGTGATTTACATTTCTTCTTTCCCCCAAATGTTTCACAGTTTCTTTGCTCTTTTCTTTAATTGCAACTAATATTTCAAGGAGAATTGCCTGGGGCAGATTGAGTACAAACACCGAAAGCTGCAATGGCAAAAACGAAATTGTCATGCCCTTTCCTCCTGGCTCACAGCTGTAAAAGCTGTGGATGTTTTAATGTGTGCATGTGCAGTGGGAAGGAAGTGAGAGATCAGAGTCGTGGCGAGCAGCAGCAAGGGTGAGAAAGGAGTGGGAAGCAGAGAAAGGGGGGAGCGAGCTGGCTGCGGGTGGGCAGAGGGGCAAGGGGTAGGAGAGTCCCAGGGACCTGGCTGGCATCGGGGGAGAGATGCAGCCTGAAGTGCTTCCTGCCGGCCTGTGAAAAAGGGATCTGGGATGAGAGGAAATGCAAGATTTTACAATATTCCTAGGGACTGGCAGCAACTAAAAGCCTAAATTTTTAAGCAAAGTACAGCTCTTAGCTTTAGAGCTGGTAGAACCAAACTGAAAGTAGTGACTCCAAAGGAGCAAGAAACACCTTTTGAGTCAAATCCTTTGCTGATTTATATGCAAAGATATCTGATATACTCTTGCCTGCCTTTTACTTAACAGCTGTAAAAAAAGATGCTAGTACCATTTTCATAAACTTAAATATTCCTGCTGTGATCTTTAGATTTTTTTCCACCCTCTGTATGACAGTGCTTAGCCCTGTGTACCCACTGCTCTACCTCTTTTATCTCTGAGCTGGCTGCAATTCATTTTTTTGCATTGTATGTAGTTTGTAAAGGACTTTACAATAAAAGACACTTGGAGTGAGTTTACTTTAGCCTAATTCCATCAACTGCTGCTCCTTGTTTTGCTGAAACAAGATCAGAATTTGACCTCAAAACACCCCACTGAGAGCAGTATTATTTATACTTATTTTGTAAAAGGATAAATTGAAACATTGGGTTTAAGTGACTTGCCTGAAGGCATGAAGCTTCTCAGTGCCATTGCAGAGACTTGAATGCATGAATCCAGATGCCAGTGTCCTTGCCTTAAATGACAGATGAACTCTGCAATCAGGATTGTACTCAGAAAAAATCTGCTAACACCTATGGACTTATAAAACCAATTTAAGCCAGAGAAGAGTCAGGTCCCTGCCTGCTTTCCATGACCAGAAAAGAAGCGCTGAACTGCTATTTTTTTTTCCTGCAGCTGTGATGTTTGCTTATAGGATAGGGAAAATCCACATTGGAAATGTAAGTTCTGCAGGTTTGGTGACTGTCCTGTAACAGAAAGCCAATTCTTTCCCTCTCACCTCTGTGAAGAATACGGCAGAAGAAAAAAAAAAACAAAAAACAAAACAAAATACCCCCCAAAACAAAACAAAAAAAAAAAAGAGGAAAAAGAGAATTCCCAACAAAAAGTACCATGAATGAATAATTGCATCATTTTCTTGTTTTACTCTATTTATAATTTAATGCTTTAATTAGAAAGGTTTATTAAAACATTTTAATTGTTTATTCATTGATCTGAGACACTCCATGGAATTCTTCACTGGGATCATTGCAATAAAATTACAACACACAGGAGACAGATCAAGCTTGTAACATTGGCAATCTTGTGGGTGCTAAAATATCTTCAAAGTCAACACTTTTGCCGATGGGCAATAAGAGAGAAGACAAAAAGTACCTTCTCCACTCCTTTGCTATTTTTAGTGCTTCTGTGGTTGTCTGTATACTTTTTTTGTGTAGTCTGTTTTATCAGTCGTGAAGATAACTGAGCTCAGCTCCAGCATTGGTGGCATTATCTCAGGCTGTCATAAGAATACCCTGAACTCTGGAATGCTGCATGCCCATTGTGAATGATGGTCAGCAGAGACAGCACAGTGGGGGTAATGCCATGTCTTTTACCCTGTTTATTCCCTTTTCAGATGTAATGTCAGAAGTCTGATGCACTTTAAAGATTATGCTGGATTTTTTAACTGTTTTGCAGTAAGAAATTTGATGCAGTGGATACTGAGAAAAGCTGACAAAGAAACTACTTGATGTTCCTTTTAAGCCTGTGGAAAGTCTGCTCTCAGACTGTAATTTCCTGGAATTTATTATTCATAATTATCCACTGTATTTTGTTTTGGCAAATCTTTTTAACTCTGTTTTGATCACGCGCAGTCTTCCATGAATAATCATCATTTCAGACTAGAGCTGTTGTGATAGGTCAAAAGAGAAATATGGCACTGTCATGTTTGTGACTGCAAGTGGAAGAAACCACTTCTAGTGCAGCATTTGCAAATGTGGATATAAAATTTGGCACCTGTAAATATTCATGTACATACACTTGCAACTATGCTCTGGGCTTTATCCAGAGCCACTAGAGGTAACAGAAAGAATGAATATTCATGTTGATAAAACAATTCCTAGATGGTTCACTGAAAGAAAATGTAAAGAGAAAGCAATATAGACAAAAATGCATTAATGTTACTAAATGTTCACAGGAAGAAAGTCTTACTTCTTACCTTCCAATCCTGATGGGGTGTTTTTGCTTATGTATCAGTGAAATAGCACACATGCACACAAATATGATTACAGTCTTACTTTCCAAAACACAGAAGCTTTGCTCTTTAACAAAGAGAAGTTAGGAAAAAGCTAGAATTCCAAAACATGTGAATCTAGTCCAGCAGAAAGGAAGCTTTTTTTTTTTTTTTCTCTTTTATTTCTCTTTTTGTGTGTGTGTATAACAGGAAACTGAAAATGTTGGAAAGTGTTATTTATTACACTTTCCCACAATGCTCAATGCATAATACAAGCAGGAAGTAGAAGCTACACTGTGGGTAGTGATGCTCTCATTTTCTCTTAAAAACATTCACCTAATCTCCCACATATGTTAAATTATGTACACTTCCGTCCTCCAAACTGAGCAACTGAGCAGAGCAACACAACCAAAGAGTGCATCTCACAAGTTTGGGTCAGCTGTTATTATTTTGCTAATTTTTATTCTTTTTTTTCCCTCGATCAGGTAGAAGTGCAATTTTAGGAGTTAAATACTCTTGGATGAGTCTGAATGGGTAAATACACACCTAGAATGCTGAAATTTCTCTTTAAGGCAGAGCCTGCAGGAGATGCAGTCATTTGACTATGACTTTGGTTTTGCTTGACTTGCGTTCATCCAATGGCAAATAGCCACTTTCACACAACACTGCTATGGCACAGCCTTCAGATTCCACCATGTGAAGCTACCTGGAAGTCAAGTTCAGTTCTTCCATGAGATATGAGGTGCCAGGATAGAATATCACTCGTACTGGGCCACAGAGCTGTGTACTATACAGAAATCTATCGCTCCTGTGGTCAGATAATAACAGATTTGGTGCTTAGAATACTATACATCCTTGTAATTTGCACAATATCAAGCTGAATGGAGGGGTCTCTGTGCTTACATCTGCATGTCTAGCAAAACATGACCATGTACAACCGGGAGAACTTGTCATTTTATAGTTCAAGTACATGGGCTCTATTGTCAGCTGGCATAAATGTCCCATTGTCACTTTAAAAAAGCAGTGTTGTCTTGGACTGAGCTCTTGTTTCTTTATAGGCTGTTTAAATGAAGACAAAAAAGTAACAGGACATCATTTCATATCCTTTCCTTTCACAAAAAATTCCAGAAGTTCTTAATAGTATACTTCTGTGTACAAGGGAGGGTTTGCCTGATGTACGAGAAGACACTGAACACCAAATACAACAAACAATTCAATTGGAAAAAGTGAACAACCTCCTGCTGTAAGGAAAGGTAGCACCTATGAATGAGGACAAAGATGCATACATATGAAACTAATTCTTCTGCCCAAGTTTTTACCCAATGCAGAGTATTCATGACCTAAACGTCGGACTTCATGAGCTTTATACATGATCTTCCCTGTCTCAACTTCCAGACATGAAGAATAATGCCCAAATGTTGCCATGGAACTAGATGGTTGCAATTAGACAGTGACAGTAGCTCTGCAATTTTGGAGCAGTCTCCTCATTTGCATTCCAACTGTAGCGCTCTGGAAGTGCTTAGAGAAGAAAGCAGATTTTATTCTTTCCCTGTCACTTCCTCTACAACTAGCTTTGTAAACTGTGTGACAGCATATTTTTTAGAATATTTTTGTAGCTTTCCTTCCACCAGGTGTTGTTTTACCTTGACAAATCTGAAGGTTAACACTGGGCAGGTGAGAAGCTGCAAGGGGAATCATTGCTGTGACTGACAGTGAGGAAAGCAGCTCTTCAGTATGGATACTGATTCGAAAGAAGCATCTTTTATGAACTATGGACAATTGCATTGAACTCTAAATAATGTGAAATCAATTTTTGATTTTCCCAAAGTGCTTGAAATTTGATGTGAGAGGAATAGCTACCTGGTATTCCCAGTCTTCCATCTAGTTCAGAAATGCCTTTCATCTCAAATTGGGACATAAAGTTGCAAATTCTCTCAATATGACATTTCCAAATACTTTCACTTTAGAAATAGCCAAGTAGTTCCATGACTTCCTTAATTTAGTTAAGAGTAGAGAATTTCTTTTTGACTTGTTTTGACTTTAGTAAAACCAGCTATGGATAATGAGGCTTTTGTTGGATGTGATAAAGTTTCATAAAATTAAAAAAACAAATCAGTTACTTAGACAAGGTTATTTGACCTTGTCAAAATGAAATATTTAAAAAAATTTGTGTAAAAAAAAAAAAATAAAATATTTGTATGTTCCAGAAAATGTTTGAGGAAATTGAATCAGCATTCTCCAATGTTAAACCCTTCTATCTGTAAAACAGCAAATCAGTTTTAAAAATAAACTGAAGTGAAAAACAGTGGTTGCACAATATTTTCAGAGGGCCTGAGAGATACAGTAGGTCAAAATGTAATATCATTTAAGCTGATGGAAATTTTTTAAATTACTATAGCATGACTCATGTTCTACCCTGTACTTATGAAAATTCAACATTATCTACCTGATGGCCCAGAAAACAGAATCTATATGTACCAATCAGCTTAGAATGCTGTACACTGAACTGCATCAGCTGGCATTGTGAATATTGGAGTCCAAATGCATAAATTAAGCATCATTATTTGTATTTTTATTCCATCATAATAAACTATAAACTAAGTCTGGTGAGCAATGCCCCTTTATGGCTACTCTGGATACACAGTGGGTGTATCAGAATGAGATGCTGATTTTATTTGGATTTCTGCCCTTTTGTTCACAGGACTTCAGTTTTGGCATTGTTTGCCTTTGCTACAAAGTTGGTTCCTGTTTCAGCACCTGTTCATGGACAGGAGTCTGCTCCTGCTTTTTTTATGATACATTTATTGTTATTTCACTACTATACATGTGTTTGCTGCTCCTGCTTGCTTTCTGCAACAGCTATGCTCTTCTCATGTCCGCCATACCAGACGTATCTGCATGAACCCAGGCCCCTGCCAAAAATATTTAATTTGTTCTAGTAAGGAATGGTCTTCATTTTAATTCTAAATTAATTTCCTTTTTACACAGATCTCTTGTGATAATCCTACCTTTTCTACTGTATTGTATTTAAATTACAAATGCAGAAACAAGACAGTGAGGAAAGAAGAAAGGTCAAAACCAATAAAATAAATTGATTTCCTAGCGTCTTAAGATTTTTTTCAATCTACTTCTGGTGAGAGGTATCCTATTTAATGTCAAATCATTTGGCATTTATAAGTATTTGTAAAGCTTCTCACAAGGATTCAGCTGAATCACAAATCCTATTGATATTATTAGGAAATATACAATCAAATCTTTGAACAAATATTTGAAAATAAAAAGAAAATATCTATTCTTCATTGTATTTTTTGCTTTTTTACTCTTTTTAGTTTTTTTTTAACTTGTTTTTTATTAGAAATTATGTCCTACAACTTCCAGATCAATATCACAGAATTAAAGTCTTTCTGTAACAAGCTTTCTGTTAACTGCTCAAAGGCAACTTTTAAGTCTTTTCAGAATACTTTCTTCAGGATTTTTTTTTTCCGTAGAGAAGCTATTTGTCACTTCAAGACGCAGTGATGTTGAACTGGTAAGGTTTTCATGCAGCACCAGATGTTTCAAATGCTTGTGTGGCTTAAAGTGCATCAGAGGTTTGCTCCAAGAGATGATAGAAGTGCACCAGCCATGATTGTCTCTTTAAAAAGTCTCTCTAAAATGTCTCTTAAAATTCCTGCTCATCAAGAAAACTACCTGAGATAACAAATCAGTCTCAGAGATCACACTGAAACCAAAGAAATAGCTTCCTGGGTGAAAGCACTTAGTCATGCAAATGATGATGTTCAGATAAATAGCTGTCATCTACTGATGCTGTTTGCACTAAAATGCTGGAATGATCTGGCTACATCTATAATAGGTAACTGAGTAGTGCTAGGGCTTGTTTTCTTGTTCCCATGTTAGCTGGCACAATTTGAATCCCTTCCCATTGCTAAGTTCTCTTATCTGCAAGGCAGCCTGCTAATAATTAAACTACAAGCTGGGGAGAGGTGGAGAATAAGTCCTTGATTTGTGCTGGCTCCCAAATTTTGCCCAAGAAATTTTTGGGAAAGGCTTCATTTTCTGGTCCAAATGTATGTTAATGACTGTTCAATTACGAAAAGAATATAAGCAATGAAATTCCCAACTGCACCACTTAGTTTATTAAAATATATGTTCCTTATAATTGTATTCTAAAATAAAAGATCCGTTTTCTTGGAAGAAGCTGTTTCTTAGCATAAGCTCTCCATTCCAAGAGTCACCTTTACAGTCACCTTCCCCTTTATATGTTGTCTGCAGAGAGAAAATGGCAATAAGGTCACGTGAAGTACATTGTTCTTACATTCCCTATGTTATATGAAATGTGCAATTTTACCCATGCATCTTTAGAGGCTTCTGAAAAAGAAAAGCAGCTTGAAGTCTGCTGGGAATATGCTAATTAAGAGATGTGATTGAAATGTTAATGCTTAAAATGTTATTTTAAGGCTGACAAAGGAAGATGTCTTAATACTCCCCAGGACCATGAGGTCTTTAATTGCCCAGTCACAGCAGAGAAAAATCAAAAGGAATTGAAATAGGAGTAAACCCTGCCCATTATTGGTGAAGAGTCTGACCTGTGTCTCTAATATTTGCAGTCAACAATGGCAGAAAGCTGAAGCAGAGCTCTGGTAGTTCTCCTCAGCATGCAAGATCAAAGACAAACTTTTGAGGCTAATTAGTAAACCTCAAATGCTTGTAACAATGAATTGTTAGCAGCAGCCGTAGAAATTCATTTTTCTTTTAAGCAGTTTGTATCTTTGTTCTGTTAGCACAGATCTGTGTTTTAAGTAAACATGCCATTTAAATCTTGTCTAGAAATAATGTGGATAACCTGACAAAACATTATACTTTCAAAAAAGAAAATCACAGAAACACATAATCACAGAGTGGGAAAATCTGGAAGGCACCACAGCAGATCACTTGGTCCAACCTCCATGCTCAACCAGAGTCATGCTAGAACTCATCACACAAGACTGTGTTCAGGTAGTTCTTGAATATCTCCAGTGAGGGAGACTCCACGACCTCCCTGGGCAATCTGTTCAGTGCTTGCTCACTCACACAGTAAAGAAATTCTTCCTCACATTCAGATGGAACTTCCTGTGCGTCAGTTTCTGTATATCCTATTGTCCTATTGCTTGTCACCACTGTGAAGAACCTGGATGCATCCTCTTGACACCCTCACTTCAGTCATTTACAGACATGAATGGGGCCTCATCTCAGTAGTTTCTTCTGAAGACTGAATGGGCCCAACTCCCTCAGTCTTCCTTTGTAAGTGAGGTAGTCAGTCCAGTCCCCTAATTATCTTTGTGACTCTCTGCTGGACCTGCTCCAGGAGCTCCCTGTCTCTCTTGTCCTGAGGAGCCAAGAACTGAACCCAGCAGTCCAGATGTGGCCTCATCACAGAGGGTGAGGGTAAGCAGAGGGGCAGGATCACCTCCCTCCACCTGCTGGCAACAAAGTTCTTCCTAATGCATCCCAGGATACCTTTGGCCTTCTTGACCACAAGAACACACTGCTGGCTCATGGACAGCTTGTTTTCCACCTGGACCTCCTGGTTCTTCTCCACAGAGGTGCTCTACAGCAGTTTGGCCTCCAATCTGTCCTGGTGCATGGAACTATTCTTCCCCAGGTTCAGGATCCTGGATTTGTCCTTCTGGAATTTCAGAAAGTTCCATTCTGCCCATCTACATCTCTCCAGCCTGTTGAGGTACCTCTGAAGGGCTGCACAGCTCTCTGGGGTATTGGCTGTTCCTCCCAGCTTTGTGCCATCGGTGCACTTGCTGAGGAGGCATCTGCCCCTTCATCCAAGTCATTGATGAAGAAGTTAAACAAAGTATTAAATCCTGGAGAACACGTCTAAGAACAGGTCTCAAACAAGTTCCTGTGACACTGATTATGTCTCTCTGGGATCTGCTGTGCAGCCAGTTCTCAATCCACTTTTCTCTCCACTCATCCAGTCCACACTTCCTGATTTGCATATGAGGACGTTGTGAGAGACAAGTGATATTCTTGACTTGGGAGGAAGTGATCCTTGAATATCTACCACTCTCTTGGATCCTTCTTCCCTGCAGGACTGGTTCTCATGGAATTGTTCCCAGATGATCCTTTAAGAGGCTAAAGTTAACTATTCTTAGTTAACTCTAATCTTTCTTGCTGCTCTGCATCCTCCTCCCCCAGTATGAGCTCCACAGCCACAGTCGCTACAGCTAAGGCTGCCCCCAACTTTTACATCCCCAACAAGCCCTTACTTGTTTTGTTAGTGCGAGGTTGATCTTTGTGGGATCCTCTGCTACCCATGTCAGAAAGTAATCAGTGATTTTCAGGAACCTCCTGGAGGGTTTGTGCATTGCTGTCTTGCTTCTCCAGAAGATGTCAGGGTATTAAAGTCCCCCACAAGAACCAGAGCCTGTGACTTTGAGGCTGCTTCCACCTGCCTGGATTGGACATCTTTTGTGTTGTTCAGTACCTGAATGTATTTATACACAGCACTCAGATGGCAAAAAAGGAGGACCTCCTTTGAGTTACATGAGTGTAGGAGCTGATGATGCAGATTTTTAGTGGAGGATCTGTTTGAAATCAGTGCTAACAGACAAGATTTTTTCTGGCAAGAGAATATTAGTCAGAGAGTATTCAGATTGGTGGCTTTAAAAATGCACTTACATTAATTTGTCTGTGTAGCAAATGTTCCTGCAAATCTTATGTGTTGGATTGCTCTGTGGCTTTGGGGGAACTTGCCAATTTTAGTTCCTGAAATTGAAGGAAGGCAAAATTTTATCTGCTTTGTGAGGCTGTCCTAGCAGTCTTGAATAGAAAAAATGCATCTCTGTGAATTGCATTTTTGAGGTGACCTGTTAATGCTGAGAATTCAAAGTCCAAGCTTCACATTTTTTAAGAAAGGTGTGTTATTTCAGACTACATCTAGCGCAGGCCATGGAATAAAACCCCACTAATACTTGAACCTGGTTCATTGTGTTCATCTTTCAGTTTAATTTCATCCAAAAGGGATGGATATTCAGTCAATCTTAGACTGCTACATAGGGTAAAACAAATGATGTGGGACCTGGGAATGACTGAACTATTTTTCTCAAAATCACGCTCCTGATCTGAACTAAACCACCAATATGAACACACTCTGTCCTTGAACTGTTGTGAAAATACAGTTTTGAAATTTATCAGAGATGCCATGTTGATTTTGATGTCATTATTCATTAAAATTAAGAGAAACAGGGCACCTAAATCCTTTAGAAAATAATTCTAAACCAACCATAATGTCCTTTTCAGTCTTAAATCTCTCTTTGGAACCCTCCAAATAATAACTGAAATATGAACAAAAAAAAAAAATCTAATTTTGTAGTACTACAATTAGAGAAAAACAATACTAAAGAGAATACAGTCAAAATAATGTTCTTATATCTGTCATTTAAAATTAACTGACCTTGGCATTTATTAGTTTGGAGCACTGGGATTTTTGGTTGGTTCATTGAATTGAGTGTAGATTTTTGTTGCACTTTGCTTTAAATTCTTTATGTAGTTGACCTTTCTGGCACAGCAGTTTGGGACCACCACTGATGAAATGTTATTAATATCTTAGCACAGCTACATTAATAATCCAGAGGAAACACAGTTAAACATGCTCCTTCCAACTTGCTCAGTGACTTAATTCCAATGGTGTGCACAGCATGTGTAGGTGACCTGTTTTCAGCAGAAGGCCTGGATACCCTCATTCCCCATGGTGAAGAAAAGGTGATTCTTTTGGCAACATCCTCTTGGACTGACACCGTATTTGAGGAAGAAGCTGTTTCCCAGCACAACTTTTGTGAGCTCAGGGTAGCTGACTTTGCTGGAACATCAGTTGTAGTGGATGTTCTATGCCTTTGAAAACTTGGTGTCAGATTTACACAGATCTCTGAGTGTCTGGGCAGTTTAGAAGATGCACTGAAAGAAAATCTGAAAACTCTACACAGATTCTCTGGCAAGGCCAGTGAGAGAGCATTGAGTGTTCTCCGTTCCAGTCCTTTTTCCAGATCGCAGGATGAATTACTCCATCTTAATAGCTTATATGAACTGTTAATATTATTAACATTTATTAACCCCTCTTGCAGACTGTTAATTAAATATTGCAGAGTCAAACCTTAATTCCTTTGGTGCTGACTAAATATCTCTTCCACTTGACACAATTTCATTTATCATTACCCTGTGTCCCTTGTGTTTAATTTTCAGATGAACTAAATGACTGCATTTGGTATTTAAGATACCACATTAAAAATGGCTGTGAACATAACAAACAGAAGCAGGATTACCAAGAGTCATCACAGTGAAGCCAATAAACAAACCTGACTGTAGGAAATTGAGTCTTCAAAAGTGTGAGGAAAGAACCTTGAGTAAGTCTTTCTTTTAATTTAAGCTCATGAAGAATAGCAGTTAATAAGCCATTGCTGAAATGTGGCAATGTTCTCCACATGTGACAGGTTTAAGTTTACACATAAATGCTGGACCAAATGGATGAGCTGATTGCTCAAAATGTGATCCTAAGTTATGGTAACCCTTTACTCCAGCTTGACTTTCTACTATATCATGCTGCTGTGAGCCTATGAGAGCTAAAGCAATGACTTGATGAATGGGCTTTTGAAACAGTTAAGTTAATGCTCCCATAAACCTGGGGGAAGCATGCAAATGAGTTCTTCTGGATGCTGATAAAAAGCACTATTAATAAATAGAAAATAATTGTTTGGCAAGCAAGATAGACTTTTTCATAGTTGTTGGTATGCAATAAACAATATGAAAAATTTCAAAATCACAGTAACAGAAGCACTGAGAGAGTGGTACTTCTCCCTCCGGAATTTTGCAGTATTTTCCAGAGCTGGCTTTAAAGGCTGGCTGTGGTAAAGAAAGACAAGAGAGGTTCAAGGTTGAATAAAATCTGCCTCTCCTAGCTAACCACCCTCTCATCTGTCCTTTCATAGGTCCATCTTTTTCCCATCTATTTTGTCCCAGCTGTGATCCTTGGGATCATGATTTTCTGTACTGAGGATAGAAGGGATGGAGAAAAAACAGAAAACTGGTAATGTTCATCCAATAAAATAAAAGATTGTCACAAAGCAAACATGTACAAATTTTTCCTTTTCCTGCACAAATGTTACTGAGGAAAGCTTCCCCACCCCAAAAATGAAAATACGTGTGGTAACATACTGCACAAGAGCAGATCTTGTTGCGTTGGTGTATCTCACAATTCAAGATGGAAAAGGGCAGAGCAGACTTTCTTCATCTCTATAAATAACATGCTACTTTTTATCTGTGTTAAAAGATATACAAAATCCTTTCTTTTGGCACTTGATCACTCTAGCTGGCAGTAGAAACACAGGAACTTCATGAACAGAGAGAATCAGAGGAGAAGAAAAATGGCTCTGCAGTCCTACTGGGATCCATTACCATGGCAGTTTGGTCTCTCACATATTAAGTAATGTTCCTTCATACTTTTTTCCCCTTTATAGTCAATAAGAGCACAGTGAACACAGAGTACAGGAAAGGCAGCCAAGTGTTCAGAAATTAAGGGAAAATTAAGTTTTGACCCATGAGTTATCTACACCTTGCCTTAGAATTTCTAACCAATCCCAAAGTGCTCCAGTTTTCTACAGTTAAGCTCTTGCAGTTGCTGAAATGGAGGCAAATCAAAACAGATCCTGTGGGCAGAAGAACAAGTGCACTGCTACATGAAATGCCTTATTTGCTCCCAAAGGAACTGATTTGATATTAGAACTGGTAGCAACATTTTAAAATAACTTGTGTATATAATCTCAAAGTGGATTTTTAAATGAAAGAATATATTTCAGAAAAATGCAGCAATGAAATCCAAAATGTTTTTTAATTTTGCCTTTTATTTTTAAGGTGTTGATCCCTTTCTTTCCTCTACTGAATTCCATGCCCTCTTCATTATTAGAGCTTAATAAGATATGCAATATCCCAGGAAGGGAAAGAAAGGCAAGGCAAGGCAGGGCAAGGCAAGGTATATTCAAAGGAAGGGTTTCAGCCATCATAAAGGGTGCAAAATTACCTTTTATTAGAAAAAAAAAAAAAAAAAGAAGAAGAATTTATGTAAACCTTTGCCAGTTACAGTGATACTATAATTTGATGACTTTCACTTGGTAATGTGATTGTGAGTTTTCTATTCTGGTCATTTCCAGCCTATATCTTAACCAGACTTGATGTTATTAACAAGAATAGTAATTTTTTTTTTCCTGTACTCTCTACCACTGCTTCTTTCAAACACATTTTACTGGAATTCATATTGGCAGATTTTCTTTTCCACTATTTAAAAAAATAAATTAAATATTATATGACAGTTATTTGAAATGTACAATTATATGCACAGGAAAAAATATGAAAATTAGTGTGACCATCTTGTTAGCAATAACTGAAAAACATTTTTCCTGTAACCCAGACCAGATACATGGTATATAGTGGTCACATACTTTATGTTGCATTCTGTTTAACTATATGTTTTCTTATCAAAATCCAGTCATGAAGTCTGTCCACAGATATAGTGTGACTTGATTAAAACTGACAGTGAAACAATCTCTCTTTATCCATAATGAATGAGCTTATGAGTTGTTCCTCTCAATTTATCTTTCTGAACATCTTTTTTTTACCCGTTGTTTTGAATTTTGAAATTAATTTTTTCATTCATTGCATTCAAACACACCACATTAGAAAAAAAAAAGAGAAAATCCCATTGTTCTTTCAATGTATTTTCTAGGAATTCAGGGGACACTGGGTGGTCTCACTGACACCCTGTCTGGGCTGCACAAACCTTATCACCAGACAGCAACTGTGTTCCTGCCAGTAAGTAACAACAGGGACTTTGGCAGCTGTGGGAAAGGGATTCCCATCTTCGCTATGGGCACAGTACTGCACCTCTAGCTGCTCCCTTAAATAAAGCTAACCTGGCAGCAGGGCTGATGAGTTCAACAGGGACAACATGGGAAACAAAGCAAAAACAGGTATCAGCCAGTAAAAATGCCTGGGAAAGGAGTGGGGTTGGGAGATCTGGGAAATGGGACTGCTGCAGGTGGCACAGTCTGCCACCAGAAGAAATGATTTCATCCTTATTTAGCCTAAAAGATCTGGTCATCTGGAGAAAGCATGTTTATCTTTATTTTCCATGAAATCTCACTGTTTCCAACACAACAAGACACTAGTACTTCAGATTTACACAGCCATGAATATATGGTTTTGAGAAATCATAGATTTTTAAAGTCAAGATATTCTAAAATTGTCTGGTGTGAATAATGGAGTTATGTTGATTTGCCCCAGGTGATATAGTAGTCCTCTTCTTATTATTTTTTTTTTCAAACTAGCAGAGCTTTTAATTCAAGTGATATGACAAGAGGATTGAATTTTTCCCTTACAATTCTTGCTTTTGTAGTCACTGTTATTTTATGTCCTTCCCTGCATTTAAAGAAACAACAACCAGGTTTACATCACAAAAAATATGATTTTTTTTATGGTTAGTTCGCCAAGGTTAATTAGTCTTTATTGTTGTCTTGGTTTAGAAAGACAGGGGTGTCCGCTATGAACCAAAAAAAAAAGGGGAAACTTCCCTTGGGGTTTGTTATAATTCCAAAATTGAAGGAGAGGTCTTAGGCAACGATAAGGAGGGTAGGAATAACAGTTCTTTACTAGTTAGTCTAACAAGGTAAATTAACAATAATTACAATATTGACAACAAACAGAACTAGAGGAGGAAAAAAAGAACAAAACAACAAATCAGTCACAGTTTTCCTCTGGTAACCCCCCCCCTACCCCCCTCAGTACCGTCACAAGCAAATAGAGCTAGCAGCAGCTCTGGGAGGATGAGATGATTCCGAGGGTTCACAGTGGCTGGAGCTGTTGGAAAAGTGTCCCGGCTGGCAGGGGCTGTAGAAACACAGCGTGGGGAGACCTCGAGCAGAACTGAAGAAACCGTGGGTGCAGGGCAGGGAGGAAACGGGTTCCCAAAATCCCGGGGGACACACGAAGAGACGGTGTTCCCACGGAGTCCCAGGTGAAGGGAATGGTGAAAAGCTCTCCGCCTCGCCGAGACGAGCAGCACTGGCAGTTCCCCCAGAGCAGAAAACTGCCCCGAGCAAAGTGAGATCAATGTCTCTGGGTAGCTGCTTCCTTTGTTTGACCTGAGCACCCATAAGTACCGAAAAGCACCCAGCCATTAGCTTCCTAGCAACTTCTGGGAAAAAATTCTATAAGAAATTAACCCAACCCCCAACAATTGTAAACTTTAAATACCTGGATTTCATATTTAAAATGAACATTGATTAATATAAGTAGATTGCAAACTTTGAAAGATTACTATTATTAACAAAAGGAGTAAGATGACTTTTAAAACTTATTAGAAATACGGCCTTACAAATGTTCAACTCAAGTTTTTTTAAAATATTAATGTCACTGGATGCATTCCACTGTCTAGAACTAATTCCATTTAAGTAAATTAAATATATACCATTTTTCCTCCATGAAAATAAAGAAATATTACAGTTTGTTAGGTATTTCTGATATGATACAGACTTTTACTGGATGTCTTGTTTAAGCACCTGCTCATGTGAGAGCTGTCTCATTGCCTACCTACTAAAGTGATTTTTAGTATTAGTGACTTGCAGTCTGTAGGATTGAGTCTAACTCTACATATTATTCTTTTTAACTTTATCTCACTGCCTACATTAAAAATAGACTATGAAATATGGCCATTTCAGCTTGTACAAGCAAAAAACAGTTGGTTGATCATAACAGTAAAAAAAACATAAACCTGGAGAAATTTGGTCCTAGGTACTGATTCAGAAGGATGAAACTTCCATAGCTCAAAGAAGAAACCAGTATGTTGCAAAATTACTCTATAATACCTATACAATAACCCCACAAGTACAACAGAATTTTAATGGAATATGGAATTAGAATAATATGGAGTTAGAATAGGCCTGGAGCCAGCTGTACAGTGATGAATATATTCCACAAAATGCTTATCTGGAGATATCATTTTGCTTATCAGGATTTTGAAAAAATGCTTCACCATGATTTCAGGAATACCACAGCTGTAGTGAAAAGTATCTTTTTTTTGCTTCTCCAACATTTCTGTCCTTATAGCTGCTAATGAAAATTTAGAAGAAATGAAAAAAAAAAATTAAAAAAGGGAGAAGTAGGAGAAGTAATTATAAGCTTCCTCATCTTTCCTCTTTGATTCTTAAAGTTGGAAGAAATTATCAAATATTCAGAGATAACTTTATTTCTATCTATTTGACATCAGTCACCAAAATTCTTCTGAAAACTTGAGGGAAAAGATTGTAGAAAATGTTAGTTTTGATCTAGTAGGCTGTGGTGTTTTCATGGCTTGATGATTTAGTGAAGAAAGAGAAGTTAATTCTAAGTATTTTGGCTGTATTATTAAAACAGTTTTTTGTGCTTTGGTTTTCAGAGATTTCTGAGGCAATTAGGTCACAAAACAAAGCAGTATGATCAAGACCTCCATTTGGAGACAGTTAGAGTCTAGCATAAAGTCTTGTAAAGTACAGAGGATATGCTCTACAGAACACAAGCTTATGCAAATTGCACTGTACGCAAGCATTTTTAAATAATAAGGCAGGAGGCCTGTAATTTTTGCAGCAGAAATAAGAACTGTGCATCTAATGCTGAAAACAGTACCTTTCAAAGATGGTTTCCTTTGATCTTGAACCTTGGGACTGAAATTGTACATGATAAGAATTTAATATTTAAGGTTTTAATTATTTAGGGCTTTCTTATTTTTAAATTTTCTGGACAGTGTATCTCAGGAGCATGTAACTTTGAAATGTTACACCAATTGATTAACATTAACTCAAGTAAAAATACTGAACCATGACATTTAGAAATGTAATCTTGACTCCACTTAGCTGTTTCTGGCTGGTATCTGAAGGATATGCTACAAAATTAAGTCCTGATGACAGCACCAGAAAAAAATCGCTAAAGCACTTGTTCGTTTTGGGTTTCTTTTTTGGGTCTGGAGCAAAACTAGTTTTAGCAAAGGCGAAACCATGTCAAAATGCTGATAACCACTTTTTTCTTAACATTTACAATTTGCCGCCAGAGAAGCCCAAATTTTATGTTTTAAGAATAATTTTGGAACCCTGGGCCTCTGCAACATCTGCAGGTTTTGATTTTAGTGCTCCCATCTCTCTCTCAGACCCATGCTTGTGGGTAAGCCCATTTCCCCTTGTACAGCTCAGCCTCCTCCACAGAGCTTTGCTGCAGCAGCCTCACAGTAGTTGGTGATAGGTTGCACACTGTATCATGCTGGCAGCAGATATGAGCTGCACTGAAGCCAGAAAGGCAAAGTTGAGCTGCCCTTGGATCTAGAGCCTGTGCAGTCACCCAAATAAATCCCTTTGTCTGGATTTACAAGTTAAAGAAAACTACCATGAAATACTGTTGGAGTCTGGAAATATGAGAAATATTTCTTTGCATGTTTAAGAGATTTTAGAATCTCTGACAAACAGAGGGTTTAACCTTTGTTCATGGAAAAAGGGCTTTTAGCTCTGGAATGAAGCAGAGTTTTCAAGAGTGTATTAGATAGTAGAATAGTGTGTAGTTTTATCACAGGGTGAGAATTTTAGATATATGGGGTTTTTAGGATGGTAAGCAGGTGATGACAAGATGAAGGAAGCACATGGCTTTTCGGTTTCTTCCTTCTTCTTCCTTGCCTCCATCTTCTGCAGTGAGGTGGCACATTATAGTTGGCTTAGAATAGAGTCTAACCTTCTAACATAGATAATAGTTATTGGAGTAGAATTATAAATACTGATTACGTGGATTGTAGTATAAATATGCACACCACCCTGAGGGTGGGGGCATGGGGCACTTGGCATTTGGTATTCGGGAGTGTGTCTTGAGCTGACGTGCAGTGAAGATCTCTGCAGGTCAGGAACAGAATGGAATGATAAGAAATAATAAATAATGAAGAGAAAAGAGAAGAAAAGCCTCACGACCAGTTCTTTCAAGATCTCTGGCTGGTGAAAACAAAATTGTACATTCTCGGGAGAAGATAAACAGCCGGCCGGCAGAGAAACAAGAAAATAATATTTTATAATTCCAAGAAAATATTTAGAAATAAAGGACAGCAAATTTTAAGCACTGTTTTTGACTTTTTTTTTTCTTGTTTAGCTACTACATGTGGCTAGCTGATTTTCTCAGGAAAATGGAAAATGATAATAGAAGTTGGAATATTTATAATTTTTTTCCATGTAACAGTCTCTAAAATGGCACATCGGTGCTATCACAGCTTCCAAAATAGAGATGGACAGGACAAGCACGTGCATTACCTCACAACCAGTATAAGAACTCCTCTAGGGTTAAAATACAAGTAACAGCAATTTAGAGCACAGGTTTAAAAATCTGAAATCTTTGTTATGTTTTGAAGAAGATCTTAGTGTTTACCTCAGATATATAAGGCCTATTTTTACACAGACTAAAGACATTTTTAGTACTTTCACAAGCTTTAAAAGAACTGCAGCTATCACTGGCTTTGTCATTAAAAACTTTTAATACTGCCATAGTAAGAAAATGAGACTCTAAATCCAAGATTTCTTTTAGACAATGTTTTTTGCCTTTTCTTCTGCAAGCTTTATCCCAAGTTCTTAATTCCTAACTCTTCAGCAACTTTCTGAGCATTTTTTAGCTGGTCTGTGACAGAAAGTGTGTTTTAACACTTTTGACATATAATGACCAAAAAAGGTCTTTATTAGAGGAAAAAATGATTTATTCTTTTTTTCTTATAATTTGCCTGTATGCAAGATATTTTCTTTTTTTTATTTCCTTGGAAGTGGAAAATGGGAAAAAAATTAGGAGGAAGAAAATAATAACGAGGAGGAAGACTTCAAAACCAAGATGTTTCAGTGATAGAAGACCAAACTCTTGACAATATGCAGATTGAGAATAGCCTCCTGAAGAACACGATCCTTCTTTTTTGAATCTCTCATTTGCTTTTGCTTAGTTATGAGCATGTTTCCTCTGTATGTGGCAGCACAGAAGAAGAGATGGCAGGTGCATTGTCCCAGTGATGCATGTGGATTTCCTCCTTCTCTTTGCCAAGTTAGCTGGTTACAGCAGCTGTAGCTGCATTCCTGTTTTAACTTTGTTTTCTCAGAATGGCCATTACAGCCTTCCTCCTCCCTCAGTTGGGAATTAATGATTTTCTCAGTTAAAGCTAACAAAAATGAGTATCTGTTCTACTGTGGGTATTTAAACAGAGCAGGTGTGTGCATGTGGACAAAGGGCACCAGAACCTCTTTTCTGGGTTTGGAAGAGATGCCACCTGGAAAAAGCTGATAAAAAAATAACAGTTTAAATTTCACATCAGGTTTCTGAATATAACTGTCCAATATCTCTTTTCAGTTTTCAGTTATCTCCCATCAGCCCGCTTTCTTATTTTTTCATCTGGCAGCCTCTTTGCATGCATGTGAATGAAGATTCAAATGTTTCAGAAGCTGTTGTTTTCAACTTTTATTAACATTTCCCAACTCATTCTCTTGTTTTCCTACTGACAGGCTGCCAAAATCACCCTCTGGTGAATTCTAAAAGGGTCTGGGTAGCAGAAATTGGACCCAACATTTGTTGGACATAATTACTTGATGAGATCTTTGTCATAGAAAATATTTGACAGCCCACACATCTCTATTTATTAGCAGCCCACAACACAGGACTATCAGAACTTTTCTTTCATTAAGTGTAAGAAGCACATCTCTAGATCAAAGATACTTTGATTAATTGGGTAACATGCTTGATTCTACATATTTTTTGGTTGATTCTTGTGATTCAGCTTAGACTGTATTTAGACCATGTCCTAGAGCATACACCATTCCCTCCTGCTTCCGGGAATAATACACTGTAGTGGTAATCAAATCTGAGTTGTTTTATCCCCGATGTCATTCAATATAGCATTACCAGTAATAGCCTGCCAAGGGACATTTCTGCCAAGTTCCAAATCTAGACCTTGAATGAAGTAAAGAAAAAAAAAGTATTCCAAGAAAACAGACAGAGATTGTGCTCTGATTAAAATCTATTTTAGGATAGAATTTCAGGAATTTAATAACTGCCGTGTGAATACTCATGGATATAGACATGATCAATAAAGTTCATACTTCATGTTTTCCACTTGTGAATTTCAGTTGAATTTGATTTATGATTTTTTTCCTAGCAGCCTGGGACATAACATTACATATATACAACAGACAATAAATTTATAGTAGTTAATTTAAGCAATACTGGGATATTGTACAAACATTGAGGCCACTAAAACAAATCCTAAGTCATGTCAGGAAAAAAAAATCTTGCTGGAAAAAGACCTGCCATAAGAACAAAACATCAAAAAAAATAGATTTTAATATTGTGAGGAAAATAAAATAATCATGTTTGCAAAACCCACCATATAGGAATAAGAAAGGGAACACACTGGTGCCTCACAGAGGAGCATAGGGCTAAGGAAAGAAGAGAGGACATGAATATCTGATTGTAATACCATTTATAAGTAGGAATTTACTCTTGTGTCATTCTTAGAATGCAGGCATCCCTTCTGGCTGTGGGATATTAGATGGCCAGTTAAAATTGGAAGTAAGGGAAAAAACAAGCAACCAAAAACCAAAGAGAAATGAGAGAGAAAGAGGGAAAAGAAAGTAAGATAAGATCCAGGCAGACTGCCTTTCTAGTGCTTATGGTAACACCATCCATTTTTCTGTTGATTCTTGACAATATGAGAGCTGTGTGCTGCTCCACCTGTTTGGCAGGTCTTCTGCTCATCACCTTGTTCACACGCATTAATTGTTTTCAGGGAGAAAGGTTAGTTGCAGCAACTTGAAAGTATTAATCTAATTTGTTTTAATATTTATGAACCACAACTCTTTGGGTAAGTGGACTTCAGCTACAGGTTGCAATACTCTCACTGGTATGCAAATTGACATCTATTACATTTTTAACTCATAACATTTCTTGTTCAAACACCAAATTTTTATTTACAAGCCTTTCTCTCCTGATCTGGTACCCCTCAAAGTCTTTGATTAATCTGCTGGAGTGTTCTTTTAAACCTTGTTTGCACCTGTCGACATTTGAATGATTTGAGGCTCAGTGTTAGAGCGCAGACTTAAAGTATGTGCTGTGTGATTATTTTCAGCAGCAGATCTAGTGTTCTTGATGTGAAGAAATTGTAGGTCCTTAAATAGCACCATGTACTCCAGAGGTCATGCACTTCCTCACAAACATCTTGCATGAGATATCCGTTCATCTAGGGAGAGTTATTCCATTGACAAGAAATTCAGCCACGAAACCTAAACTCTGGTGTCACACAGGTTAATGCTAAATCATCAGCATCCTTGTCTTCAGACCTTAACTGGTTAATCCTCACAGCAGATCTGTTTGTAAAATACTTATTATATATATATATATATATATTTTTTTTTTTTTTTTTTATTTTTTTTTTTTTTTTAATAGCATGGGCAAACAGGAAGGCTTAAACCAGTCATTTAGGGGTCAGATACTGTTGCACTCCCAGACATAAGGATTTCTGACCAAACACCAAACCAATAGGTTAATCTTAAAATAAGCCTTAAAGAAATAAAAATCATACTTGATGGTAGGGTAAACACAGTCAAAATGAATAAATAATCACTTAATTGGAAGGTACTAAAAATATCATTAAAAATTAAACAAAATAAACACTTTCTTTTTAGTTTATTAAGCAAAGAAGTCTATTAAAAACATAAAATTAACATAAAATTAATATTGTACGTAAAATTAATGTAACCCTGCATTTAGAAATTAACTCCTATATAAGTTTAGAAACTGCGTGGTTCTTTGAAAAGAAGACAGCCAAAGGATTTAACAGGCCTCATTGTCTTCTAATAAGTGTTTGTGTTTGAAAAAAGACTTTTGTCCTAAATTTTAATATTGCATTTTAGGTCAAATTATCTTTAATTACACTGAAAACTAGTTTAGTAAAATCTTGTTCTACTCTGAATTCAAGGGTGAATTTATTGTTCATAAAAGTAGAACAGAAAAATAGAAGAGTGCAAAATTATTCAACCAATATGCCTACAAATTATGGAAAGAAGGCAGATCAAGAAGAAAATAACAAGAACGCTCACAAGATGACATTCATACTACCCCAGTCTTGGATTTTGGAGCAACCCTGTCAATACAAGAGGATATTTAATTTTTCCAGGCTCTTGAAGTGTTTTCTGAATGTGTGAGTGAGTCAGAATGTTCAAGCTACAAACAATTGACACTGCACCCTTCTCATATCAGGAAGGTTGAGGCTTTCATCTTTTTATTGAGAGGGTCTGCTAGGTATATTAAAAAAAAATGGCCATGTACCATACTGTGTGTGCACAATAAGATTCTGACTGTCTTTTGGAAAACTCTTTGCCATGCCTTCAACAACTTGGGTTTAGCTTTCATTATTTTCAGCCCTTTTTTTTGTAAAATGCACGGTGAAAAATTGGCTACATCTGAGCTCAAGGTTGCCAAAATATGTTACATGCAAATTATAGTAATTTAAAAAACCCAAAACAACCAAACAAAACCAAGCCTCCTAAAAATGTGCAGCCTTCATTCTGACATTTAGGATGAGTCAGATTGATTTAGAAATTTATGTGTAAAATGTGGAAAGAGAAGAAAAAAGTCACTGGTCCTTGAACATCATTTTTCAATCAGACCGAATTCTGGTTTTGTGTTAGGCCAAAATGATACAACTGTGGAGCAGAGCGCAGCAGAATAGATCCAAGCACATTTCTTTTCGTGATCTTTGTGTTATCTCAGACTGCAAAATGTTCTTAATTTCTAGGACCTTAATATACAGTCCTCCAAAATAACTTTTCAATCTGTAGACCTTTAATTTAAAAGAAGATCTGAGCATCAATAACATAACATAATTCTAACTGGGCAATAAAACAGGAAACATAATGTAAACCAGATTAATAACTTAATTTTCTCAAGTCCTACACACACTAAGAAAAGTGGTGAATTCTTTAGAGGAATTCTTGCTGTTACTTTTGGTTTTCGCTTCTTGTTAGGTCTATCTTTAAATATGGCCAGAATGCTAGGGCTTGACTTAACACTGAGGCCTTTTTTTTGAGAGCCAGTGATTTTGTCAACAATTAGAACACCCACAAACCAAGTAGTAATGATGGTAGTACATGAAAAGGTGATACAATGGCTCTCTTAAGGTAAGCCAAGAAGCTTGAATAAAAAAGGATTATCAGGATCTGGTACTACCAGAAACATGAGGGGAGATGGTGAGTGAGCAAAGGTTGTCAAAGGCAGTGAATGTGAAGAAAACTATATTACGGCAGAATTATAAATGCAGTGATTTTTTGAAATGTGAATACCAAAACAGCCACCTGTTAAATTGTATTGATTTAAATCACAAAAGCTATTGAATCTTCCATAAGCAGCTGGATGTTTGCTGTCATGTATTTTCTAAAAGAGAAAGTAAAATGAAACTGTAAGTGACAGAAACTGTGAGAGAAACAGTAGGAAAAGATTTAGAGCTCCTGTTATCTCTTTGGTAGATATGCCTTTGCAGGATAATTGCTCTTTGGATCAGTTTGCTGTCTCTGAAACTTTGTTCGGAAGATGGTTTTCTTTGTCCCCTTCTCCCCAAACTTTTCCACCCTATTACTTAAAATACAATTATCTTAGTAAATACTAATTGCCAAGCTGAGCAACTTAATTTTAAAATCTGCAGTCTTCATTACTTGCCATTTTTGATTCAAGACTTCCAGGGAACAATTTTGCTTTTATGAGTGGCCCTCTAGCCCACCAAAGTCTGGAGATAAGGTACATCATGAGATCCCATGTTTTTGCCTGAAGTGCGTTTTGCATCATTTCTTTTCTTCTTGCAGGCTTTGACAGAACAAGGAACCTGATGGTGGTGGAAACAGGGAAAATGAAACAGATCTAAAATAATGTGTGAAGACCTTGCTTGGATACAGCAGATGCCTGTCCTGATGGAAAATAGCAACTGCCTTGAACTAAGCAAGTACAACAGATCCTGCATCTCTCTGATTTCCAAGATTCATGGAACTGAACAATGTCTCAGCCCGTGAAACATGAAATGAAAGTGAGATGATAGTATCCTTGAGTAGTTGAGTAGTTAAACATAGTTGGCTTGTGGTTGTTTTCCCCCTAAATGTTATCTCCTCTCTTTTTCTTCTCTTCTTCATTTCTCTTCAGTGAAGCAAATGGCAACCTTATGAAGGCGGGTGGGGTGGGTGGCCCTTGCATCCATCCTTTTTGCCTTTTAAATAGAAATGCCATCTTGCACACTTCCAAGATAAGGTGAGTGAGGTAAGACCTAAAAGCACTGATATATTTTTAGCTTATATCTGCCTTCATGTTAATATTTTTGTGCTGTTATGAGTGATCAAAAGAAACCACAATAAAAACACAGTGTGTGGTATAGTTCTAAAGGCCATTTATATTATGTGTGGACCTAGAAACAAAGATCAGACCAACACACACATTTGTCTATCTATCTATGCAGAAATGTGGTTAGCTAAAGATTATAAAGATGGATTCATACTGAATTTCCAGGCACCACTCTAGATCCACTATAGATGAATCTTTTGCATATGTGTCTGCCAATATGTTATGCTTCTTTGTTTTTAAAAAGCTCCACAGTAAATCCCTTTCTGGTTCAGAGAAAATAACTTGGATCCAAGAAAAAAAGGAGCCATCTTACCTGGGATTACTGAAATTTTAACACTGAGAAATCAAGAGACAACAGCTTGGTAAAGACTATGTTCTGATGACACATTCCTGTGCTTATGGGTGAAGGGTAAAAAAGAGCATCTCTTTTAAGTGAACCTTATCCAGCACAAATTACTCACATTTGTCTTTGCAGAGTGCATTCTTAAGCAGAGAATATAAGGACTGAAAGGGAGCATGAAGGATGAATAATTCAAAGAGGAGACCATGCCCTCACTGAGGTAAACTAATTTTAAGGAGAGTTTTACCAGATGACACATGCTTAAGTTTTCATTTGGAATATTATGTTAAATGTTGTTATATAATTTTATATTCTCTTGGACTTCTTTTTTTGTATTCTATGGAGTTCTTCTTATTTACCTTTGGTTTAAACCCATGTAGCTCTGTAGATTTCATTGGTGACATTTTTCACTCTGTAAATTAAGTTAGCATCCAGCATTTTCTTTCTCTGACCTGCTCAGTTATCACATTTCCTCCTTTATGAATCTCTGACTGATGTATTTACAGCAATGGCACTCACAGTACCACACGTGTATTGTTATTGGGTTAATCTGGGGGAGAGAGGGAGTTGACAGCATTGCAAAGTGCAGCAGCAAAAACAGCTTATGAAAAAAAAAATGCTAATAACTTTTGGGGGAATACTTCAGGATAATGGAGCAAAAATTTTTTGCTTTCAAAATGCAATTTTAGGGGAAGAAACTGAAAAAACAGATAGCCCACATTTTGTTGTGTACCTGGTCTGTCTGACTCTGAACCAGATCTACCAAATGCAAGATGATCTTCCTAACAGACCTGCTAATATACTCAGCTGGAAATATGAAATCCAAACTGTTCTAATGAGAATCAGTAAGAAATTCAGTTTTCTTTCAGGCTGAAACTTTTCCTTTTCCAGTGGAGTGTAACAGTTTGTCACAATTGAAATGTTTCTCAGGAGCAGCACAGTTATAAGCAATTTTTTAAGCAGATGTATTGTCGTCAAAGTAATTTCCAGTGATCCAAAACTCAGGCTCCTGCTGACTGCAATGAAGGCACCCAGATCCCAGGGGATCTCCAGGGGTTAGTCTGCCTGTGAATCAGGTTCTTTCCTTATTTATAGCCAGCCAGGTGTGCAGGCTGCTTTTGGTGCTGGTTGGGGAACAATGTTAGGCCGTGTAGGGAAATCTTATGTGCAATGTCAGTGTTTGGGTTTTCCTCTTAACTCTAGAGAAATGAAATAAGAAAAAAATGAGTAAGATTTACAAAAAAAATACATTACATAAATATGTTAACTTTTTTGTAAATTTTTTGGTTTGTGTTTATATTTACTCTAGAACTTAGTTAGCAGCAGCAGTAGGCAACCAGAATGTTATTAGCAAGGCGGCAGTTCACATGGAAGTCTATAATTCCTTAATTTCTTTCCTTCCTCCCAGATTTTTATCATTGTTCTTGATGCTTCCATATTTTCCAGTTAGACCTGGTGAGAATAAAATAACAGTGGATGCAGTCTGGTATTTGAATGTGTGCTGTGTTAAGAGAGTTTCTAGCGATTTGGTGGTGGATTTTTTTAGCAACTAGTTCTTTATCAAGATAGCAAAATCTATCTTTGAGTGATTCAATCCTCAGCTAAATCTTGGTGACCTACTACTTATCTTGCAAACAATTGAGGTCCATTTTACTCCTTTTCTATTTTTGTCACTCAAAAATGGTGTTGCTGGATTCAAATAGTGTCATGGGTTACAGTGCAAAATGTAACCCAAACTGTGTATTCTATCACCATCTGATCAAACTGGGGTGTGTGGGGTGGTGTAATTGTCTGTCAATGGCCAACTGTCAAGAAACCTGCTGGGGCAGTTTTCTTATCTCTTCCACAACCCAGCCTCCCTCCAGGGAGAGATCTTCTGCTTATGGGCCATTGAGTCTCACTGATAGAATTACAGCATCCCACTGGGAAATGCTCCAGCCAGGGAGAGGAGCCAATTGTTCTTACCTGGATAAAAATCTGGGAGGTGGAACACCAAGCAGCCTTTTCCACTGGATTCCCAGAGGAAGACCAGGCGCATCCATCCCCACTGGACCTTCTGCGAGAGAGCTCCACTTTTTCTACAAGAGCATCACTTCAACAGAGCCACATCTGCTACTGGGACTGCAGCCACCATTGAATGGGACTGCCACCAACACCCTGACCCACAGGGTGTCAGGTTGTATCCTGACTCTGTCAGTCGGTTTTGTTTGTTTCTTTCTTTCTTTTCCTCCTTTGTAATACTGCACATGTTTATTTTTTTTATTATTATTATTATTGTTTATTTTAGTTCTCTCAATAAAGAACTGTTATTCCTATTCCCATATCTTCACCTGAGAGCCCCTTAAATTCAAAGTTACAATAATTTGGAGGGAGGGGGTTTAAATTCTCCATTCCAAGGGAGGCTCCTGCCTTCTTTAGCAGACACCTGTCGTTCAAACCATGACAATTTGACACCTTGAACTTCCAGTGGGATGCCGGATACCATCCTCTGAAGTGAAAGAATTTCTGATACAATTTTGACTATAGGAGGCATCTTTGGCTACTTGCACAGTTTTGTGAGCTCTGTTATGGGAAGCTTGAAAATAACCTGTGAGCTTTGTTAGATGAAGGTTTTAGCTGGGAAATACCCTAAATACAGGATATTTTTCTGGGTTGGTAAAAGTAATCAAACTCACAGAGGTAATTCTATTAAGCTCTGCCTTGTTGGTGAAGAAAGGTGGATTCTTCACAGGTCTGTTCATGGTGATTCTATTCTGACATCCTATCTGCCTGAGCACAGTGCTTTTTTTCCTTCTTCCCACAATTTCCAGGACTTGTGCACATCAGCACTTCTGTAACATTTGATGAGATAAAGGACAAATTCTTCCAAACAGGAAATCTTCATGTTTTTCTCATTTAATTTTTGCTAAGTAAAAGTCTACTGAAATTGATTTTATTAAAATGAAGACACAATAATAATAAATTAAAAAAAAAATCTAAATACATTGAGGCTTTACATTATTACATGATATTTTTCAGTGTCAGGCAAGCCTTCAGTTTGGGATCAATGTATTGATTTATAGCTACTGAAGGTCTGGTCTGAATAAAATTAACATGTATATATTCCTGTCAAGAAGCTGTGATCTTTCAAGAAAATCTCTGCTTGTTATCAGGGCTGTAACGGCAGCAGATTCCTAATGTTTCACTTAGAAACCTTGTATTTAAAATGTACTCTAGCACTTAGGCGCCTTCTGCGTTATAAGCCAGCTAGTCAAGGGGAAAAAAAATCTGTTTAACATATTGGTGATATAATCCTTGTAAAGATAACTTCTGTTAGGCAGAGGCTGCTAAACACACAACAGGCAAGAGAGAAAGGAAAGAGAAAACTTGGGAAATGTTGCCAAAATGACACTAAATGTTAATGATCCGATCACAAAAATTGTCCTTCAAAGTGGAGTGTGTAGTAAATAGCAATGAATAAATGTACTTGTCAGGAAGATTTGATTTGTCTAGCAAATCCTTACTGACATATACACTCATTTACTACTATATAGCCTTTTGAAAATGCCATTCCAGCAGAGCATAAAAAAGGTTATTTAGATTAAGTATAGCAACAAGATGAGCAGCATACTGAGTTCATTGGACTACAGGCACACTCATTTAATACCCAGTGCTCCATTACTCTGAATGAAGCTGTCTCTGAAAAACACAATAGGAAAGAAACAGCAAATAAAAACAAGCATAATGGCTTAAAAACAAAAGCATGAGCTTCAGAGTAATGCTGTGAACCACCAGTATCTACACTCAGCCCCTGTATAACAGTGCTGGAAAAGGCACAACAATATCAGATGGTGCAAAAACCATCACTACTCTGTCCCTCCCCCACTTCCTGACAGCAAAATCGTGACAACCAAAAATTCATCTGCATGAAGAGCACCGTTTGGAAATACCTCAAAGTAAATGGAAAAGAAAGAGTCAAATCCAACTTTACATGGCACTCTTAGGCCTGCCTTTCTCATTCAGGGGAATTACATGAGACAGCCACATTCCAGACTCAGCTGCACTCTGGCTTTATTGAAGGGATCATTAGGTGGCAAAACAGTAGTCTCACTCTTTGATTGATTAAAGCAATGCTAGTATCTCATGATATATCATTGGCTACAGGTTTAATTCCCACCTACCAGCTTGTATTTTTTCCACTCCTCTTAGCTTTATTGCCATCTCAAGTCAACTTAAGTCTTCATATATACAGTTTCTGCTGTTATAGGTTAGCAGCTTCACATCCTCTTCTTTCAACCCAGGATTTGTCAGGAGCAGTTCAAGCATGACAGTCAGGTCAATCATTATTATTTCTTCCTTGCATGCAGTCAGTGCATATCTGCCACAGGAAGAAACAAGGAACATCAAATTAAATCCAAAAGAGAGTCCAAGGAATGCAAGTGTACATAGACACCTGCACCTGCTGTGCGCTTTCACCTACGTGTGTGCACACACAGACATGCAGCTATAATATAAGCTATCAGCACTTTCATGTTTGTGAGCAGAACAATTGCACACTGTGATAAAAAATATGTGCAAAATTATAGGATGGCAGCATGTAAGACAACATAAGACTATACCAGGAATTTTCACTCTTACACTTTATACCAAGTAGTATATAGTAGTGGCTTTATTGTGTTCTATTCCTGGAAGTCTGATTACAGTCTTCACTTCTCCAGTGTATGTAGAACAAAGAGAAAACAAAAAGGGTATTGCACTGAACCATATTAGGTGATAAATAATAAAAGATCCTTTCACTAAGGCCCCAAGACAAGATCTCTTCTCCCATCCACAAGACTGCAGGAAGAGAGTTTAAAGCTGTTTAGCTTATGTGTCCCTGAATATATTTTCTGTCCTACTCTGCCCAGCAGAATTCAAAGGTGTATGTTATGGGCCAGACTTTCTGCCAAGGCAAACTAAGCATTGGTTCATGATCAAAGACTTTCCAGAAGAACACACAAGAAATTGCAACTGCATTATTTGTCTGTCTAGAACAGAAGTGTCATTGTTTGAGCAGAGTGTATTTTTCAGTTGGCTCATCACTATCTCTTGCCAGAATAGTGGAAAAGAGAGAATAATTTTTTATTTCTGCCTTCACAAAAAGCAATTACTGAAATTATTTCAGAGGGTTAAGAAGGACTCCTTAGAAGTTTGCATGAGCTCATTAGCCCCACTCTCCTTTTTCTTCTTTCTCTTTCCCCTGAGATATTTCTATTTTTTAAATCCAGACTTGCCTCCTCTTTCTCCTTCTCCTCTTCTCTGGTTTTTGTGGGTTTTTGTTGGGTTTTTTTTTGTTTGGTTGTTTTTTTTTTT